>OZ005744.1:131043089-131046953 GCA_963930735.1 Dioctria linearis | reverse complement strand
AATTTTTCATTAAATTGATTAAGAACTTTTATTGGAATTTTAATTATTCCTTCTATATACTGAGTTATACCATCATGCTGTTTTGTGCTATAGGTATACCTGGAGGGCCTTTTCGCAACCCTTCTAAAAGGATTTCTCAATAAACATCTGCTCCTAAGAGCAGGTCGACTTTCTTGGCATGAAAAAGAGTGGATCTGCGAGTTGCAGGCCATGCACGTAGCTCCATTCCTTGCTTGGAATGGTGGACGAGGGCAGTATGTCCGCGATGGTGTTCACGATAAGGGCATTTATCGTAGTTATTCGAGGTTGAATAAGAATGAATGTTTATTGTAGCCTTTCGGCTAACACTCATAGCTTCTGACTTTCCTAAGCCAGTTATTTGTCTCGATGTGTTCATAGTGGCCAAGTGCAGCTTGCGTGCAGCAGCCTATATTATGAACGTGACTTGAGAGCCAGAGTCAATTAAAGCTCCTAACCTGAACATGGTGCCTTTTTTTGATGGAGCTTTAAGCAATGCTGTGGCAAGCAAGGCTTGTTTAGTTCGCATTGTTTGATTCGCGTGAAGCATTTGAATTGATCCGTTGGGTGTGGAAGGCGAGTAACAAGGTTGTACTTGTACGTGTGGGTTGTCTGTTTGTTTAGGCGAACCCTGTCGATTTGTGATGTTCCTATAAAGTAAGGAATGATGTTTCCTTCCACATCTCTGGCATGTAAACTTGCTAGCGCAATATTTTGTATTGTGGCTTTTTGAGAGGCAGTTAATGCACAGCCGATTTGACGTGACAATTTTGAATTTTGAATGAACGTCCAACTTAGTAAATTTGGGGCATGTGAATAATCGATGCTGCTCTTTACACATTATGCATCTGTCGCCAGAAGATGTAAAATCAGTTAATGCTCTTGGAGTTTAAGCTGATTTATTGGCTGAATTTGGTTTTCTATCTGAGAATGCTTTAAGAGTTCTAAATCTTGTCTCTAAAAACGGCTTCGAAGATTCAAGGGTAGGCAGTCCATCTGCACTGTTTACCTCTTGTTCCCATAGGCGATGAGTCTCTGCTGGCAAGCATTGCACTAGCATATAAATCAATATTGTATCGCAATGTTTAGTGGTGACTTCTAATGCTTCGAGTTCGTAGATACATTCGGAAGATTTGTCCAGTACCGTTTTTATTGCCCTGTCTGACTCTCGTGTTGCGTTAGGTAAGTTGAATAGAATTTTTAGCTGAGCATTAATTAACACTCGCTTGTTGTCATACTTATTAATTTTGTTCAAGTAAGAATTTTTTGGGATTCTCCTATTAACAATATCTTCCATGCGCTGACGTAACTCGAGTTGGTCATAGGAAGTTGACTCAATATGTGTTCTGCTTCTGCAGAAACACTTGATTTCAAGTAATGAAACTTCTGCATGGTGATAGCGCAGAATTTGTATGAACCAAGGTATGGAATAGATGGTGAAATGACCTCCATAACTTGTATGACCCCGAGAATGTTGGTATTGTGATGTTACGCAATCTCAGAAAGGAAGAAGTTTCATTCTCTGGTTTTGGCGTTGGTTCATTTGTTTCGAATGCATCCAATGCATCTCTAAGAATACCTCGGAACGAGTAATATTTATTTTCCACGCTTGAGAATAGATCGTCTGTAAAATAATTGTATTTCTGTAGTTCACTATCATCCAAAGCTTGCGTAGCTTGGAGAATTGAATAATGAACAGTCTTAAAGTTCTTTTGTTCGTTTCTCTACATCAGTTTTGTTGTAGTTATTGAACGATTTTTCGAATATTTGTGCAGAGATGGCTTGATAGGCGAAATGTTTGTGAAGTGCAGCCATGATTGAAAGACCACCAGACTTTAAATTTGGCTGCGAAGGACCATAAAATGTACTGCCCGTAGTCAGAGCGTACACGCAATAATGAATAATGTGGTGAAAATTGATGCCACTGGTATAAAGTTATTCTACACTCCATACCAAACTAGAGTTTTAATATATAATAAATTTAAAATATAAATAATCCAATTTATCAAAAACTTAATGAATGTAAAATATATGGTATATAACAAATATGATAATTCTGTTGCAATAAGCTTTGTACTCACCTGATCTATGTTTGGCAGTTGATTCACTTGATTTGAATAATTTTAACTGAGGTTTGGGATTGGGATATTCTTTATTCTGGTCGATACCCGCAATAAAGTGAGGTGAGTAGATCTTACTGCAGACGAAACCCACAGAGAATCTTTATTGCATCCGTTACCCACAAAAAAGTGTTGGTTAGTAATTTTCTTATTACAGTCGTTACCCGTAATAAGAATCTTTACTGTAGTCACTACCCACAATAAAGTGTTTGTTAGTAATTTTCTTATTACAGTTGATACCCACAATAAGAATCTTTATTGTAGTCATTACCCACAATAAAGTGTTTGTTAGTAAGTTTCTTATTTCAGCCGTTACCCGTAATAAAAATCTTTATTGTAGTCGTTACCCACAATAAAGTGTTTAATTAGTAAATTTCTTATTACAGTCGTTACTCGTAATAAGAATCTTTATTGTAGTCGCTATCCACAATAAAGTGTTTAGTTAGTAAATTTCTTATTACAGTCGTTACCCGTAATAAGAATCTTTATTTTAGATGCTATCCAAATAAATCTCCTAGTCTAGTCGCAACCCAGAACTAGAAAAATGTATTTCAATTGTCAACCAAACAAATTGTTAGACTGTTAATAAAATTTCACAACACTAGGAAATACCACTGAGAAAAACTTACCAAGTTAATCACTGCACTGCCAAACTGAAAAAAGAGATCGAGTCAAGTTAAATTGCTGTTTATGTAGCCCTTGCTTGCACACGACACCAATGATGAAGTAGCAGAGGCGCATGATCACAAGAATTGGGCGTGCATCTGTAATTTTACGGTACTAGAGATAAAATATGCATAGCAAGGAACAAAAATGGATAGTAAAAAGAAATTTAAAGCAACCAATGCTGCTGTGTTAAATTGAATTCCGTATATTTGCAAAAAATGTTATCTCTATCACGTAGAGAAGAAATTCCCGTTCGATAGTAGTTATAATGATGATATAGTTGCAAATTGATCTGCTTGATCTGAATGTATTTGTTCCATGCATTGTATGCTACATGACAACATATGCTTTGGTTAGATGTTGTACCTATTTTGGGGAAAATTTGTAATTAGATTGAATTTGTTTTGCTTTTAGAACTCAATTTTACCATGGAATTTTTGCATATGTTCTTTTTTCAGCAATTGTTGTTAGCACAAATCTAATTGCTTCAATCATATGATAAGAATTATAATTTGATCTGCTCAATGAGGCTATATTGTTATATTGTATTTGTGCAATGTAGATGACAAATACATGGCTTTGTTAGGTTGTGTACCTGTTTTTTGATTAAGAGTAATCAAATTAGATTTAATTTTCAGGATGTTTTCCCTTTTAAAGTAATCGGTAAAAACAAAAATATATTCGAACCGATTTGGTTCGAACAAATGTCAAACCACAAGGTTTAAATAATGGCGCCCGTCATCTCAAAATCATAATATATACAGCGCCGTGGTGAACTTACGCAAAGTCGAGAACAATAGCCAGCAACTTAGCGAAGCCACAGAACAATAGATGGCAGCTGACCTCGACCGTATAAAAAGTGAGCAATTTCAGAAGAAAAATCACTTGTTGCTCGGTATTTCACCAGTAAAAGTCAGCTAGCTGGAACATTGCCACTAGCATTTTTTTCCCACTTTATTCTTAAAGTTATTGTAGGGTTATTCCCACAGTATTTCCTGAATCACAGGCAGATAACACTGGAAATTTTTTTGGGATATTACCAGAAAATTTTCTGTAATTT
>OZ005744.1:131023089-131038089 GCA_963930735.1 Dioctria linearis | reverse complement strand
TCATTTTTTTTCACACTAATCTAAAAAATTATCAAATTTTTTTATTATATGCATGTTTTTATTTATTTTTTCAATTTTGCGTCAATTATCTGAAGCTCCCCTTTTTGTTCTTATCCTCTTTTAACGTTAACCGCTCCTCTTTATAGCAGCAAATGTGTGACCCAAGTTTCTGTAGAAGTCATCACTTCTGCCTAACACTCCACGCAGCATATTCATACCATGTATAACCTAAAATTATAATAATAATAATTATTATTATAAGTATTTATAAATTCTGGAGAAAAATGCTTACCGCTTCAAGTTGCTGAGAATAATGCTGAGGATGTTGCTGTCGCTGCTGATGTTGTCGAGGATGTTACTGCTGCTGCTCACGCTGCTGCTGTTGTTGTTACTGTTATTGTTGCTGTTGTAATTAAAAAAAAAAAATTTAATTAATTACTTTAAAATTAGACTAAATCTTACCTCAGACATCTTGACGATCCAGAATCGTTTTCAGAAATGATGTGAACTCTTTTTATAATTTAAACTTCTTCTACACATATCTCACCAAAAAAATATTACTTTTGCAAAAATCTCGTAATTATTTCATTTTATAAACACTAGTACTATTTATAAACAAATGAACTAAACTCTTTTATAGAACATCGAAACAATCATATTACAAGCTTCCCTACCCCTGCTCAGATACCGCAGATTTCTCCAATCAAAGTAGCAATATATAATTTAATACCATCACACTTCTTGTAAACAAGTTCATATACCTAGTTTGCAGCTGCAATACAAAACTAGATTACATGTAAATTTATTATCACAATTCATGTAGTTGTCCACTGCCATACAAATGATTCGAACTCTTTTATAACCACTAGAATTTTTGTTATCGCCTCGAGTATAATAAACTAAACCAATTTAGGCAATATCATAATCATGTAATTTTGCTATCGCTGTAGCGAAGAGCGGGCCCATTGCCAGGTCTACCGACATCCATCCAACAATGAACGCCGATAGTCGCTGCAACTGGCACCTCTTGCTGCAAAACTCATCTCTGGATTAGTGTGGGTGGCCGCACAGCATTTTGCCGCTAGCGATCAGCCGGCTTGGGGTGGTTCTTGCCACCCACATCCCTCGATGCTTGAGAAGCTGTGCGAAAACCAAAAGAAAAGATAATAAAAGAATACAAGAAATTGAATGAATGAGGCTTGCTCGTCTTGTGGGGACTTCGGACAGACAGACGGACAGGAAAAAGAAAGAAAAGAGTAGATAAACAGGTATATAATATAATTGCTAGTTCACGTCGTACTGCCGATTCGTCTCCATGGTGCAACAAAAAAAAACGCTGAAAGTGATTGACTCTAAATATTACCAGCGATGCGCTGAGCTGTAACAAAACAAAATGTAATAGCAACGCCGTACAAATGTGCAACCATCCGGAGAGTCCAACGCCAAGAGGAAGGGAGAGAGAGACAACGTGGACTCCTGATGTATGCGGAGTCCTGACTGGACTCTGATTGGGCCCATCGCCCCCATCCACCCTGGCTAAGACGTCGCAGTCAGTGTAGGATTCTTAGCCCCCTAAGTGTGCGTGTGTGTATTCAGGAGTTTCGCCGCATGACCTCACCAGCAACCATCAGCCCTTCACTCGATCATCTCAACACGTGACTCGAACAAACAATAGCACATAGTAGCGCGTGAGTACATAGAGCCTCTAGGTGAAAGAAAAGACCGTTAGTGCGATGGTGTTTTAATTTAATAAGAATGCGCCTGGCATCCGCAAGTCACCTCGTTGTTCACACTTAATACAAAAAAAATGAATGTAGGGAGAATTACAAATTTGCAAAACAAAATCCCTGAAGACTACCCGCTGGTAGTGAAGGAATGGATCCCACGCTGAGCCGGAAACATGCTGGAAGGGTGCATCCTTTTCACCTCGTTTTCTTCAATTACTGGCACGATTTGAGATGTGGGTACATTGGCCTCTTTTTTTTTATTTCCTTTTCACCTCTTTTGAGTGCTTTCGGATCTTTACAAATTTTGGGCCTTACAATTAACACTTTCGCTGCGCAACAGCGTGGGCACAATGAGGTGAGTGGCAGTGTGTTGGTATCATAATCTTTAGAACACTACGACTAAAAAGGGACGTCGACAGATCACAACAACACCGCTTCGGCGTGATGTTATATGAACCTCCTTTCAGGTACTAAAATTTCTCACGAATTAAATAGCGAGCACCGTTATATGGAAATTCTCTTCATTTAAAATTTAACAGGTAATATATAAAATCCAAGTTCTTAGTCACCAAAAGAACTAATCGAATTTCTTTTCTTTTTCAGGAAAAATTATCGCATAACTATATGGAAATTCTCTTCACTTTAAAATTTAGCAGGTAATATAGAAAATCCAAGTTCTTAATCACAAACGAACTAATAAAATTACTTTTCTTTCTCAGGAAATTTATCGCACAACTATATGGAAATTCTCTTCATTTGAGAGTCAACAGGTAATATAGAAAATCCAAGTTCTTAATCACAAACGAACTAATAAAATTACTTTTATTTTTCAGGAAATTTATCGCACAACTATATGGAAATTCTCTTCATTTTTTTAAAATTCAGCAGGTAATATAGAAAATCCAAATTCTTAATCACAAACGAACTAACAAAATTAATTTTCTTTTTCAGGAAATTTATCGCACAACTATATGGAAATTCTCTTCATTTTAAAATTCAGCAGGTAATATAGAAAATCCAAATTCTTAATCACAAACGCACTAAAAGAGTTTCCTTTTCTTTTTCAGGAAAATTATCGCACAACTATGTGGAAATTCTCTTCATTTGAAATTTAGCAGGTAATGTAGGAAATCCAAATTCTTAATCACAAACACACTAATCGAATTTCTTTTCTTTTTCAGGAAAATTATCACGCAACGATATGGAAATTCTCTTCACTTTAACATTTAACAGCTGATATAGAAAATCCAAGTTCCTAATCACAAAAGCACTAATCGAATTTCTTTTCTTTTTCAGGAAAAATTATCGCGCAACGATATGGAAATTCTCTTCACTTTAAAATTTAACAGGTAATGTAGGAAATCCAAATTCTTAATCACAAACGCACTAATCGAATTTCTTTTCTTTTTCAGGAAAATTATCACGCAACGATATGGAAATTCTCTTCACTTTGAAATTTAACAGGTGATATAGAAAATCCAAGTTCTTAATGACAAAAGCACTAATAGGATTATTTTTTTAATCGAATTTCTTTTCTTTTTTCAGGAAAAATTATCACGCAACGATATGGAAATTCTCATCACTCTAACCTTTAACAGGTGATATAGAAAATCCAAGTTCTTAATCACAAAAGCACTAATCGAATTTCTTTTCTTTTTCAGGAAAAATTATCGCGCAACGATATGGAAATTCTCTTCACTTTAAAATTTAACAGGTAATGTAGGAAATCCAAATTCTTAATCACAAACGCACTAATCGAATTTCTTTTCTTTTTCAGGAAAATTATCACGCAACGATATGGAAATTCTCTTCACTTTGAAATTTAACAGGTAATGTAGGAAATCCAAATTCTTAATCACAAACACACTAATCGAATTTCTTTTCTTTTTCAGGAAAATTATCACGCAACGATATGGAAATTCTCTTCACTTTAACATTTAACAGCTGATATAGAAAATCCAAGTTCCTAATCACAAAAGCACTAATCGAATTTCTTTTCTTTTTCAGGAAAAATTATCGCGCAACGATATGGAAATTCTCTTCACTTTAAAATTTAACAGGTAATGTAGGAAATCCAAATTCTTAATCACAAACGCACTAATCGAATTTCTTTTCTTTTTCAGGAAAATTATCACGCAACGATATGGAAATTCTCTTCACTTTGAAATTTAACAGGTAATGTAGGAAATCCAAATTCTTAATCACAAACACACTAATCGAATTTCTTTTCTTTTTCAGGAAAATTATCACGCAACGATATGGAAATTCTCTTCACTTTAACATTTAACAGCTGATATAGAAAATCCAAGTTCCTAATCACAAAAGCACTAATCGAATTTCTTTTCTTTTTCAGGAAAAATTATCGCGCAACGATATGGAAATTCTCTTCACTTTAAAATTTAACAGGTAATGTAGGAAATCCAAATTCTTAATCACAAACGCACTAATCGAATTTCTTTTCTTTTTCAGGAAAATTATCACGCAACGATATGGAAATTCTCTTCACTTTGAAATTTAACAGGTAATGTAGGAAATCCAAATTCTTAATCACAAACACACTAATCGAATTTCTTTTCTTTTTCAGGAAAATTATCACGCAACGATATGGAAATTCTCTTCACTTTAACATTTAACAGCTGATATAGAAAATCCAAGTTCCTAATCACAAAAGCACTAATCGAATTTCTTTTCTTTTTCAGGAAAAATTATCGCGCAACGATATGGAAATTCTCTTCACTTTAAAATTTAACAGGTAATGTAGGAAATCCAAATTCTTAATCACAAACGCACTAATCGAATTTCTTTTCTTTTTCAGGAAAATTATCACGCAACGATATGGAAATTCTCTTCACTTTAACATTTAACAGGTGATATAGAAAATCCAAGTTCCTAATCACAAAAGCACTAATCGAATTTCTTTTCTTTTTCAGGAAAAATTATCGCGCAACGATATGGAAATTCTCTTCACTTTAACATTTAACAGGTGATATAGAAAATCCAAGTTCCTAATCACAAAAGAACTAATCGAATTTCTTTTCTTTTTCAGGACAAATTATCACGCAACGATATGGAAATTCTCTTCACTTCAAAATTTAACAGGTAATGTAGGAAATCCAAATTCTTAATCACAAACGCACTAATCGAATTTCTTTTCTTTTTCAGGAAAATTTATCGCACAACTATTTATTGCTTTTCTTCTTCTCATTCCCGGAATGAGCTGCGCACTCAACTCTTGCCTGTACCCGTTCAGAACTTCGAATCCAACTAAACTGGCGCAGTCTGCCTACATTTCAACCGTACTGTTTTCAACCCGACCGACAGACGAGCGCTTTTCGTTTCCAAAGTCCCCAATGCTTACCGCAGCTGGCGTACATTCGGGCTCAAATTTCTTTGGAATTTCGGGCGAACCTACTGTAATGCATAGCGTGATGGTATCGCGTGATGCTTTACAGCTAGGCGTTTTCGTCGTCTCGATGTGGGTGACTAGTGATAAGTTTTTGCCCGAAAAAATTGTATTTTGTGCTTATTTTGCACATTTATAATTTTTCGACTGAAAAAATATTCTGCTGTTGTTATTGCTTCTTTTAGATCTGGACTTGTATGCGGGTATGTATGAATATGTCTTTATTTTTTTCAGGAGTTTGTTAATATGAAGAAGTAGCATAGGGCTACTTCTTGCAAATATAAATTTTTCTTTTCAGGGATTTTGAAAATATGAAGAAGTAGCATAGGGCTACTTCTTGCAAATATAGATTTTACATTTTTCAGGACTTTCTTAATATGAAGAAGTAGCATAGGGTTACTTCTGGCCAATATATATAGATTTTAAATTTTTAGGAATTTCCTCATATGGAGAAGTAACATAGGGCTACTTCTCGGAAATAGCTAAATTTTATGAAATTATATGCTCTGGGAAATCATGGGGTTTTGTCTACCGACGTAGAGAAGCCAAACAAAAGTAGCGTAAGGGGGTATACGCTACATCGCCTCGAATAGAATAAAGTAAACAAATTTAGGTTATATCAAAATTTGAATACTTCAATAAAATCTTCCATCATGTAATTTTGGGGATAGGCATATTTTTACAACGTAATCAAATCTTTCTAGGGATAAATTCAATATAACGAACCATATGTCGCTTACAATGTAATAAATGATATACAAAAAAAATCTGGATTTAAATCCATAGTGAAACTTATGGTGGTATAACGAATTTCAGTCTTATTAGTGAGCACTGTGCTTATTTTGATGTTGCGATTCAAAAAACTGAAAACCATAACGAAACTTCCCAATAAATTCTTAAATTAATTTCGAGAAAAGTCCTAAGTAAGGAAATGTAGGTATTTGGTTCTGATATGCGGAATATTAGGATCAGCGTATCGACTATTAGCTGAATGTTATAATTTATGGATATCTATGGAAAACCCGGAGTCATTTTTTTCAATTTTAGTCCATAATTATTTTAGTTATTAACCTACTTCACCTATGCAGTTATTATGAATTTATTCTCAATCAGTATTGTCGTTTTAGTTGGTGTTGAAAAGCTGTTAAGCTGTTATCAGCGCTGTTTGAAAAGCTGTTTAAAAGCTGTTAAGCTGTTATCAGAGCTGTTTAAAAGCTGTTAAGCTGTTATCAAAGCTGTTTGAAAAGCTGTTAAGCTGTTATCAGACCTGTTTTCTAAGCTGCTAAGCTGTTTTCAGAGCTGTTTAAAAGCTGTTAAGGTGTCATCAGGCCTGTTTGAAAAGCTGTTAAGCTATTATCAGAGCTGTTGAAAAGCTGTTAAGCTGTTATCAGAGCTATTTGAAAAGCTGTTAAGCTGTTATCAGACCTGTTTGAAAAACTGTTAAGCTGTTATGAAACCTGTTTTCAAACCTGTTAAGCTGTTACCAGAGCTGCTTAAAAGTTGTTAAGCTCTTATCAGAGCTGTTTAAAAGCTGTTAAGCTGTTATCACGGCTGTTTGAAAAGCTGTTAAGCAGTTATCTGACCTCACTTCCGGTTGGTCTCATAGGTCAAGGTGACGTCATAGGTCAGCGTCAAATTGAAACCTCCGAGGCCACGCGCCAAATGTCCATTTCAAGCGCCATCCAAGACCAGGCACCCACCACCACCGCCAATACCACCACCAACCCCACCAGCACCCCCCCCCCCCCACCAGCACCCCCCCCCCCCCCACCAGCACCGCTAATACCACCACCCCACCTCCAACCACTACCACCACCGCCAATAACCCCACTCACCACCACCCTCACGACCCTCGGCACTACCACCACCGCCAAAACCACCACCCCCACCACCACCCAACACCACCACCAGTACCACCACCACCACCCGTTGTAGTGGTCAAACATTATTCGGGAGTTCCGGACTTAGTATGGGAAATTGAATAAAAAGAAGGCCAGATATAAAATATCATTTATTAAAAATTAAAAATTATTAATTCTTCTAATCTTATGATACAGAGCTGTATGTAATCAAAATTTCCTGTGTTTGAACAATCTGTCGTTGAAATGAACATCTGCCTACAGTGTAAGTTTACATGATCCTCTATGAGCTTTCCAAGTATACAAAATGAGAATTTCTAGTGCTAAGTTAAATCGCACTTTTTAAGGCATGCCTCGTAATTACTTCTTGTCAATGTTTGGTAGAATTTATATACCTTCACAACTTGTTTTAGGCATCTAGCAACACCACAACATTCAGATGTATCTGGTCCATCTGTTGAATAATCTCTTGACCAAGGGCAGCGTATATAGTGTTCACCAAATTTTGACTCGCATTTTATATTCATATATTTTTAAAAACTTATCGCATTCTTGAATTTGTTTCTTATGCTCATCGACTAAAATGAATTTTCTTCCACCTGTAAGATTATGTATGGAACATACTGTTACCAGAAATCTTCTTCTTTACTGTTTACTCACAGCTAATTATAATCTCCCATACAACTTGCCCTACTCATCATCCAAGTGAACCCAAGAGCAGACACTTTCGGTTCCAAAAGTTAAGGTGACGTCAGAGGTCAAGAACATTTGTCAAATACATATAAATAGTAGTTTCATAACTTGTTTTTTCAGATCACTGTTTCTTGGCAAGCTAATTACGCAATAATTTCAACATGAGCTCTAAGGACAATACAAACCTTCTAAAGCCTACGGACGAAAGGAGTAAAGAATATTCATATAAGGCTCAGTCTACATCTATGAAATCTATGCTTTCCAGAAATAAACAAGAAAGTTTTTCATCCAGAAACGAGTCGGCTGTCCCCTACCAACATGTCGAAAAATCAGGATATTCCAACAAAGATCGCAAAAAGTATAGATGGAGAGATGTTTTTTGTGAAAATGGTGCAGCACGAACCTTTTAAAGCCACATTGGTCTAAAGGCATAAGGAATATTCATTATAAGGGTCAATCTATATCTATGAAATCTTGGCTTTGCTGAACTAAAGAAAAAAGACTTTAGACTTCAGCTATAATACAATTAAAACAAATTATTTCAATAAATGGAATTATAACCATTTTAAAATTTTTATTTACAATACATATTTTAGACTAGGCTAGACTTAATATATTTTCTGCGGCACACATCGCTAGTAGTAGTGATAGTAGTGATAACTGAACCAAGAATGATTATTGCTCACACCGTGTGTCGCTTTCAGCCATATTTGTTGTTTGCAGATGAAGTGAACCTACTTTCCTTATGTCTTCCATTGGTATCACTTTTGATATATATCATGAAGCTTTCTTAATCATAGTATGTATTTTTTTTAGACTTGGTAAGATTTAAGGATGAATAAATAATTCTTCCATATCGTACCAGAATTATATCATTCCAAATACCCACTCTCAACATCGCGGTCTTCACTATTGAACTTGAAGCATTATCAACTTTTTTCCGAACTTTCTGATTCTCGTACAACTCCATTTCGATCAGATAAATACCAAATACCATCCAGCAAAACTTTTAACATAATACATAACTTACAGTACCTACTCTCAACCCCCACCACGATCTTCACTATGGACTTGAAGAATTATCAGATTGCTGATTAGGATTTTACTGCTTATTCATAGCTCCCATGCAACTTCCACTACTCACCTCAGACAACATATCATACCATATTAATATCATAACACAGCATTCTTCTATCAAAGCTTTTAATTTGACCCACTCTCAACTTAATGGTAAGTAAACAATGTACCTGCCACAATAGTATGAAGATAAAATTATCATATTCTTATCAGCTTCATGTGAACTATGATATCGAGGTCAATCAAATCTCATAACAGCGTGACTGATTGATTTATAAAAAAAAAACTGCTACTTTCATATGATCACCACAAGATGAAATTATGAACATGAAATTAACAAGTTCTTATCTAGCCAGCGAGTCAACTTAAAGAAAACATTGCTGCTGGAGGCTAAAAAGTTTAATCTTTTTCAAGAAAGAATTTTTTGGGATTCTCCGGTATATAGCAAAAGCTAAAAAATGTTCTAATTTGTTATTTCATCACACAACCCATTAATTTTTGGTGACAAGTTTCAAGTCATGGTTTGAGTCATCAACAGGTGCCAAATAGCGAAATTGAGTGATTTGAAAAAACGAATGAAAAAAATGAGAAAAAGAAGAAAGAAATGAAAAATTTGAGAAAAATAGAAAAAGCAATTTTTTTATTTATTAAAAAAAAATTTTAATTTTAAATTTTTTTTTAAAGAAACAGATTCATTCGAAGCGAATCGAACCTGTATACGCCACGCAGTGGGCTGAAAAATAAAGCAGAAAAGGAAGAAGAAGAAGCGTTTCGTGTCAGCAGAAAACCTTACACTCATCGGAGCAGCTTGGTTTTCTGCCTGCTGCAGACGCTTGATGCTTTTTTAGCTTTTGCTATATACCGGAGAATCCCAAAAAATTCTTTCTTGAACAAAATTAAGTTTAAGCCGGTCAAAAGTCCAAAAGAGTAATCCTTTTATTTAAGATAAACAAATAACACTATCCTCTTCCACACTCTTCACTGAAGCTTTCATATCCTACTAGATTAAACCATCATAACTTGCAATTTAATCCAGAACTTACAGCACCCACTCTCAATCACCACGACTGTCTTCACTATAGGCTTGAAGAATTATCAATTGAAGAATTATCAATTTTTTCTTCCTTCTTACAACACCATTTGGATGATACTTTAGAGAGATAAATAAGATGCGACCTTGCTGATAACTTTCACTACTCATCTAAAACAACATATCATACTACATTAATATCATAATACCACCTTCCTTCATCAAAACTTTTAATTAAACTCACGCTTAACGTAATGGTTAGAAAATATGTGCTAAATCTCATAGTATGAAGATAAAATTATCATATTCTTATCAGCTTGATGTGAACTATGATATCGGGAATCAATCAAATCTCATAAAAGTGTGACTGATTGAGAAATTTGATTGAAAATAAAAGACAATTCTTCATAAAGTGTAAGACTTTTCAATACAAACTCCTAGATATAAAAAAACATTAATCGCTTAATTTGTCTGCCTTACTCAGCTATATTTGTTTACGCAAGATATCAAATTATCAGCCACCTGGGGCCGGATTCACTAAAGTTTGGGAGCTTGGGAAATGAGAATTTTCGTTTTTCCCGGTTAAAACTCCCTAACTCTCCATTCGCGATTCTCTAACATGAGGAGCTAAAGAAAACGTGAGAAGTATCGAAATATTGAAAGACGGATATCTCTGTGCGGGAGAGTCGTAGAGTATTGCTGTTTTTTCCTACGGACTTAGAGTCTAGAGTACAAAAATATAGGTGAACAATTTTTGAGGGAGGGGCTTTTGGGGATGGGGGGTCGTACCATCTCCCATTCGGGGATGCCCAAAACACGTCATGTTTGGTATCAAATTAAAGAGGGAGAAAAGGGTAATCGAGTGGTGTAGCTTTGTGTTGATCATTTTAACTTCATAACTGATTTTTTACCGCCGAAAAATGGATTTTTTGCACTTGGGTCATATACACCCCAGTTCTTATATTTTGCATATATTTCTACCGTTCTTTATTTCACATCCATTAGTACTCTGTTCTGAATATTTTTCTCATGGAAAGTGAATTTCGACGACCTATCAGTTCTTCATAATTATGAGTTGAAAATATGTCCATTTTTGTACCAAAAAGCGGCCATTTTTTCATCTTAAGAAGGACTGATTCACTTCTTTTGCAGTTATCTCCTAAACTAATTACCGGACTCGAAACCTTATTACGTATCTAATTAGGGGACAAAATGTAAATGCGATTTCATCCTACATACAAGCTTTAACGTGCATGTTTAAAAATTTTATAGGATCTCTTCTGTACTGGAAGAGGAACAAATTGATTTTAGCGGGTACCTTAAGACACCAAATTGGAAGGATTTCCATAATTTGTTTTGGTAAATATAGCCAGGATATGCAGTGAATACGCAAATCAATTTAAAAATCCTAGGTACATTGGTACCTTCACAAAGACAATAAAAGCAGACAATACTGTCAGTTGAGAAATATTTTTCTTACTTCTCCACAACTAACACAGCCGAGAGTTTTACTGAGTTGAATAGAGAGTTTGGTAAATCTCAATACAAATTCCACAAGTTACAGAATTCAGGGTGGAGAGTGGCAAAGGAACTCTAATCTCCACAACTCCACAACTCTCCGAGTTAGTGAATCCGGCCCCTGGTCACCTTTTCTAATGCTTTAATTTCCATTACTTCGTATTTGTTAACATCCCAAGCAGCCGTTATCTGTTCTTAGATATCGAATTTTAGTTAGTTGGGTGCTGTCGTCTGGACGAATATGAGGAGACCTTTGTCGGGGGGCACCTCTCTGGGTGTCCAGCCTAGGCACTATGTCTATTAACCTCTCAAACAATTCAAGCAGTAAAACTTTTTGATTATCCGTAGATGCAAATTTTATTAAAGAAAATTTCTACTGAACAAAACTTTATCACATTCAACAATTCAACGAGTAAAACTCTTTAAGGTCTTTACAATGCAAAACTCAAAACGAGACACTTTTGTTTTACTTTTTACATTTTCATTTTAAAACTACGGCCTACTGAGATAGGACATTTCCCATCTCGTACAGTAATATCCCACTTCATTCCTAAGATCTACAAATGTTTCGTTCTGAAACAGCTGACAGCTCGGATCCCGTTTACGCCGCCATAAACTAAAGCTTGTCACCACAGCACTCCCCCGCCAGCGAAACCTTTGGTTTCAGCGAATCCAGGAAGCGCTGCGGCAGCCTGGTGGTTCGTCCAACCCGTGTCGTTCTTTGCGGTAGTACCATGTGTCCGTCAGTAGTAAATCTAATCTGACGTTGTGTCATGGGTGGTGAGAATGTGTTTGAGTCTGTAACTGTGGTGTTTGTAGAACTTGCATGTTCAGGTTCAGCCTGAACCAAGTTTTCACGATGTTCACTTAGTGTTGGAGAAAATGAATCTGGAATTGACTGTTTGTGGGTATCAATTTCAGAACCAACTGCTAAATTTGTGTTATTTTCGGCATAATATGGTTTTAGACGATTAAGGGAAACGTTGACCTCATTGTTTCTAATTTGGAGAGTGAAATAATTCTCGGAACGCCTGATGACTTGAAATGGTCCCTCGTAGGGTGGTTGCAGTGGTGCTCTAACTGAGTCCGTCCTAACAAAAACATGCGAGCAGGAGCTAAGTTCTTTGAATTTAAAAGGGCTTAGCTTCGAATGGTTGGTTGCGTGGATAGGTCTTATGTCGGCAAAAATATTGCGGAGTGTTTTGACGAATGTACTTTGGCATTGTGATTTTGAATTTTTAATAAAGTCGCCTGGAAGTCGTAAATTTTATCCATAGACAAGTTCTGCCGGTGTAGCTAGGAATTCCTCCCTGAGAACTGTTCTCAAGCCAAGCAGAACAAAGGGCAGACTTTTCGACCAGGCTTTTTCTTGATTAGCCATTAAAGCTGCTTTTAATGTGCGGTGCCATCGTTCCAAAAATCCATTCGCTTGAGGATGATATGCTGTGGTACGGTTGCGTTGAAAGCCTAACAATTTAGATAATTCTGCGAAGAGTGCAGATTCGAATTGCGTACCTTGGTCTATGACAATCGTCTTTGGAACACCGAAGCGTGCTATCCGGCATCGAAAGAGGGCTTCTGCGACTATTTCCGCATGAATATCGGTCAACGGAACTGCCTCCGGCCATCGAGTGAACCTGTCGATTACAGTGAGGTAATACCTAAAACCTTCGGAAGGGGTCAGTGTTCCTATAATGTCGATATGGACGTTTTGGAATCGATCCGTACATGCTGGGAATGTACCCACAGTATTGTGAACATGTCTAGATATTTTGGATTGTTGGCATTGGAGGCAAACACGCGCCCAAGAATTAGCATCTCTGTTAATTGAAGGCCAGAAGTATCTAGCTGTGATCATTTTGTTAGAAGCCCGGATACCGGGGTGCGCAAGATTATGTAAAGCTAAGAAAACCTTCCTTCTAAAGTCTGAGGGTATGTATGGTCTTGCTCCTTTTGGTGAAATTTCACAAAATAAATCTTTGCCAGTGCCGAAAATGGGAAGCTTTTCTAATTTGTACTGAGAATTTTGTTGGAGTAGTTGGAAATCGGGATCGTTGGGTTGCGCATCTGCAATGGATCCGAAATCTATTAGACTGGGGAGATGAATTTCCTCCACTCTGGATAAGGCATCTGCTACTACATTGTCTCTGCCTGCAACGTGTCTAATGTCAGTAGAGAATTGACCAAGGAAATCTAAATAACGTAGCTGTCTTGGTGATGCTTTATCAGGATTTTGTAGAAATGCATAAGTTAATGGCTTATGGTCTGTAAAAATTATGAACGTACGACCCTCTAAAAGATAGCGAAAATATTTAGTGCCTCTATAGGCTGCTAGGAGTTCCCGGTCGTAGGCGCTGTATTTTTGTTGCGCGTTGTTTAGTTTCACCGAATAAAATCCCAAAGGCATCCAGTCCTTGCCAACTTTCTGTTGTATCGCCGCTCCGATGGCCTTATCAGAGGCGTCTACCCATAATGCCAATTCGGCAGACGAAATAGGAAAGGCGAGTAGGGCTGTCTGTGCTAGTTGGTTCTTAATAATATTAAATGATTCGGTGGCTTCATTGGACCAACTGATTTTTTGTGCTCCCTTTCTTTTGGGACCAGTCAAATATGTGTTCAGAATAGCCTGATGGCTAGCAGCGTGCGGCAAAAAACGACGATAAAAATTTACCATGCCGAGGAAGCGTCGCAGATCCTTAATAGTATTGGGAATTTTGTAACGAGTGATTGCTTCTACTCGCTCAGGCGATGGTTTGATTCCCTGTGGTGTGACCAAATGGCCTAAAAATGTTACTTGTGCTTTTAGGAAAGAACATTTGTCGACGTTAATGATGAGACCAGATTCCGCGAGGCGCTAAAAAACTTTTCTAAATGAGTAAGATGTTCAACTTCAGATTTGGATGCGACTAGAATGTCATCCAAATACACAAATCAAAATTCAAATTCTTGAAATATCGTGTGAATGAAGCGCTCGAACGTCTGCGCTGCGTTGCACAGGCTAATGGTCATTAGCGTAAACTCGAAGAGTCCAAATGAGGTGCAAATTGCAGTTTTTGGAATGTCCTCGGATTCGATAGGGATCTGGTGATATGCTTTGGCTAGGTCTAACGTCGAAAAGAACTTACAGTTCTGAAGATGATACACGAAATCGTGAATCAACGGAATGGGGTATCGGTCGGGAATTGTGCAGGAGTTCAGACGTCTATAGTCTCCACAAGGTCTGTAGTCACCATTCTTCTTTATTGTTGATGCGTTTGCTGCTGCGAGCTGCAAGTTATTTTTGAACTTACGATCAGCTGATGTAGCCGGTAATACAGACACATCTGCCCCTGTATCTATTAAAAAATGCTTTTTTGTAGACTTATCATATATATATAAACGACTTTAAACACGCCACATCCACCCGTCGTTAATGGCGGAGGGCAATCTATTTTAACGAAGAAACTGAAGCATCCTTTGTTGTTTTCGCAACCTGGAATGAGCAGGGAGGCACACACTTTCTTGCTTTAACATTAAATATCCTGTGGTAGTAACAATAGTTATTTCGTGAGCCTGAAGAAGACTTTTGCCTTCTCTGACTGTCAACTGGTTTATCACGAAAAGCATCGCGACGAGATACCAAAGATTTCTCGACCAATAACTTCAGGTTCCTTACATCATTGACGAGTTGATCAATGATATGACTCTGGTTCG
>OZ005744.1:131005589-131018089 GCA_963930735.1 Dioctria linearis | reverse complement strand
GAATTGGAACCCCCTTCCAGAATATGGAGGTGTGTTTATACCGTGCCACACTATTGATCTGAAAAATGAGAGCAGAGTTGTTATGTTCGGACACATGTGAATACATGCAGTGTACCTGCTTAAGAGGTGGGTTTATATTTTACGCGTTCGAATTTCAAATTAAACCTGTTTTTCAGTGGCGGGGTTTTGTTTACGTGGAGGCAAAGTTGTTGTCTACATTTTGCCCCCTGCTGTGGGCAAAGTTCCTTGTTTATATTTTTCGGTGGTGAAAGCGAAAGTGGCTGGTTGTAGAGAGAAGCGGTGTATAAATGTTGGGTAAGATACGTTTTTGCGTCGTTTCAAATTAATATGATGATCTGAAAAAAGGTCACACGGAGATGTAAAATACGTAGTTAATAGCAGTCAAGTATTTTTATTACAATCGATGAACATTTTTTCATAGTTTCTGTTTGAAGATTCGTAAAAATAATAAATTTCACAAACCAGTCTTTGATGGAGCCGGCTTGGCGAGCGGTTTATTGTATAGTCCACATACATCTTGACCATTGGCATACGTGCATTTTGGAGACCGACGAATGTGTTCTGCTTCAATATCTTCTGGGCAGTTCATATCATACATTTCCAGGGAGCAAAAGTAAGTATTTTATCTTTAAAGTTTTGTGAAAGAAGCCACTTCATGCTAGTTTGCAACACTTTCTGTCAGCTAAAGGAAGATTATGGAAAGTTTTTAAACGGTCAGATTCTCTTTTGAAGAGTAGCATGATGACTATGTTATAAAAATATTGCACGACGTCTTTTATATCAAACTAGGCGTTCTTCTTAGGTGAAAAGCCTAATTAATACTTTATTTCCGCGTCTTTTTAAAACTTTTTCTACAAGATAAAGATCCGGATGTTTGACTGAAGCCAGCTAATAAAACTGTCCCTGAATTACATTTTGTTCATAATCCTCGAGAAAATAGGTCGTTGGAAATGTGCTTTTGACTTTATTTATAACAAATATTTCGGTAGACCAATTAGGGGTATAGCCTTTTTCAAATACATGCTTATGCTTACTTATACGAACAAAATCACCTACTTTATATTTCGGTTTGGGTTTTACCTTTGGATATTTATACACAGTCGACAATAAGCGTTTCTCGTTGCATGGGCCAACATCTACAGGCTGCATTTTAATAGTGCGATGCTTTGTTGAATTATACGCTTCTGTTAACTTAGTTAACGTACTAATCCACTGATAATGTCCGTTCATACTGAATTCTTTCCACATCATGCTTTTTAACGTTCTGTTAAACCTTTCTACAATTGAAGCTTTTAAAGCGCTGTAAGTGGAATAATGGTTAATATCATAGCGATTCATAAGCTTTCGAAACGATTTATTAAAAAACTCCTTTCCATCATCTGTTTGAAAATTTTTTGGAATGCGACCTTGATTAAAAAGGCACTGCATCGCTTTAACAACTTCTGATGCCTTTTTAATTTAATTGATGCATATTTTGAAAACGTAGCAATTACAGTGAGAAAAAAACGAAGGCCTTGGTTTTCTGAAGCGTACGAACCCATATCGACCAAGTCTGACTGCCACAAATCATCAATACCCAAGATAGTAACACTCTGTCGCTTAAAGTTTTAGCGAGCTGGTTTATGCAGTTCATTCACGACTTGCATTCTACTCATTTTACCGAATGTATAAACACAACCCAATGAATAACAGATTTATATAAAATATTTTAAAACCAGTAATGATCAAGTTTAATCAACCGTTTACAATGATGGTTGCTGGACCTTCAGGCTGTGGAAAAACAACATTTATAAAAGACCTTCTCAATAATATATTTTTAGCAAGGCCGCAAATAATAAGAGTTATCTGGTGTAATACAGAACATGGGGCTCTGCCCTCAGATACCGCATTCACTAATATCGAATTTATTAATAGTATTCCTGCAGAGTTTGTAAATTATACACAGGAACCTACATTAATTTTATTGGACGATATGATGTTAAATGCTTTTAGCAGACAAGTATGTGAACTCTTTACAAAAGGATCACACCATCGCAATCTTTCAGCAATCCTTGTAGCACAAAATGTATTTCATCTAGGCAAGTTTTGCCGAGACATACCTCTTAACTGTAAATACCTCGTTGTGTTTAACAACCCTCGAGATAAGAGCCAGTTTTTCATTTAGCGAGACGGATTTATCCAGAAAATAGTTCAGAGCTGCTAAAAATATATAAAGAGATAACACGGGTGCCCCATGGATATTTACTGGTAGATTCCACTCAAGATATCACCGAGGTGTTAAGATTCCGTATTGATATTTTTAACAAGACATTTACAACTAGTTTTTGTCCAGCTTTAATCAGTAAAAATGGTATTACGAAAGAATCGATTACGAGACAACAAGTGTGAGAGCTAGTCTCGGACGTGGGAGGGAGTGCCGGTTTGTAAAGGACAACTCAGTTCTACGAATTCAAATATAAAATTTTTATTCAAAACTAAATGCTTAAGACTATATCACAAACTCATTAAAAAAAGGAAATTCAGAGCTAAAAAACTAACCTATAAACTACTATTAAAATTGAATATAAAACTCAACAAAAAATTCAAATAAAACAAAACAAATTAAAAATTCAGTATAAAATTCAATAATTAGTGTCGATCGCGTAGTCCGCCTACTTTAATTCGTCTTATTCTAGAAAAAGGAAGAAGAAGAATTAATCATCTATGAGAAAAGTATTCTAGAACAAAGAAGAAGAAGAATTAATCGTCTATGAGGAAAGTATTCCTATATAAATTTAAGAGTGCTATTTTTAGGCACACGGATAGCAAAATGCTACTATAAAAAAGAAGAAGATTACAGATTATTCTCTGCAGCACAATTATTATTCTGCTTAGGTGTGGGCAGGAGATTGCAGATTATTCTCTGCGGCAGAATTATTCTTCTGCTTAGGTGTGGGCAGGAAATTGCAGATTGTTCTCTGCGGCAGAATTATTCTTTTGCTTAGGTGTGGGCAGGAGATTGCAGATTATTCTCTGCGGCAGAATTATTGTTCTGCTTAGGTGTGGGCAGGAGATTAGGCAATGGAGGGATTTTCAGATTATTCTCTGAAATATAGAATTATTCTTCTATTTTGGAGGTTGGAAATTATATTCTAGTCGCTCGGATTATTCTCCGAATCAGATAAGCTCTGAACCAAGAATGATTTTCTGCCGCATCCAGTTATGTCTCTTTCGCCTGTTGGTGTTGCCCTAGCGACGGCTTTTGCATTTGCTTAACTTTTGATTGCGGCAAAGACAGCTGACTGTGGTAATGTCATTAAATGACACTACGAATATGTAAACATGCAGCGGTTCGTGTACTTTTAGGTAAGTTATGCTTTCTTTTATTGTTTTATTTATTAGTTACTTTTTATGTTTTTAGATGAAGTGTGGCTTCCAAGTACCTTTTATGCATGCTTTTGCAGCATGAAGTGCTGTGTTTTGTGAGCGAATGATCCAGGATGCTAAACTTGATTGGTTTTTTTTAGATAAGTATCAAGTTTTTTTATGGTTTTATTTTAGACTTGATACTTTGTGCTTTCTTAAGGAAATATCAGCAAGAGAGTGTATCTGGGGAACATAGATACATCGATGGACTGAACATCCTCCCGCCTCCAAAAAATTGTAATATTTTGTGTAGATAAAAAAATAAAGTTACGTCTGGTTGATGATAGATATGTACTTTATCTTCTTCATTTTCATCTCCACACCTCCAGGAAGACTCCATTTGATAAAATGATTTGCTTTCCTAATTTTGTCCCAAGGTGACTGCGTTGCTTCGAGTAGCTTAATCACGATCGGCGTGGCAATAATCTTCCCAGCTAGGTCCTGTGGAATTCCTGAATGTTGATACGCTGGCCTTCCATTGTTAGCGGGGGAATCTTGAGGCTCTGGAGGCTCAATAATTGTTGCCTGTGTTAATAGGTGATGAGGTGTCTTTGTACCTTTGGTGTTTTTTGTGTACGTTTGGGAACATTTCGGGCCAACTGCTCCAATTTCTTTGACAGGCGTTATTATGTGTAAATCTTCTGGCAGACTTGGTAACGCCGTTGTTGTTGCAGGTTTCTGTTTAACATTCCGCGGCGTTGTTGTGTCACGAACTACTGGGTGGTGTTCCTTTGGCCTTAGTTTAGCTCTCGTAGTGTTGTTTATTATATACAACTCTGGTATATTGACTGGCGTGGTGCTCGTTGCAGTAGGCAGCCTTGGCTGTGTTTGAAAACGAATTCCTGGATGGCGTTCCTGGGGCCTTGTCTTGAATTTGAAGCTGTCGTTTCTCTTTGGTCTTAGCTTGTAATCTTTTCAGATTAGGCGCTGCTGGCATTGACTCAAATGATTTTACTAATTTCCGCACTGGAACAATTTCATGTGGTGGCGGTTTGACTATTGCCGACTGGAGCCTGTGTGCCTTTTTTGGTGTTGGCGGGAGTGGGCTGATGGTCCTGATTGGTTTGAAAGGTGCCAAGAGCCCTGGAGGTGTAGGTGTGATGCCTACATCCACTGAGTCTAAAGACTCGGAGTTGAAAATTTCTAATAACTCCTCCATTATGAATAAAGAAAATTAAATTGAAAAAAAATAAAGAAAATAAAAACGAAACTGAAACTATTGCGCGCACTTGTCACTGTTCAAAACTGAAGTGATTTTTGGTAGGTTTCGGAATCGTTTATTTTTGAATATAACGGGTGTTTTGAAATTTTGTACTGCCAGTACTCTCTGGGGGACTTTGGTGGAGATTTTTTGATATTTATTAGGATGATTTGGTGAAGGGAGAGAACAAATTTTTGAGATTGGACGGGTGAGTATATTTTTTTGGGGTTTTAATTGTAACCGCTATCACTTGATTATTATGACCAGTGTGAATATCAATGATTCTACCCAATGGCTATTATCCGATGGGAGCCTGATTGTCTTTTATTAGAACGAGAGTTCCTATTTGTAAGTTCTCCTTTTCTGTCTGCCATTCATGTCGTGGGTTCAATGTGTGTAAGTAACCTCTTGACCATTGTTTCCAAAAATTGTGGGAGAGAGATTGGATGTGCTGCCATCTCTTGACACGATGTTGTTGAGGATTAAGAGGAGGATGTTCTAATACGGTGAGATTATGATGACTTGTCAGAAAGTGTCCAGTACGAGAACATTGTAGTCTGTTGGATCATTGGATAGAGGAGAGAGAGGTGTGGCATTCAAACATGCCTCAATTTGAACCAACATTGTGTACAATTCTTCAATGGTGAGTTATGCATTTTTGATGGTTTTGTATAGATGGCGTTTGGTGGATTTTACACCAGATTCCCATAAACCACCAAAGTGTGGTGCTGCAGGAGGGTTGAAATGCCAAGTTATACCTTGATTAGCAAATTGGCTGGCCAATTCGACCACAAATGTTCTGATGGACTCTTGTAAGTTTGATTGTAAAATTCGATTCGCTTCTACGAAATTCGTTCCTTGATCTGAGTAGATGTGTGAGTAAAGGCCTCTTCGTGCAACAAATCTCTTAAGAGCGGCTAGAAAGGCTGGTGTAGTCATATCAGAGACAAGTTCTATATGTATGGCCTTAGTGGCCATGCAAACGAACAGACAAATATAGGCTTTCGTTAATTTCGCTCCTCTTAGTGTTGATGGTTTCATATCAAGCGGACCTGCGTAATCTACCCCAGCATGTTGAAAAGGTAGAGATATATTGACTCTTGCTGCGGGCAGTAAACTCATTAACTGAGAGCTAGGTTTCACATTGAATCGAAAACAGTCAACACATTTATGGATACGATGTCTAATCGTATTGCGGGCATTTATTAACCAATAATGGTTTCTTATAATACTCAATATGACTTGCGTGCCTCCATGTAATGTGTTATGGTGTATATGGTCTATAAGAATATTGCTTATTTGATGGTTATTGGGGAGAATTATAGGATGTTGTTGGTCGTAACTTAGCTGAGATTCTGTGAGACGACTTCCAACTCGTAGGATGTTATTAGAGTCGAGTATAGGGTTGAGAGACAAAATTCGACTCTTTTTAGGAAGGGGTAAATTTTTGTCTGACTGGGAAATTTCAGTGGGGAAGGAGATCTTTTGGAGAAGTTTAATTCTGCAATGTTCTGCTCTTTTCAATTCAGAAGCTGAAAGATATTGAGTAGTGTACGGTATTTTGCGCATGCTGTTTATAAATCTGATACAATATGCAGTTATTCTTATAGTTTTTGGGAATGAAGAGAATTTGTGTAGTAAAAACATTCGTTCATCGATAGTAATAGTGAGAATCTTCGGTTTTTTATGCTCTAGTTGAGTTTGTATATCAAGTAATTGTTGCGGCCAGAGATCCTCATCTTGGTGTATCCAGTCAGGGCCATTCCACCACATTGAATTTGTGGCTAGGATGTTTGGCAGAGTGTCTCTTGATGCTATGTCCGCTGGGTTGTCTTTGGATGACACATGTTTCCAAACAGTTTGTGGAATATTTTCGTGAATCTCGGAGATACGATTGGCCACGAACGTTTTCGAGGTGGAGGGATGTTTCCGAAGCCAAGCCAAAACTATATTGGAGTCTGTCCAAGCTATCAGTTTGACCTTTTCTAACTCCAAATTGTTAGTGACTTGTTTGATAAGTCGTGAAAGCAGGACAGCACCACACAGTTCTAAGTGTGGAATTGAAACTGGTTTGATGGGAGCAACCTTGGTTTTTGCTGTTAAAATTTGTACTCTAGAGCTCTCGTTTGAATGAATTTTCAGATATAGGACTGCAGAGTATGCATTGTTGGATGCGTCGCAAAAAGCATGGAGCTCCCTTTTTGTTGAATTAGGCTGATAGCCTAGCCAACGTGGAATCGGAATGTGTTGTATCGCATGTAGTTGCTCTTTAAAATGATTCCATTCTTTTGAGAGTTCTATGGGTACTACGTCATCCCAGTCGCATTTTGAGAGCCAAAGTTTCTGAATTAGGATTTTCGCATTGATTATGCACGGGGCCAGCCATCCCAATGGATCGAAAAGAGAAGAGACTTCCGATAATATTATTCGTTTTGTATATGAGTTTTTCGGCTCGGGAATATTAACCTTGAATGAAAAACAGTCTGTGGTTGGATACCAATGAATTCCGAGAGTTTTTATGGACTCGTGTTCAGACAACTCTAGATTCGTTTTTAATTCTCGGTGGTCCATTGGAATGGTCTTTAAAAGATCATAGTGATTGGCTGTCCATTTACGCAAGTTGAATGTTCCTGTGGCTAGAGCTTCAATAAGCTCGCTTTGTAATTGTCGAGCTTCGCTCAGACTGTGTGCTCCTGCGACCAAATCGTCCACGTAGAAGTCTCGCAAGATGCTCTTTGCTGCGAGGGGATAATTGGGCTCTTCATCCTTTGCTAGCTGCTGTAATGTTTTGATAGTTAGATATGGTGCTGGTCTAGTTCCAAATGTGACAGTAGTCAGAATAAATTCTTTTAATTCTTCACTTGGACTGTCTCTCCAGATTATTCGTTGGAAATGTTGGTGTTGAGGTGTCATTTGAATCATTCTGTAGCGTTCCTTTAGGAGTTGCCAAGCTGATTTATAATTTGCATCGCATATTTCATAATGCCTGAGCAATTTTTCAGCTTCTCCAATTAGATTATTTTTTAAAAAATACAACTTGTCAACGTCTCTTAAATTATTGTTGTTATGTATAACCGAATTAAATAAATCGTGGAATGAAATCCACGTAGAGTATTCTCCATTGAAGGCGGGAAGTTTGATTCTGGGGAGTCTTTCATTATCACATGAATTTGTGCTAGCATCTGATGTCTGAGTCTGAGGAGGATTGTTGACAGGCGTTGGTGTTAGTTTGTCTATATCCTCTTCCATGCTTGCTGCTTTTTCAATATAATACTCCTGTACATCACTAAATGTTTCTTTCGTGAAATATTCTAATTTGCGATCTTCCTTTGTTGCTCTCTTTTGAATTACCCTATGCCGCGTTTCGAATTCTTTCCAATATTCGGTGAACGTTTGTAGGCGTTTTTCTGTCGATTTGACAGTTTTCTTTTTACCGTCTCTTTGATGCCTTTTAAAGAGGTCTTCCATTAAATCTTTGACCTCTTTTTGAGACTCAACCAACTCTAATACTGAGCTAATGGTTTCGTCCCTGGCGTCAGATATACTGCATTCGTCATCTGTGGGCATTTTGAATGGAGAGACTTGAATCATGTGATAGTATTAAGCAATGTATTCAACTTTATATTTGATTTGACTGAGTTATCCGGCTTTGAAGGACCAATGTGAGAGCTAGTCTCGGACGTGGGAGGGAATGCCGGTTTGTAAAGGACAACTCAGTTCTACAAATTCAAATATAAAATTTTTATTCAAAACTAAATCCTTAAGACTATATCACAAACTCATTCAAAAAAGGAAATTCAGAACTAAAAAACTAAACTATAAACTACTATAAAAATTCAATATAAAATTCAACAATAAATCCAAATAAAACAAAACAAATTAAAAATTCAGTATAAATTTCAATAATTAGTGACGATCGCGTAGTCCGCCTCCTTTAATTCGTCTTATTCTAGAAAAAGGAAGGAGAAGAATTAATCGTCTATGAGAAAAGTATTCTAGAACAAGGAAGAAGAAGAATTAATCGTCTATGAGAAAAGTATTCCTATATAAATTTAAGAGTGGTACTTGGAAGTGGCACACGGATAGCAAAATGCTACTATAAAAAAGAAGAAGATTACAGATTATTCTCTGCAGCAGAATTATTCGTCTGGTTAGGTGTGGGCAGGAGATTGCAGATTATTCACTGCGGCAGAATTATTCCTCTGCGTAGGTGCGGGCAGGAGATTGCAGATTATTCTCTGCGGCAGAATTATTCTCTGCGGCAGAATTATTCTCTCCGGCAGAATTATTCTTCTGCTTAGGTGTGGGCAGGCGATTGCAGATTATTCTCTGCGGCAGAATTATTGTTCTGCTTAGGTGTGGGCAGAAGATTAGGTAATGGATGGATTTTAAAATTATTCTCTGAAATATAGCATTATTCTTCTATTTTGGAGGATGGAAATCATATTCTTGTCGCTCGGATTATTCTCCGAATCAGATGAGCTCTGAACCAAGAATGATTTTCTGCTGCGGCTCGTCGTCTTTATATAGCCGCCGCATCCAGTTATGTCTCTTTCGCCTGTTGGTGTTGCCCTAGCGACGGCTTTTGCATTTGCTTAACTTTTGATTGCGGCGAAGACAGCTGACTGTGGTAATGTCATTAAATGGCACTACGAATATGTAAACATGCAGAGGTTCGTGTAATTTTAGGTAAGTTATGCTTTCTTTTATTGTTTTATTTATTTATTAGTTATTTTTTATGTTTTTAGATGAAGTGTGGCTTCCAAGTACCTTTTATGCATGCTTTTTTTTGCAGCATGAAGTGCTGTGTTTTGTGAGCGAATGATCCAGGATGCTAAACTTGATTGTTTTTTTTTAGATAAGTATCAAGTTTTTTTATTATTTTACTTTAGACTTGATACTTTGTGCTTTCTTCAGGAAATATCAGCAAGAGAGTGTATCTAGGGAACATAGATAGATAGATAGAACATATAGCGAGGAGGCTTGTTACCAGTGTTGTTAGGAAGTGTATTAACAGGTGTAATTGGTTCATTAATCGAGAAATATGTTTAGAAAAAATAATCTAAGTAAATTGTTACTGCTTTCACCAGAAGTTTACGAAAAATTGAAAACGAGATTGAGGATTCCCTTAATCAATTTAGGTTCAATAAGACTATGGATAAAATATTAAAAAACAAGAATTTATCTGATAGGGAAAATGGTATAACTACCGAAATGAGTTAATAAAGTTTTCAAACTTAAGACGAAAAGCTGTGCGTGGGTCAGATGAAAAACCGAATATTCACATACCGCAAGAAAAGCAAAAATTTTGCGGGATAGTGCTACTCAAAGTAAATTTTTTCGCATACCACAAGATAAGCAGAAAAGCTTGCGGGATAGTACTACTCAAACTAAATTTATTTTAAAACATGAAATATCAACACAAACATCACCCTTAAAAGAAAATACACCTGAAAGAATGGAAGAGGATTTCTTCGAACTTGCTGCAATATCACCACCAAGACAACCATTGCCACCTGCTTCCAAACGTCGCTTGTCAGCTAGTGGTATAGGAAAAAGTCTGAAACCACCTTCAAAAATACCTAAGACGTATTCTGGAACCAAGTCTTGCGATAAAGATTATAAGGTAATCACGGCTGAGGATGGTATAACCCAGTACACTGTACCGCAGAAATGAGTATAGATGAAGCTGCTAACATATTAGAAGAACTCGACACGGAAAGTACTACAATTGACAATGGTAGAAAACCGTCCAAAAATCAATCTATATTAAGGCCTTCTCTGCTAAATCCGTGTCAATATATTTCCGACAAAGTGATCGTCTAAAAAACGCAGCAAAAAATAGAAGTGCCAGCGTACCAGCAATTGCTTGGGAAAACGTGTAATAATAATAAGCAGCAATTCTCAAGTGTACCGAGCGATGGTTGTGAAAGAATTTAAAAATGTCTGTAGATATAAAAGATAATGACTTTTTCGTATGCCTTTTAGGTAACAATTCCACGCATTTTTATCCCGAAAGTACCCTATCAGCTTTAACAAATGCACTACCTAGAGCATGCAAGTTTACTGATGACTGGTGTGTTGGAATAACTGAAATTTCGTAGTCATATCATGCCATAAAAAGAGGAGTCATACAGCTGAAGAAGTAAATCAGAGTAATTTTAAAAGGGTAAGGCGTGAAGCATCTGATCCGTTGAAAGAAATAGGAGAGCAGCATAGAAAAGAAATCAAATCACTTATCATCAAAATAATTGAAACCGTTAAACTCGAGTGGACTAGAGACAAACTTGAGCAAGCTAGTTACAGAGCAGGCCAAGTAAATTTTTCTGCATTCCTACTAACATTTTATAACGCTATTTCACCATCATGGTATAACATATACTTGGATGATGTTAAGAAAAAGATGTGGGATCGGTTAGAAGCTGACTTTTATGATGGTGTTATACCTGAGGTAAGCTACTAACAGGATCGAGACGAATTTACATTACACATATATCAGGGTAAGAGGGCTTCAGAAAATGTTGCTTTAAAATATAAAAACTATGAGTCAGTTGAAGCCTTTGTTGATGACGTATTTGGACAAATTCCTATACAGAAGAGAAAGTATCCTATCATATAAGATTCTATAGACAATTACACACATCCAGCGCTTAGCATCAAAAGAGCTTGTGAGACAGAAAAAAATACTTGCGGCAAAAGAGTACATGGTGTATTTGAACTGCGGTTGGAGGATTTGGGCATCACAATCAAAATAAAAAAATCCACTACCATCTCATCTTAATGTCAGAGATCTTATTACGCTTTTTATATCAAATGTACACTTTGATGATCAAACTCTTAGCGAGCAAGAAAAACAAAAGATAATTATTCAAATTAAAGATACGATTTTTAACATCTTGAATAGATTGAATAAAGATTCGATTAATGCTAAACCGTCTGAACAGAGAAAAATTGTTAAAGGTAGCAATATTTTGGATGTTCCATACGAAAAGCAAAGTTCCGGTGAATATTTAACTACACCTGTGCCTATTGATACTAATATAGACAGCCTGTCCAACTTCTTTATGGATATATTTCCCCAAACATCTGGAAATAAGCGTGAGCCTGACGCCATATTGTCAGAAATAAAATAACCTTTAAATACGGCAGGATTACGTCAGGAGCATATGTCAATAATAGACACACTTAATAGACTGAAAAGATCAGTTACGGACTGGGCACTAAGGTTACCGCAAGAGTATCAGTAAACTTCACAGGACTGTTATGAAAGATTGTTTTATCATAGCTGACTGCCAATTCCAATAATTGACGTCTACACACAACTGCGTTCGCAAAACACAATTTAATGAAACTTTTCAATTCCAATAATTGACTTTCAAACAAACTATGATTACAAACGAGAATATGATGTATGCTGGAATAAATATCGGGTTGGGGTGTAGCGGTTAAATAAAAAGAAATTTGTCACTCTATTATTCACTCAATTATTTATTGCAAACGATAATACTAATGACTAAACAAACTTTAATTTTATGAGAAAATTAATTACTTGAACAATTATTTCGATATGTCAAATTTACTTCCTTCAACTTACACGTAAAAGCTTCGAAACTTCACTTACAATTCATTGATTCACTGTGTTGTTATGTATTTAATAACTAAAGGAAATTGAAATGTACAAAAAAAAAACTATATTTTACTCGAATTTATCTTTTTCTATTCAATAATAACAAATTAGAAAATTATGCTACGTTACAATTTCATTTCTATATATATAAGGTAAAAACAATTTTCCTTTCTATTCCTTAACTAATATATTTACTAATGGCTGAAAGTAAATAGTAATTAGAACTCAAGGTAGATCTAGTTTCCA
>OZ005744.1:130831113-131005389 GCA_963930735.1 Dioctria linearis | reverse complement strand
ATCTTTTACCTTCATTCAGTGTATTCACATCAAATTTATAATCCGCGCAACTAAAAATATGCTATCAACGTCAGGGAAATTTTAGTTTGAGATTTTCGTTTTAACAATTTAACCTGAGAAAAATTTTGTGATTTTTCCATTTAAATTAAGTCATTTTATTGATTTCCTACAAGGTCAGATAAATGTTATCCTTGCAAACATGTTTTAAGTCGTGCTATTTAAGTTAGAGGGTTTATTTAAAAATATATTTGCTCATTCTAATCAGTTATATGCCGAAATTCTTACTGTACCGCTGGAAATACACTACAGACATTCCTTGGTCTTTGATTACACAAAATCCCTGATTAAACTTTATCTTATAACATTTTGGGATATTATTTATAAAGCTGCTTTCTTAAACTTTTTTTTTGTTGAGAAATCATATTAATTTCCTTAAAATATTTCTCTTGGCAACACCACAAATTTTCCACAACTATGAACTCCCAACAAGAGAAAATGTAAGGTACACTACATTTACGTTGCAACAGCTAGTGCTATTTTAGTTGTAGCTCCACACATAGCTCGTCTACACTAGAACTCGTCACTGATCATTTCAGGTTATTCAACTTAACGTACAATCTTTGCCATAGGGAAAAGAATTCTTAAACAAATTTCAACCTGTTGCGGTATTGCCCCCCTTAGGGAAGCGAATGACACACTAGTCAAATCAACGAGGATATTCTGTGGAATATTATAGAAGATCAATATTTATTCCTTATTTAGATTCTATGATAATATTATTGGATGAACGTTTTTCTGTTCAGAAAAATTTTGTCAAAATAGAGCACTTCTATGGAACATCTTTGTTGGGAAAATTAATTGATGAAGCCACAATATGGTATGAAACTTGGGCCCAAAAAAACTTAAAAACATTAAAAATTGAATACATTAATTTATTAAAAAACGCAAAGGTTTTAGCACATTGAGAAGAGTGAAGACTTCGACAAGATCAACTATATGCGAACAACGATTCTCGGGTTTATCTATGATGTCTGTTGTTAATGAAGATTTCGTAAGCCAAGTAGTGTCTAAGTTCGCCGGAGAAGCCAATTATTTAATAAAATTTAAGAAAAATAATAAAAAACAAGTTGTATCGTTTTGATTTTTAATACTACTCTAAATAAATAGACGAACATTTTTATGAAACAAAGGTGGTGCAACTGCACCACCTTGCACCATACTGCCTGCGCCCATGCACATGTTGACCTATATCGATCTATGTACCCACCATTTAGGGACGTGGCGATGTCTAAGGTATTTCAATAAAGTATTTTGGTATCGTATTTTATAGGCCTGTAGGCTCTAGTTCCAACTAAATTACAAACGCGGCTTACTGTCTTCTAATCATTTGGTTTTTTGTAACCATAACTCACTTCAAAATTATGAGCACAAGATTTTTTCTTATTGTGGTCAATAAACAGAAATAAAAATAACATTTATGATGCAGTTTCAATTGTGTATCACTCCGCATTAAATATTAAACGTAGAAAAGTCTTTTCGTTTCAAATATTTCGAGTAATTCTCTCCTCAGATGTAGTACCTCTGACAAACTTGAAGAATACAGAATTTCTACGTAAATTAAATTGGAGTCAAAAGCTGTATACTGTTATGGATCCAATATGCATAATTAGGTGTGATTCCGACTACACATAGTGGAGAAATTCTTTTATTCGAAGAATTTAAATATTCACCCACCTTTTGAAATCGGGTAACGAAAAATCGCACCAATTGGAACTATGCCAAAAAGAACGCGATTATAAGTTCCGTCCGTGAATTGCCCTGTTCCTAATAGGCTCATCTCGTACTGCAAATATCACAATTTTCGCCTCACTGATGTTATTACGAGCATTTTAGAGGCTCAAAAAACAAGTCTTACGGCGGCTATAACTGGATCATAAACTTTGAAGTTTATTATTATTTCCATATCAATAAAACTCAAGGAAATTATTGCTCCGTTCCCTTGGATGGCGCCGTAATTATAGCTAACTTCTTGCATCCGTCTGCGCTCGGCCTTTTCTCCACGTCCGGAGTGGCAGATTAACCAGAGTTTCTCTGCGTATTAAACACTGCACTGTGCAATCATTAATTGCTGCAAAATAAAGGGTCCCTTAAGACGCCGCCGCGGTTGTAACAGCTTAAATTTAGCAGATGGGTTTCTTGGTGTGGTGATAAAGGTCCCGCTGTGTTTATGGAATTCCAGCAACAAAGGAGCAATTTATGTACATAACTGCCTGCAAGGAGACTACCTTTAGTTGTTTTTTTCCCTTTGGTTACGACTTTATAGTTGAACGGTGGACAATGTATTGGGAACTGAATGAACTTTTATTGGTTATACATGACATGTAGATGTAGTCAGCGTTACCAAAATTGATCTTACCAAATTGTGATTGGGTTTCAAACTATGACTGAAACTAGTTTTGATCTATTTTACCAATTTAGCACCAAAATCTTTTTTGATGTGCCAGAATATCAATTTCACATTTCAATTAGAATTTTGTGGATCAATTCAACTAGAGGTGATCTTTTGAGGAAAAAATTATTCTCTGTGTTTTCTTTTTAATTTTGATAGCTGGGCATATACGATCAGCTCATCACACCAGCTGGAATTCAAAGCTTTCACGGCATTAATTCGAATCGTCTTATCGATTTATTTCATGTCGCGTTGAGTGATGTTGCTAAACAATAACGAATTTGAAAAATTAAAGTTGTATGTTCGTCTTCTTTTTGTAAGATATTTCATCGAAATACTACTTTGATGCTCATATTTGCGGAATTGTCTTTTACTAAGCCCATACTTTTATCTCCTGACATTTTTTCGATTGCAGCTCTCACTCACTCCAGAATAAATTGAATCAGAATTTTTCGCATAGTGTTTTTTTTATATATTATTAAGCCAAGCTCAGGGGATACCCTATGATGCAAAGCACAGCATGGCAGGAAGGAGATAGGGAAAGGACTAGGGGATGTGAGGAGAGTGGCGGAGGTGCCGATGTGTGTCGCCCTTAAACTTCCGCAGATTGTATGCCGGAGGAAAAACAGAAGATGGTAAGCTGTTCCACATTCGCACTGTTCGGGATAAAAAAGCATCTCGGAATTTTACTGTACGGCCGAAAGTAATTTGAAGGGTTAAAGGATGTGCGCGGTTTACAGCGCGAGTATTGCGTGCAAGAATCATTCTACAAGGGATTAGACTAGATATTTCATCAGAACATTGACCATGCATATAGCGATAAAGGAGCGAAAGGCATCCAACATTGCGGCGGTGCTCGAGTGAGTCGATATGCAAGTTATTGCCAAATCGCCAATGAGGTTGAAGGCTCTCTTTCGGACAACATCCAATGAAGCTAAGGCTGTGCGACCAGCCCCGGCTCATATATGGGAGTTGTATTCCATTCTAGGTCTAATGTAGGACTTGTAGAGGAGCGCTAGATTTGACGGGCTGAAATATTTCTTACACTTTTTCAGAAATCCAAGAGATTTCGATGCTTCTTTGGCAACAGAGAAGATGTGATCTGTCCAGTTTAACTTACTGGAAATATTAATGCCAAGAATGCTTAGTGACGGTGAATCAGAAATTAATGCTCCATCAAAAGAAACGGGTGTGGTTAAGTTATGATCTTTTTTAATGAGATGAGACAGCTTTGAGTCTTAGATGCATTGAATTCGACGCGATTCGCTTTGCCCCAAGCGAGGATACTGTTAAGATCGTTATTCAATGGACTAGTCATGCAATCTCGTTTAACACATGCGGCATTCCCCCTGGATTCCGCAAGAGTGTCAAAGGAGTAAGCGAAATCAAGAGTACTGTCATCTGCGAAACTATAGATGGGATTGAAAGTAAGGGAAAGCAGATCATTAATGAAAACTAAAAAGAGAGTTGGAGAGATAACATAGCCTTGAGGCACACCGGCATTTATGGGATGCGGTTCAGATGTAACGCCATCTAATACAACATGTATTTGGCGACTAGATAGTAAACTTTCAATCCATAATAGAAGAGGTGGGGAGAGACCAAGTGCTTTAAGTTTGGCTAAAAGGGCTGGATGCCAGACTCTATCAAAGGCTTTTGAAATATCTAGAGCAACGATTTTAGACTCACCAAAATTGTGAAGACTACGGTTCCAACGTTCCGTTAGAAAGGTCAGCAAGTCTCCAGATGAGCGTCCAGCTCGGAAGCCATATTGGCGATCGTTGATGAGATGATTAGTTTCTAGATACTTCATTAATTTTGAGTTAATGATAGATTCAAAAATCTTTGAAAGAATCGAAGAGATGGCAATTGGTCGATAATTTGAGGATCGCTACCCTCTCCTTTCTTAGGAATAGGCTGAACGTGAGCTAGCTTCCAAGCAGTTGGAAATTTTCCTGTCGATTAAGACAAGTAGAAGAGTTTGCGCAGAGGTTTAGCCAAGGATGAGGCGCAGCTTTTAATTACCAGGGGCGAAAAACCATCAGGACCTGCGGCTTTGGAGACGTTGATCCCCTTAAGGACCCTGAACACATCCCTCGTACGAACGTGTATTGGCTCTTGTACACATTCACACGGGCGATGCAAAACAGGTGTTTGTGAAGAATTTGAAGCGAATCTAGCAGCTAAAATATTAGCTTTATCCAGAGAGTCAATCACTTCACCATTATTAACTAGTGAAGGTATAGAGGAACTGGTGAAATTGTTCCTGATGGTTTTGACCAGGGACCAGAAACCTTTGCTACCTTTGCGGCTTGTCAAGATTCTTTGTCTAATATTCTGGTCAAAAAGAAATTTTTCTCTCTGGATAATGGACTTGCAGGTGTTCCCTGCAGTCTTGTAGACTTGTTTCATTTCCGGACATGGATGCAATTGATAGGCGCGAAAAGCAGACTCTTTCACTTTTATAGCTTGGTTGCACTTATCGTTAAACCAGGAGCGATCATGGTGTTGTTGAGACCTGCTGTAAGAATACGGAATGTATTCACGCATGCCAAGATTTAGTATGTTACTAAATTGTAATGTGCATTCATCAACATCCCTCGAAGCAAAACAGACCGACCAATCAATTTCTTTAAGATACTTATTGAGACTTTCCCAATCAGCATTCTTATAGTGCCAAAGAAGCCTACTTGTAGGTGGAGCAGTTGGGCGGCACAGGTTTGAGGTGGTAAATTGAGCCGTGATTAAACAATGGTCTGAATTTCCAAGAGGGGAACCGACTGAAATGGAATATTTGTCAGGATGAGATGTTAGAAACAAGTCGAGTAAATTAGCTTTATCTCCAGCTGCATCAGGAATTCGCGTTGGTGCATCCACTAGCTGTTGCAAATTAAATGATTCACAGAAGAGTTCAACGAAACGGCCCGCAGGACTTGTGGTAGAAGAATGTCTGAGCCACGGTATATTATGAACATTAAAATCGCCTGCTAGGACGATTTCGGAAGAGGGGGAAACAGAAAGCAAATGATCAATATTGTTGGAGATATTGTCAAATACCGATACCGTGTCGTCATCAGACATATTTGGGCTGCGATAATGGAAACAGAAGTAAATGATGTGCTTGTGAAGTTTGAACCTAATCCAGATATAATTAAACTCTGGATTAGCAGAAGGAAAATCCTGAAGATAGTAAAGGCCACAACATTCCGAATATATACTGCGATCCCTCTATGCTGAGAAAAAAGAGGCACGAAGCTGTAACCAGGGACGTGATACTGATTAATATCAGCATCAGAAACGACCTTGGATTCACTTAGCGCAAGAATTACCGGATTTTTTGAGTTAAGGTGGCAGTACACCGAAAACCGATTTGCTCTTAATCCGCGAATGTTGCAGAAATCTAAAATGAAATTCCGCATGCTGAAGGCAAAAACAAAAAAGCAAAAAAAAAAAAAAAGCGACACACAACAACACAAAAATTTGGGCGCCACCAGCCGCAGTCAACGACACAGCGAGGTAAAAAAAAACAACAATAGTGTTATGCCTATTGCTGCTTTCAATACCTCAGACTGTGCAGGTCAATGACCACAGCTGAGTGCACCCAGCTTGCTGATCAGTGACAAGTGCTAATGCATTTGCACTGATCACAGATGAAGAGAAGGAAAGGAAACGTTACCGAGCTGCTGGCTTATAGAATGTTGATAGGGCATAGAAGAGCCCTTCACTTGGCGGATAAAATTTATTTTGTTTATTTATTAATTTAACGGTCGCGTCGGAATTTAAGTAATTAACGAATTGATTAGTTTGAAAATGATTAGCACAACACTATCACTTGACTTAAATTAATTGGTTGGATATATGTTTAGATTATTTGATCTACAAAGGCAACGTCCGATCTGATTGACTCCACGCACTGCACTGCTGTAAGCAGATTGTTCGCTATTTTTTCTCACCAATTTTGACATTTAGAGCAGTTGCGAATTGCTGGCATTTTTAAATATTTTAATTGAACTGAAGTATTAGGTAAAGACATTAAAGGAAAATTATGTATTTCTTGTTATGAGTAAAGAGTAAAGTCTATGTTTGGCTTTAATTCTTTAGATGAGGCACGTGAGAAAAATTGAATGCACTTAAGAACTGCTACACGAGGCATATGAAAACGAAAAACTTGCCGGAAAATGATTATAGAGATTGAAGTAGCCCGCCTCTTTTGTTCCTGGAGCAGCACATCGGCAAAGCACATGTCCAACTAATTCGATATCCGACTTTACTGCTTCGACATAAATCGCCTGAATCTATATCCTGGCATCGTTACCAAAGCGCCAATAGCCCGTTGACTTACATCCTGGTGCCGGATTCACCAACACGGAGCCCTGTGGAGTTGTGGAGATGAGAGTTCTTTCGACACTTAACGCTCCACTCGGAATTCTATAACTCGGGGAATTTGTATTGAGAATAACCAAACTCTCTATTCCACTAGACAAAACTCTCGGCTGTGTTAGTTGTGGAGAAGCAAGAAGAATATTTCTCAACTGACAATACTGTCTGTTTTTGTTATGTTTTTTATACCTAGGCTACTAGGATTTCCTAATTAAATTATGGACTCACCGCGTATCCTGACTATGTTTAAAAAAACAAATTATGGAAATCCTTGCAATACATACAGAGAAATATGGATTTTGGTGTCTCAAGATACCCGCTAAAAATTTGAAATCACGCGAAAATGGTCAATTTGCTCATCTTGCAGTACAGAATAAATATTACAAAAATATTAAATGTGCACGTTAAAGCTTGTATGTATGTAGGATTAAATCGAATCGGCACACATGAAATTATTGTATCTAAAAATAAGTGCAGTGGGCCACCAGACTGAATAAAATGTCTGCCGAAACATTTTCTGTAATTTTCTAAGCAGATATTAATGCTTATTGCGTCTACGCTCATAATGCCCACTGCATATCAAACATAGCACAATGTTGGGCAGGGTAGCTTAGGCTCTTGAAATATACACAAGTAAAGACTGACCGCATATTGCACACGGCACTACCCTAACCTACGCTGTGATGCATTCAATGTGCGGCGGGCTTAAAAATATTTGTGGCTCAAGGCCTCAAATATCCGTTATCGGCCTACAATAATGCGCAAAAATTTCTAGGAAAAATTTGAGATCTTGCCTGCATAAGGTTCAGGTTGAGCGCCTCTGCAATACAACAAGTAATTATCTCAATCTTCGTTTCGCAATTACTATATATTTTATACATAAAGATAATAGTATGACCAAGCACTGGCGATATATGTCGTACAACTGTGTTTAGGTCTAAATCCAGATTATAAATTGGACATTAGGTTATTTGTGTCAATATATTTAAGTATTTGGTGATGTATAAGCCGCTTAAAAACCTTAGACAAGAAAGATCAAATGGAGCTGGGTTAGTACTCCTGGGGATTCGGTTTAGGATTCTTAAGGATGGGGATGATCTTTAATAGTTTCCAAGATTCATGCTACACAGACGTGAGTATTATGGTGATAAATATGTACGTCAGATTAGATAGAATAATAGGCAATAACAGTTTAATAAATTTGGGATGTATATTGTCAAGTCCAACAGCAATTGAAGTGACCGAGAAAACGGATTTAAAAACTTCCTCTTTTAAAAGCATCCGATTATGCATCCGGCACTGTACCAACGAACATGTTATTGAAATCATCAAGGTCAATACCTATATCTGGATTGCTAGATCTATTGAGACCAAGGTTCATAAAATGTCGTCATAATATCGTAGTAGGAAGCTTGCTATCAAACTTTGAAGCAAAGTAGCGTCTTTTAGAATATTTAATCTCCAGATTAACAGCATTGCGCAAAATACGATAAGACACCCAGCACTCTGGTGCTCGAAAACGTTTCCACCTTCTGTAAGTAATATTTATCTTTAGGATTAATGTCCTTATCCGAGATGTAAACCAGGGGCAGTTAGTGTCGGCAATATAGTGTGTCTTTCGAGGGACATGTTTCTCAATCAGGTAATTTATGAGATATTCAAAATAATATATCTGTTCATGAACGGATTTTGTTCGTCGGAGATATCCCCACTGGAGCTCAGATGCATCACCGAAAAGAGACCCGCAATCTATGGCACTCAAATTTTGATATTTGAATACATGGTATTCGCTTTCCCACTAAGATCAATATCACAACTTAAAAATATCAAATCATGCTTTAAGAATGTTGAAAATGACAGCTGATTTTGACACATCATCCGATTTTGGTCGGCTACAAGAAAAATATCAAGTTAAGTGGAAGATGTTGATATGAAATGAGTTGGAAGAGAGTTTATTAAAGATAAACTATAAGACCCAATCATTTAGTGAACAGGATTGCCGACATTTGTGTCAGTCAACATGTCAACATTAAAGTCTCCTGCTATTATAATATGTTGATAAGCATGACAGACATCTGCAAGAAAATTGTTAAGAGGACTAAATTCAGTTGAATGAGGAGGCTTGTACACAGAACCCAGCAAGCAGTTATCACTATCGGCAAATATTTTAACATAAATATATTCTATTTCAGCACCAAGATCAGAAAGAGGAACAATACAGCCACGCAAAGAATTTCTCAAAACGATAGCTACTCCTTCCCAGTACGATTAAACTGATCGTTGCGAAAAAATTTATAACCAGTAAGAGCAGTAACCTCATCGGTAATATGAGCCTTTAACCATGTTTGTGATATGCATATCACGTCTAATAACGAAGAATTGAAAACCTCTTTAAATTCACCGATCTTCGGCAATATGCTTTGGGCGTTAAAGTGGCATATCCGTAAACCATTGTGTCTTTTGCACAAAATATCCAGCGAAATTAGAGACTTGTTTATGCCACCAGTAGCCGGAACACTAGAGTAATTCATTATAACTCAACCCGTAGCTATTAAGAAACACATAGGTACATATAATATATATATCTAATAAAAGAGTGAGCAGCGGAAATCAGGGTCAAGAACTGACTACATTCTGAGTAAGAAAGCTTATATTCATTAAAAAAAATTATTCCCACAGAACTAGAAAAGTGATCAAAAACCATTAAGCATTATTTAGCAAGTGTACTTACAAAAGATTAAGTAGTAATAAAAGTTTAAAAAAAAATACTTAAGCAGTACACTAAATAGTTCAATTCACAGATAGCAATTAATAGTAACAAGAGAAAAAATTCATCAAATATTAATAGTGTATTGCTTACTCGTGTATATCTAGAAAGTTCATCATCATCATTTATAACTAACTACTACTATGTAGTACAAAACATCATGCAGGTAGGTTGCCATTGCCTTTGTTTATATCGATATTTAAAGCCGTTGTAGCTGCAAATTTTGCAATCTGAGACAATTTGGCTATTATCTCCTGGCTTACGACGAACAAAATCTCGTCCATTCCGAGTGTATACCGACATCAGTCGATTACGTTGATTACGCTTTTGAAGACGTTGGGATTCTCAATAGATTATATAGCCTCATTAATATGAATTCGCCTATCAGAGCTGAATCCAGCATTACGAAGTGTAACTGCCATACGTCGCTTTGCATTAGCACTGACAGCTATGAGGAGATGGTTTTTATCAAATGTGGAATTAAGTTTAGCGATGATAGAGCAATCATGATTTGTTTTATGTTTTACTCGGAAAATATCATTTATTTATGGAGTTACAGTAAACGAATCTATAATATAATTATTACACATAAAGTATACATATGTATATCATAATTACCTTTCCGTTCAGTGCATTAATTATCCCACGATCATACCATGAGACCTTATTCCATCATCCGGTATTTTCACAGCACGAAACCGCTTACGCTTGAAATTTATAAATATCATATTATCATACAAATAATTCTTGAATGCAATTTATAAAGAATCCGAGTAATATCTTTCCTTTCACATAAAACTGAAAAACCTAAAATTGTCACGTACACATTCTTTTACACGGGTAAATTATCAAACTTAAGTGAAATATAATCCGCCAACTGCAATTTTCCTAAAAGCTCGTAGAGCAAAGAAGGTAATGTAATTATAAATGTAAGTTAGTCTAAATTTTATCTTATTCCGGTACGGCCGTGAAAATTATTAATTGTAGTTCTTTAAATAAAGAAATTGTTCTTATTAAAATAAAGTTGGAGAAGTGAAGAAATAAATTTGATTCAAATAAAGTGAAACAGTTTCAATTAATTGTTTTTTTTTTATTATTATAATTTTTCTTATCTCAATTGCAAGAGCGATTGGTAAATGGCGCAGTCGGTAGGATACACATCGCGAGTTATTTTCGTGTGCATTTTAGTGCTTTAATGTGAACCGTAAAACGTTCATATAAATCGTGAAGATTCGATTTATTAGTGTGAAACTTCTAAAAAATATTTTAGTGATGATTTTTACACTTATCGGATTGTCCGAAAATATTTAAATACTCTAGAAACATCTAGATTTACCACGATGTTAGTGAATTATTTGCAACAGTGGAATCGGCAACCAATACTACGATAGTTAATTAAAGTACCCCGAGCAAAGGAATCAAGGAAACTAATGACGAATTCTTATCAACGAAACGGAGCCAGATTTTTTTTTTTTTTTTTTAAGGTTAAGGTTTATATCAAAAGCTACTACCAACCACTGCATAAGGGAAATTTCATCTAAAAAAAAAAACAAAACTCTTAGACTGAAGTAAATACACTTAATACGAAGGATCAAGTTTGCATTCAAATTTAGTGCTAACTACTGGATAAGAAGAACATCATCTGAAGAAATTTATGCTACAAGAAGTATAAATTCTAAGGTCAGAAATTACATTTTGCTTTAAATTTTTTTATTTTATTTTATCTTAGATTTCATTATATTTTAATTAGAATTTATCTAGAAAAGTGATTGAAAAAAACTATTGGAAAAAAAAATTCTGAAAGTAGTTTAAATTTTAAATGTGAATTTAAATATATTTTAGTCGATAAGTTTATCTATAAAAGTGATTGAAAAAAGATGATATTGAAAAAAAATCCTGAAAATAGTGATAAATGTGTTAAACAAGTTTAAAAATGAGTCAAAGTGAAAACCAGAATTTTTTTCCTTCCTCTCTTGATAAAAATCCAAATGTATATATAATATAGATCATACGATATAAAGAAATCGTAATGGTTAGAAATAAATATTATGACAGGCTTCAATCCAAGTAATTTACTTGAACAAATTGCACACATTCCCAATCCATCTACATTATCAGAACAAATTGAGTCAGCATTAGACCGATCTAAAGAAATCTCAAATACAGTTAACAATTTTATCACCGCTTCTCATCAAAACCCAAACATGCCCAAACTCACCATCGATCCCCTCAAATATCTATCAAAACTGCCTGAATTTAGTGGCGATTTTAGAGGCCTCCAAAACTTCATCGATTTAATCGATAAAATTCATCCCACATTAAAGAGATATGATGAATTATCTCAAAATATATTCTCAGATCATATAAAATCCAAATTAAAAGGAAAAGCTAGAGAAATAGAAATTAACGCTGACATAACTTCTTGCACTGACATTAAAAATACTTTAATACAAAACTTCGGTGACAGACTTGCAACCCTAGAAGAACTCTTTGACGAACTGAGAGCAGTTAAGTTTAAAACAAACAGCGCAGATTTTTGTAACGAAGTGAAAACATTACTCAGGGGACTGAATGTTAAAACAAAACAAGTCTCAGAAGATGAAGAGGAAATAAATAGTGCTATCGAGGCAAATAAATCCGCCGCATTAACGATATTTAAAAATAAATTGCCAGAACCTATGCGTTCTATTCTTCACTGCAGGAATCCCACCAGCTTAGAAGGAAGTATGGACGTACTTTGCGAATACGGATATCCATTTTATAACTCTTCTCAAAAAGTACAAAACAAACCATTTAAACAAACCCCTTAGTTACAGAGAACCAAATAGAAATTTCAATCACAACATTAGGCCGAATCAGAGATTCAATAGCAATCCAACGAACTACCTTCCTAATCCTAACAGAAATAATTCTTACAGACCACTTTCTAATGAAAAAATAGGACCCCCACCATGCCAACCTTTCTTCCGACCAAATTTTAATTCACATCGTCAACAGAGTAATACAAACCATAACTCTCACAACAATAATCATCAGAATTTTAGCAATTTCACACCCAATAATATTCATAATTTTAACAGCAATTATCGATTTGGAAACAATACACAAAATAACACAAATAACAATGTTAATAGGCCAGAACCTAGGGAACTTGATTTAGTGCGTGTTGTAAATAGATCAGCTAGCGCACAATCAGAAAATTTTCTATCTCAAGCCTCCAGCACAGATTACCCTATATAGTCGTTAAGTCTAAAACTATTCCCTTAAGATTTATTATAGATACCGGGGCAACCCACTCTATAATTAACCCTAACCTTTGTCATCCGAAATGGAGAAGCACCAATGAAAAACCCCTTAAATTAAAAACTTTAAACCATTTTGTGGAAATTAACGATAAAGTTAATATACTACTATTCGAAGAGATAGGTAACCCCTCAGACAAAGTTGAATTCTTGGTCTGCAAATTTCATGACCAATTCGATGGTTTAATCGGTAATAATATACTTCTTCAGATAGAAGCAATTGTCGATTATAAAAATAAAATATTAGTATCAGGAACAAAAACGGTTGATTTGAACTTCGAAATAAGGAACGATATAGATAAAAATATATCACAGAATAAGGAATATGAGGAAATCGAAATGAAGCCGTCCGTATCGCAGAAGGAACGACTAGGCTTCATCAAAGAACAGCGACTTAAAGATAATTCGTTTGTCTTATAAGAAGGATTTTACAATATTGATAATTTTCAAATTCGCGCAAAAGTTAGAAAGTTAAAAAATGAAAGAACCAAATTAGAAATTTCTCAACCATTGGAGACAGAGAAGGTCGACCAACAGAATTTTAATATTATCGAGGAAAGGGATAAAATACCTGTTATGGATCAATTGAGAATTAAATATTTGAATCCAGAAGAACAAAATGCACATCTAAATGTAGTGAAAAGATTAACTGACATTTTCTACAATGAGAATTCAGATCTCACTTTCACCAATGCTATAAAAAATGGGATACGCACAGTCAATGACATTCCTATTCAATGTAAAAAAAAAATTATTCGTCACAACAACTCCCCACCCAACTCCGCACCGATCTGGATTCTACCTAAGAAGGCAGATGCCAGCGGTAAAACGAAGTGGAGACTTGTAATCGACTACCGTAAACTCAATGAGGTAACCGTTGATGACAAATATCCCATGCCTAATATAGACGAAATTTTAGAGAAATTAGGGAATTACGATACTTGATTTGCCGAAAGGATTTCACTGAATAGAAATCGATCAGCAAGACGTACACAAAACAGCTTTCAGTGTCAAAAATGGCCACTACGAATTTCTGCGTATGCCATTTGGGTTGAAAACAGCCCCCGCGACATTCCAAAGATTAATGAATCATGTCCTAAAAGAATTCATTAATAAAATATGTCTAGTATACCTAGACGACATTATAATTTTTTCAACATCCCTTCAAGAACACATCGACTCTTTAAGGAAGATTTTTAATAGATTGAGGGAAGTAAACTTAAAAGTCCAGATGGACAAATCAGAATTCCTAAAGAGGGAAACCGAGTTTCTAGGACATATAGTCACCCCAGAAGGTATCAAACCCAATCCGAGCAAAGTGAAATGCGTAAGAAATTTTCCGATGCTAAAATTTCCAGCAATTCCTAGGGCTAACGGGATATTACCGAAAGTTTATAAAGGATTTTTCTAAGATCGCGAAACCAATGACTAAGTATTTAAAAAGGACACCAAGGTAAATCTATCTGACCCCGAATATCAACAAAGCTTTGAAACCCTAAAAAAACTTCTGATAAATGATCCCATTTTGCGATATCACGATTTTAATAAAGTTTTTACCCTTACTACAGCCACCAGTCTATATGCACTGGGTGCCGTCCTTTCACAGGAAAACCATCCTTTAAACGATCATGAAATTAATTATAGTACAATTGAAAAAGAATTATTGGCAATCGCGTGGACCACGAAATATTTCCGCCCATACCTTTTCGGGAGAAAGTTCATAGTAGAAACTGATCACAAACCATTAACTTGGTTATTTTCAATTCAGGAAGCGAACTCCAAGCTTATTAGACGGAGGTTAAAACTATCTGAATTCGGCTATGATATCAGATACAAAAAGGGTACGAAAATGGCAATGCAGATGCATTATCCCGTATAGAAACATCAGAAGGCAACTTATTAACAGAAGACACTACAATACCCACTAGTAATTCAGCACTATATGTGTTCAAGACTCACTTTATAATCAATAAGTCAAATACGGGATCCCTAAAAATAAAAAAAACATAAAAATATTTGATAAAAACCGTACTACCATATACATGAAATTTTTAGACGAATCAACCGCTGTTATGTTATTAAAAAACCATTTCAACGCAAATGTACTGAGCGGAATCTATACTACAGACGACGATTTCTTTCATACTGTCGTAACCACATTTAGCCAACAGTTTTCAGGCAATCGTAAATTCAAATTAATACGCTGTCTTACATGCTTAGAGGACGTGACCGACGAAGAGAAATTGGCAAATTTAATAGAAAAGGAACATCTAAAAAACAATCATAGAGGGGTAGATCAAGTTTTAAAAGAATTAAAACTATGTTACTATAACCCAAAATTAAAACAACGCATAACGCAATTTATAAATAATTGTGATATATGTATGTAACATAGAAAAATATTCCAGAAAGCCATCGCAACCTTTACTCAAATTTACTGAAACACCTCAGAGCCCGAGAGAAATAATACCTGCAGATGTATTCTACACTTTAGGAAAATCCTTATTTTCGACCGTGATAGACAAATTTACAAAACATGCCTTCGCAATAAAACTTTTAGGAAGAACTTCGACAGAATTCAAGCGAGCGCTTTTGTATTATTTTAGCCAGTTCGGTGATGTCAAGAAAATTGTAGTGGATAATGAATTAGGCTTCAAATCGCTACCTCTTAGAGAATTCCTAGCCAATCGAAGTATTGAAATACATTTTACATCTAACAGTAATCATACGTCAAATGCCGAAATCGAGTGATTGCATAATACTATCAACGAGCACATTCGACTCCTAAAACATGATGAAATAAACAATCAAGGAACAGTAGAGGAGAAGATTCTAAAGATCATAGGATTTTACAACAACACTATACACTCAACCACTAACAAAAGACCTATTGACTTTATCAATGGAAAAATACACCGCGAAGATTATAAGGAAATTTATGATAAAACCCTAGAGAAAAAACAAAAGGTTATTGAAAAACTTAATCAGAATAGAAAAAATATTCCGCTGGATGATGGTCAGAATTTTATAAAGGAAATTAAAAGAGGTAAGACCTACTCAAAATATAGGAAAATCAACACAGAAAAAGTGGACGAAGACCACGTTGAAGACGCCGATAATCGTTATAAATATTACAGGGCGCACGTTAAACCAAAGAAAAAGTTCCAAGCCACGGATAAACCGACAATAAAATCTAATAGTACACTGACCCGAACAAAACGAACTAATAGACAAAAACTTTCATTTCAGGAAACGATGACGTACATACTACTGATATTAACTCTAATCGTAACAACAATGCTGTCAATGGACGAGACACAGGAAATTCACCTGAACGACCTGAACAACAATAACGGCTACCTGACAATGAACTTAGAGAACATTAAGGTAATAAAGACGTATCGTAAAGTCTTACATATAGTCAATGTAACAGAATTTGAAATAGCAAAAAATCGCATAAAAGCAAACTTCCTAGCACTCAAACCCAAGTCAAGTTTAGTAGAACCAATGTATAATACTGTTACGAGCGTGGCCTTAGTTCGTTATTTAAAATACAATATTTCAGATATCATTAACAAGTTCTTTCTTTTATTTAGCTTCACTATTTACTTTTATAACATTTACAAACAATTATCAAATCAACTTTTTATAGTTATCGCTAGTACTGTACTTCTAATTATCGCAATAGTTTACTTCGTTCATTTCACTGTCTGAAATAATACTCCGTTTCCTGGGTGTGAGTAGCGCCGTATTTATACTCTACAAATTATACTAGAACCTTCATGAATATTCCGTTGTCCGAACCCAAGGTTTACTAAGATATCACTAGCCAAAAGTTGCTTCCATTTTCAACAGATGTCGCTTGTGTCACTTTGCGGCACGTAACATTGCCCCCTTCTTAAAATTGTTCGTCCCGAACAACAGGTGATCCACGGTCTTCATGCTCACCGTATTTACACAAACGATTCAGGTGACCGATTTTCCGTTTGCCTCTTGTACCACGCTGAATCCTGTATACCATGTTATTATTTCAAGTGTCCCACTGTTGTCGTAATTTTGGAAAACGTCTCGTGGCCGCGTGAACATCAGCTAGTCGTTGTCTGAGCTCGGTTGCGTAATCTTCTGGTAACTTTTGTTAGCCTCTGGGTATACCAAACTTGAGGTGGCTAGGTGAGCGCATCTCCCTTCCGAACATGACCTTTGCTGGGGTTTGTCCGGTCGAATTGTAAACAGCTGATATATAAGCCATTAAAAATATAGGAATATGTCGATCCCAATAGCGCTGATTATTGTTGACTACCTTTCGTTCGATTAATGTTCTGTTGAAGCACTCTTCCATACTTTTAGTTTTCCTTCGTCTCTTATCATCCTCACCATAATTGTCTTTGATTCCTTTGTCCTTAATTTTCTTGCCCTTTTTATCGCCATTTTCATCCTTGTCATTACCGCATTTGCGCTTCTTATCCCCACCTTTATCTATACCTTTTCCGTTCTTCATTATACCCTTACCATCGTCATTATCAGTACACTTAGACCATTTACTTTTCGTCATTTTCTTTTTTTCATTGTCCTCGTCTTTGGATTTCTTTCCTTTCTCCTTTTTATTTTTATCACCGTAGTCATCATCGTCTTTGGATATCTTTCCTTTCGTCTTTCCACTGTCGTTATCGTCATCGTCATCGTAGTCATCGTCATCTTTGTCTTCCATCCGTCCGCCATGTATCCGTTCAGGATTGCATGAACGTTGTGAAAAGGCTTCTGCATTTCCGTGAATACCGCCTTTGTGGTATGGGATCTGAAAGTAATGAGGTTACAGTCTCGTCTCTCCACGAAAAGCTTGCTCTCTAGTTCGCCATCTCCTCCCTCTTTCTTCGTCGTTTTGAAGTTGACCCAGTCTACTATATTTCCAGCATCGAAGGAAACCACGCGTAGGAGTGCTCTCTGATGAAGGCATTATGCTACGGGTCTGCTGCCTAGATCGATATCTTTGCCCTTCTACTAACGCTTCCATTCGTTGACGTTTTCTGCAGTCTCTTTGGAGGTGTCAAGGTCTATTACAATTCCAGCATCGAAGAATACCACGTGAAGGAGTGTTCTGAGATGAATTCATTTTATTTCAAGTACATCCACCCACCGAAATTTCTATCGCTCGTACTGTACTCCGAGAAGCTTCTCTGGCAGATTCATACGCTAATGCATAGGCTAGCGCTTCTGCTGTAGACTTCTTTCCCGCTAGCCTTAGCGCTTGTTGTAAATTTTGATCTGCAATAACGTTCACAAATGCTTCTGTTGCCACTTCATTAAGGAAATCCGCATTTACGCTAGAGTATGAAAGATAAGCTAATCTTTCCACATCAGCCTGCAGTTGTTGTAGTGACTCTCCATGCTTTTGAGTCCTGTTGCGTAACTGCAGGCGATATACTTGCTGCATGTGCTCATATCCATAACGTAATTGTATTGCCTGTACTAGTGAAATGTAATCACGTTGCTTTTCAATCTGTATAGTTTGTAATAACTCTGGTGCAGTACCGCGAAGTGCTAATACCAGAGCTGTAGCTTTGTCTGCATCGCTCCACCCATTTACTTCGGAAGCTGCCTCGAATTGTCTCTTGAAAATATGCCACGAACTTTGTCCATCAAATATTGGAGCTTTCATTCTGCCTGTACCGGATATTTCAATTCCTTCGTGTGCAGGTTGTCGATGCTTTATCCTTTCCAAATCTGCTTTAAAGTTATCAAGCTGCTACGTGACATTTCTATGTACTTCCGACACTTCTTGGTTAACTTCCGACAGTTGTTGCTGAACTTCCAAAACTTCCTGCTGGATTTCTTCAATTTTCACATTTTTTGTGTCTAACGAATTTTTCAGAAAATTCTTCTGTTCCTCTAAACAAGTTTCTAGACAATTCTGTATAGAAATCTTTTGTTCATCTCAACGGGATTCCAGAGAATTCTTTTGTTCGTCCAAACGGGTTTCCAGAGAATTCTTTTGGTCCTAAATAGATTTCTTCTGCTCATCTAAACGGGATTCGAGAAAATTCTTTGGTTCCTCAGAAGCATTCTTTTGTTCCTCAAAAGCATTCTTTTGTTCCTCCAGAGTTTTCTTCTGCTCATCTAAACGGGATTCCAGAGAATTCTTTTGTTCCTCAAGAGCATTCTTCACCTGCAGGGTTGAAAGCTCCATTTTGGTCATTAATGTACACAAAAGCTGTTCTATGTTCATCGCAGGTGCTTCTTCAGCTCCATGTTCTTCTTCGAAAACAAATGTCTCAGGATTCTTTTCTTCCTCTATCAAAGCTTGTCTAAGTCGCTCGACTAGAACATTCTTTAGACATGTCGTTTGCAATGACCGCTTCCCTAACTCCACTTTCAATTCCTGTATGCGAAGCTCCTCTAGTTTGCGTCTCATTCTTACGTCTTTTGTAATTCTCTCATAGTTTATATAAAATTGTCTTTCGGAATTTTTACACACGATTTCACACAGTTAATCACTCTTTGAATTTCAAAGTCAAATGACACCACTTTATTTCGCGATTTTATCCCACTTCTGACACCAGTTGTTACGAGCGTGGCCATAGTTCGGTATTTAAAACACAATATTTCAGATATCATTAACAAGTTCTTTCTTTTATTTAACTCCACTATTTACTTTTATAACATTTACAAACAATTATCAAATCAACTTTTTATAGTTATCGCTAGTACTGTACTTCTAATTATCGCAATAGTTTACTTCATTCATTTCACTGTCTGAAATAATACTCCGCCTCCTGGATGTGAGTAGCGCCGTATTTATACTCTACAAATTATACTAGAACCTTCATGAATATTCCGTTGTCCGAACCCAAGGTTTACTAAGATGTCACTAGCCTAAAGTTGCTTCCATTTCCAACAGATGTCACTTGTGTCACTTTGTAGTACGGAACAATACCATTAACAAAAGTTTCATTTTAATGAAGGCTAAAATAGATAATATAAAACCACATTTTAAAGAAAAGAGAGCACTCATGAACATACTAGGTACAGGTCTCAAATATTTAGCCGGAACAATGGACCACGAAGACGAAGTTCAGATCAAAAACAAGTTAGATAAACTATTCGAGTACAATGTTGAGTTAACCAATGAGAGTAATAAGCAGGTCCTTATAAATAAAGAATTATCCGACCAAATTCAAAACATAACTTCTCACATAGGAAGTCAACAGTGTACAATAGAAAACTACTTGAACTCTTTTAACAAAGAACTGACAGGTAGGGTAATAACTCTAGAACAGGAAATGAAGTTAATACAATATATATACCAGATCAATCACGACATGATACTCCTTAGAAGCCATGTAAATGACATAGAGCAAATTTTGTTTTCTAGCAAATTAGGGATTCTGACAAAAAATATCTTAGGTAAAGAAGAACAAATACCGATAGTCTCAAGGAAATAAAGATGGCAGTAACTACTTCCCGAGATCAAATAATAATCGTCCTACTTATTCTAGAGTTTGCCGAGTACAATTATTCGAACATCTTAATTGAGCCACTCCCAGACTCCCAAAATAAATCCATACTCCTAAAAGACAAAGAAATTCTGGTAAACGACAAAAATGTAGCATTTGAATTTCCAGTAAAAGATAATCTAACGAAAAACCTTTTAGAAATAAACGATAATTGTATTAGAAATATTATGAGCTCAAAAGAAGCGTTTTGCACTAGCATAATTACAACTATTGTAGAGGTAAAGGAAATAACAACAGGCGTTATAACAACGAAAAACCTACGGGAAACAATAATAAAACAAAATTGGAATAATTTAAATATGAAATTGAAGTAATATACGACAAAATCATACTACCAAATTTTGTAACGAAAATTAAGGAAGGAAAAACCATTCCAGATGTAAAGTTAGATGAGTTTTACATAAAAAATGTAAAAAAAATAGGGAATTGATCATCAAGCATTAATGTATCAATTATTGTTTGTATAGTTGCCATAATTACAATCATAATATACCTAAAGAGATATCAGAAACTTGCAGTTAAGGAAACCATTTTTAAAGTTTCGTCGGAGACTCAATCAAACGATGGGGGAGTTACAGTAAACAAATCTACAATATAATAATTAGACATGAAGTCATGTATATCATAATTACCTTTCCGTTCAGTGCAATAATTATCCCACGATCATACCATGAGACCTTATTCCATCATCCGGTATTTTCACAGCACGAAACCGCTTACGCTTGAAATTTATAAATATCATATTATCATACAAATAATTCTTGAATGCAATTTATAAAGAATCCGAGTAATATCTTTCCTTTCACATAAAACTGAAAAACCTAAAATTGTCACGTACACATTCTTTTACACGGGTAAATTATCAAACTTAAGTGAAATATAATCCGCCAACTGCAATTTTCCTAAAAGCTCGTAGAGCAAAGAAGGTAATGTAATTATAAATGTAAGTTAGTCTAAATTTTATCTTATTCCGGTACGGCCGCGAAAATTATTAATTGTAGTTCTTTAAATAACGAAATTGTTCTTATTAAAATAAAGTTGGAGAAGTGAAGAAATAAATTTGATTCAAATAAAGTGAAACAGTTTCAATTAATTTTTTTTTTATTATTATAATTTTTTTTATCCCAATTGCAAGAGCGATTGGTAAATTTTATACTCATATTGCAATTTCGTAATTTTTCCATTGCATATTGAAAGACGATTTATGTCGAAATACGAATAAGTAAATCAAAAAAAAGCAAAACAAAACAAGTTATCGGATACTTTTAGCCAATTATTCAAGACAAGAAAAGTCAAGAAATCGCGCACACGACTTACAACGTGACTAATGGCTCATAGCACACATACTACTACTGTGCCTGTCGATTTTTGCCAGTTCAGAGAATATGTCGCCTGTTCCTCTGTCGGAAAACCATCAACTTTGTTTGTTTACGCAACAGACAACAAAACAAAAAATGTCGTATTTCATAAAGCATTGCAATGAATATCCTCCTTTTCATAAATTCACAAAACGATCAGAAACAAATTTATTGAAATTTGGACAGGACATCGTCTGTCGGGTCAGCTAGTAAGACGTAAAATTGTAAGCCTATTTTACTCCACACAATAAAAGCAATCAATTCTACCAGCAATTATCAAGAGATGATGAGAACTTAGGTAGATTGTACAAAGAAGTAAAGCAGCGTATGCATGCAGAAAAAAAATAATTAAGTGACCTAATTTTAGCATAGTTGCTACTAAGAAAGCAAAATTCATTCACCGCTAATCGAAGTGGGCCCACCACAAAATTGTTTATTGCACAAGAATGCAAGGTGAATGAATCTCGTTCACTTTGGTAGCATTCTTGATTTATAATTTGTAATTGTTTTATTAGACTAAGTATAAATTATGATCACTGTTACACTACACGACCAGTTTTATTTAACTTAACCTTGTAATTAACTACAATGATGAAGATGGAGATGTCTTCAAATGCCTCACATATACATATACCGAATAGTGTTTTTTATTTTGCATACCTTAATTGCACAAGTGCGCTGACAATTTTTGGAGGATACCATTGATGGGCGAAATATGACCACTGTCCGAATTTTTCTTTTGTTGAAAAGAACTTTATTGTAGTTCATATCTTACGTCAAGGCCCCTTTTTCTTAATTTTTTTTTCTATACATAGGTCAAATTAAGGTTTTGTATAATGCGCATTTCTTAACAGATTGCCGCCATTGTATCATTCTGCACGTAAGTTCTCGTGTTCTTTTCAGAGCAGTTGTTCTTGTTTTTTCGTCAAATATATTAAAAACTCTCCCATCAGCCTTTGAAATGATAGCATCTTGATTGTTTTCTTCGATAGTTTTTAAATTAGCTTGCTAATCGGCGAAAAAAACCGCCCATATTTCCTTATTTTAAAATTTGGCTAATGCATAAATGTAGCTATCTGGACTGTTATTTTAATTTCTCTCTTTACAGCGCAATTAATGCATTCAAATGTAAGTTACAGTTTAAGTTGCAATTTAAGATAAATATTAGTTTGAAGAATACTCATTCTTTTTCAGAACTTTGATTCTGCAAAATCTGGACTTAATCTGATATTAATTTATCCCAACAAAACGTCCTCAAAAAAAGAGAAGAAACAATTCAGACTTGTTTCATTTCCGGCAGCAATAATGTATTCTCAAGTTATCAATAAGATATTCCGAGATTTTATTTTCAAGAATTTTCAAAACCAGTGTTATGAAATTCAAAATTTTGATTTCTTGAAATTAAACTAAAGTACTCTACACCCAAATCAAATTTAGACCAGCAAACAATTAAAAATAAATTTCTCAGTTTTATGTAAAAAAATAAAACATAAATTTTATCCACACCAAAACTATTTCAAAATTCCATAGAATTTCATACAGTTCCTGAGAACATCTACGGAAATTTTCTCCTATTGTAAATTTCTCCTGAACTTTACACTCTCGGATATTTCAAAGTCTCCTCACGTTCTGGTTTGAAACAAATCTAATTAGTTATTGAAAATTTAGATCGTTAAGGCTAAACTCAACTCAAAAGGAGTGTCCAGAACTTATCTAAGCTTGCCGACCACTATTACTTCTACTACTGACTACGAAATTCGGTGGATGCTTGTCACGTTGACACAGCTGGAATGGCAATGATGACTTTAACGAGGTTAATATCATCAGCTCTCCAGTTGAGCCAACAACGAACTCTTATTAAAACACGTTTAAGTGACTCGTTTTTGTTCCTTTCGATCTTGAATTGATGAACACACTTTAAAAAAGTCCACTACATTTATATTCCCCATGAGTGCATACCGCAAAAACAGGATAGTTTTTCCAATAGGAAAACATTTACCACTTTTCTGAGAAGCACTCATGGAACAAAAGTTTTTTTCACACTTTGTTGCAAGTTGATGTAAATCTCTTAAGCCAATTTGCAGAGTAGGGCGAAATCCACCGACAAATCCAGGTGATAAGACGTGACCAAATTCAAAATGAAAACTCATTCAGATCAGGTCTGACGAACTACAAATATATGTAAATATGAATTGACTGTTGGAAAGGCGGATGGGGTGATAGAGCTGGGTTGGTATTATGGAGATGTATACCTGGTCTGTGAATAGATCCTGCCTAGGTACATCAATCTATTAACACACACCTCAAATATGAATATGTGCCGAGGAGAGAGAAAGCCCTGGCACGATATTGAAATTGATAAAGGGATTAGTCGTACGTTCGCTAAATGCAAACAAGCAGCAACGAGCTGTTCTGGGGCTGAAATGAATAAATGATTCTTTTTCACATTTCAGAAACTTTGACATGACGACAATATGTACAGGTTGACATTTATCACGGAGCGTTAACTAACTATCTTGGCTTTGAATATCATGGTGGTATTTGTTGAAATTGTTTCCATTAAAATGGGCCCTCTTGGAATGGTTGAAGTTTTCGAAATTTAATTATAAATTGTTATATTCGAAACAAAATTAGAAGGTAGCTTTGTCCTGACATTTGAAGCGCATGGAAGGAATTATAATATGACAGAATAAAAAGGCATTAGAAAGCAAAGTATACGACAACTTGCAATAGTGGCTCTAAATTCGGAAATGGACAATTGCGCTAAAGTGTTACCATGCTACATTTTTTTAGAATTTTACAGTCTACTTGAAAATGCGGTGATTCGACTATCCCTTCAATGAACAAAAACGTTTTTTGCAATTATATCTATAAAACTACCCTTTCCTTTAACGATTTTCGAAAAAAATCTAAATGATGCATATTTGCATATAGTTTTCAAGTAAGTGTTTACAGGAGGAGAACGTACAGAGAAGAAGACTATCCTTTGGAAAACAAAAAAGCAAATGAAATGACAAACTATTAAGACAAACTGATCAAGTCATTGGCAGATCTTACCATGAATGTAGTAATAGCGAAATAATTACTTGCACCCTCTAAGTGCCTCTACCACTCGATCTCCATCTTATCAGGGGAAAATGATGAATCTGCTGGAATCGAAAACATCTAATTAGAGTTGTTTAGAGTAGATGCAAAATTCATTACAGTTGTCCTCCATATGCACCTTTTCGATAGATTGTAAGGAAGTTAAAGTAAAGATCCGAAAGAGGTGGACTTAATTGCAACAACTGGAAAATAATATTTCCATTGTGTACAGCAAAGAAAGTTCGGTCCAAACAGTTCCTGAAAAATTAAAAATTCTTAAAAATAAAAGGAGCCGATCATGCCTTAATAAATATTTTATTAATACGTTGCGAATCATCCAGGAGAAAATCACAGTATACCGAACTCCCTCCTTCTTCATAGCCGTTATGGATTATGAATATGTCCAGCAAATGTAATATATTGTGAATATATGTATGTTTTTGAAATGTGTATCATATAATGTATAGGAATGTGACTTTTTCAATATTAATAACTACCGGATTACATCTGCCTTACATGAATTTAATAGAAATTGCCGTGTACATATACCTATAACATGGTAAAGTCCAGGTTACGATCCTCCCTTAAGGCTGAATAAATTTGCAGGCATTATGTTCACCCTTTTTATTTTCCACAATATTTATGATATTGATTTGAAATCTTCGGCAAAATATTACAAACTCGTCAGTTCAAATGCTGCCGGCTTAGGTTTTTGAAAAAGCTTTTGCGTGTTTTTTGTTTTTGTAAATCAAAAGCCTCAAAAAGCACGTTTTTTCCTCCCGTTTCTAATAACTTTTTCATGTACACACAAATTTTTATTATTTTTCATACATAGGTTTTCTATACATATCTTTTAAGTTACTGGAGCTGATTTTCCAAATTTGTTAATATTTTTCATGATATTATGTAATTATTTTTATAACATTCAAATTGAGACCCCTGTAACTTTGATAATCTTTAGTGTTACATTTATAATTTATCACGAGAATGAAGATTAAATAATTTTATTCAGTAACCCTAAAACCTGATACATCCTGACGACAGGATCAAGAACTTCAAGTAAATTCTCGGTTTTGTTTATATGTTTATAATTTTACTAACTAATTACGTGCAGAACATTTTATGGTCCTTCGAGCTCAAAGCATAACTAAACTAAAGGTTTTTATTGTGGGTATCGACTGCAACAAGAACACTTTATTTTGTTGACAGTTAAAATAAAAGTTTCTGTTCTGGGTATCGACTGGATACGAGGTTTCATTTTGGATAGCGACTATATTAAAGGTTCTTATTGTGAGTATCGACTGTAATAAGAACTTTACTAACAAACCGCTTTATTCTGGTTATCAACTGAAATAAGAAATATCTCAATACAAATCGCACTAAAATAGAAAGCCAATTTGATCGAGTGCCTAAGACTAATCTGGTGAGTACATTTTCAGTAACAACAAAATTTTTATATCATAAATTTGAATTACCCCTAATTATTCCTTTTATATTTATTAAATATTGAATTTATACTTCTAGATAAATTATAAATTACATTTGATTTCCATTTAAAAATAGTCATAGAATTTATTGAATTTAAAGCTCTATTTCAGTGTGAGTAATAGTGTTAGACTTGGTTAACCAGAGAATAAGACCACACATTTTTTGACTTTGAACCAGGGTTATAATTTCCAACATAGCAATTCATTTATTACTTGCGGGCGGAACAACTCTATAAGTATTATTGCTAGGCATTGCTAATGTAATTAGAATGAAAGCTCATATTACTACTAGATCCTTCATCCTTAAAAATTTTTTCAGTTCTGGTTTTAACAAATCTTACCCTGTAAAGCTTTTATTTATTTTGTGTCCCTCTTAATACTATTTAAAGTAATTTTAAAAGTAAATCACTACATAAAGATAAATAATAGTGTATTGAAAAGTATCAAGTAAATTAACGATAGAGGTCCAAATTTCAATTTTGAGCACCAATTTCTCCAATTTACAAGCCTTGTAATTTTACGGATCCGAGTCACTTCCAAATATGAATCATAAGTTCGAAAATAAAGGATTTTTAACGTTTCAAGCATATATATATATATAAAAAAAAACATTAAAAATAAATGAAGAGTTAAAAATTTAACATAATAAAATGGTTTTTAAAGTGGGGTCATGAATAAATTCTCGAGATTTTAATGGTGGAAGTCCTATGGATGACATTGCGATCGGCTCCAAGAAAGAACAAACAATAAGTTCATAAAAATGTTTTCGAGATTAAAAAAATGCAATTTCACACAATGGGAGATTGCACCAGGTGTCCAGTTATGATCAAGTATTAAGTTAAAAATAACAACACGCCAGTAGGGTATCTAAATGTGTATTCAAACGCTTTTATTTCCACGTTTTGCATTTAGTTTTCTATTCTTTAGTTTTCCAAATTAAACTCTATTTTAATTTCATAAGTATGTTCCCTTTCCAAAAACTCAATTTTACACTTAGTGTTCGATTAGAAGATATTGTGAAAACAGAAAAAAAAATCGATTTTAAAACGTATTTCCGAACGAGAGCTCTATAAAAAATAATTGTTTTCAAAATTACTGTTTGACGTCCGACCGAATCCGATTTCTGTAGAAAAATCATTGCTCAAAAATTCTAGAATACCTTTAGTTATTTCCCGTATTGCAGGAGAAGTTAAAAAAATTCTGGAAATTTCACCAAATATATCGGTAACATATTTTCTTGAAGCATGATTAATCATAACCGCATTTCATAATAGCATATATTTTGCTCTTTTTATTAATGTTTTTTCGTTTTCATAAGGCTATTTAACAATATTTTCCTTTAAAGGTTGGTGGCTTAGGAGATCATTCCCCTCTTAAACCTTCGAAAATGTTTCGATAATCGAATCGAACGAGTCATCTGTCATAATCAGGTAAATTCATATGTTTTCATTTAAAATAGTTGGAAATTAGTCTACTTTGGAATCGATTATGTGTTTTCATGTAATGCTCAATGTGTGTAAAACATATGTTTTTTTTTTTTTTTTGTAATGTTATGTAAATGTTCATACGACCAATGTTTTTGTGGGAAATTTTCATATTTGTGAAAGGGACACTAACCGCACTTTATTTACATTTTACCTAGATGATTAATTAATAACAACTCTTCTTTTAGGTAATTATTCTTTAAAGTGCTCGCTGTACAGCGATTTGTTTAATACTGTTATTTATAAGTTTGCCCTTTGGCGATTCGACTAATACTAAATATCCTTGACACAAATTCTATATTTCTAAAAACAATGCACTCCAAAAAGTCTTGATGTGTATTTTCTAAAAATGTATTCAGTAGTGTGTATCTGTGTTCAAAGTTTTTCTTCAAAGTGTTTTTCCTTTAAACGTCAAATTGAATATTTTATTTTTTTTAAACATTCAGAGCAAATATTAATCTGACAAACAAAAATTATATTTAATTCCATTTTCAAATAACGAACAAGCTTCCGCTACATCAACACCCCCTTCAGTGATAGCGTAAAAAAATTACAAATGGAACGAAACTTTCTTTTTCTTAAAATGGGAATCTGTCATAATATCTTGGTCATTTATATTCATGTCCACAAAAGCCGGTTTTAGACGATCGATAGAAATCGTGGTCTCTCTTCCGCTGTAGGTGACTAGAAATTTTTTGTCATTTCTTTTAATAACCTTAAAAGGTCCCTCGTATGGGTTACTTAATGAGGGTTTTGAACGATCTATCCTCACAAAAACGAATTTACAATCTTTTAGATTTTTAGGTACAAAATATCTTGTTATTTTGTCTTAGTACTAGTTGGTACAAAATGTTGAATGTGATTCCTCAGTTTATTAACAAAATTTGATGGATCCAATGTTGGTTTTGGAAAATCTATAAAGAATTCTCCTGGGATGCGCAGTAGTTGCGCGTAAACTAAATCAGCTGGACAGCAATTAAGATCCTCTTTTATCGTGGTTCTAAAACCTGAAAGAATCGCTGGTGTTTGCAAAACCCAGTTATAATGAGTCATTTTTGTTCTTAATGATGCCTACAGTTGCCTATGGAAGCGCTCTATCATTCCATTGGATTGTGCATGATAAGGTGTAGAACGGATTCTGTGTGCTCCTAATAATTTTGAAAATTTATCAAATAATTTTGATTCGAATTGAGCACCCTGATCCGTCGTTATTTTAAGAGGGATTCCGAATCTTGAAATGTATTGTGTGTATAATGTTTTAACTATTGTACTAGCCGTAGTATCCGGTATCGGGCCATCTTGTGAGTCTGTCTATGGTAGTTAATACGTGAGTAAATCATTCTGAAGGCGGTAATGGGCCGATTATATCTACGCGAATGTGTTCAAATCTGCCTTTTGGAATTTTGAATTGGCCAATTTCTGATTTCGTATGTTTGTAAATTTTTGATTTCTGGCAAGATAAACATGATTTTGCCCACAAATTTACGTCCTTATTCATACTAGTCCAAAAGTATCTTGCTGCAATTAATTTTCTAGTTGCTCTTATACCAGGATGTAATAGAGTATGAATAATCTCGAAAATATCTCGTCTTAAAAGTTTAGGAATAAATAGTCGGGAGGTATTTAACGAAATATCACACCAAATCTTGTTTTTGGAAACTTCTAATTCCGTTTCTATTAATTTAAACTTAGAATTTGTAATAGTTCCTTGAATGGAAATAAAGTGTTTCAATTTTTCATCGTTTTCTTGGTTTTTGGCAATAATTTGTAAGTCTATTTTATTTTTATTTATTTCGTAGATATTTTTATCATTTTCATCAGTAATTACTACTCGTGATAATGAATCCCCTACAACGTTTGATTTTCCTTTAATATGTTTGATGTCTGAAGTGAATTGTGTTAGAAAATCTAACTGTCTGGCTTGTCTGGGACTTCTCTCTGTTATGGTCCAGATTGCGGACGTTAATGGTTTGTGGTTGGTCAGAATAGTGAAATCTCGACTTTCTAAAAAATGTCTGAAGTGTTTAATGGCTAAATGTTGGTTTCGCAATCTTCTGGCTAATTAAAAGTTTTATTATTTTTGGGGTTCTTTAGTAGTTTTGTTATATTTATATATATTGCATTTAACAATTCAGATAGATGTGGAATGAATCTATGGTAATAGTTTACCATTCCTATGAATTGCTGAATTTGTCTGATTGAATTAGGAGAAGGAAAATCTTGAATTATTTTAACTCTGTTCTCAGATGGGAGAATTCCTACTTTAGTGATTTTATGGCTGAAAAAATCTAAAGAATTTACTCCAAAAATGCATTGTGCGGGTTTGATGGTGATACCGAACTCTTCTAACCATGTAAAAACTTTCTCTAAGTGTGATTCATGCTCCTTTTTATTTTTACTTGCTATTAAAGTGTCATATATGTAGATGAAAACAAAATCTAATTCCTTTAACACGTGGTCCATGTAACGCTTGAATGTCTGTGCTGCATTTTTAAGACCAAATGGCATTCTAGTGAATTCGAATAAACCGAAAGGTGTAGTAATTGCTGTTTTGAAAATGTCATCATGGGCTACTGGAATGTGGTGATATGCCCTTATTAAATCAATTTTTGAGAAAATTGAAGAACCATTTAAATTCAATGAAAAATTATGAATGTGTGGGATTGGGTATCTATTGGGTGTAGTATTTGTATTTAAACGTCTGTAATCCCCGCCAATCAGTTGAGTCTTTCTTCGGTACCATATGTAATGGAGAAGAAACTGGTGATGAAGAGGGTCGACATAAGACTAATTTAACCATTTGTTCGAACTCTAATGTTGCGATTTTTAATTTTTGTATATCGAGTCTTCTTGGTCTCGAGAAAGAAAGTTGTCCTTTTATAGAAATGTGATGTACTATATTGTGACGTACGGGTGCATCGTAACAAGGTGCTAGAGTTAATGATGGAAATTTTTGTAAAATTTTGCCCTATTCATTATCGAAAAAGCGTAATGACGTGGTGAAGGGGTATTTGATTTTATCGTTATTCCATTTACCACGATTGACATGTTTCCATCAATTAATTTTTTATTTGTAATATGAACCAATAAAATGAATTTTTCGAGAAAGTCTGCCCCAATAATGGGTTTATTTACTCCCGCTATAATGAACGGATACGTTAGATCTCGTCTTAATCCGAAATCTACCTTCAACAATTTCGTGCCATATGTATTGATTGTTGAACCGTTTGCTGCTGTTAAAATTAGATTAGGGTTATTTTTGAATTTACTAAAATAAGTGTTAGGTAATACTGAAAGGTCCGCCCCAGTGTCAATTAAAAATTTGAATTTATTTTTTTTGTCTAAAAGAAAAAGTCTTTGAAATATTATTATTTGACATACTGGACGCTGAGGGGACAATTAGTTTTTGGATTAATTTTGTTAATAAAAGTGCATGGAAAAATGCATTTGGTAGCTTTTTCTCCAAATTTAAAGTGGTACCAACAAAGTTGCTTATTGTTATCAAGTTTTGAATAACTTTGTGATCGACTTCGTGATCTGTATCTGAAATCATTTTTAAAAAGATTGTTGTTATAATTATTATTACTCATTGTAAAATTGCGAAATAAGGTTTCTAAATTTTGTAATTTGTTTTCTAAAATTATTATTTTGTTTAATAGCTGTACATTGTTATCTATTGCTGAAAAATTTTGTTGGGGTAATGGTAAATCTAAAGTTTTATTTATTGAGGAAATATATTGTAACTTTGTAACGTCAAATATTTTATCTGCAAGTTCCAATAAATCTTCTATATTTTCTTTGCTTGAAGCAACCAATGCTATCTTAATTAATTCTGCTCCAAATATTGTTGCAAGGGTTTTCATAAACCTGTAGAATGCGGAACGTCTTTTATCTCCTATTTCTGAGGCACATAGAAGTTGCTCTAATCTTTCTTTCGCTGAATCTTTGAATTACAATTTTTTTAAGATTCTCGTATTTATCTGTAGTTGGGGGTACTTGAAGAATATCCATGTTCATAATCCGCTGGAGAGAAGGGCTTGCACTATATGGCCGCATTTCGTTTCGTCAGTTCGAATTCCTTTATCTCGGAATTCAGCCTCTGCTCGTATAAGCCAAGCTTCTGGGCATGGTGTCCAAAAGGTTGGTAGCTTTAAAGAAGCCGCTGCGAGATATCTCTGTTGTTGAATGTTTATTTCGTCTCCTGGCATTTTTGGATAATAGCTTTAGACCACCACAAAAAAATATAAATATCTTATGAAAAGGAAAATTTTATTTATTCACACAATCACTCGCGATACTAAAATGGAAAATATTCTATTTTACCGGACAAAAACACTCTGAAACGTACAAACTTTAAAAACCAATATATTTTGTACCAAACTTGTACTTTTTTAATGTTTTTACTTTGTTGTAGTTGTGTTTTTGTGTACAATTATTTTTATAAAAATTAAAAATATTAAATGTAATATAGGTAAAAATTATCCTAACAGATAAAGCTAGACACTTATAAAATCTAATTTAAGTCTAAATTTAATTCTTTTTCTTTTTTTTTGTTCTGTAGTTGACAGATATTCTTATGTATTTTTTTCTTCCTTCTATTTATCTTCTTTTTTCTTTAATTTAATTTTGATTCTTCCTTCTGTTTTTTTTTGTTTTCTTCGCTTCTTATTTATTTTATTTTCTTCTTTCTTCTTTTCTTCTCTCTTCTTTTCTTCTGTTTAATTTTCTTGAGTTCCTCTTAAAGTTCTTTTTTTCTTTAGTTATTCAAATATTCTAGAAAGAGGTACCTTACCACTGGTGGGGGGATACCTTAACTAGAATATTAGAATCGTCGGTTGTCCTGTTGTTCGCTTTCAACGGGTTGTCCTGTTGTTCGTTTTTAACGGGTTGTCCTGTTGTTCGCTTTCAATGGGGTGGCCTGTTGTTCGGGGTCACAAATTTGAACTGTTGGGGATTGCCAATTGAACTGGTTGTAGGTTGTTGTAGTGTGGCAACAAAAAGAATTCGTTGTAGATCAGCAGTTCATTAATTATATAAATATATATATCCCAAATCTTGTAGGATAAAAAGTTGCATTTTTTTATTTATTTTAATGATAATAATTTTTTCTTTTAAATTTTAAATTTTTTTTTTTTTTAAATCTTTTAAAATATTTTCTTTTTTTATTATTTTCTTAAATAATATAATAGAAAAGGTTTTCCCTTACTAAATTTACTATATTTGCCATCTGGCGTTTATAATTAATATATTTAATAAATTTGCCCTCTGGCGATTTGTTTAATACTATTATTTATAAGTTTGCCCCCTGGCGATTCGACTAATACGAAATATCCTTGACACAAATTCTATATTTTTAAAAACAATACCTTCCAAAAAGTCTTGATGTGTATTTTCTAAAAATGTATTCAGTAGTGTGTATCTGTGTTCAAAGTGATTTTCCTTAAAACGTCAAATTGAATATTTTATTTTTTTTTAAAAAGTCAGACAAACAAAAATTATATTTTATTCTATTTTCAAATAACGAACAAAAATAAAAATTATTTTGTAGCTTCCGCTACATTCGCCACATAATTACTAAGAGAAAAAGGAAGAAGAAGAACCAAAAAATAATGAGTAAAAGGATTCTACAAAATAATTAGATAAGAATATCTCAGAAATATTTTATAATAAATAGCGATTCTTGTGTGTCAATTGCTTTCCGTTTCAGGCATCCCTGGCTAGCGTATTGAAGGTTCCACGATGGAATTAACATAATGTGTAACAGCGAGTGAAAATTCTCTACAAGTGGACTGTATGTGGATGAGTGCCGGTTTTATGGATAACTCAGTTTTTAGTACAAAGTATAAAATTTTATTTTTCTTAATGGTGCTTAATTCAAGTTTTCTTACAAATCTATATCACAATTACTTTCATCTCAGACTTAATACTATTTAAAAATTCACAAATTCAATAAAATTTAATGTCTAAATAAAACTTCAACAAATTCATTTAAAATCCAATGCAAAGAAATGTCGGCGAAGTTGTGGTTTGCCGCGTTGCTCGTTAAAAGAAAAAAAATGTCGGTGTTGTTCTGGTTCGTGCTGTGTTGCTCCCTTTTTCTAACTCCTGTAATAAAGAAGAAGAGTTTAGTAGATGACTAGGCACGAGAGAGTTGTAGTGAGAGCAAATAAATTTATCTGATTTTGAGAGTAAAACTGTTTCACTCGAACTGCTACGTGAGGGCAGTTGTGAAGTTCTTTGCTTGAGTTGCTGCGTGAGAGCAGTCGAGATATAATACGGAATGTATTATATCACGATTATAACAACTTGTAGGGCTGCTATAAGTGAAGTTGATGAACGTAACCAATTATTCTGCCTTTATTGTGCAGTTTATGTCATGCTGGTACGTGAGGGCATGAAGGCAGCACTGATGACGTTTATCATGTGCGTACCTTTTTGATTTCAGCAAACTGTAATATTGCTGCATCGTTAAGTCTTGTGCACTTTTTATGTCTGCAGCAATCTGAGTACTGCTGCGTGTGGGAAGGAAATTCCTTCTACATTGATCAGAATTAGCTTCTGAATATATTTAGTGCAGAGTTAACCTCTGGAAACAAATCTAGACCAACCTTTGTATATTGTCTAGGCCTTCGGATTAACTCCTGTGTGAGATTGCTTGAGTTAACCTCACTTTGCAAATCCTTAGGATCCACTCCTAGCCGACGTACTTGAGTTTCAAATATTTATTTGGACAGAATTAACTTCTGTTTCAGAATTGAATTCTGTTTTATGGATTGAGTCAACCTCAAATATTTATGAGGGCCAAAATTAACTTCTGTATTAGAATTTGAGCCAACCTCAATTTATTGGCGTAGAATTAACTTCTATAAGGAATGTCAGAATTAACTTCTGGTTAGGATTAGGATTTTGCTCAGAATAGACTCCAAGGCTTAGGACTTAATCATTTCAACTCTGATTTGGAAATGGGTGCTTTTGCTATCGTTCGCCGCCTTTTTATAGCTGCTGAAGATGGTCATGTGATGTACTCCTCATGGCGTTGCCATAGCGACGTTTATACCAGTTGCTGCTACGAGAGCATCTGGTTGACGTAATGTCAAAATGATGACATGTCAACTGTGTATATACATGGAGATCATGTATTTTCGGGTAAGTTTTTGTTTAATTATGTTGATTTTAATTATTTTGTTAATAATATTTTGTTATTTTTAGATTGTAAAAGTCATCGTGGGACCTTTGGGTTGTTTGGAGGAAATTTGCGGAGTATTTTTTGGTAATTAATTAGGTTTGTATTCTGAATTCTTTCCACTGGAATTTGATTCTTTGTGGATTCCTGTATGTTTATTTTTAGGGAAGAACTAGCTGGACTCAACGAAGGAGTAATGTTCAGTACGTGGACTGAACAGCGAGGAAAAAAAAACTTTTATCCATTTAAAAAAGAAAAACATATAACATTCATATACTAGACTCTTTGATATTTTAGCTGAATTTTACCTCAAGGAAAGTGTAACACAATAAACCTGCTTCAGCATGTAAGGCCGAGGCCTAGCACGTGAACTTGTTCGGCATGTAAGGCCGAAGTGTAGCACGTGCTGCAATGTATAAGATCGAAATAGGTGAATTTCAACCAAGAAGTGTTCGGAGTATTCTCGGAAGTACAGAATTGACTTCTATAATAAGGATAGGTGCAATATTTCAAATTAGTCTCTGTATAGAATTAATCTTCATCTTTGGTGTAGGCAGGAGGAGAGCAGACTAATCTTGGTGTGGGTAGGAGGGTAGCTGATTAGTCTCTGTGGCAGTATTATTTTACTGCTTAGGTGCAAGCAGGAGTGTAGGCATTGATAGAAAATTTTCAGATTAGTCTCTAAAATATAGAATTAATCTTCTATCATGGAGGTTGGGAATATTATTCTTGAATTCAGATTAATCTCTGAGCCAGATGAGTTCTCGACCAAGAATGATTTTCTACTGCGGATCATCAGCTTTATATAATAGCCGCTGTATCTAGTCATGATTATCGCCTGTCCGTGTTGCCCTAGCAGCGGTTGAGTGGAAAGCAACTGGCGGTCATTAATGTCATTTGATGACATTGCAAAATTGTCAACGTACAGAGGTAAGTATGCTTTGGTGCAATTTGAAGAATTTGGTTCATTTTATTACTGAGTTTTGATTGGGTTTTTAGATAAATTAGTCGTGATAGATAAGGGGCAACTGTCGGTTTTAGATTGAATCATGTTCGGGTGGATTTGCTGAAATTTTTTTTTTTCGGATGACAACATTATTGATAATCTGGAAAATGAGTTATCAATTAGATAAGTATTCTGTGTTTTGCTGATTTAAAACTTCTTACTTTTCTTGTATGTTTTAGGAGTTGCTTACATTGAGGGGCAACACATGAGTAGATTGCTTGGACATGACAGGATGAGGTTGTAGATGTATTGATCACTGGATGTTGTAGGAGGAAATGGATTAGTAGGTGCACCGAACACACCTGGGGTATGTAAAGCTCTGTTGCAATAGGAGCAGATACTTCCCATGAAAAACAATACACGAGCCTGGGACTCATAATGCCTTACTAACTTTGAAGTAGGAGAATCGGTTTTATCTACTTCTTTTTCATGTTCCTTATAATAATTGCTTTTGTACATAAATTTTCTCGATGTACCGTTTTGTACATAGGGATTTATTTGATGTCATTCTATGGTATGAAGCCTATACATACATTGAATATACCTTTTACGGCAAAAGTTGGAATTTTTGTTTTGTTTTCATTATGAACTGTAAGTTATGCAACAACAGGTAGGGTTGAAGCAGTTTTTTGTTTGTGAAAGGTAAATTCAGGTAATTTTCGGAATCTTTTCCTAAATTTTATTATAAATGTATTCTGATAAGCTATGTTTACGCACTACCAATGTGCCATTATTAGGGGCATTCACCTTGTAATTGGCGCTTTATTTCTATTATGTATTATATATTTTATATTTTTTATTATACATAGATTCATAGAAATTCAACCGAAAATACAAAAGATCGACATTACATCTATTTTAACAATTACGACAATATTGATTCTTTATGTATTTGAAATGCATTGTAAGTAATATATTTCAGTAGCGGGTGTGATGCATTAAACTCCATTACAAATGAGCTTGTCACTTCTTGAGAAATTAAGTAATGAATGCATTTTTTTAGCATTAAGAATGAAAACGTATTATTAATTTGCAATGTATTTGTGATACATTATGAATAATACATTACAAGAACGGACATGGCCTGTACAAAGTAATTTGTATTGTGTTATGTGTAAGTAATACTTTCTATAATTGTTTTTAGACGTTAATTTGAATACATTTGTGATTTTCTGGCTCTCAGAAAATTGAGTTCGTTAAGGGTTCAACAAATGAATATACAGAATTCCATAATGCAAGATATTGGCTGGCAGTACCACTAAAGCTATTATTTCTAATTAGTGGTTAAAGATATCCTTGTGAGTGCATTATATATATAAACTCTTTCGGCAACAGGACGGTTACATCAGCATCGACTGCTAAACCAAAAGCTCTAAGCTTGCAGCTCACTTCTTCAATCTTAATGAAGTAATTACTCAACCAGAGGGAATGGTCGAGGGTATAAGTTAATTTTACTTTTAGTCCTCTATATGAAATATGAAACTGCAACAAGATTTTAGTTAGAATTAAACTGTTCTGCTCCAATGAATGTAAAGACCGTTCTGATATACAAATGTATACCAATTGTGAAAAGTCCTTTATTTCCTGACAGTCTCTTACAAACATTTGTAACTAGGTTAATGTGTCGAGATACAAAGAGTTTTGAAGACGAGACCTACGACAGAGTTGAAATAGAAATTAAGCGAAACCCTGCATTTTCAACATCATTTACTACCACATGGCGACCGTGATAACTAACCTTTAGTCTTCGGACCGTAATAGGGAAAATGACATCTTTGGACCGCGACAATAACAAACATTGTTTTGACCGTGATAAAGAAGAAAGCAATCTTCGGACCGTGACGATAAGAACCTAGATAAAGCAAACATCAGACAGAGGCGTTGAAAAGGAAATATTCAGTACCTCAGATAACTAGTAATAGCGAATTTACCAGTTCAACCAATACGTCAGTGCCATCGAATAAATCAATTAATCAAGACTTTTTCAAGAAGTAAAAAAAAAAAAACAACATCTTGCTCAATTATCATGGGATCATAACACGTCATAACGTCACTACTGCTTACTGTTCATTTCACAATGATAGATATGCAGTAAAAGTACATTTCAATTTTTTTTTTTGTCGCATTCAAATAAAATTTATCAATATAAAAGTATCTCTTCTTTCTATAAGCAATAGTAGATGACTAGGCACGAGAGAGTTGTAGTGAGAGCAAATAAATTTATCTGATTTTGAGAGTAAAACTGTTTCACTCGAACTGCTACGTGAGGGCAGTTGTGAAGTTCTTTGCTTGAGTTGCTGCGTGAGAGCAGTCGAGATATAATACGGAATGTATTATATCACGATTATAACAACTTGTAGGGCTGCTATAAGTGAAGTTGATGAACGTAACCAATTATTCTGCCTTTATTGTGCAGTTTATGTCATGCTGGTACGTGAGGGCATGAAGGCAGCACTGATGACGTTTATCATGTGCGTACCTTTTTGATTTCAGCAAACTGTAATATTGCTGCATCGTTAAGTCTTGTGCACTTTTTATGTCTGCAGCAATCTGAGTACTGCTGCGTGTGGGAAGGAAATTCCTTCTACATTGATCAGAATTAGCTTCTGAATATATTTAGTGCAGAGTTAACCTCTGGAAACAAATCTAGACCAACCTTTGTATATTGTCTAGGCCTTCGGATTAACTCCTGTGTGAGATTGCTTGAGTTAACCTCACTTTGCAAATCCTTAGGATCCACTCCTAGCCGACGTACTTGAGTTTCAAATATTTATTTGGACAGAATTAACTTCTGTTTCAGAATTGAATTCTGTTTTATGGATTGAGTCAACCTCAAATATTTATGAGGGCCAAAATTAACTTCTGTATTAGAATTTGAGCCAACCTCAATTTATTGGCGTAGAATTAACTTCTATAAGGAATGTCAGAATTAACTTCTGGTTAGGATTAGGATTTTGCTCAGAATAGACTCCAAGGCTTAGGACTTAATCATTTCAACTCTGATTTGGAAATGGGTGCTTTTGCTATCGTTCGCCGCCTTTTTATAGCTGCTGAAGATGGTCATGTGATGTACTCCTCATGGCGTTGCCATAGCGACGTTTATACCAGTTGCTGCTACGAGAGCATCTGGTTGACGTAATGTCAAAATGATGACATGTCAACTGTGTATATACATGGAGATCATGTATTTTCGGGTAAGTTTTTGTTTAATTATGTTGATTTTAATTATTTTGTTAATAATATTTTGTTATTTTTAGATTGTAAAAGTCATCGTGGGACCTTTGGGTTGTTTGGAGGAAATTTGCGGAGTATTTTTTGGTAATTAATTAGGTTTGTATTCTGAATTCTTTCCACTGGAATTTGATTCTTTGTGGATTCCTGTATGTTTATTTTTAGGGAAGAACTAGCTGGACTCAACGAAGGAGTAATGTTCAGTACGTGGACTGAACAGCGAGGAAAAAAAAACTTTTATCCATTTAAAAAAGAAAAACATATAACATTCATATACTAGACTCTTTGATATTTTAGCTGAATTTTACCTCAAGGAAAGTGTAACACAATAAACCTGCTTCAGCATGTAAGGCCGAGGCCTAGCACGTGAACTTGTTCGGCATGTAAGGCCGAAGTGTAGCACGTGCTGCAATGTATAAGATCGAAATAGGTGAATTTCAACCAAGAAGTGTTCGGAGTATTCTCGGAAGTACAGAATTGACTTCTATAATAAGGATAGGTGCAATATTTCAAATTAGTCTCTGTATAGAATTAATCTTCATCTTTGGTGTAGGCAGGAGGAGAGCAGACTAATCTTGGTGTGGGTAGGAGGGTAGCTGATTAGTCTCTGTGGCAGTATTATTTTACTGCTTAGGTGCAAGCAGGAGTGTAGGCATTGATAGAAAATTTTCAGATTAGTCTCTAAAATATAGAATTAATCTTCTATCATGGAGGTTGGGAATATTATTCTTGAATTCAGATTAATCTCTGAGCCAGATGAGTTCTCGACCAAGAATGATTTTCTACTGCGGATCATCAGCTTTATATAATAGCCGCTGTATCTAGTCATGATTATCGCCTGTCCGTGTTGCCCTAGCAGCGGTTGAGTGGAAAGCAACTGGCGGTCATTAATGTCATTTGATGACATTGCAAAATTGTCAACGTACAGAGGTAAGTATGCTTTGGTGCAATTTGAAGAATTTGGTTCATTTTATTACTGAGTTTTGATTGGGTTTTTAGATAAATTAGTCGTGATAGATAAGGGGCAACTGTCGGTTTTAGATTGAATCATGTTCGGGTGGATTTGCTGAAATTTTTTTTTTTCGGATGACAACATTATTGATAATCTGGAAAATGAGTTATCAATTAGATAAGTATTCTGTGTTTTGCTGATTTAAAACTTCTTACTTTTCTTGTATGTTTTAGGAGTTGCTTACATTGAGGGGCAACACATGAGTAGATTGCTTGGACATGACAGGATGAGGTTGTAGATGTATTGATCACTGGATGTTGTAGGAGGAAATGGATTAGTAGGTGCACCGAACACACCTGGGGTATGTAAAGCTCTGTTGCAATAGGAGCAGATACTTCCCATGAAAAACAATACACGAGCCTGGGACTCATAATGCCTTACTAACTTTGAAGTAGGAGAATCGGTTTTATCTACTTCTTTTTCATGTTCCTTATAATAATTGCTTTTGTACATAAATTTTCTCGATGTACCGTTTTGTACATAGGGATTTATTTGATGTCATTCTATGGTATGAAGCCTATACATACATTGAATATACCTTTTACGGCAAAAGTTGGAATTTTTGTTTTGTTTTCATTATGAACTGTAAGTTATGCAACAACAGGTAGGGTTGAAGCAGTTTTTTGTTTGTGAAAGGTAAATTCAGGTAATTTTCGGAATCTTTTCCTAAATTTTATTATAAATGTATTCTGATAAGCTATGTTTACGCACTACCAATGTGCCATTATTAGGGGCATTCACCTTGTAATTGGCGCTTTATTTCTATTATGTATTATATATTTTATATTTTTTATTATACATAGATTCATAGAAATTCAACCGAAAATACAAAAGATCGACATTACATCTATTTTAACAATTACGACAATATTGATTCTTTATGTATTTGAAATGCATTGTAAGTAATATATTTCAGTAGCGGGTGTGATGCATTAAACTCCATTACAAATGAGCTTGTCACTTCTTGAGAAATTAAGTAATGAATGCATTTTTTTAGCATTAAGAATGAAAACGTATTATTAATTTGCAATGTATTTGTGATACATTATGAATAATACATTACAAGAACGGACATGGCCTGTACAAAGTAATTTGTATTGTGTTATGTGTAAGTAATACTTTCTATAATTGTTTTTAGACGTTAATTTGAATACATTTGTGATTTTCTGGCTCTCAGAAAATTGAGTTCGTTAAGGGTTCAACAAATGAATATACAGAATTCCATAATGCAAGATATTGGCTGGCAGTACCACTAAAGCTATTATTTCTAATTAGTGGTTAAAGATATCCTTGTGAGTGCATTATATATATAAACTCTTTCGGCAACAGGACGGTTACATCAGCATCGACTGCTAAACCAAAAGCTCTAAGCTTGCAGCTCACTTCTTCAATCTTAATGAAGTAATTACTCAACCAGAGGGAATGGTCGAGGGTATAAGTTAATTTTACTTTTAGTCCTCTATATGAAATATGAAACTGCAACAAGATTTTAGTTAGAATTAAACTGTTCTGCTCCAATGAATGTAAAGACCGTTCTGATATACAAATGTATACCAATTGTGAAAAGTCCTTTATTTCCTGACAGTCTCTTACAAACATTTGTAACTAGGTTAATGTGTCGAGATACAAAGAGTTTTGAAGACGAGACCTACGACAGAGTTGAAATAGAAATTAAGCGAAACCCTGCATTTTCAACATCATTTACTACCACATGGCGACCGTGATAACTAACCTTTAGTCTTCGGACCGTAATAGGGAAAATGACATCTTTGGACCGCGACAATAACAAACATTGTTTTGACCGTGATAAAGAAGAAAGCAATCTTCGGACCGTGACGATAAGAACCTAGATAAAGCAAACATCAGACAGAGGCGTTGAAAAGGAAATATTCAGTACCTCAGATAACTAGTAATAGCGAATTTACCAGTTCAACCAATACGTCAGTGCCATCGAATAAATCAATTAATCAAGACTTTTTCAAGAAGTAAAAAAAAAAAAACAACATCTTGCTCAATTATCATGGGATCATAACACGTCATAACGTCACTACTGCTTACTGTTCATTTCACAATGATAGATATGCAGTAAAAGTACATTTCAATTTTTTTTTTTGTCGCATTCAAATAAAATTTATCAATATAAAAGTATCTCTTCTTTCTATAAGCAATAAATATTAATTAACGTAACGAAATGATAATTTTTTGTTATATATATAAAGTAAAGTAAATTGACAGTAAAAGAATATAGTAGAAAAAAAATGTTTTTGTAATTTCTTGTTTGTTTTTTTGTTTTCCATTACTATAAACATAAACGGAATATTTTTATTGCACCCTAATTCGAAACACGCACACAATAACGGTGAGATCGTCAATAACCTGATCATAGAAGATACTGTGTGTATTGAGAATAAGCAGATTGTCATTCTTTTGGCAATCATAGCATTTGTGAAGGTTATAGTGTACCGAGACCACCGAAGGGGGCTTAGAAAAAACTACCTCAATAGCCCTGTACACATGACAGTTCCGAAATAAGCTTGTATATTATCGTAAAAAGCCCGCATGGATTAAACGGATAAATATGCACAATATAAATTAAACGACGGACTTACACATTTTATTTGCTCTCCTGCACTTCGAAACAAAAAATTTTTTTTTTTAAACAAAAATGGCAAAACATTTGAATCATGAGGACCGCAAGGCACTCTAAAGACAATTGCTGTCCCTGTTATGATGTTGAAAATGCAGTGGAAAAACATTTGAGCCACTGCAGTTCACATAAAGCCAACCACTATAACAGTATTTTATGTTATTAGAATGAACCTAAAACGGAAAACACAAAGAGGGGAGAAGAAGTAAGAAAGAAGTATGTAATGTTACAGAGGAAGACACCAATAAAAGTGTGCAGTCTGATCAACTGCATATCACTGAAACCTTGGCACAATCAGATGTAACAAAACTACCGAATTCGAAATTCAACGTTGATCATGGAAGAATTGAAATCACGAAAGCACAAAAAAAGCGGTATATAGAAAAAAAATTACCCAATTAGTAGAATTCGCACTAGAGCGAAATTTGAATCATTGGAAGGAATTGGTTTAACGCTAGCACTATATTAAAAATAATTTACATAGCGGTACATACAAAGAAATAATACCCAATTAGTAGAACCTGCACTAGAGCAGGATTTCGAAGCACTGGAAGAATATATTGATAAAGCTCTCTGCAGAGATTGAATATAATAAATGATTAAGATAACCGCAATTAAAGGCCTATGGAAATATTAACCGCAAGTGCACGTGACTAAAATTAAAAGAAAAATAAAACCAGATATTACACGACATGCAATCACCCATAAAGAAATAAAGCAGAGATATATAACAAAAAGAAAGAAAAAACAAAAACAAACAAATGTAATAGATTCATACGCATTATTGTTAAAAATTGTTAATAGACTACTAGAATTTAAACCCCAAAAATATGTTTTTTTTTATAACTATCTAATGTCAACAGTAACCTAGAATAGCTATTGATATGAGTAATTATTGGAATGATTTATAGCATAATAAGTTAGCATAAGCATAACTAATCATAAAAATTAATATGTAAATATAAATGTAATAATGAGCAATTGGATTACTCATTAATAAGCATGTAAAAAGAAAGAAAAAATAATAACAAAGATTGTTATTATAATTTTTTTTTCTCCGTAAAGGGAAAGGTGTGATGTGAATTTGCACAACAATTTCCTAATCAATTAAAAATACTAGAATGCACATTCTGCATTCTTGCATTATTCAGTTGACCCAAAACCCATCGCTCAATTAATCAATCACAATAAATGATATCGATTGATTAATTGCAATTAGGCACAACATACGCTAAACAAAATATATGTCACAACGTTAAGAAGTGACTGTAATTGTTTACATGCGTTTGTTTACATTTTTGCAACCAGCGTAATACGGGTCAATTATATTGCGTCACATCTTTCTGCCGGAGTCAAGCACATAAGTGCAAATAAGCGGTTTAGTTTTAACGTGTTTAATGTACATTAATATTAATTTAGTTTAGCTTAGCAAATTGATGATTGTATAAATTAAGTAGCAATACCCGAATAAAGCCCAATTGGTTTTCACTAGTTATAGACAGAACAAGTAGTCTTTTATTCACTTGGCATCTGCTGTATTACAGCTGCGCCAACGTACCATCTTCCATTTTGATACTACTACCGGGCATCTGCTGTTTACAGCTGCGCCCGTCGTAGTAGCGGATGTCTGCTTTTCACAAAGCTTCTCCTGTCTCATCTTTTAGAGTTCATCATCATTAATTACTACATGGCGACGGTACATATAGATATATACAGCATCTATAGTATTACTACAACAGACAAGAACTGTATTAAGTTGGAGGAGCTGGAACCGATTCAATTAGAACAATATTACTGGAAACCATAAAAACTGAGAAATCCTGTAATGAGAGCATAACCTCAGCAATGAATTTTTTTCTGTATTTTGACATTTGACAGTTTTCATATCAATCAACAGGAAATTTTTATTGAGAATTGTTGAAATACTTCTTTTGCGCATTGAGGAGCCCATTTCCAAAACTCTCCTTATTCGTTCTAATATGTTTTGAGATAATGGCAAAAGTTTAAACTACCATAGTAGGCATAATAATCTTATGAAGTTATATTCGTTTTTATATGCATGGATTAGGTGTAAGAATAGGTGTAAAATAATAATAATTTTCTTTTTGATTTATATAAGCTCTTTTATTTGTTGGCTCTATGGCTTCTTTCAACATTCCTTAAACACATAAAAGAAAAAAGGGAGTAAAAAAAGACACTAAACTAATCTAAAGGTGACAAACATAACAAGGTCAATAGGGACAATAAAAACAACAAACTAGACACTAACAATTAAACGAGATAGAAAATTTTAAGCATTAAATTCTCAAAAGAAACAGCAAACAACGGATTCCAAAAATTTTGAAAGATGCCTAAAAGATGACACACAGAGCATTTATTACTTGTCTCTATTTTAACAATAGGGTAAGTAGCAGTTCCAAGAATTTCCAAATTTGCAAAACAAACTAATAAGAAGTGATTACCTAAAGCGAGCGAATTTTTTGTAATTTAGAACCGAGACCGAAACCGAATTAAAAAGAGAAATCGAACGAACGAATAAATTTACGCGATACCGTTATAAAGTCCAGCGAGAGCAGCCTGTAGTATCATAGACCTCTACAAACTGCCCTCATCATCCCTCCAGCTGAGCATCTCTAACGGAGCGCTTGTCCTTCCCACAGCACTTGCAACGGTTACAAAGCGGGGACAAACCCCGTGGACTAGTGTTGCAAATGCTGTGGCCAGCTATCACCAGCGAAAGACCAAGAGCGCCGTCCCGCACCGACGATAGTGGCTGCCATGTGCAGTTAAATGTGTCTGCGTTCGTTGCCAGATATTCAAGATGCAAACGCCTCTTCAATCTGTCAACGAAGAGGCGCTCAAGTGCTTGTGCGTGGTCTTGTGGGTCAGTGTTCTGATTCCCATCTCCGACTCCCATGTAGTACAGGCGAATTGTAGATTTGGGCAGTGTCAACACAAAACTAATCAAACAATTCACTTGACTACAGACCTTTGGTCCCCATAGAGACGATGTCCTAGTAATGCCGAAATTCGGGTAGATGAACTGACACATACCGCGCACGAGATCCATTTGACCCTGCAACGCTGGACAAGTGAAGAACCTGTGAAACAGGGTTCCTTCACCGGCACAAACTGTGCAGGTCCTCTGAACTCGCCGGTCAATATGTGACAACTGATTAGGATGCACAAGACTGTGATGCAGCAATTTGAATGCTACATCAGCATCTTTGTAATTAGAAGGATAACTGTAAACTACTCTGCAAGTTACCCCTCCTATCACGCCCATATTCACCCCGAGGTGTGTTCGCCATCTGTTGTATCCTGTATACTCCGGAGGTCTTATTGACATAAGCACGTCACGGAGCACACGTGTTGTAACTGTGCTGAAAGGTGTGTGAGGTGGTCTGTTCAGAGCAAAAGCCTTTTCCAACTTAGTGCCAGGTTCACTGGTCCCAAGTTGGTGAAATCGCTCAGGCGCAGAAGCAGCCAGCTCATGTAGATGTAAAGTGTTAGTGTTTATTCGACAGTTTCCAGAGATATCAATAATATCTCCGAGAACTGTCATTGTATGCGTCTCAGCTTCAAAACCCTGAATTTATTAATTCATTATTAAAACTGATTGGAATCGGTGCGAATTGCGTGTAATGTAGAGCATTCCACTTAAGGTGAAATGCCGGCCTGATTCTGAGTGGTGGAACGGAGAGCAGGTAGTAATACTCCCCTATGCCGATCCCTCCCAGTACATTCACCAACAGTTGAGAAATCACGGCCTATCTGGGGCAAAACTCTCGTTGGAATGCACGCACTTGGGACACCTTGATTTCACAACCAAAATAGTGAGACCTAGTCCACCTATCTTGACTAGAACACAGAGCGTGCATTCAGCAACACATCGTCTTCCGCAACAAAAGGAGTCTATCGCTTTTGCACATCGTCTTCCGCACCAAAAGGAGTCTATCGCTTTTGCTTGAAGAAGAGCTACGAAGCCTTCATCAAACGTCTAAGACTTTAGCAGATGGACGAGGTAATCAAATAGTTTATCACGACTGACCTTTCCAATAAGAATAATGGAAATAGTCGACTCTGCCTTGAGTTTACAGCTCTAGAGAGTTTCTTCAGAGCAATGCTCTCACGTGCGATATACACACCTAAGCAATTCAGGCAAGTATTAGTCCATTGGATGTTCAGTGGAGTATCTATACGATCTCTCCACCTTTCAAACCAGAAGCCTTGACTCTTACTAAGGTTGATTTTAGCGCCCATTATACGTTCATACTATTGGGAAATAACACGAGCGACCGGGAAAGCTTCATCTCACATTGGTATATGGTAGACGAACCGAATATTGTCCGAGCATTCGACGAAGATTCACCAGTAGTGGCTCCAACGAAAGATCCTTTATGCTTAATGAAAATCGTTGAATCTCTCTACAGTTTCCCGACGATATCGAACCACCTGGGTGGAAACCCAAATGTCTCAAGAGCAGTCGAGAGAAACTCGTGCGAGATGCTATTAGAAGCCTTTTGTTGGTCTAATGAAATCATGGCCATTTGAGCACCAATAGGACTGTTCCAGGTGTATTACCGAAGCAACCACTGAGCGGAGTATCTCCCCTACCGCTTTGCAGACGATATTGTAGTCTACATTTCATAGGGCTACTGGGCTTCATTTCCCCATCCTCTGCAAATCAAGCGTATAGCAGACCTCCTCCACCTAGAAAGTCTGAATGTATCTCAACCGCTGAACTGAAGACTTCCAAAACGTCAGGAATTAATAAACCCCTGAAACGTATGAAGAATTCTGGAGTCAAGCCGTCAAACCAGGCAAAGTGTGTCGCCGTAGATCCTTTGTGCAGCAATCATATCCTCCAATGTGATTACTGTAGCCAGGAGCGCCTTACTGTCTTCAGAGAAAGTGGGAATATTCTCAAGAAATTCATGAGTGGTCGAGGATGTCGAGTACTGTGGTAGTCTCGAATATATTCTGATAGCTGTTGTCCGTTGAGGACTTGTCCAGAGTCATAAATTCTCGATTCGACCTCACAAGAAACAGTACGTCGTCTAGTTGCCTGAAAAAAGCTCAGTTGGAAAATCGCCTTCCCTCAGCCAGACTGATTGGCTGCGCAGCACAAACTACAAGCTGTGCTTATAAGTTTGTGTTGCCAAGCGTTCCTCTATTCTATTGAAATAAAGAATCAAGTCCGGCTGAGTTGGGAGAAGAGCTGCCACCCGAAGGACCCAGGTCGACAAGCTAGAAGCTTGATATCTACATTGATTGAAGTTCGTTTCGATAAAAGATCGAGTTTGTAGCTTTCCAACATCCCACCATTGGCTAAGAAAAGGAAAGTCAGCTTTTCTCTCTTGGAAATTGTGGTAGAATTCAATGAACTCATTGATGAACTGCTCGGAATACAACAAATAGTTGTTGAATATCTAGTATGCAGTTTTTCTTTCAACTAGGATGCTGGTTGCCACTACAAAAAGATGATCGCTAACCGAACACACTTCATGAGTGACACCAACGAAATTTTCTAGTATTCCAGGTGAGACGTGAAGTGTATCAATTCTGGAGCCTGCGAGACTTCCATGGTTATTTCGCGACACCCTGGTGTATGATCTAGTCATAGGATGCATCCAACGGTAGATATCCACGAGTCTGAAAACACCGATAAAATTCCTCAATCGAGTAGCATTGACAGAGTTGAACTCAACTCCAGAATGCTGATCCATTGAAGGATTCAGAGTGCAGTTGAAATCACCTCCGAGGACAGTTTCGCGGCTAAAATTCACCAGACAGGATTTAACACTATCAAGAACTTGCCTTGTAATGTCCTGGTCATGAGCCACGTACACGTTTACTACCTTGATATGTTTGTCTTGATCGACAAAATCCAAGGAAGAAGCGAAGCCTGGGAAGATATCTGTAAAGACAGGGGACGATAGTGTAAATATGTTGGATACAATGATTGCCACCCCTGAGTCTCGGCGAGGCGCAGGTGATTCATACATTTCATAGCCAGTGTGTAGATAAGCATAACGCTCAAGTTGTGTATAAGTGTCTTGGGTGAAATTCGTCTCCTGCAGAAGTGTAATGTCTATATCGAACATTTTGACATGTCCGATAGTACTGTGTAGTCTTGTATGAGCACTTAAATCCCTGGTGTTAAGAGACGCTATCTTACACATTCAAAGAGATAAGAAACTCAAACGATGATGGTACGACTTCTACTGGCGAGGAGAATCGACCAAGCGATCCTCCTGAATCAACTCCTCCACCTTCCTATGAAGTCGTTCTAACCGAGCTATATCGTTGTACTCCTCTTCTTCTTGGACTCTGTTGTAGGAGTTGAAGCTGAGGAAGTAACAACTCTGGCCTCTCCAGCTCCTTTACAAGAATACTCCAGATTTTATCTGAATTCTTCTTGTACTGGAGCTGGGCAAGAATTTCGGAGATTTTCTTCCTAGGAAGGGTTTCAATCCCCTTCGAATCTTCAAATTGGCTACCAGTCGAAATGACGCTATCGCACGACTCGTAGCCACCGAAGCTCGAAAGACCAGTCTCATCCAAGCCGGTCATGTCGCAGTCCGAAAGCTGCTCGAGAGACACTGCCGTGTCTCTTACAACAACCTTTGAACCGCGAGCTCCACTATCGTCCTCCTCCGCGTGGGGCCACTTTGACGTGACTGGCTTTCCTGGCTCTGGAGGAGGCAGCATCACCCGGTCAACTTTTTTCCTCCTCGTCCTCTTTTGTTTTTACTAGATGACCAGTCGACTCCTCGTCGGAAATAGCCAAGGTGCCGACCTTGCACCGGTTATATCTGGAATTTCTTTTGCCTCTGGGACAACTTCAGGCACTTTAGAAATTGGCCGGTCCAAAACAGCTGGTTGAGTGCCGGCCGAAAAATCCCTCTCCAGAGCCACTACTATAGCAATGGTTTCTTCGAGGGAACCCTCGGTTCAGCCTTCCTCCAACTTCTCCCGGGGCAGTCAGCAGCAAAATGCTCCACCAAATGGCAAGCATGGCATTCGGCGCCCACGTCTATCCAGTGCCTCGAGCCGGATATGTGCAGGTAAAAGCCTTTTGGAAGCGTACGTCCCTTACTCATGATGGACGCTTCCCGGCTGGTACCGAAGATACCCTACCCGAGACCCTCATCCCAATTTTTAAGGAAATGGCACGAACGTTGCCATGAACCCTCCCAAATCTCCAAAAGAAATTTAGAAGGTCTCCATGGCAAGCTCCCATAGGGACCCGCGAAAACATGGCCCTTGTCGGCCCTTCCCTGAGTGGGAACGGCACAAGGTGTATACCATCCACCTCGATGTCCTCAAGAATAAGCTTGGTAGCACTCTCGAAGGTTGTGGTGTACACCTCAACCATTCCTCCAGCTATTATCCGCATGTAAAATAGCTGCTCGCGGGAGATGAACTGGAAGATCGCTTTTAGGTATGCGCTCTGAGGACACCTATTGATGTGCTCGAGCTGCATACCGTAATTGTCATCCTGACCTCCCGTCGACAATAGCCTGTAGACCTGCACCGGTCTTAGGACCAGGCTTACCTGCGTCCAATGGGGCTGGACGAGGAGTGATTCCTTTACCTAAAATTTTTATTGCTAACTCCTTATTGGAACTGCCACTTACCTGCTGCGAATAGGAGGTCCCTGACACTAAAGCCGGGGAACGTGGTGCTGCTGCTGATCCTGCTTCTGCTAATAGCTTCTTAATCTGGCCAGTTGGTTTAGCTGAAGTCAGGGGTGGCCTCATTATGACACCGCTGGGCTTTGGCGCTGAAGCCGAAGCCATCTTGACGACCTCCTTCAACTTTGGGCTTTGCCCTTGGGTTGAAGACGTCTGCTGAATATTTGCTACAGTTGCCGGAGCAGATCCTGCAGGAATAGCGGTGGATATTGGATCTGTTGCTCCAGATTCTTCACTGACAACCATCGCTGTCCCTGTTATAGTCTTCTCCAATAGAGATGACTGTTGGTTTTTAGCTTTGGATTTTTCATTAGGGCCCTTAATGGCCTTTTCGGTGTGCGCCTTGGCTTGTTTTTGGAAGACAAAGAAGCTATGTTGGTCTTCTTCCTCCCTGCAGTTAACTTGAGGGGATCATCTGTTCCCCAGAATCGCTTCTGCTCGTACTCATTTTGAGTACGGCAGTGTAAATTTTTTTTTACTAATTAAAAGTTTTTACTTTATCTGTTTGTGAAATTTTTGGAATTAATCAAAGGAACCAAGTCCCAATTCACATTAAAAATTCCTTCATTGTTCCCATGTTGTCATGGCAACCACCGACATTGATTAGATATTCAAAACTGTCAGAATTTTTACCTTATTGTTTAAGTTTTTTAACTGTTTTTTTTATATTTTTATGAGCACTTATCACAGTACAATACACACCCACTTTCTAGCCACTTTCAGAATTTTCGCGTATTTTTCTGCTTCTTGCCGCTCTTATTCCTTATTTTTTGTGGAGCTCTTGAGTGACGCTTCGGCACTCTTTAGAATAGTAATGAAAATAATTAAATAAGGAGCCTTTTAGGACAGTCTCCTAGGTAGAAAAGGAATTTTTAATTTCAAGCTCGAGAGGGAAAACGTGAGTTTTTAACTTTTATGCCATTCCAAACGAGTTAGGACAGCAACGAAAAGAGGGTATTGTGTTTAACTTATTTTTTTTTAATAAAGTGGATAAGGAGAGTTATAGTCCTCATATACAATTTGATCTAAGTCCCTTGCTTTGAATGTTCAGTTTGAGGATATCAATGTTATATTTTCAATTTCCTGCACAAGCTCTAGTCTCCAAATTTAATGGCCAGCTAACTAGATTTTATGTGGCTGTTTAAGTAATATTCATGACAACAAGATATTGTTACGAGCGTGGCCTTAGTGCGTTATTTATAACAATATTTCAACAATTATTCAAAAGTTCTTTCTTTATTTATATTTACTGTTTACTTTTATAACATTTACTAACGATTATCAAATCAACCGTTTAGTTATCGCAAATACTATATTTCTAAAACAATACAAATAGTTTACTTCGTTCACTTCACTGTCTGAAATAAGACTCGCCTCCTGGTTGAAGTTCATGTATTTTATTTGTGATAAGGAATTTGTACACTTATCCTAACAATATTTTCTTATCCAAACATAGTCCCTGATAATAATACCTACGAACCTGAGTTCAATTAATCTAGCTGAGTTTTCTTTCTTTCTAAATATGTGAATTTCTAACTAAGATATGACTTACTCTAATCTACGGCTAGCGCTACCTAGTTATAATTAGATAAAAATATTTCGAAAATCTAATACTTAACTAACTTAAGTACTAGCTACATAACTTATATATAAGTCTCCAGATTGCATCTGCCATCCCATCCTGGTGGTGTTTGTAAGCTCCCTGCTGCGAGTATTGTGTGTAGAAAGTTGGATATATCCTGTCGTGCAGGCTGCGATCCTCCTTCTGTCTTCCTCCTAAAAATTCCTTTGCAGTAGTATTTTTCTTGACAAGTTCAAATGCCTAATGTGCTGCTTGTACATCAACAGTTTGGAGTGAGACCATTCCTAGTTCTCATTATAGGACTGTCCATGCTGAGTGCAAAGTTCACTTTCCTAGCAACTGCCTTTGAGTGAGGGTTATACTTAAAACGTTGATCGAAATTTATACCTAGGTATTTGGCGTACTTAGTGGATTGTATCACTTCATTATTGATTGTTATTTCTTGTCTATATACTACAAATTATGATAGAGCATTCTCGTAAATTCTATACTCCGAAACCAAAGTTTACTATGACGTCACGTATCAATATATATATATATATATGTATATGTGGGGTTTGGATTATTCGAATGAAAAAATACCTAAAAAAATACCTGTGGCTAAGTAATAAAACTCCTCATTGATTATAAAATGAATTCTTACTGACTGTCTCCACCGGTGCTCACTTCAGAAGAAACCAGGATGGACATCGTCTTCTCGCTATTTCGTCTTATGATTGAATATTGGTTCTAAAGCGCTGTGCTAATTGAGCCGTGCCTGACAGCAGCTTTCTACCATGGATTAGCTTCACCAGTGGCTCCCAATTTAAAAGCCTAGCCACGTTTTCAAAATCCTCTGGCCACTTACTTATAGGATAACTATCAGTACCACTACACTCAGGAAATGATCCTGGCGCTTAACCAAAGAAAATCGGTCTTAATTTGTGCGCCAAAAATTTTGTTTTAAGAACTCTATTTCTGTTCTCAGCAGGGATGATTCTTGGTCTCTGATCGTGATTTTTTTTATAATTGCGTCACGGTCTTATTTCCAATTCTCACCTAGTCTTGTACTTTCTTTCATTTCACGCGCCGCTCTTTTATTTTTAGGCATGTTTATAATAATAAAGGGGAGAAATATTTACCTCAATGAGAATTGATTGGATGGAAAATAAAAGTTCTCAAGTGAAATATATACCGAATTCTTAACGTATAAATTATTAAAGTAAAACAAAATTCATAATAATAACTTCAATGACTTAGTGCTAATTCTTACTCATTGTTCTTGCTTTCTGTTACCACACGATTATTTCACTAGAGTTTTACCGTTTCGTTTTATCTTCTAAAAGTGACAAGCTATCTTAGCAAATCGTTTGCTTGATCAGTAAAGTGTTTAGATATGAAATTATGTTCATAGTGCTTTGACAAAATTCACTGTTTGTATCTAAATGTCTAGAATTTCAATTCCTGCTGATATTTCTGATCATAATCCTCCCGCTGATTATTTTCGCTTCCACCTTGCTAGCAGGATGATTCTGTTCAAATTCATTGTCCCCTGCTGCCTATGAAACCGCCTCCACGTGCCACCGGTCGGAGTTTTAATTAATTTATTTTTGTATAAGGGGATTTAGGCTGATACGACTGATTACATTCGGCTATGCCCGAGGTCAGATACTACATATATGTAAATAAAAACTTTTCCCCATCAGAGTAATTATTTGCTTTAAAAATCCGGAAAAATTCAACTTTTGGGTCTAGCGATCAGAGAGGTCACATCGTAATTATTTGCTACAGTATTGTGCCATCTTCAGTGCTTCAAGAACACGACGTTTTATCGGCTTTGAGGGACTTCATTCAACACATTCGTAAGTTGCGTCTTCATATAGACTGTCCAAGTTCTGTCCATGTTCGCTATAGTAATTAATTTCTGAGTGCCTCCGCAATGAATACTCGATAACACGAGGATTAGTTTTGTCTCCTTTACCTTACATTAGAGTAAAATATTAACCAATTATGTAAACCTATTTGATGACTAACTTCGTCATAATAAGATTTCCCGCAATTTGCAGGTCCATAAATCAACCAATCTTGATACCGAAATTTTATTTTTTTATGTCAGTCATAGTTAAATTCAGCTTGAAATTAAATATCTCCATTCCACTGAACAATCAATTTCGGCAAAACAACACTAGCGTTACCTTTACAACGTAATCGTTTACAAGTCATTCAAATTTATTTCGCGGCATATGATGATCTGAATGTAATGGAACTCTCCTCATATCTACTAAACTTAATACACAAAAACACTCACCTTATACATATATTTGAGCTGTGAACGAATTTATAAAATCAGCCTTTCCCTACTTAAACAACGAACACTCTGCAACTGCAGCAAAGGTTCTGCAAGGTCGTAAAATAATTTTAACGAACTTGATGAAATTTTCATAATAATCATTTCAAAGTTCCAGGATTCATTTTGCAAAATACGTGTGGACACAATCTTTGCCATTTAAAACTGACAGTCCATTCAAATTTGAAATTTCCACTTCCTTTAAAGAAAATTTCGGAGAAAATTGTTTAACAAAGACTCCAGTTGTCCTCAACCAACGATAAATCACGAAGAACTATTCCTCGGCTCAGCAGCCTTCGTTCGACAAGAAGTTAGCAAATATTTGAACAAATTATTAAATTTTCTCAAGTAGCAAGCAAATGAAGTTGCAAAGATCTGTGTAAAGAGAGAAGAGACTTTCAGAAATTTCCCACTTTGGGTATATGTACCATGTCGTACCACCGCCGCCGCGCACGCCTCCACACGGTAAGCACACCCAGTATTTTCCGTTAATGTTAAATCCAAAGTTTGCATTTTACTAACTTTTGCCAAAACATTACAAGATAGAAAAAAACACAGCAAAAATGAAGAGTATGAATAAGGAACGAATGTATGCTTCGGACAGGAATTCCCCGTTTATGAGACTCTTTTCCGTTGAAATGCAAAGCAGGCATCCCAGAGAAGTACCTTGTGTGTTTGTTCAAACGAGAATGTCATTAGGGAATCACATAGTACAACGGCCATACTTTCCGGAAGGACTTTTTCCAGGAGCGACAGGAAATGCCTTTTGTAAAGCTATGTAGACCATCACGTGAATATTTCAACTGATTCCCTTTTATTGCTTATTTATGGTGTCTAGTACGAGTATGCTTGTTTGGATTTTGACTTGCACAAATTTAATGCTTTGAGATGGGACATTGATTGGAGGTGTGCTACACCGCGAAAATGAGGTGGTTACCGAGATTACCGAATCCTCTGGGCATTTATATAGACGAAATAACATTTGTGAAAGAATATCGAAATATTGGCCTCGCATTCACTAATGTCTGAATGATTTATTACGAATTCCAGTTTTTAAATTTTCCATCCATCAACCATCAACGTGCTTATAAAGTGTAGAATCTTTTTGAGATTAAGATCCTACACGTGGTTTGAAGAGGGATGTATGCTCGAGGTTGACCAATATCCGTTTCGCTATTGACGTGTAATTAGAGAGTCCAGTTTAAGCTCTTTATTCTTTTATAGCCTAATGGTACCGGAATCGCCTCATTTTTCACTTACTAATGTTGGTTAAAGTATCAGTAATACCTATAAGATTGCAGCAGGAAAGGTGGCCATGTCGTCATTAATTCTTAGATAACACAGTTTCCTTTTGACTGCTTTTTGGCTACTGTGATGTAAACAATGTATCAGAAATAAGTACGAAATTAATGTGTGATGTAAATCAGTTTAAGAGGTCGATCGAATATTACAAAACAAGTACACGCAACCTAGATAAATATTGGTCACACAATTATGTTGCCACTAGGAACCGACTTGTAATGTATCGATGCCTAATTGTTGAAATCACAAATCAACAAAAATGAATTAAGCAATGCCATGAAAGTAAGTGAGTGCCGGTATCGCGAAATGATTGGGAAGGTTTCCGGGGCAGCCTGATTTTGAGGAAATGTCGAGTTTTGAGTAAACCATCGATAGGTTAAGAACGCGGCGTAATTTTATAAAGTAAATATATAGAGTAAATAAAATAGTGGTTTTTATATCAATTCGGTGGTTTGTTTTAATAATTTTATCCCCAAAATAAATATCCATTGCACTAATATGTGTGGGCTACATAAATAGGAAACCATGAGTTCAACAAGCGTCGTGTATCGCTAGTTTACAATTATTGGTGTCAGACCCCATGTCCTCCTGACGAAGTGAAGAAGCTTGTAGAGCGCTTGCACAGCTATTTCCGTTCCCGTAGACACATGAGAATCCCAAGTAACTTATTTCTCATTACTGAGGGATGGAGCAGCCATTAGTCGTAGTTTCTTCTTACTCCTATTTGAAATAGTACCTGTTTGGCTGAAGACTTTTTGTTCAAACAACAACTGTAGCCTAGGACGAGTATATTTGTACAATAGTTGATATATTTTTGTCAATTAAGGCATTGTCGAAGATTACGCATTAACCACGCCTTAAGCAAGTGCCACACCAGACTGCTGATGTGGTGCGTGATGGTGAAGTTTTACAATAATGAGCAGCTGATATATGTCGAGGACATCACTTCAGTAGGAAATTCTGATTTGTATGCCAAAATCGCAAGCTTTTAAAATATAATTCAGCGAGGAGGAACAGCTTTTGCTGCTTTTATCATTAAAAAATAGAAAAAAAAGCAAAATAAATGCAAATATTGTGCGCGTGTGCGTTATACATATATTAATATCGTCGGGATTTTTTGATGGAATTTACATCTGAAGGAAAACTAACTAGCATTCATGATAAACTTTAAAGGACAATATCTAACTATCAATTATGATCAATAATAATATTGAGCCATTATTCATGATAAATGATAAAGTCCAACTACATTCATGAGAAGCGATAAAATCCAGCAAGCCCAACGCCTTCTGGGAGGTAGGCTATATTCCGTGTATGGAGGAAAGAAGCCATGTTAATGACGATTGTCAATATTGAAAATTGTAATCATCAATTGAAAATCAAATCTTTTTGCATTGGATGGACTAAGCATTGGGCTAAATTGAAAAAAATCAGCAATATATCCCAATTATTCAAATCACTATCATTAAAAATGTGTTCCAATAAATAGTTTGGTTAAAAATCATAACCCGGAATCTATAAAAGATCGTACATCAAGTGATTTGGGTTTCCCGAGGGACGCTCTACCTCCAGGCTTCTGATTATCGCTATATTTTGGGACACCCTTCATATATACGTCCCGCACTTAGAGCTTAATCTACATATAGCTACGGAAAGTCGACGCCAATTGTACTTACCAACTAACGAAGCCAGATATTTATTTTTCGTTGTAACTTTGCCGCTGCAATTCCACCTAGTAAAAATGTTTGTCAATGGCAATGACAAAAGGCCTTTATCATATCCGCATTTAAGCAGCTGTAACACCAGTGACTAAGCATATGTTGTTTTTAAACAAGCGCTGACTTCGCATACTCACCGTTTGAGGTGATTCTATAGCGCTCAACGGATGCTTGTAAATTTGCCGTTGGATTTTGCTTGCTATAGGCAAAGTGCTACAGCAAGTGGGCCACAAGAAAACCAATAAAATAACCAATTCAAAGTAATTTAGAAATTTAATGTAAGTTGCAGTAAATCTACAAAAACAATATCTTAACAAATTGAAGTATATCATAGGTAATTCTATAATCATATAATCATTATACTATAAGTACACAAAATTACAAAATTTACTAAACTTAGTCGTCAAATAATTAATAATATAACAAACATCATCCTATCAAGCAACATTTTGTCGGCAAATTCCCACGCTTGCGCGATCCTTTAAAACCTATAGAGGAACGCCCGCAACAATTCCCGTGCTTGGACTATTTCCAAAGCCGGATTTCAAACGCATGTAAGAAATCTCACGCTTCTGGATATTTTGTGTGGCATGACTTTCTCATGGCCCGCATATAAAAGGGAAGTGTTCGACTAGAATAATTCATTCATTTCTGAACTTTCGAAAGAGTAGCTCTCTATGATCTTCTCTAAGAATACGAATGAAGTGTCATTTTATATAATAATACTAAGTGAATTTTTTATAGAAAAAGTTTTATTTGCGCTTCCGCTGCAATAATCTAATGATTATTTAACATATCAGACGCAGGTTCGTTCCGCACAGATAAAGTCTACGTTTATGTTTTGAAAAAGACGGTTTATACTTATCCTCAAATTAAAAAAAAACTTACCATGAAGTAATAAGCAATGTAAAGATATTATAAATATTAGAATGGTAAGAAATCTTTAATATTTTACTTCTTTTCAATTAATGTAACTAAATAGGCATGCACAAATTTCAGTATATAAAAATATGCAAATAAATGAAATGAAATGAAAACTTAAATCTATTTCTCATATTTTTTTTCCTAATTGTTGAATATATACCTAAATATCTGCTATAGGTAAACAATAGAAATTATTATTTAAAACATGCATTCAACTCATTTCCATTGCATCCTCTTTTTTCTACTAGAAATCTTTATAAATCATCCAGCGAAACAAGATAACACGGAATTCTCTGGATTATCGATAACCATTCTTTCAAACTTGGAACTTGTAATTCCCTTTAATATCCTCTCAGACCTGATATGGTTCGTTTGTAAATATTTAAGAAAAACTTATGTTTGGACAATCCTCTGCATAATTATATACTATTACGAGCGTGGCCTTAGTTCGTTATTTAAAACACAATATTTCAGATATAATTCAAAAGTTCTTTCTTTATTTAACTTTACCGTTTACTCTCACAAATTCACAAATAATTATCAAATCAACTCTTTATTTATCGCTAGTACTGTACTTCTAATTATCGCAATCCCAATAGTTTACTTCGTTCACTTCGCTGTCTGAAATAATACTCGCCTGCTGGACGTGAGCAGCGCCGTATTTATACTCTACGAATTATCCTAGAACCTTCCTGAATATTCCATTCTCCAAACCCAGTTTACTAGGATGTCACTAACCTAAAGTTGTTTCCATTTCCAATAGATGTCGCTTGTATCACTTTGTGGCGCGTAACACTGCCCCCTTCTTAAAATTGTTCGTCCCGAACAACAGGTGATCCACGGTCTTGATGCTCGCAGTATTGACATAAACGATCTAGATGAACGATTTTCCGTTTGCCTCTTGTACCCCGCTGAATCCTATATACTACGTCATTTATTCTAGTCACTACTGAATACGGTCCTTCCCAGTGTTGTTGTAATTTGGGAGAACGTCCCTTACGTCGTTTCGGGTTGTACAGCCAAACAAGGTCACCTTCATTAAATCCTGCTGAGTTAGCACGTAAGTCATATCGGGTCTTCATCCGATCGGTATTTATTGCTAATTTTGCTCTCGTGACTTCGTGTACATCAGCTAATCGTTGTCTAAGTGCCGATACATAATCGTCTGGTAACTTTTGTTCACCTCTGGGTGTACCAAACTTGAGATCGCTTGGTAAACGCATCTCCTTTCCGAATATCACTTTTGCTGGCGTTTGTCCGGTCGTGTTGTGTACAGCTGATCGATAGGCCATTAAGAACATGGGAATATGTCGATCCCAATCGCGTTGGTGATAGTCGACTACTTTCTTTAGATGCTCGACCAATGTTCTGTTGAAGCGCTCTACCATGCCATCAGATTGTGGATGCAGAGGAGTTGTTCTGGTTTTTCTTATTCCCAGAATTTTACACATCTCTTGGAAAGTCCGTGATTCGAAGTTCCGTCCTTGGTCCGAATGAAGTTCATGAGGAACACCAAATCTACTGACCCAATTCATTACTACTTGATCCGCTACTGTGGTAGACTCTTGATTAGGGATTGCATAAGCTTCGGGCCATTTACTGAAATAGTCAATAGCAACTAATATATAACGGTTACCGTTATCTGTTTCTGGAAAAGGTCCAGCGATGTCTACGGCTATCCTTTCAAATGGGGCTCCTACATTATACTTATGGATTTCTCCTCTACTTCTGTGTGGTGGTCCTTTGCAAGAAGCACAGATAGTGCATCTGCGGCACCATTCCTCAACATCCTCTCGCATATGTAACCAATAAAACCTTTCACGTATTTTGGAAATTGTTTTATTCACCCCCAAATGTCCTCCAGATAATCCACTGTGCATTTCTTCTAGGACATCTTTGACCTGGGATGCTGGCACGACTATTTGCATTCGGAATGACTCGCCGTTAGTTGATTCCCACTTGCGCTTTAATATACCACATTCAACGTGAAGAGAGTTCCATTGAGCCCAGTAGCTCTTCAGTTTCTCACTCCTCTCCGAGATATCTTGCCATTGTGGTCTTTCCATGTCTTCTTTCCAAGCAAGAATAGGTGCTATGTCTGGGTCTTCCCGTTGAGCTGTTCGCAAGCTCTCGTTGTTCCAACCTGTCGATGGTTCCACCGTCATCAGCTGTATTGTTGCTTTTGTTTCTTTTTCTTCCAGCCGAACGCAATGTTTGCATTCAACTTTGCATGGACGTCGTGAAAGGGCGTCTGCATTTCCATGGATACGTCCTTTTCGGTGTTGGATTTCAAAGTCATAAGCTTGGAGTCGCTCTATCCATCTCGCCACTTGCCCCTCAGGGTTCTTAAACTGCAAAAGCCATTTAAGCGCTGCATGGTCAGTGCGGAGGATAAATTTCTGCCCGTAGAGATATTTATGGAAATGCTTGGTTGAGTTTACAATGGCAAGTAGCTCTTTCCTTGTAGCACAATAATTTCTCTCTGATTTTGAGAGTGCTTTGCTAAAATAAGCTACTGGCACCTCTTGACTATCCTCCTCCTGTGATAGCACTGCACCAATACCTACATTGCTGGCATCCGTGTCCAATATAAAAGTTTTTCCCAGCTTTGGATAGTGAAGCACTGGAGTTCCACAGAGCTGTTGCTTCAAATGTGCAAAACTCTCGTTACATTTATCTGACCATATGAACGGCTTTCCTTTTTCTATAAGTTGATGTAGGCTCCTTGCTATATCTGCAAAACCTTTTACGAATCGCCTGTAGTATGTAGCTAATCCAAGAAAACTCCTTAATTGATGTTTGTCCTTTGGAACAGGCCAATTTTTCACAGCTCTTATCTTCTCTGGATCAGTTTTTACTCCTTGTGATGAAACTATATGCCCCAAATATTTTACTTCATTCTTGAATAGAGCACATTTATTCGTACTGAGCTTCAGTTTCGCATCTCTCAGTCTTTGAAGTACGTCCCGTAAGTTGTTTTTATGTTCCTCGAATGTCCTTCCGATCACAATTATGTCATCTAAGTAGACAAGACATGTTTTCCAGGTTAATCCTCGTAAAACACATTCCATGAGTCGTTCGAATGTGGCTGGAGCATTACATAATCCAAATGGCATAACTTTGAATTGCCATAAGCCACTTCCAACTGAGAAAGCAGTTTTTTCTCGGTCCTCGGGATGTATTTCCACTTGCCAGTAACCGCTCTTCAAATCCAATGTGGAAAACCATTGCGCTCCGGAAAGGGTGTCCAATGTGTCATCAATCCTTGGTAACGGATAGCTATCCTTTCTTGTTACATTATTTAGTTGGCGGTAGTCCACACAGAATCGGGTGCTGCCATCCTTTTTCCTGACCAAAACAACTGGCGATGTCCAAGGGCTGTTAGATTCCTCAATTATGCCTTGTTCTTTCATGGAATTTATCATATCTGCAACTTCTGGTTGTTTGGCTAATGGTAGTCTTCGTGGTGGTTGCCGAATGGGCCTAGAATCTCCTGTATTGATCCGATGCTGGACAAGATTTGTTTTACCGAAATCATCATCATTCATTGCAAATAATTCCGAAAATTCATCGATCATATCGTTGGCATCGTTGTATTGCTGTTCACTTAAGGCACCAGATGAAAGAAGTTTCTGAACCTGTTGAGTAGTAGCTGGTATACGTATTGCCTCCTTAATATTACTACCATTTTCCAAATTAACAATCTGATAAACAGGCTCACAATTTCCAATTATAGCACCTTCTTTTAGTTGTACCTCATTTTCGGATGTGTTGAGCACTCTGACTGGAATTAATGTTGCGCCTTCTGCCTTCACTAAAGTCTTATCAACGATGATGTTCGATGTTACTTTTGTAGGGTTAGGCTCCACCAGATAGAATCGGCAGGTCCCGATGTCATCAGTAAGCTTTGTCCATACTAGCGTCTCCGAGAATGCAGAGAGAGTCATATTCTCACAGACCATCGTCCTTAATTTTGCAGGATAATCTGTTCCTCCTCCTAGTCTCATAGGAATTTCTATGTTGCCATATTTGAGTATTCGTTCTCCGACATCTAAATTTATTTTATATGTGGTCATAAAATCTACTCCAAGGATGCATTCATCCATTATGTCTGAAACTAGGAAATTGTGAGGAAATAGTAGTTCACCTAGTTGAATATCCAAAGTTATTTCTCCAAAAACTTGTGCTGCGGCTCCAGTTGCTGTTCTTAGTAAATATTTGGTGGTATTGTGAAGCCATTTGTTCTTGACAAGATCCGCTCTAATAATTGATCTCGAAGCTCCAGTGTCGATAGTGACAACGCAGTCATTTTTCCCTACACTTCCATATATAACAAGACTGCTATTATTTCTCTTCAACTGGGCTATCTGTATGATGACTTCGGGGCTGTCGACTCTACCAACCAACTTCTGCCCCCCGAAGTTGGTTTTTACATGTTTTCCGACTGCTGAACAGGGGAGCTGATGCGACTAGTCGGTGTTTGATTTCTAGGCTCTCCCCGAATAGCTTGCTCCCTGGCTCGACATCTTTGGCATTCTGTTCTGTCCTCCTCTTCTGGTGATTCTGTTCGACGGCGTTTTCTGCAGTCCCTTTGGAGGTGTCCTGGTCTATTACAATTCCAGCATCGCAGAATACCACGTGAAGAATTGCTCTGTGATGGCTGAATTCTATTACAAGTACATTCCTCCACCGAAATTTCTCTCACTCGTACTGCACTTCGAGAAGCTTGCCTGGCAGATTCATACGCTAGTGCATAGGCTAGTGCTTCTGCTGTTGATTTCTTTCCTGCTAGCCTCAACGCTTGTTGTAAATTTTGATCTGCAATAGCGTTCACAAATGCTTCTGTTGCCACTTCATTAAGGAAATCCGCATTTACGCTAGAGTATGAGAGATAAGCTAATCTTTCCACATCAGCCTGCAGTTGTTGTAGTGATTCGCCATGCTTTTGAATCCTGTTGCGTAGCTGTAGGCGATATACTTGCTGCATGTGTTCATCTCCATAACGTAACTCTATCGCCTGTACTAATGAAGTATAATCACGTTGCCTTTCTATCGGTACAGTTTGTAAAAGCTCTGATGCAGAACCTCGAAGTGCTAATACCAGAGCTGTAGCTTTGTCTGCATCATTCCATCCGTTTACTTCGGAAGCAGCCTCGAATTGTTTCTTGAAAATATGCCACGAATTTTGTTCATCAAATATTGGAGGTTTCATTCTGCCTGCATTGGATATTTCAATTCCTTCGTGCCGTGGTTGTCGATGCTTCATCATCTCCAAATCTGCTTTAAAGTTGTCAAGCTTCTCCGTAACATTTTGTTGTACTTCCGACACTTGTTGTTGAACTTCTAGCACTTCCTGCTGGATTCCTTCAATTTTTACATTTTGCTCGTCTAATGAATTCTTAAGAAAAGTCTTCTGTTCCTCCAAACAAGTTTCTAGACAATTCTGCAAAGAATTCTTTTGTTCGTCCAAACGGGCTTCTAGAGAATTCTTTAGTTCATCTAGACGGGATTCCAGAGAATTCTTTTGTTCCTCAAAAGCATTCTTTTGTTCGTCCAAACGGGCTTCTAGAGAATTCTTTTGTTCATCTAGACGGGATTCCAGAGAATTCTTTTGTTCCTCGAAAGCATTCTTTTGTTCGTCTAATCGGGCTTCTAGAGAATTCTTTTGTTCCTCAAAAGCATTCTTTTGTTCCTCAAGAGCATTCTTCACCTGCAGGGTTGAAAGCTCCATTTTGGTCATTAAAGTACCCAAAAGCTGTTCTATGTTCATCGCAGGCTCTTCTTCAGTTTCTGATTCTTCCTCGAAAATGTATGTCTCAGGATTCTTTTCTTCCTCTATCAAAGCTTGTCTAAGTCGCTCGAGTAGAACATTCTTTAGACCTGTCGTTTGCAATGACCGCTTCCCCAACTCCACTTTCAATTCCTGTATGCGAAGCTTCTCTAGTTTGCGTCCCATTACTTTGATAATTCACTCACAGTTTAATATAAAATTATCTTTCGGAATTTTCACTTAAAGCAGGAAAGTTTCACACGATTTCACCAAATTAATCACTCTTTGAATTTCAAAGTCAAATGCCACCACTTTATTTCGCGATTTTATTTTACTTCTGACACCAGTTATTACGAGCGTGGCCTTAGTTCGTTATTTAAAACACAATATTTCAGATATAATTCAAAAGTTCTTTCTTTATTTAACTTTACCGTTTACTCTCACAAATTCACAAATAATTATCAAATCAACTCTTTATTTATCGCTAGTACTGTACTTCTAATTATCGCAATCCCAATAGTTTACTTCGTTCACTTCGCTGTCTGAAATAATACTCGCCTGCTGGACGTGAGCAGCGCCGTATTTATACTCTACGAATTATCCTAGAACCTTCCTGAATATTCCATTCTCCAAACCCAGTTTACTAGGATGTCACTAACCTAAAGTTGTTTCCATTTCCAATAGATGTCGCTTGTATCACTTTGTGGCGCGTAACAATACTTAGATAACATATTTACACCTAAATAGTATGTGCGTAGGTACCATGCTATAAATTCACCCGAACAGAAAAATGTAGATCTGGGGAAACAACCGCTACCAGATAACTAATATTTAACGCAAATCAATAGTTCAGGTAGACAGAAAAACTCAATAAATATTTGATAATGTGATGCTTCATTACGGAATAATTTTATGGACTTTCCAAAAATCGATTGCCGTGGCATATCCCTAAGGAACTGAGTGCTTGCAATGACTGCCTGACTGCCTGACTGCCTATCTACAAAATGTAGATTTGGTGTAGTAGGCATTCCTATCGGCGGCATACCACACCGTTCACCACTCTAACGGTGGCCTCCTTTCTGCCGTGTATGTTTTCATAGGACCAGGACTCAATTACATTTGAATATCAAATGAATGAAAGAAGAAGATCTATTATAAGTGCTTTTTCTTGGTATTTTGCTCTCAGACAGAATTTTTCTTTCCCGGGAATCACACAAAAACGTTATTGTAATCGTTGTCGTCGTTGTCATCATCCTGGAAGCTCTCCAATTCTGGATTACATCTTATCTCCCGAGTGGAATATCAAAGCCGATGGCTGTGTTTTATACAAATTATTTTGTGCGGAAAGAAAAGTAATTTGGAATGACTTGAGAAAATTGGTTACTTACAATGCTGAGGTCCTTATGTCTATTACGATGTTGTACACACAACATGGAGGAGGACGTTTTGCATTGAGTGAGTAAAGCTTTTTTATCCAGTGAAGAAATTTTTTTGTACTTTTTTCATTTTAGCTACATTACATAACTACACCCATGCTCCTTTCGTTCTCTTCTGCAGATACAATAAAAACTCGACAATAACAATGGAATAACTTTTCGAAAATTTCTTCTTCTGTTTACTTCGTGATTTATTTATTTTTGAAATTTAAAATGACAGAGTTCTGTGGTAGAAAAATTTTCTGTGAAGTTGTTTGTAATAGTGGGGGAGGTTAATAGTTGCTTGATAAGAATTGAATCATTACAGGGTTTCATAGTTCATTTTTATTATTTGCCGGGTACAGAAATACTCGTTTACGGCTTTCGTTCGTGCGCTGCAGAATAGCTTTTTAAAAAATGTCTCCGTTCGTAGTTAGGAACCAAACAACATTTTTATTGTACATATTATCGCTCGTGCCACTAAAGATATGTCTAATTTAGTAATGACTGGAAAATGTATCTAGGTAAAACACGATGTTCCATTTTAATAAACATGTTATGGTAGCCTATTTTGAGTGAGTAAAGTAGAACAATAAGTACTATCTGTCAGCATGAGCTGACCTGACCATGAGCACCTCGGATATTTCGGAAGAGTTGTGGGGTGTGTAATCCAAATCCTGCCATTGACACGCACCATATATCTACATAAAAAATTCGTGCTTTAAAAAAAAAAGCAACACAACTTACCTTTAAAATTTGTAAAGACTCAGATGTACTTTGCCGTTGCCCTATGCTCCCTACGACATTTCGGGCATTCCTTTACAAACAAAACTCCCTTGAGTTCCATTCACCTGTGCTCACAATTTACGATTTATTCCAAAAACTTATCAAATTCTTCGGTGCTACTAGCTTCATTTTCTGCAAAGGTATGACGTAAGATTCAACAAATATGTTTCAGGTTAACATCCTCATGAATATAATTATTACACTAAAGTATTATATGCGTGTGACTATAATCATAATTCTAAGATCTTAAGTATTTGCGTACGTACATCTGATTATGAATATAATTATGAATCCGAAAATAACATGTATGTTAAATGTGCATGTAAAGTACAATATAATTATGTAAAGAAAATATATACTCAAACAAGGAAAGACTGGTGTTATATATTTTGTTTGGTGAAAGGGTACTCACTGTTACGCTCCCACTATTAAGCTGGCACCTGGATATAATCGTTTTGTGATTCTTTCTTTAAAACAAGCACTCTCCCTTTTTTTTATTATTTAATTACACTTTTTTTGTATTCCTGGTTCTTATCCTAAGATTTACACCTTAACACAAATCTGCTTAACACTGAACTTATTTTCATTTTTCACAAAAAACTTATTCAATTTTTCTTTCTTTCTTTGCTAACGCACCAATACCAAGACTTCGTTTTTTTTTGTCCGCGAAACGATCCCGATCAAAACCATCAAAAATGAATCTCCAAAACCTACTGTCGAAAACTGACTCTTTTCATGCTTAAAACTCGACTGCCCTTGACTTTGATTTTCGTAATCGCAAGTCTAGTTGTTCAGGATAGGAAAGTGCTTAATTAGCATTCCTATCCTGAGAAAATTATTTACCGCTGGGCATGTTTAAACATGCCCAGAATTATCGCGACGAACGATGGTTGAAATTGAAATTTGATATTTTCATAAACATCAACCATCGTCTTGCTACCGTGCATACATTGTTGCGATCACAATGTATGCAGCTCGCGACAATTTGCTGATAAGAGCTTTTTTTCGGTGAAGACTTGATCGTTTCAGTCTTCACCGACGTAAAATTTTCATGCGCCCGATATGTATGTATGTATGTATGTACATACATATCGTATATACGACAAATCTTACTGAAGGTAAGATTTATCGTGGGGCTATTATCTATGAAAACGACTTGGGTTGATAAGTATTTAACACTTTTGTTTGTCCCAAGTCATTTTGTGGGAAATACTTTTTGCCTTTAATAAAGGAATGTGGAGAAATTGCTGATGGCAATTTCTTCGACTTATAGATAGATAAGCTAACCAAGTTTTAAGCATGGTTAGCTTCTACATATTATGCATGAATGATAATTTATTAATTATATATATAATTTTTAACTTCTTTTTAGGTATATTGTATTGTATATACAACAATCCTTCCCTCCGCGAAAAAGAGAGTTATTCTTGGAAGAGGAATAACTCTCGGGGAAGGAGAGGGGAATAAGTAATTTGTTCTTGTTAGCACAATTGTTTTGTTTAGACGGTAGATAAAAATGATTTTGGATCAAAAGTCTAATCTCAATTGGATATTTTGTTTATCTTTATGTGTGAGATACATTGTAAGGTATCCTGGGGTACTTGCAGCCACTTTCGAGCGTTCATGTTTCATTCGTCATGAGTTTCCGAGTCGCTTTAGGTCGTGATCCCTGGTACTGTCCCGAATTTTTGGTGTCACGTACCACCATGATTTGTGTGGTCCGTGTTGTCCGTGATTGGCAGGGACCAATTCGCCTGCTTGAGCATCGACGGGGCCAGCAGCCCGAAGTCATTTGGATGGAAGATGCCGTGGCTGGACACTCCTTTCATGTGGATTATTCTGTGATCCCCCATGGAGGGATGGGGTGGTCCGCTTCAGGTATGGAAATGGAACTTTTACCTTTTTTTTTTTTGTTAATAAGATGTTTCTCTCTTTATAGGAGGCACCCTGGTGGTGATTGTGGTGCACGCGATTTGCGTCTGTTGCGTGTTTTCTACAGCAGATCCGGTCACGGAGCTCTATAGAGTGCTCTTCGCAACTCCTCCTGGGTCTCCCGAGCCGGAGTCTCCACCGACGTATGATGAGGCCGTGGGTGCGCTCGAGGCCCCTGAAAACTGGGACGACGAAGTCGAAACGGATAACTCCGAGTGAAGTGTTGGTGGTTGACGTCCTGGACGCAGCCCAGTATGGCTGCCTTTTCCCCACTTATAGGATTAGTTTTTCTTGTTGTATCTTTCCCATCTTTCTATTCTTTTCCATAAATTTTATTAAATCTTTTATATATTAAAAAAAATTATCGTTCTTATTTAAACTTCCTAGTCCCCTTTTTAGGATTTGGTTCTAGTTTGTTTTTCTTCTGTTTAGTCGGCGTGGTCGTTTGGTTTGGCAATGGCTTTTTTTTTTTTTTTTTTACATATTTTCTTATTTCTATTTAAAAAAAAAATTTTTGTTATCTTCCTAATTTCTAAAATTGTTTCTAATTATCTATTTCTATTCTATTCTTATCTTTTCTTTATTACCTTATTAATTTCTACTGGGTTTTTTTTGTACTTTATGTATACCTATGTATCTTTTTTTTTTTGTTAATCTTGTATTTTTGTTACGTTCTAAAGTTAGTCGTTATTAAATTTTTTTCTAGGCTAATAATAATAATATTTATATTTTTGTGTTATTTATTATTTTTTAATTATTATTTAACACTAGCGGGGGAGGGTTTTGTTTTTTTTTCTTTTGTTTTTAGTTTATATTAATATATGTATATATGTTTTTATTAAACTAGTTTTCCTTACATCTATGCTTTAATAATTGTTTATGTATGTCCTCTCCCCTTTTGTTTCATTATTATTTTATTAGTACTAACTGGTTTTTTGGGGTTTGTAGAAAAAACTTACATTTATTTTTTTTTGTGTTCTACTTCCAGTGATAGTGCTTCGTTATTGTGACCGTTTGAAATGGTGACATTAGACCACTTGCACTGACCTAGCAGGTGGTAGGGTGCGGGTCTTTTAAGAGGGGTAGGTTCGGTTATTTCGATTTGTTCGATTTGTTCCTCCGCCTCTGGGGTTTTTGTAGGTTTGCGTAAATGGAATTTTGTTATGAATGGTGTTAGCCATTTGGAGACCAGGTACAGTACCATACATGTGATGACAACACCAGTTAAGGTTACTGATGTTGCAGCTAGGACATGTGTAGGGTGGTGACTGATATGAGGAACTATTTTTTCTAATTTTTCGTCCAGTTCTTTTAATGACTGGTTACCTTCTAGGATGATGCTATTAGTGTCATCTCCTGAATATAGTTCTGTCTGTATTTTTTCAGACTGTACTTTGGTTTTAGTTTCATTAAGATATTTATCCACTCTTTGTTCTAATGGAGTTATATTTGGAAAATAAGTGGGTTGTTTGAGACTCAATTGCTGGATATTTTCTGCCTCATAGTGTAGGATTTGTGATCCTACTAGTAATTGACAGGGATGGTTGATAGTAATTATTCCTTGGCCTTCTATTTTTGAAGTTAGGAATTGTTGGGTACACTGAAGGTGTACGATTGTTGGTTCTATCAACGAAAATATCCAAGAATTCGGTTTACTTAGTTTAATACGCAGGTCTCTAGGAGGTATTTGTGCTCTGAAATGACACTGAGGCTCTTCCTTTAATAGATTAAAGAGCAGCTTCACTATGCATTCTTTGGACAGAGTTGCCTTTGTTACGGGAATGCCTAGCTTAGCGATGTAAGTGTCCTCTTTGGAATATTGAGTGATCTTTTTAAAGCTTTTAAGATCTTGTGTTTTTAATAATAGAATATCCTGTGTCTGTACCTGGTGCGCTACGTGCGAGTACTGTATATCGGGTACCAATGATTGTTTTTTGTTAATATGTATGGGAAAACTGTGTACTCTATATAACTTCATTTGTGGTAGATTGAAAATCGGAAGTTGTATTCGGATGACTAATTTGTCTTGGACTAGACGTGCCTTTGTTTCCGCTGTCTGATATAACAGGGAGAGACAATTTTGTTCATCTGGGCAAGTAGCGTGGGACTTGTGGTATATCTGTAATAAACTTTTGGGAGACACCACTAGCGGATGTAACTGGTGATTTTTACTGGAGATTATTATGTCGAGTAAGGCTTGCTGCCTGTACTCAATCTCGACAATTTGTAAGGTCAGGCTTGAAATTATTTCCTGTCTCAATTGTCTCATCAGTAAATCATCTGTTATGTTTTGCATTCCATTTACCTGGAGATTTATTTGACGTTGTCTTTCCAGAGATGTCAATGGCTTTTGAATTTGCTGTAGTGTCGTTTTGACTACACTGATCTGCTGTCTTTCCAGGTCGGCTAGTGCTTTTGAATTTGTTTCGAGCTCCTCGAGTCGACTGTATACCTCTTGTTCATTAGTGCTGTCCATGGTCCCGAATAGGTAGTGCATTGCATTCCCTATTCCATCAAAGATAGATCTTGTTGATCTTGATTTTGGGACCACTTCCCGAATGACACTTGTTCTTCTATTGATATTTTCCAAGAGAGAATGAACATACAGTATTCCTGTATTGTTCAGGGGACTTATGGGTTTGTATTTGATGTAAACAGCATATTAACACCAATCTGTGCTTCATGTTCTGTAGAAAATGAAGGATAGGTTTCGTTAGTCAATTAGTCATACTGGAAGCTTTTTGTGGTAATTCTAATAGCACTTAATTTAATTGTAGAATTTAGTATGGACTTAACTTATTTGCTAAAGATATATGTACCAGTATACTACTCATAATAGGGCTTCAAACGGTTGTTGTGGACGACAACCTGCCGTTTGCCTATTTTTATGGTAGTGTTGGTTGGACTGGGTACATTAATTACCAGATATGGGCCAACCCAGATTTGAGACAGTTTGTGTTTGCGGCTTTCACTTTTGAGGAGGACTTTGTCTCCTAGGTGGAAAGTGAGAGGCCTGACTGTTTTGTCGTAATATGCCTTTGAGCGTTGTTTGCTGGTTAAAAGATTTTTACGAGCCGTGGCATACGATTTTTGTAATCTGTATTTTAGCATATGGTAATAACTTTCGTGGTTATAAACGGGTTCAGGATCCCGTTTTAAATTAGTTGGGACATCCGCTGTGAAGCCGTAAAGGCAATCCATCGGGGTTAATTTAGTACCCTCGTGTACACTGTTATTGTACACGAATGCAGCGGTTCGTAGGAATTGATCCCATGTTTTAGGATTTTCATCTACGATTGTACGCAGATATTCGATTAATGGTCTATGGGCACGCTCTAGTGCTCCATTAGACTGTGGATGGTATGCGGAAGTCTGTAACTTCTTTACTTTTAGGAGTTTGCAGACCTTCTTGAATAGCTCACTCAGGAAATTAGTTCCCTGATCGGTGACTATTCTCTTTGGAATGGGATAACGCGTGACAATCTCGTTGAAAAAGATTTGCGCCACCGTTACTGCTTCTACATTAGGTATGGCATACCAATCGACAAATTTGGTAAGGTTATCTTGAAAAGTTAAGATATATTTATTACCTGATATGGTCTCTTCTAGTGGACCTACTAGATCGAGGTAAACCTTGTCGAAAGGTTGTTCTGCGATGTCCGTTATTACCATGGGCATCTTGAATTGTGGAGATGCTTTCATTGTTTGGCACTTAGGGCATTTTTTTATGTACTTTTTTATATCGCTAAGCATGTGTCTCCACCAGTACTTGCGTCTAATTCTTTTATAAGTCTTAATGACACCCTGATGGCCGCCGAAAGTAGAGTCGTGATAATCCTTTAGGATTGTTTGAACTTCCTTGGGGCTCGTGATTATTTCAGGTGCCTTGACTGGACTTATTTCTTGTTCAGGCGTAGCAGGGGGTTGTATTTCCGCCTCTGGGGGTTCATTTTCTTTATCTTCCGCTGCCGTGGGCTGTGTTTCAGCGCTCGAGCTAGTATTGGCCTCTTAGGCTTTTTGTTTTTGAGCTCTGGTCACGGCGAAGCAATGAGCGGGTTTTTTGGTTTTCTTTCTATTTGGGGAAATATTTTCCTCCACATCGGAGTCCATAGTGTGGTGGACTTGGGCTTGTACCGTTAAAGTGTTGCCTGTATAGTCTTCATTTAATACTTGTGGAATGCGGCTTAATGCATCCGCATTGGTATTATACTTCCCTGGTTTATATTCGATGCTGTAATCGAATTCTGACAATTTGTGGTGAAATCTCACCAAACGGGAAGTCGGGTCTTTAACATTAAAGACTCCTTTGAGAGGCTTGTGGTCAGTGGTAGACCGTGAATTTCCTGCCTTGAAGGTAACATCGAAAATTCCTAGTAGCCCAGACTATAGCCAATAACTCCTTTTCAATAGTGGAGTAGTTTTTTCTCGGCTTTGTTTAGCGTTCGGCTTGCATAGGCGATAGGCTGGTCTTTTCCCCACTTCTCCTTGGGATAGCACAGCGCCTAATGCTTCGTTGCTGGCGTCCGTTGTAAGATTGAATGGTTTAGAAAAATCTGGATAGATTAAGAGTGGTGGGGAAATTAGGGCATGTTTAATGCTTTGGAATGCTTCTTGGCATTTCTCGGTCCAAGTGAATTTTACGTCCTTGCGGAGTAAATTCGTAATTGGACGAACGATTTTTGAGAAGTCCGGAATGAACCTCCTATAGTAATTGTCAAGTCCTAAAAAGGACTGAACTTGCCTAACTGTTCTAGGAACAGGGAATGTTTGGACGTAGGGCCGTTTTGCTGGGGTCTGGTAATGCACCTTCGATAGAGCATTTGTGCCCTAGATAAACAACTTCTCTTCTCAAGAACTGTCACTTCTCTTGCTGCAGTTTGAGGTTGTTTTCTCTCAATTTGTCGAAGGCTTTGCGAAGTTTATCATTGTGGTCATTTTGGTTCTTACCATAAATGACGATGTCGTCAAGATAAACGAAACATTTGAGGCCTTGTAGGCCTGTCAGAACGAAGTTCATGAGGCGTTGGAATGTAGCGGGAACTCCTTTGAGTCCGAATGGCATACGCTTAAATTCGTAGTGCACGTAATTAGTGCTAAAAGCGGTCTTATGTCGATCTTTTTTGTCGACTAAGACTTGGTGATAGCCGTTGGCCAAATCGAGAGTGGTAAAGTACCTGGCATGACCTAGTTGGTCAGGAATATCCTCGATTCGTGGTAGCGGGAAAGCGTCGCGAATTGTCTTTTCGTTCAATTTGCGAAAATCGACAACGACGCGCCACCTTTTTTCACCATCGGGTCCCGCCTTTTTGGGGACTACTAATAAGGGTGAAATCCAAGGGCTTTTGCTAGTTTGGACTATCCTGTTGTCTAGCATTTCTCTTAATTGCTCGTTGATTACTTGTCTCTGGGTTTCTGGTAATCGATAGGGCCTTTTGGTTTATTGGGGCCTGATCTTGTATTAATGGAATGTTATGGGTGATAACGTTTGTATATGTAAGCTTATCACCTTTAAGGTAAAAATATATCATTGTACTCATAACAGAGTTCGGATATCGAAGCTTTTTCTTCCGCATTTAGATTTGGGTCTAGGCTGAGCTCTTGGTCTAGCCTGTTGACTCGCGGAGTATGTGTGGGATTTTCCTGATCCGGAAATAAGTATCTTACGTGTTGTAAGATAGCTGTATTTTCCGAAAAGCTTACGTTTCTTTTCTTACTTTGTGTAGCTGTGTACTTACTATCTGTTTTACTTACATTACTAGGTGGCAGGGAATGGGCTTCCTGTAGTTTTAATGGTGGAGTACCATGTTTTATGGGTACTTTTGATTGGTCCGAGTACTCGCACGCATTCGTATTTTGGCTTATGGGCCTTGAAAAATTGGTTTTCTTAATACTATTTGACGGTGGAGCCAACTTTGCCTTCAATGAGGTCTTACGGGATCTCGCACGCGTCTTTTATCGGGCTCATGGGCCACTTTTTATTCTTAATACTAATTTTATTAAGTGGTGGAGTCGTCTTTGCCTTTAAATAGGTCTTACTGAGCTTGCACGCACTGTTGATGGGGTTCTTGGGCCAAGGTGGTTCCTTAACAACTAATGTTAGTAAGTGGTGGAGTCAACTTTGCCTTTAAATAGGTCTTACTGAGCTCACACGCACTTGTCATGGGGCCTCTTGGGCCACTGATGTTTCTTAACACTAACTTTGTTGGGTGGTGGAGTCGTCCTTTGCCTGTGAATAGGTCTTACTGAGCTCACACGCACCTGTCGTTGGGCTTCTTGTCCTTGTGGTTATCTTACATCTAGGTATATTGGGTGGAGGAGTCAGTTGCATTTTCCTTGTCGGCCTCTGGAGCTCGCTCGCATCTTTAATTTGGCTATGGGGCCATGTAAAATTTTTGTAACTTATTTTCTTGGACGGTGGAGTCATTTTTGCCTCTACTCGGGTCTTACTAAGCTCGCACGCGTCTTGTATAGGGCTCTTGGGCCTCGTTAGTAGCCTATGTCTAGGTATTCTGGAAAAAAGACATCTTGCCTAACTTCTGTTCCGCCTTGGGAAGCTCACTGATGTTCGTGTTACTCGCTTGCGATTTATTCGGCTTGAGAACGTGTTGTGTATCAGTGGCTCCTCCTATTGAGATGACGGCGTAATCATGTATAGGGAGCAGTTGTAACAATAAACTGTTGATGACTACTTGGGAATTGTTAATGTTGAGTATGGCAACTAGCACTGTTTCTTTCCCAGTAGGGAGTAAACTGATGGCCAGGAAGACTCCATCGCCTATCTCTTTCGATAGACATAGCATTTCTTCCTTCACTTGCAAAGGGACTGTGGTGATCATTTGTGACCTAGCAGGTATGCATATTGGTTCCTCTAAAGTAAACCAGATGCTGCCTCATTTCGCAGGTTTCTTGATCACCCAGACAGCTCTTTTCGCATTCCGTCGGCTCTTGTTGAACCTGGCAGCCAGCATTACTCTTTTGAGATGCCTTGGAGACACTGCATGTAGATAGCTTAACCTGTTTAGGTTCCATCTTTTCTGCAAGTGACCTCACTTCGACTGCTTTTTCTGGAATACAGCTTGTCCGTTTTGCATGACAAGGTCACAGTAAACTCTTCGGGATTTGTTTCCGTACAAGGAAACTTGAGTGCTTTATTTGGGCCTTCAACCTTACAATTGTTTGATAGGAAATCGTTTCCTAATAGGCCGTCATCGGAAAGACCTGGCAGGTTTTGTACCACCTGAAACTTGCAGGGAATTTCATTTTTAAAATTGAAGTTGCCCTTGCAATTTCCCAATGTCTTTCCGGTCCCAAAAGGGGTCTGTAAAGTGCATGCCTCATTGGAATTAATTATATTGAGGTCTTTAATTGCTCTTTTCTTAATAATACTAACCTCAGCGCCAGTGTCCACTACTAGTTTTGGTATGGCCGTTAAGGCTTATGTCCCAGTGGAAGTTTCACTGTAGGGACACCGGATTCGAGCTTTTGAGGTGACCATTTTGATTTGCGTTGTGGGTTTAAAGTCGAGCCGGGGAGTTTTGGGTCGACTGCATGTCATTTCCCTGACTACGGGCTTCCCAATTTTTCTTTTGGCGCCAATCTTCGTCTGCGTGTCCTCGGCGACCACAAAAGGTGCATTTGAGTCTTATATTGAAGACTTGAGGACTTTTTGTGTTATGTTGCTCTTGTGTAGATCTGTTGGAGAGGCGTGGAGGAACAATCTGTTGCGTTTGTTGTGTTTTTCTGCAATCACGGACGTCATGTCCATAGATTTTGCAGTTTGAGCAGAAAGGGGTGTTCTTGCGCTTAAGGCAATCTGAATACGTATGACCCTTTCGCTGGCAGAAATTACACGTGATGTTACGGACCAGTGCATCTGTATCCGAGTTTCTGGCATCAGTGTTTGTAAATGGCCTTTGCCGTGACTGTGATGAACCTGGATTATTCACATTGCGTGAAAACTGATTTGGGTTTGCAGCTCGAGGTGATGCGAACATAGGTGTAGATGGCATTTGATAGTAAGGAGCTCTATAGTAAGCTCTCACTCGTAGATCTGGGTCTACTGGAGCCGTGGGAGGAGCTTGTACCAGAGGAGTCTGGACGAATGTAGCACTTTGTTGTAGTTTCTCCATGTCCAGGGCCTTTTGAATTAATGCTTCTAAATCACCTTCTCCCTGCGTGAGCAAATATTGACACAGGTGTGGGTTAGTTACTCCACTTTTCAAAGCGTTCTTGGCAAAATCCATCAGCTGTGTTTTCACAGCAGGGACTGCCTCAGCTCCATACTTCTGTGTCGCTGCCTCGTTGCAAATCGTCAACAACTGTTTCAATCTTGTAATGAACACAGTGAGAGATTCTAACGGGTTTTGCCTAGTAGTGATTAACTTATTCACTAACTCTTGGTATGTCTCACGGGGAAGGTATGTTCGATTTAGACGTTCCTCTACTTCACTAAATGAAGCAGGGACGTCTGAAGCGAATAATTGGTATGCGTCACCTCTGAGTCTTGTGGGAAGGACCTGAATGAAAGCCACCTTTTCTTCATCGTCAAGGCACTGCATAGTTTGCTTGCAGCAGCCGATGAAGGTCTGTAATTCACGTCCCATTTGTGGGGTATTTTCACCCGAAAATAAGGGGACGAGTTGAGCTGTGAGCTTAGCTACCTTTGCGTAGTCCACCATTTTACGTAGTCTATTGACTGGAAATTTAAATTTGGGTGGACTAGCTGGGCTTGTTTCTGGGCTGACTTCCGTTAAGGATTCTTCGAGCCAATCGATCAGCAGGTCTTCGGGAGTTGGTTCAGCTACTTCACCGTCACTGTCACTATCACTATCACTGTCACTTAACCTAACACTCTTACTCTTTTCTAAATCTAAACTGAGTGAGCGTCGAGATTCGGAAAACTGTTCTAGTTCCTCTCGGAACTTTATTGTTTTTTCCTTTAAGGTATTTAACTTGGCGAGTCTGGTCTCACGCTCTGTTTTTAATTTGTGATCTAAGGCGTCACAATGGGTAATCGTCAGTTTATCCGATTCCCGTGCTCTCTCGTATAATTTATTTTAAAATTTAGCTAAACTTACTTGACTATTCGGACCTGGCAGAACGGTTCCGCTTCGGAGTCGAGGTCCTGTTGGGAAAAATTCAGCAGCAGATGCTGTACCTTCACCGGTGTGCTGTATTTTTGCACCGGGGGCTGCTCCCGCGTCGGCTAAAGATGGAGAATTTTCCCTCGCTGCTGTTTCTGTTTCCTGCTGAGGTAGAGCAGGTTTGTCGGCTGGCATATGATGCGTTGTTTGGTGAAAGGGGGGCTCCTTGCATGCTTAAGTCCCTTTGCTGTGATTGAGAGTGGGGTTTCTTTAACCGCCTTCGAGTTCCCCTCTGAATCCTTTGTCGGTTGATTTCGGTTTGTTTTGCAGCTGGGGGGGGGCCTTTCGGCCGTCTTAACTTCCCCTGGATCTAGTTGAAAAGGGGGCTTATGAGCCGTCTTCGATTTCCTCTTCAACTCAGGATCGTTGACTGGCTAGCGTTTTATAGATGAGCGCTGGCTGCTAAAAGTTCAGGCTGCTTATCGGGCTGTGTCCTGGCTGATCTGTATTCGTCCTTCTGGGGGAGTTTGAAATATTTCTCCTCTTCCTTCTGTGGACTGTTCACTGGTATCCCTCGGTGGTGCCTGTGCACTAATTGGGGTGAACGCTTGCCCGCCTGGAGCAGAGGCGCCTAGAGATGGTATCTACCCGAGTGTTGGGGGTGACTGGGCCTGAGTGGCTTAGTCAATGGGATCACTCAGGTTCGCAGGATAGCGGATTTTACAGCTCTTATACTTTTCTACTTTTGGCTTTTCGAAAAGCAGGCTTCCACTATCCTACTGGCTGCGCCAATTTGTTATATATTTTGTTTGCTGAAAGGGTACTCACTGTTACGCTCCCACTATTAAGCTGCCACCTGGATATAATCGTTTTGTGATTCTTTCTTTAAAACAAGCACTCTCTCTTTTTTTATTATTTAATTACACTTTTTTTGTATTCCTGGTTCTTATCCTAAGATTTACACCTTAACACAAATCTGCTTAACACTGAACTTATTTTCATTTTTCACAAAAAACTTATTCAATTTTTCTTTCTTTCTTTGCTAACGCACCAATACCAAGACTTCGTTTTTTTTTGTCCGCGAAACGATCCCGATCAAAACCATCAAAAATGAATCTCCAAAACCTACTGTCGAAAACTGACTCTTTTCATGCTTAAAACTCGACTGCCCTTGACTTTGATTTTCGTAATCGCAAGTCTAGTTGTTCAGGATAGGAAAGTGCTTAATTAGCATTCCTATCCTGAGAAAATTATTTACCGCTGGGCATGTTTAAACATGCCCAGAATTATCGCGACGAACGATGGTTGAAATTGAAATTTGATATTTTCATAAATATCAACCATCGTCTTGCTACCATGCATACATTGTTGCTATCACAATGTATGCAGCTCGCGACAATTTGCTGATAAGAGCTTTTTTTCGGTGAAGACTTGATCGTTTCAGTCTTCACCGACGTAAAATTTTCATGCGCCCGATATGTATGTATGTATGTATGTACATACATATCATATATACGACAAATCTTACTGAAGGTAAGATTTATCGTGGGGCTATTTTCTATGAAAACGGCTTGGGTTGATATTTAACACTTTTGTTTGTCCCAAGTCATTTTGTGGGAAATACTTTTTGCCTCTAATAAAGGAATGTGGAGAAATTGCTGATGGCAATTTCTTCGACTTATAGATAGATAAGCTAACCAAGTTTTAAGCATGGTTAGCTTCTACATATTATGCATGAATGATAATTTATTAATTATATGTATAATTTTTAACTTCTTTTTAGGTATATTGTATTGTATATACAACACTGGCCACAACGTGCATTTGTCCTGTTGATGAGATCCGCGCAGAGTCGTCTCCGAGGATGATCTGCTGAGCCCCTGTTAAAAATAATACACTGAATTTGAGAACATGATTTTTAGGATACTTACAACTGTCCTACTGCTACTATTAATTCAAATTTACGACGTCAATAATTATGTGGTAGTGATTCCTTTATCTTATCTTGTAAAATCCACGAATGGGACTGATGTGTTTCTAGGCCAGCTAGATAGCGATGTATACTTTAACCATCAGTCGCGAGATGAGTACAGATCAATGCCCCAAAGGAGTTCATCTGAACTTGTCAATGCTGAATTATTGCGAACTCTCGACGTTATCTGTGGGTGCAAAAGAGTTTGGCACAAAATTACGTGTAGATACATAAGGGTGAGTCCAGATGGAATCTGTGCAGTCTGCGTTTATAAAAACCAATGGAGTGTGATTTCTATTGAAATCTTCTGTCAGAGTCGTCTATTCTTCTATTTAGATCAAGTATGATATTACCATATAATTTTTTGAATTTCTGCAGTAATAATTTTCACAGTCATGCTTCCCTTATTCATCGAATTTTGTTTCAGATTCTACCGACGACTCTATAAAAAACTTTCTTGCCACTCAACCAATTTTCTTCTGTCAGAGCTTCTTTTTTCGAATCCCCTCCGCTAGCTGTCAGTTGCACAGCAGATACGAAAAGTAGCAGCACATTCGCCGTATGGCTAGACATATTTTGCAGCTAGATGACAGTGCCACTCACGATGTAACATACTGCATTATGTGGGCCTGCGACCATGACAACCGATTACGTCGATTAAGTATATTTCAGTATAGGAAGTATAAAAATATAATAAAATGGACGATAAACCTTAATAACTTCATTAAAAAATTCAAAAATGTTTATATAACCCGATATGATGTCCTTATTTGAATTTTAGTTAGAAAGTCTTAGGACAGATCTTCTTGTATAAATGATAAGCGTAAAATTCTAAGAAACACTTTCTTTGTTCAGACTAGAGTTAAAGATGTTATATAATATTTATGAATACATGGTAAAGTGAAAATCCATCCGTAAAGCTTCTTTTCTATTTCCCTCACTCTCCTGGAGCCCTATTGATATGAAGGTTGTCGCAGGGTGGTTGGGGCACGGCAGGAAGAACGACAGTACATCTGTGTCCTAACACAATCAAAGGCAACTGTGTGTCAACGCTCTTACAGATTGAGCTGTCAGGTCTTGATGAAAGAATGGATTTTACGTCCAAGGCATACTCACTAATATGCTTCCATAATAGTCTAATTTTGAGTTGTACTGGGGTACTGGGGACAGGGATTTGGAATGATACGATCATCTTGCATTTGCTGGTTCATTGATCTCAAGTCTCGCATCCAGTGGAAGTTATATGCGGACCTGGGTGGCTCTGACTGATTTGAGTATAAAGTTTTGCCAATTAATTTTTTTAAGTTTTTCGAGATAAAGTTTTGAAAGTTGAGTTTTCAAATTTTTATTCGCGTTTCAAATTTAGATTTTCGCGATTTCTTTTTTGTTCAAGTAAGGGCTGACTTCGAGTTCAAGTTTGGTTAAGCTAAATTCTATATCTTCTGAATTTTATCATCAAAACGGGGTATACTTAAATAGTCATTCTATTTGTAACACTTAAAAATAATGATGGTATAGTAAAATGGATGGGACAACCACGCATAATATTAAAAGTTATTTTGATTTTAGCATGTGCATACGTCTGTCCGTCCTCACGATAACTCGAAAACGCGAGAGTATAGAGAGCTAACATTATGCGCAAGAGCTTTTAAAATAAAATAAAATTGAGCTCGAAAATGATCGGGTAATTGCTTTGTCATACAAATATTTTGATTTTGTATTTTCATATTCTGAAGAAATTTTCGGTACAATAAAATTGTCTGGGACTGCTCGTTTTCACAGCATACGAAAAAACCTAAATTTTTGTATGGCAACACCACTAAGAAGTTTCCCGATTTAGTTCATTTTTACAATTTGAATGACTATTTATATGAAAACGCCGTGTATAAAATTTCAGCTCCCTGTGACGACGCCTTCTCAGGCATGTATTTTCGAATTTATTTTCACTTTTTTTAAAAGGCCGTATGCAAAATTTAAGTTCACGGGCTCTTGAGTTATTGTGCGGACGGACGGACAGAAGGACCGTCGTGGACTAAATCAAAAGTTGTTTTATGAATATTTTATATATCTTTGAAATGGTTGTGGTAATTAAATTAAAATGCCATTCCCAATATTTCCTCTGATAGCTTTAGGAATAACGTCCTTCAAAACAAAAGTAGGGTTTTCCCACAAATACATGTAAAAATCACAGTGTGTACAATGAACCAATACACCTTTATTCCCCAGTGTATAAAAATTAAGCGTACCTACTTGAAAAAAGTAAACATTTCCCTAGTAGACAAATCATGATGAACTGTTCAATAAGCTTCTCCTAATTTACTTATTCGCAGATATACTTCATGAGATATTGCATCTCTTTCATTTATTTAGAAATGTATACTTTGCTTCTCTTTTGTGCATTTTACTATATCAGATGAGCAGTTCGATGAGTATATAATGAGTGCCACGATGATCTTATTAATGCGCATGTCAATGAGTATCACGATGAGCTTATTTATGAGCATGTCATAAATGAGAATCTGAATTTACGATTAATTTCATATATTAACATCTTGCTCGGCATATGGGTCACAGTCTCGCGGAAGAACAAATAAAAAAAAATAATAAAAAAAAATGTTTTCTAGTAAAAATGTCATCTGGATGACAAGAATAAATATTTTTTATGATTCATGATATCAAATGATGAGCCCTTCGATGAAATTTTTCTTCATGAATTGCACACACACCTCGACACTTTTCAGTCAAATTAGTACTGGTTTACATAATGACTGCCCCTTGCGGGGCAAAAGACAAGGTAAAACCAAAGTTAAAAGTTAAGATAATGATAAGTTAGGACACAGAAGAGTTTTCCGATTGTTTTACATTTAAAATTTACACGGCAAGAAGAGGAAGAAAGAAGAAAAATATATAAAAAAAAAAACACACTCTCTTTAAAACTTTTATGAATAAAGATAAAAAAACGTGAAAGCGGAGATTGACTGCAATAAAACAGAACGGCAATTGATTCATTTTCATAAACAAATAAGAAGGGGCGGAATTTTCAGATTTTACTCTCATAATATGTTCCCGCGCTTTCCTGAAAACCGGTTTTCCGTGAAATATGTTCAAAAATATCCAATGTTTTTTATAGCATAATTAGTGTTTGTTCACTAACTAACTAACTAATTTCTAGGCTAATTGAGCAGGACGTGCTTCTGTTTACATTCGTTTTGCTTTGAAGAGATTAAGTGGGAGAAACTCTGCTGAATTCTGTGATATTTTCGGGAAAAATGGGATTTTTATTTGACAGGAACATTACATCTCTTTTCACCACCTTCGCCAAAACGAAATTTATCTTTTTCCTAAAAAAGTGGTAAGGTACATTATTGTGAATATTTTGATAGGATTTTGAGCGACTCAATAAGATATTGTTGTTCGGGTAATCCTGCGTTCTCCCGATTTTTGTTTTTGACTAAAATCGTACTACAATAATGCATAGCCAAGTCCTTTTCACCCATTCATGCAAACGACGAAAGTATATGATATACTTGTTTTGGTCTAAAAACACGAAAAATTTTCAATTTTGTTCGGCTGTGTCCTATCTTCTTATTAACTTATCTTTGGTAAAACTGTGAGAAATATCTATCAGGGTTCCGCTTCACAAAAACCAAGGATGTATATTTCTCACTGTCATACACATGCTCAGTTTCCTTAAATCTATATTTTATTTTTTGAAATGACGTCCTATCAAAAATAATCTAATAGTAAGAGAAGAATCAGAGAGATTTCCAACTGTTTTACATTTCAAATTACACGGCTAGAAAAGGAAAGAAAGAAGAAGAAAAAATAATAAAAAAAACAAACTCTCTTTAAAACTTTTACAAATAAAGACAAAAAATGTTAAAACGGAAATTACATGCAACGAAATAGAATGGCAAATTATTTATTTTCGTAAATAAATAAGAAAGGGCGGAGCTTTCATATTTTAAACTCATATGATGTTCCAGCGATTTTGTAAAAACACGTTTTTTCTGAAATATTGATAGAGTTTGGTCGCACGTTGTTGCCGTAAACCTATTATATTTGAACTCTACTTCAAATACTTAATAAGATAATAGGAAGCAGCCGAACAAAAATGAAAATCTGTCGTATTTTTTAGACTCGAAAAGAACTTGGCTATGCACTATTGTTGTGCAACTGAGACAACGAGAGATGCTGAAAGGAGATGTAAAATTCCTCTCAAATAAAATTCTCATTTTTCCCGAAAATGTCACAGAATCCACTATGACTTTCTCCCATTTAATCTTTTCATGCATAGTTGAGTTTCCCCCCCCCCCCCCTTCATGCAAAAGACAGAAATAGGTACTTATATGACATTATTTGTTTCTTTCTTAAAAATACGAATTTTGTTCGGCTGATTCTTATCTCCTTATCTTTGGTCCTACTCTGGTGAGTAATCTCTTTCTATTGAATAGCTGTCCAAGAGATAGATCTTGTTAGTATACGCTCGTCGGCTTAGGTTCGCGATCGGGAGCAATTTTACAAACAGCTTTGGTAGAGCGCTATTCCGGAATCCACTCACTAGCGAACTTGTTCGATAAAATATTTCTACATTTAGGATTTGATGCGTCATCCTTGTTGAGATATTTTCTCATATCAATAACCGTTTTACAGCTATGTTGTTTACGAAAACTTGATTATTAGAGAGCAGTGCTTAACTATCATAACAAGATATTCAATAATTTGTTGATAAATCAATTTCTCAAAAATTTTTGGAGAGGAAACATATCATGCTGATAACTCTAAGGTCAGAAGGAAATAAGGAGGCTTTGGTTTTCATTATAGATATTATTTTACCGATTTTCCATTGACTTGGGAATTCAGAAATTGTGCCAAAGTAATTTAATAGGCAAAATATAACGCTTAACAGTGGTTATTGGAAGAGAACTCGTTTAATTAATTCAGCCTAGAAGAATCAGCGATATTTGAAGAAGACTATGTCGATAATAACTTGGGGGACCCCAAGTAAATCTTCTGCATATCGGAAACAGGTTTTATAGATTTACGCGGACAAGTTGATATTGCTTGTATATCGCATTATTTGATCGAACCCATGTTTGTTTCCTTGTATTTTTATCGATCAAAACTTGTATTTTGCGCTACCGGTTTACTGCCGTCCAGCAGGCCGGCTAGATGTTCGCCATTACCAACTTCTCAGCACCATTTGGCGATTTTTGGATGTATCTCGTAGTTGACAGGATTACACTTGCAGAGTGTTGTTATCCAGTAAATTCAAAGCCTCAACTTCAACCAATATTTATTTTCATTACTGTGTATTAATCCCTAGCACGTTTTCTTCCCTCTGTTGGTCAAATCCAAAGCTCAGTATAGGAGCATATGGTAGATTTAATATTACCATTCCAACGATGAAAGCTACGTTTATAGCATAAATCTAAATCTACATAATACATAAAATCGTAATCTTCCTACTCCAACTTTTCACACGATACCATTTCGCCTAATTACATACATATTACATTAAATCAGAAATTTTTATTTAGTTTTACTCGTCCTAATAAATTCTAATTTGTTTGTTTCCCTTTTTTGTGCAAGTTTTCTCCAGGTGCAACAAAGGTCACTATTACCTGTTACCAGATAGATTTTCTTTCCATAATGATTTGATCGATATGCTGGAATTTAGTAGCATTGGCATCACGAAACTACATAAGTACCAAAGTTTACCGGGAGGTTTATGGATTATAACGCCTATCCATTTCATTTTATTACCTTTCCATATTGTTTTAACGATTTGCCCCAGTTTTAAAAATTTTCTGAATACTCTTTGATAGTATTTCTTTTGCTTATTAATATTCTTCGTGGTACTGAAATTTTGGATTGATTGATGAGTAATCTTGTTTTCTAATATCGCAATTCACAATAGGAAATTTTATATTGCAACTACAATTTCGTTGTCGAGTTTCAGTTTATTTTCTAGTAATTGACAATGGGCAGTATTCGCGGTTTTCATTTAACAAAATTGTCTTTCTTGGACTGTTCATTTACACGAAATATGGTGGATCCTTTCTACGAGGAAGTAGGAACCGTTGGATTTTCAAAATGTTTCCCAATGCAAAATTGAGGAGAATATACGTAATACCTTCAATATAGATATTAATTCTCTAGTGATGTTCATTTGGAAAGTGAGATTTGAGGTCAATTTGCCTTGTGAGCATACACAAAATGGAGTATGTCTCAAAAAATTGTTTCCTGTGAGCTCATGATGTGAAAAGATATGATGGGAATGACAGTTTTGCTTTTTAATTACCTTACCAAAGATGGTTGACTGATGCTATGACTACGAACATTATCACTTGTTGATACTGATGGATTCGTTTCAACTGCAGTTAATATATCTGTGGTAGCAGTATCGTTTCCAAGTAAACTCCGACTGGGGTATTCACAGAATCTCAGCTGTACATTTCCATTACTTCTAACTCGTTCAGCTCCTTTGAAAAGGATTACCAGGTAACCAAGGCCAGATACTAACAGAAGGTTAAAGGTCTCGCAACGGGTCCATATCTGGTATTCTAACGGATCTAGGAAGGATGGCAAAAGAGTCGCAGAGGTGGTCAGTCCAGAAGTGGAATCCATTCCGTTGGGCTCGTAACCTGGATATTTCAGGCGGGAGTCTGTGCTATAGAGGTTGAAGCTCAGGAGAGTCTAAACAGTGACTGCCAGGACTCAAACATCTACATATGTTCAGCCGGCTAAGCTGCGCTCCTGGCTCTATTCTCTCAATACTTTAAGTCAAAACTAGTCTGAAGCGGGCGTAGTGAAACTCGACCTACTGTCTAGGCATAAAAAAGTAACGTTGCCTTGGACTCCTGGAAACATACTAGCACAGACAAAAAATACTCTGCTTTCGACGGAAGTACTCAGAAAGTGATGTATGGAAGAGCTCATAGCAAACCTCAATAACTCACTGATCTCGGATAAATATATCATGGGCACGAACCAAAAATGTTTTTCAATAGGGGCGAAAATTTCTTTCTTTCTTCAAATTTAAATCGACCATATTTCTACAGAATTCGTGTGTTTTATTTGTGGCTATAGACTATCCGAGCAAATTCAGTCTTGCGGGAAGTGATGGTGTGAGAAAGAGGGGGATAACTACATTACTGTTTTCGACACCTTGCATTCTATACAATACAACTTTTTAAATTTGAATCCCGCCCGTCCCTATATTTATTTTCATATTTCACGGCTAGTCAGGCAGCCGAAACCGTTGAGAGTTCTTGCAATTATTCCTTCTTTGACTGTACTTAAACATACGCATTGTCGCTCTTTGCATTCCACGAACTGAACTTATTCATGTAAGTTGAAATTTCGCTGTGCACTCGCATCTTATTGGCGATTTCCATTAACTTCCTACTGATATGCCGTACATTTTCCCTACTCGCAATTTTAATGCGATTTCAATGAAATTGTTGACTCAATAAATACTTTATTATATTTAAAACATTTTTGATGAGCGAAACAATATGTTTCGAGTCCATTTTTTGTTAAAATTTGCATTTTTCTTAAATACGGAAACCACAAAAAGCAAAATCTTATTTGATTGTGCCGATTAGTGATAGCCGCTTAGGCGTTATTACCCTAGATGTGCGATTTGTAACCACACCAATCAATTTCGTTAAGTTTGTAATTTTGTATGCTTATCCAACTATTAAAAGAAGTAAGTCTTTCATTAATATTTACCTCCACCGAGCCAACCCTCAGACCCAGCTCATCCGGCAAGATTGTAGACAGAATTTGCTCGAAGCATCTATAGTCACCAATAAACTACACGAATTCTGAAGAAATATGGTCGATTTAATTCAAAGAAAGAAATTAATTTTCGCCTATATTGAAAAACAGCTTTGGTTCGTGCCCATGATATATTTAGCCGAGATCAGAGAGCTATTGAGGATTGCTATGAGATCTTCCATACAACACTTTCTTAGTACTACCGTCGATATCTGGGTATTTGTTGCCTGTGATAGTAGTGGAAGATTTTGAAGTGGACGAATTTGCTAAAATCGGAGCCAACAGCCCGCATAATTGTCCCTACCCGACATATGGTCTAGCAAAGGGGTACTTTATGGGGTACCTGCATTGGAAAACAGGCAACTGGCTCTCCTCAAGCGTAGCGCGCCCAGTATGATGCATGCGAAGGAATTCATCACCCCTCTCAATATGGGACGTGCCTAATAATTGGTTTCACCAGACCGTCGGGGAGCCTGTTTGCTAACGCAGTCACTGGGCATGGCGGCCTCTTCTGTCATTTGTTGAAGAAGATAAGAAAAGCAAACCTCCATGCAAGTTATATGTGAGTGTGCAGCACATGCAGGCTTAAGTTTGCAAGTCACTGGAGAAATACTTATCCATCCAGAAAACGTTTGCACTTTGACCCCAAGGGTTTACTTAACACTGACTGACTTTATAATTGAATTTTGTAAAGAACTGGAATTTTAATTTTTATAAATATAAATTCTCTTACTACATATTACTTTTTAATTAACGATTTTGATAATTATTACAAAGTGAAGCTACATACATTTTATAACATCTTTTAAAATTTTCCCAAAGGACGCCGCGGGCGAGGTTCCATTTTGAGGTAGTAAAATGAAACTTTTAGTTGCTTCCAAAATTTCACATAATTTTCAATTTTATCCCTTTTAGTAAGTTTTCAAGAAAAACCATCAAACATATTTAATATCCTTACTATCACGAATTTTACACAAAATTGATATTTTCTACGATTCACTTAATTTACGTGACATTGTCAATTAATATTTAAATTACTCCAAAGAAAAAGAACACTTGAGTACGTCTTTACAGTTGCTACACCACAATAAAAATCGTGTCGACTTCACTGCTTGCGGATTTGTTAAATTTAAATTACACAAATAATTAACAAATTTTTCTGTTTTAAAAGAAAATTTTCTGATACAGAATTCATAAATATTCGTAACATATTTTAGAACTAAAATTGTTTGTAAATTAGTAAATTGGTAGTTCTATGTTATAGGGTCCATATATTCCAAAATGAGTTCGTCATAGAGTGAAATCGACCAGTAACAGTACAGTTGTTTTAGTTGCCTAATTGCTGCTAATCAAAATGCACATTGTATGTAATCTTATTGCAGAGCAGTCTTTGCCCTGATTATACCTCCGGCTTCAGCGATGATAAAAAAATGTATACCCTTAAAAACTTGTCTATGATCGACCATTACGAAAATCTGTTAAAAACTTACACCAAGGAAGTTTTGCAATTTTTCTTCAACAGCTTAACGAGAAACATAGAATGCAAGTAGATCGGAGACACAAGAAAACAGCTGTACTGGGGTACTGGGTACTGGTATATGAGGCTCGACTTCCAGCTAGATCGAAAGTATGAGGTGAAATTAATAACAATGAGACCTGTAGATGACATCAGTGATGAATGAAATCTTATTTTACGTTTCCAATTACTAGTTGGTAATCAATTTGAAACCCGTTTGTGATTAGATACTTTCAATACGTCTTGCGGATCTCCAGGCTATTAGTTGCAAACCGGTATTCTCAGCACTGACGCATTCACTTATATTTATGTTCGTCCTTTCAAGGCGAGGAGCAACGATTTGCACCAAATCAGGGTAAGACTCCGTAGACATTCTTGTGTCTGTTTGATGCAATTCATTTACCGCGACGAATAGTCTACAGTTTCTATTCCTTTCAATGTATGAATGAATCCAAAATTCTTTTGCCAACGTCTTCTGTATAGATATTAATAATAGAGGACGGAAAAAATTTAACTAAATGACAAGTTAAGACACAGAAAAGTTTTCCGATTGTTTTACATTTAAAATGCTCACGGCCAGAAAAGGAAGAAAGAAGAAAAATAACTAAAAACAAGTGAAAAAGCTGGAATTGGTCTAAGACCAATTCTTATGATACCCTAGATTAATGCCCGTATGAAATTTCGTATGGGTACCCATTTGAGCAATTTTGATTTTTGCAGTGGTTTTTCGCATATATTTCTAGAACGGTTCGTCGGACAGAAAAAATGATTATAACCAATTTTATAGGATTTCATATTCTAAAGAAGTTTTTAGTACAATAAAAATGTCGTGGACTGATCGTTTTCACAGTATATATAAAAAACCTAATTTTATATATGGCAACACCAAGAATGGGTTGCCCGATTTAGTCCATTTTTGAAATTTTATTTGCTAGTACAATGAAAACACCACGTACCAAATTCCAGCTCTCTACGGCGACTCGTTCTCAGGCAGTGTTCAAATATATAACGGAAAACGAAATTTTTGTATGGCAACCCCACGAAGGAGTTGCCCGATTTGTCTCATTTTCGAACTTAATTTTACTTTTTTTTTTAAATTCCATGTACAAAATTTCAGCTATCTAAGTGTACGCGTTCTCGACTTATCGTGCGCATGGACGGACGGACGGACATGCAAAAATTAAAATAACTTTTAATATATGCATGGGTATCCAATCCATTTTGCTCTACCATCATTATTTCGAGGTGTTACAAACGGAATGACAAACTTAGTATACCCCTTTAGATTTCATCTAGGGTATAAAAAGCGAATTCTCTTTAAAACTTTTATGAATAAAAATAAAAAATGTTCCTGCACTTTTGTGAAAACCGGTTTTTGCTGAAATATTGAGAAAATTGGCCAATGTTTTTTATAGCAATGCCAATGTTCGTTAGTGTTATTTCTATGCTATTTGAGCAGCACGTGCTTCTGTTTACATTCGATATGGTCTGTAGAGATTAAGATATTTTCAGGAAAAATCCGAATTTCATTTGAGAGGATTTTTATATCTCCTTTCTGCACCTTGGGGCTTTGCCAAAGCGAAAGTTATCTTTTTCTTAAAAAATAGAGGTAAAGCGACATGATGTACATTATTATGAATAGTTCGAAAGGATTATGAAGGTATCAAGAAGATTTTATTTCTTGGGCAATCTTACGTTCTCTAGATTTTTGTGATTAATTCGTTGTCTCAGTCGCACTACAATAATGCATAGCCAATTGCTTTTTCCCCATTCATGCAAAAGACGAATATGACATTAACTATTTTGGTATAAAAAACACGAAAAATTTCCAATCTTGTTCTGCTGTATCTTATCTTCTTAATATTAGGTTATCTTTGATGGAATTCTCTTCGTCACTTGTTTCACTCGACCTTATATAAATTATAAATACTTCAAAACCTGTGATTTGACATGCTGCTGAAGCAAAGTGACTTGGCTTCCATTATTTAAGTAGCACAGTTACTAACCAGGTTGCAACTTCGATCAGCAACCAGTCCGTCACAACTGAGCAGCTCCGTCTGCGAAGGGTCCCTATGTTAACTTCTTTGAAATTAGTGGCACATATCTTCCGTCCCAGCAGGTATTCTCAAAATTATACTGGGTTAAATTTCTGAAGTATTATAAAACCAAATCGTACTAAAATCTAACATCAGGATTAATTTGAAAAAAATCGACTAGATAGGGTTAACTAAGAATTATTAACTGAAGCTACATTTCGGCAAAAATTACGATTTTTCGTCAGAATCACAGTCTTAAATTCCCATTTGTAACTGGCTTTAGAATTAAAATTTAATTTTCAATAATGTGGATTACTTATATAACCAAAAAGAAATTTTCAATGCATAACTAAATTCATTCCACCTAACTTGAACTTCGGGAAGTTTTTTCCTCGTCTTTTTCTATCATGTTATGGATGAGTTGCATGTCAAACGAGAACAGAACTCGATGACGATTATGTCATTTATGTAAACTAATATATCGCTCCTGCCGATATCTACCTACCGCAGCTCTTGCTTTGTTCCGATTTGCAAGGGACTTCTTTTTCGTGGTGGCACACTTCAGTTTCGTTTATTGATTCCGTGCAAGGAATTTTATTTACCCGATGAAGGAAACATTATTTTTCGTCCGGTATTTTCTTCGCTCTTATTTATAGACATTGACGAATTGCGGACAAGTAAGTACGTATCTCTATCCATTTCACAGACACAATATGACGGTGACGATGGAAGATAAATCTTTACCTTTTTTTAGGAAGGAACACATTTTAGCAACTATGCAAATTATAGCAACTAGGCACTTCAGAGTGAATTCTCTTGACAGATAATTTTGATAGAAAACCTTTTAAACTGGCAAATTGGATATTTGAAAGTAATGAAATTTATCTGAGAGTAAAGAAAATCAGAAATTCAATTCAATTTATATTCGAATATGTTATTATTGGGGATTAACAAATTTTGTTTTCTACTTATAACAATTTAATAAAAATAACGGTATAATTTTATAAAAAGGATAAAGCTAAAATTCGAGGGCAGTAAAATGGAAATAGAAAATAAATAGAAAGAAAGTTAGCATTAAATAGAAAGGTTAAAATAAGAAAAAACTACCACTGATGACAAAATTACTGTATGGTTACCACTCTGTGGTTGTTAAAGTGGTTTTTTTCGCATATAGTACTTCTAGAACTATTCGTCAGACAGTAAATATAAGTATATACCATTTTTCGATTTAATAAACCTTTTCCAGAATGATTTAAATAAAATCCACAAACAATAAAACTAAATTAATAAACAATTAAATCAATGAAGTTTTTATTAATTTTTACATTTGTAAATAGTTTTTGGTTAGTGAAGTGGTTCCCTGCGACTAATTTTCATCATCATATTCATTATGAAATTTACAGCATCTGTAGCATTTATCTAACTAAGGCTTCCTTCTGTAACCGAAGTATGGCTGTGCTCAACAAATGTATTTACGAGAATTCTCCTCGCAGCTCATTTGATCTTTGAAAATATTTGCTCTATAAAATTGAGCATAGGTGAATGTGGTAGAAGAAATTGAAGTTGTAGTTTATTACTGGTAGCAACAACCTCTCGAACAGCATTTGTCTTGTGTATCGCGGCATTATCCAAAATTAACCATGCGTCTTCTATATGCGAAATTTTACCTATAAGCTATCTAAGGAATAAACAAAACAAATAAAAAAATCATTGGTTAATTGTTTGTCAATTTACTTTTATATACAGGGTGTTTACCCTTAGGAGGTCCATAGAGCGGGAGGTGATAGTACTCACCTAGATGAACCCAAAATTGTATGGCAGGGGGGGGGGGGGGCAATATCAACGGTTTAGGAGTTACAGGGTGATTCATAAAAAAAGCTAGGTGTTCACAAAACACCCTGTATATTAAAAACTACAGGGCGTATGGTCACAGTTAAGGGCTCATTGTATGCAGAACTTCATGGCCTTTCCAACGACAGTTCAACCAGCCCCGTACCCCTCTCCCCTCAGAAGTTATGAAACTCTAAACTAAAAATTTCGGATTTTCTTTCCTTTTTTTTACTTTGACCTCTATTATTTTTGCAAAAAGGTCGTTAACATAACTTATTTTTATAAAAACTGTAAAGTGCAGACTCTCCTCTTTAAGTTGACCTATTACATCCTATGTGTTAACTGTAGCCGTTAAACAGTTATTAACTCATAACCTATTCAGGTTACACCGAAAAAAGACGATATTTTTTAAAATGACATGCTAAGGGAACAAATTATCGTTGAGAATAGGTTTGAAAATATTTTTGAGAATAGGTTTAGAGCTAATAACTCTTAAAGGGCTTCAGATAGCACATTGGGTGTAATAGGTCATATTAAAGAGGAGAGTCTATAGTTTATAGTTTTTATAAAAAAAAAAAGTTATGTTAACGACCATTTTGCAAAAATAATAGAGGTCAAAGTAAAAAAAAAGGAAAGACAATCCGAAATTTTTAGTTTAGACCTTCATAACTTCTGAGGGGAGAGGGTTACGGGGTTGGTTGAGCTGTCGTTGGAAAGGCCATGAAGTTCTGCATACAGCGAGCCCTTAACTGTGACCATACACCCTGTAGTTTTTAATATACAGGGTGTTTTGTGAAAACCTAGCTTTTTTTATGAATCACCCTGTAACTCCTAAACGGTTGATATTGCCCCCCCCCCCCTGCCATACAATTTTTGGTTCGTCTAGGTGAGTACTATCGCCTCCCGCTCTATGGACCTCCTAAGGGGAACACCCTGTATATAATATTTGTATAATTTTTTATGGAAATGTGTAATTCTTTGTGGAAAAGGTGCAATTCTTTTGGTTGTTTTATATAATGAAGAACTTTGCAGTACCATAAAAACTTCTTGAACTGATTGTTTTTATAGTGTAAATTTTTGTATGGCAATTCTAAGAAGCGGTTGGTCGATTTAATCCATTTTTGAAATTGAATTTACTATTTTCATGAATAAGTCGTATTCAGCTCTCTACGTTAAAGTGTTCTCAGGTATAGTTTCCAAATATATAGTGTAAGGCGAACTGTTTGTATGGCAACCCTAGGAAGGAAATATACAATCTGTCCCTGGGGTGGCGCGGACAAGTGCAAAAGGAAGCGTAAAAAGTTTAAGAGAAATGAAATTTTCATAACATAACATATAAATAAAAAATATATATCTGTAAAAAAGTGCGACACCACTCCATTTGTTTTGTTGTAATTCTTTATTGTAAGGGTAAATAAATCGATAGATAATATCACGTTAATTAATCTCATAACTCCATTTTTTGAAACTGATAAAATTGATAGAAAAACATTACTGAAATTAGAAGCCTAGAACATTTGGAAAATAAAACTAAATTTGAAAGAAAAACTTACAAATCACCTGAAAACAAAACTAAAAAAAAAAAACATATAGGTACCTTGCAAATATGTGTAAAAGAAAATAAGGGAAGGCGTTATCATCTTGAAGCTTTGTGTTGGTTTAAAAATAAAGATTATGAAAAACAAAAACAATATCAAATAAAAAATGTTAACAACACAGAATTAGAAAGAGAATTAAATAATAAAGATCAAAAAAACTTGTAGTGCCACCATTAAACAAAATCAAATTACTGTTAAATAAAACACTGGACATTTATTAGATTTATGATTCTGGACCAAATGTTTCTGTGATTAATTCGAAGCTAATACATCTGAATTCAAGTAAAAATGATGATTCAGAGAATGTAAATTTGAAGACGATTATTGGTGTGAAAACAATAAATGGATTGATAACATTAAATGCAAAGATACTCAATATGAAAAAGGAGATTGATGTTTTCGTGGCGGACAAGGAAAATTTTAGTTACGATGTTTTGATTGAATTGATTGCATACAAAAATTCCGGCTTATTCAAAATAAAAATTAGAGATCACACAGAAAATATCAGATTTATCAAATACAGAAGATAAAAGAATAGTTCCTAGCTTTTCAGAAAAACATATAGAATAAAAAGTTCATGAACATACAATAAATTTTAATGAAGATATAAATATAATTGTTTTTAATATCCCAATAGGATTTTTAACAACAATCTACAATTGAGGAATTAATGAAGAAATATAAGTTAATATTTGCTAAAGATAAATACGATATAGGAACTGTAAAAGAGTATGAAGCTCGTATTGATTTATTGATAGATAAATATTGCTGCAAAAGACCAAATATATGTACTCTTGAAAATAAAAAAGAAATAGAACATTAGGTAGCAAAATTATTATAAAGAAAATTAATCCAAAGGTGCTATAGTCTTTTCGCAGCCCCGGTAACCTTAGCACATAAGAGAGATGAAAAACGAAAAACGAAATTATGCATCGATTTTTGTGATTTGAACAAGATTGTAATCCCTCAATCATAACCTTTCCCATTGATCGAAGATTTAATGGTTAAGACAAGGAATTGCAAATACTTCTCAACATTAGATATAAATTCAGCCTTTTGGTCAATTCCATTAAAAATAGAAGATAGATATAAAACAGCACTAGTTACTCAGGAAGGACATGATAAATAAACCTGCTTACCCTTTGGCTTGAAAACTTCACCAGGAACTTTTCAAAGAATATTAAGCAACATAATAAGGAAACATAAATTTTCAGATTTACAATAAACTATATAGTTGTTATCTTGATTTTCTCTGAGGATTTTACAGAACATATCAGTCATTTATCACAACTGTTGGAAGCAATACTAAAAGAGGGTCTCAGATTGAAATTATCAAAATGTCCTTTTGCATCAGATTCGGACAAATATTTGGGCCATATAATAAAAAATAATTCAATCAGTCCTTTGAAAGATAATTTGGTCTCTATACAGAACTTCCCTATCCAAAAACACAAAAGAATGTGCCAAATATATCAGCCATTTTAGATCCCTGCACATCTTATTACGTAAGGGACAAAAGTTTGTTTGGTGAGAAAAATACCTTTGAAACAATGAAACTAGCACTATGCTCTAAACCTGTCTTAGCGATCTTCGATCCAGACTTGCAAATATACATCTATATAGATGTAAGCTAACAGGGCATAGGAGTCGTGTTAAAACAAATAGAGCCAACTGGAGAAGAGAAATCAGTTGCTTATTTTTCGAATAAACTGAATGATATTCCAAAGACAAAAAAAGAATATAAAAAATGACTTAACTAAAGATAGGAGACTGTCCTTAGAAAATAAAAAAAAGCCACATAATTATAACAAAAAACAATTTCAGAAAAATAGAAAACACTGTGAATTAAACGTAGGAGACGCTGTTTGTATCGAAAATGGAAATAAACTAAATAGAAAAAAATTAGATCAACTTAAGATTGGACCACGTAAAATCCTAAATAAAATTTCGAATTCAATATACAAAATAGATACTGGCCACAAGAAATCTAAATCAAAAATTTCCCATATAACAATACCTACTAGTACCAGTTTCTGAGTAATGCCCTACATACACAGCGCTCTTAATGAAGAAATAATTAACGACTTATTAGTCCATAATGATTCATTAAAGACCGCAGATACACAGCCATTTCTTTAATTAAGTTTTACTGTCAAAGTGGTTTTGAAATACTTACGATATTAAAGAAGCGATATGGATCGAACTAAGGCAATAAACACGTAGTTTTATTTATTTTATCTTTCAATTTAACAACTTACAAATAAGAAAAACAAAATAGAATATTGACAATATTGTTTGTGATTTGCATTTCTTCTTCTTATTTTTCAAATCGACAGATGCACAACGAAGCTCCAGATTTATATTATATGCCAAATCTAGCACATTTTTCCTCATTACAGCTAGAATGAAGGAAAAAACACTTAATTAGTGTACTGAACTGATTTTCGAGCCATAATAACGTATACTATGTGACACATGGCATTTTAATGAATAGTTAGTTCAAATGATTTATTAGATCGTGCTGTGTGTCTAGGGTATTAGACGATTAAGCAGTAATTTAGCACAAATATTTGAAAGAATATACATATAAAAAATTTTTTTTTTATATTTGTAAAAAAGTTTAATAGTAAGATATTCTGTCTGGTGTAGAAACTTCCTCACATAGGAGGGTAATCTAGGTAATCTACTCAGCAGGCACAACTTCATGAAATGTGCAGGTCACTGTGACAAGTGAAATTGATTAGGTTATTGTGAATATTAGCTCTAATGTCGTTCCTTTATTTTATAGGTAATTTAGACTCGATTTGTATTGTGCTGAATTATGATTAATAAAACTTTATTATAAAGAGAAACTCAGTGAAGTTTATTCCGACATAGACCTAAGAAAAGAAGTGGGAGAAAAGGAATTGTATATACAGGGATTACGGAAAAAAAAATTTTTTTCTTCAACAAACCCAGTTTGGAGAAATTTCTTTTCACCTACTAAAAATGATTCTAGTATAACCAAAGCTTGCCGTAAGATCGTAACTTTAAGATTCTAGTTCGAGTGAGGCGGAGAGGCCGACTTTCAAGCCTAGTACATGGTGAAGGAAGAGTTCCTTACCTTACGAGGACGTAGTACTTCAAGCAGTTGAAGAAGACCCAATTACTCGGTACATGCAATCCAGGAAAGCACAGCAGTGCCTGAAAATATAGCTCACCGAATTTTACAAAAACATGAGCTCCAGAATTACGGAAGCAGTTTAATTTTGTCAACATTGGAAGATTTGCCCGCCTGATAACCCGATTTTTTTTAAGAAGATGTCGAACTTGTATTGCAGCTGAAGGAAGGCAATTTGAACATCTTTTGTAAATAATAAATCTTAGCATCCAAATAATTGGTATTTAATTTTAAACTTAAGGAAAATTTGTAATAAATTCAACATAAAGTTAGGATCTCTAACTTGAAAGCGTCACTATCTGTCTCACTCACACTTCATGTAATGACTCTCCGTCTCACTTAAACTAGAATCTTAAAGTTACGGTCTTACGGAAAGCTTTGGGTACACTAGAATCATTTTTAGTAGGTGCAAAGAAATTTTACGAAACTGGGTTTCTTGAAGAAAAAAATTGTTTTTCCGTAATCTAAGAAATATTGTAGCAAGTGTTATACCATTTTAAAATCCTTATTAAATGTGTCAACTTTTAAAGTTACTTGCCAAACTGGCGTAGAACATTTTTGTTTCAGTACAGTCGGTTAAAGTTCAACGAATTATTATTTTATATTGTTGGTTAAGCAAAATGTGACATTTTCTTCCAAGCTGGAGCAGTTGGTTTAGAATTTAAAGCAACAGGTTACATAAGCACTATTCGGGATTACATAAGAAAAATAAAATTGAAAAAAAGTAAAGATTTGTAGCAACAGGAGCTAAAAAACCATCACAGGGTGTACATTTTCTCGAAAACAAAAGAAATGTCTATAATTTGAAAAATACATGACTTAGATTTTTTTTATATTTTTCTGATAACTGCTATCACCCGATTCCGGCTTGACGTCGACTTACGGGAAACCCTGTATATATATCTCGTAGACATTTGACGTAACACAGCACTTCACGAAAAGTCTAGGCAATTCATGAAAAGTTGGCAGATAGTGTACCGGTTTTGACTTAGCCACTTTTTACATAATGTGTCTGAAATTTTTAGTCAATTCATGAAATGCTAAAAGCCTTTACGCCGATAGTGTAATACCACCCGATATAACCAAATACCTGGAGAGGGAGATGTGCGATGAATTGAGAGGTCGCATCCAGGACTGCGACACATAAACACACCCACATACACACACATATACACATACATACACACGCAATATGATAACAACAATGCAACATGTGATGCAGTATTTGTAAGTGAAAAGAATTTCAGAAATCTGAATACTTGAAAATACCAATACCTACCACTGGTTTGCAGTTTGAAAGTGCACAGCTTTGAAATCGGCCATTAAAACTGCTAGTCACAGTACCATCAAAACAATAACCACAAATTCTCACTCGTAGCTAAAGTGTCAATTGAAATATTTCAGTGGTGAGCGATTATGTATTTTATTACTTTTGGCGCGATTACTTACTGATAATAATTTTAGTTAATTAACAAATTGTATTTTTTCTTAAATATAAATTTTATCGTAATACTTTTAAGCGAAAGGATAAATTTTTGACTGATTACAACAGAAAATCCTCTTATTATTAACAAGTAATGGTAGTAGAAATACAACCAACAGGGAACATGGAGGTAGAATCCTATTCATTATATTTATCATTATGATTAACAAGTATTATTGTGGTTATGTCGGAGATCCCTGGTGCGTTCTGGCACAGTGAAAGTTTAAGGTTTTGCTTTCTTTTTTATTATTTAACCTTTAACAATTCCTCTTTAAGTTTTTAATTATTCTAGCTTCATAAGCACTTTCTAAAATTAATTCGGAATTTAATTGTTCTAATCTAATGTGCACATTCAACAATTTTGCTCTAATTGAATAAACACTTTCAACAATTGCATAAACATTGTGTTATTCAAGTTTAACGAGCACTTTCAACAATTTCAGGACTTAGTTACTACCATGAACACTTTTTTAATGATTAAAAAAACAAATTCGTTAGACTTAGCGAGGCGACATCTAGACGAATGAAAAGGACTCCCAGAGGAACAAAATTATTGCCCTCAGGTACCCATGAAAGCCGTACGTGAGAAAATGACAAAAAATGAAATTGCATCAAGAAAACTGAGATCTGAAATGAAGTTGTCGCCGTCTTAAGATATTAATTTTAGACGATAAGAATAATTGTACGTACGTATGCACATACAATTAGATTAGAGGAATTAATATACGTATGTGCAGTGTACATGCAAAAAAAGGGGGAAGAAGACGTCACTGTATGTATGTAAGTATGCATATCGTGTGTATGAAATGTGGGCCTGATAATAAAATGCAAGTTATGCGTAATTGCATTTTATTATAATAAGGGAGAATGAATTTTAAATGAAGTTCAAACTGGGATGAAATAATTTAAATTAATTTTGTTTGTCAGGTTCATAGTTATGATACATCAATATAATGTATAGGACAATATATTGAAATATTGACCTTATCGTTGAAATTCGGGGCAACGATACACTTGCCACAGGCATTATTAATTGGAAAAAGCAATGCGTTCATTTTATACAAAAGCAAATTAGAACGGCACTTTAAAATAACTCTCTCTGAATATGTAGGTAAACCCAACGAATTTTTTCAAAGAAAATTATATGAACTTTATTATCAAAAGCAAATATTCAAAAGAAGTTCCGGTTCCAAAATCATTATTAGAGTCATACCATATTTCTTACAAATCTTCGCAATGTAAAAAACCACACACAATAGGAGAAACTCTAGTTTTGCCAGTGTAGCTATGGGTGTGGTCAAATTATGTACGGCGAATGATATGAGAATAAGTTGTGACAAATACGACTTGCTGATAATACAGTTGGTAGAAGAATCGATTATATATTATCTTTCCGATCAGTTAATTTCTCAGGTGCGTATTTCGAAATTCGCCATACAAGCAGATGAACCAACCAATGTATACTATTGTCGGCTTACTGTTAGAACAAGAGAATTAAATTTTCCCTGTCACCTCTGTGCTTGAAATATATCTTATTATAGGTATACTGCCAAAATGATGTAAGTGTTCTACGCATATAATATTTGCATGTGTCAAAAATAAGTTAAATCCAAATGGGTCACATTTCGGAAAACTCCAATCATTTTCTCAAAACTATAAAAATGGCGTTATCGTGTTATTCCGGTAAACCAATACATTAATGGAAAATATATGTTTTGTAACCTTATTGTTGGAAAGACCACATCTAATTAAATTTGTAATACAATTGACACTTTATTTTTATGAAAACGACATAAAATGGAATAACTGCATTGTGCTCTGTATTAATGGAGTAGTGGTACAGTCAATGTCAGGACACAACGGAGGTCTTCAAACATTAGTTAAGAAGTAAAAAAAGTAGAATTGGTCTAAGACCAATACTTATGATACCCTAGATGAATGCTCGTGTGTAATTTCGTATGGTCACCCAACTGTGCAATTTTGATTTTTGAAGCGGTTAGTCGCATATATTTGTGGCACGGTTTGTCGGATAGTAAATATGATTATAACCATTTTCATAGTATTTCATATTCTGAAGAACTGCTTAGTACAATAATAACGTCTATTACTGATAGTTTTCATTTGTAGAGTTGAGTGCATGGAGTCAACTAGGACGGTCGTTGCCCCGTAGTGTGCTCCTGTCTCAGAGAAAGGTGTTTTTTTTTAGAATTGTTGTACCAATAAATAAATTTGCTTTTAAATAGTCTACATAATACAACGGGGCGCATTAATTAAATAAATCAATATAAAAATAATTAATTATAGCCAAGTGAAGGCTTTTCTATGCCCTAACTCAAACCAACAGCTTAGTACGGTAACGTTCTCCTTTTTCCACATGTCCATCCGTGATCAATGCAAGTGCATTTGCACTTGTTACTGATTTGTACTAAGGGTACTGCCAGCTGTGGTCATTGAACTACACGGTCTTAGGTATTGAAAGTAGCAATAGGCATAACACTATCGTTGTTGTTTTTTTTAGCTCGCTGTGTCGTCGACTACTGCTGGTGGCGCCCTGTTGTTGTGTGTCGCGTTTTTCTTCTGCTTTTTGTTTTGTTTTTGAGCATGCAGAATTTTATTGTAGCATTCTGCAATATTCGCGGATTAAGTGCAATTCGTTTTTCGGTGTACTGCTGCTTTAACTAATAAAATCCGGCAATTCTTGCTCTAAGTGAAACCAAGGTCGTTTCTGATGCTGAAATTAATCAGTATCACGTCAATGCTTACAGTTTGCTGCGTGAGTTGAACAATATTTATCACTTCCTTTCTGTCTCTTCCTCTTCCAAAATTGTTCTAACAGGCGATTTTAATGTCCTGAATATATCGTGGCTCAGACATTCTTCTACCGCAAGCCCTGTGGGTCGACTTGCAACAGGTTGTGGATGCACCCATGCGAATTCCTGATGCAGCTGGAGACAAAGCTAATTTAGTAGATCTATTTCTGACATCTCACGCCAAAAAATATTTCATCTCAGTCGGTTCCCCTCTTGGTAATTCAGCCCACTGCTTAGTCATGGCTCTGTTTACCACCTCAAACCTGTGCCGCTCTACTTCACCACGTACAAGTAGGCTCCTATTCCACTATAAAAATACTGATTGGGATAGTCCTTAGTGTGATTCATTGGTTGGTCTGTTTTGTTTCGAGGGATGTTGATGAATGCACGGTGGAACTTAATAACATTCTAAATCTTGGCATGAGTGAATACATTCCGTATTCCTACAACAGATCTCAACAATAGCAAAATCGCTCTTGGTTTAACGAAAAGTGCAGCCAAGCAATAAAAGCGAAAAGGTGTGCGCATACCAACTGCATCCATGTCCAGAACTGAAACAAGTCTACAAAACCGCACGGAACCTGCAAGCCCATTATCCAGAGAGAAAAATGTCTCATTGACCAGAGTGTCAGACAAAGAATTTTGGCAAGCCACACAGGCAGCAAAGGTTTCTGGTCACTGGTCAAAACCATCAAGAACAACTTCAGCAGTTCCCGTATACCTTCACTACTTAATAATGGTGAAGTGCTTGTGGACTCTCTGGATAAAGCTAATATTTTGGCTGCTAGATTCGCTTCAAATTCTTGTCTTCCACCCACTTCACAGACACCTGCTTTGCATCTCCCGTGTGGATGTGTACAAGAGCTAAATTTCTAAATTTCATGTTAAATTATTAATTTTTCTTTAATTCAGCTAATACGAGTAGAAGTCGATCCAACTTTACTCGATTCAGGTTACATAGTAGCGCCTCAGCAAAAAGATTGAAAAGATAGCTTAATCGGTTTCTGCAAACCAGAACAATAAATGAAAATTTGGAATATTTAAAAAGTATTTTTAAGAGTTACATACATGTATATCATTAATAATAAATTAACTCAACCAAATCATTTATTTATCACTTTTTTATATTTACTCGTACTCAAAACAACGGCAAAGAAATTTACACAAATTCTAAGTCGGAAAGAGGAAAGGGAAACACTCACGCACGGACATGCTAATTACCCTGAAATTTTGACCTGAAAAGAATAAAAAAATCGTTTATATGCAGGTACCCTGATCCTAGTATGATCTGAATTTCAAACTCGAGGAAAGAAGAGGCATAGAAAGCTGCATCGTCAGATGGATTGGTAATGTGCTTGAGATACGCTGCATAACAGCTACCATAAACGAAACGAATCCACAACTATCATAGCAACTATATGTTGTCCGCAAGGTGTGGTTTTATCACGACATCTATGGCTCATAGTTGTACATGAGTTATTAAATTTACCTCAAGAGGCCGACTTTAAGGACCAAGGATACGCTGATGACATTGTCATTTGTGTTAAAGGAAAGTTTGCATTAGCTTTACCCGAGCTTATGCAAATTGCTTTTTACATCATTACCAGATGGTGCCAGAACATGGGACTATCAACAAATCCAGGTAAAACAGTGCTAGTTCCTTTTACCACGAAAAGCAGTCCCCAGATCCCATCTCCTAAGTTAAATGGAAATGCAATAGAATACTCCAAAGAAGCCAAGTATCTAGGAGTAATCCTAGATAGCAAACTTACCTGGAATCAGCACCTCATTCCCATACCACTTCCAGGGCATAGCCCCTAGTGTAGGTCATCCCAATAACTTCGAGACGGTCAATATTAACGACCAAGATACTGCAGCAGATACCATGGCCAAAAGAGTTTCATTTGAAAGAGGCTACCAGGTAACTATTAATGAAAGAAGTTATATACTAGAAAGAGGGCGCCAGTTCCCGGGGCGGATCCCGATAGGATGGCTAAATAGGCGCAGGGGTGGTTGGACCAGGAGTGAAACTATCCATTCCGCTTGATACCTCACCTTCCATTTTTCAGGCGCAAATCTGCGTTATAGAGCATGGGGCTCAGGAAAACCTAAAGAAGCGCTGCAAGAACTCAAACATCTGCACTGTTCTGACAGCCAGAATGGCCGCGGTGAGCTTCTCCCAATAAACGACGATTCCATCCCCATCATTGGAGCCACAGAGCCTCGAATAACAGTGACTCTGTTGTTGATTATCTTCTTCTCTTACCTCTGGTGGGGGGTGAACAAGGTGATCGATGGAATGACTTTGACTGATTATTAGCAACTGTTTTATTACTAATTTAGTAAGGTTTATATACAGTTGAAAAACACCTTAAAAGATAAACAACAAATACTTGAAACGTACAATTGAAATGCTCAGCAAATTTATAATTTTTATGCTTGCATGTTGATTGAAATCGGTCTATAGTTGATTGACCGATTAATGCAATTTATTGATCTTCGCATAAATTGCATTGTCATCTTTGTTATGTGCTCTGACGTGAACATTCTCTCCCTTGGTGACTGGAGTCACAATTGGGTGGCGTGGAGTTAGCTTTAAGGTGAACCTCGGGTTTGTTGATGATTCTGAATCTGTATCTTAAAATAGGTTCGTTCGTTTGGCGAGCTGCGGAGTCTTCTGGCTTATAATGTCGTAGATGCTTTCAACCTTCCTTTGGGTTAGAGGACAGCAGTTGTGCACTTGTCGCCTTAACTTATATGCATGTGTGCTCAATAGGGTGGTAATTAGGATTGCACTGACTCCCGGGGCTGTGTGGTGGCCAATTGATTTGAATATAGGTGAGGTTGACGTTAGTTCCTACTGTAGAGCTTCTTGATCCCTATTTGCATCGAATGAATGGTCGGATGACTATAGAATTGGTTCACGTGTTATGATTTCTCTGTTATTCTTGCCGTTGTAGTTGTGCTTATTTTAAACTCCATTTCTTTGTTAAATGTCGATTTGACTGGTATCTTAGCAGATATTGTAATGTTAGTGTATTCTTCTTACTGTGGATAAGGCAGTTGTTGCTGATATGAATTATTCCTATTTTATCGAGAATGTTGTTTTCTCTTACTGCATTGCATTAGACCGTGCGGTGGTGGGTGAGCTTCTGATGAATATCCAAATGTTGGCCATGTAAAGTAGCTTCCATAATGTTGTTGATAAGAGAGCTGCTTCTAGCAGCAGTGTTGTTTTTGTTGGCGCTGGTATATTTCATCCATGATAAAATTTGGAATTGATTCGATACTGCTGACACCTGTTGGAGTACGCAACACAAGTGTTTTGCTTTAGTGATACAATTGGCTAGTTCTGCTTCGGTAACCTCGAAGTAAGTTTGAGTGCTGTAATTTGTTCCTATTACGGATCTGCTAGTGGTGGTATATGTGTTTTATTTTTAATGTGGTAGGGTATAGCGGAAGCTTTCATTAAGATATATTTATCCCTTTTTATGATGGGAAGATATCCATAAATAATAATATTTTCGTTATCTCTGAGTATTTTCAGTCTTTCTTCTGGTGTGCCAGAGACTTTTAAGCTGGACGGAATGTGGTCGGAGGTTTTTAGGATAATTTTTACTATTTTTGCCGGTGATATGAATTCAAATAGATTTCACCTTTTCCTGGTAATACTAGCGAGCCTTATATAATATTCTTCTAGGTCATCGAAGAAGCATATGGCAAGTTGATATGTGGCTGTGATACTGATATTAATCCTATTGTTATCTGTTTGGCAGAACCATCCTTGCACCTTGTTGATTTCATGTGGAGCCTTGTTTTAGCTTGTCTGTAAACATGTTATTTTTTTAGTTTAGTAGAGAGTTTTAACCTTGATTGATGTTGGTCTGCTTGTTGTAAGATTTGTTGATTGTGAGGAATGGTGTTAATATCCGTATATTGACTCCAAAAACGTGTTCTAGTAAGTGGCCAAATATTGTACGCCTTTTTCTTTGAATATCTAAATCATTTAGCAATTCCATTTCACGTGATATGTTTCGCACCTATCTTTGCAAATAGTATTAGTAGGAGACAAAGAATGGTTGAGTGTATTATTGACCAGCCTCCTTCGTGATTGAAGGGCCTTCTATAGCTCTGCAAATAGTATATCTTAGCTAATTTAGATAATTTGTATCGTTATTCGTAAACCTTGACTACCTTTAACTGTTTTTCTATAGGTACTAGATTTTGTATCATGTTACAGGGAACATACGAAAACTTCTACATTTACCATGCATGTGCTCGAGTCGGAATTGATTTCATTGTGTCTTAAAATTGGATAGTACTTGGCTTTTATGTTCTTGGCTTCGTTGTCTCTTAACATCTGCTTTTTATAATTTGTTGGTGTGGTTACCTCTGTTAGAAGTTTCTGTACTAACACGGTGGTAATTTTCGTGCATGGTGGAGATTCTATACACTCTGGTTATTTTTCTATGGGTAATTTGCATAATTTTGTTACTGGTCTGTTCAAAATGATATTTCCTTTGCATCGAAGACTCGCCACTCGCGTCCTGTTTATACATGCAAGGAGCCACCTTGATCTTGGTAGGTATTTGTCCTTGATTAAAGCGTTTTATTGGGGCTCTATCTTATCTTGTTTTGTGTGCGGCTTGGGTCTTGGACTTCTTCTTGGGGCTGGTAGGTTGAGTTACTATTTAAATAGAAGCCATCTTATACATTTATGAATGAGTTCTCGTATAATTGTATGTGCCTTTGGGATCCAAGATTGTTGTCGGACGTATGCCAGTGTACTTAGGTTACCGCCATGAAGTGGTTTCCGGTGAGCCTGCTGAATTATAAAGTCGGTCAAATAGCTTTTGGGTGGTAAAATTATTGGATGTTTTTCACTATTTCACATTTATCTAGCAGTGGGTTGAGTGGTGCTCTTAATTCTTCAATTTCCTTGTGAAAATGCCCTGCATGTTTTAATTTTACTACTTACATTCTTGCTTCTTCATTTCAACGAATTCGTTGCAAATGGCTAGTGTTTGTATGTACATGATGAAAATCGTTTGCTTATGTTGTTGGTAGATGTTGCTGTTGTAAGTCTTGTGTATGCTGGATTAATTCTAGTTCAGTGGTATTAGTTTTTATTTTAGCTTGTCACCACCGTTCCTTGGGTATTTTAGTTACCTTGGACCTCTGCACCATAACTTATGAGAGTTGATTTGGGTTGGACTGTTGAGGTACAGTCTGCTAGATTATCTTCCGAATTGATGTAGTTCCTTTGTTTTGGGATAAATAATGATCGTATTTCTTCAATTCTATGTGCGACAAGGTTTTTCCATTTGCTTGCACCTCCCTTTATTCAAGATAGTGCAACCATTGAATCTCACCATAGAAAGACCCCTGTGTTATTGATTTTCCTAGTTTTCATTGTGCTCTACATTTTTTTTCAAGTAGTAATCCACACACAGCTCTAATCTTGGTATTGTTGTCTTTAATTTTACTTGACCTATAGTTTGATTTGACTGTCAATATTGTGACTGTTGGACTCTTGTTGTCAGAATTCAACTTAATGTGAATCACTGTTCCGTATGCCCATTCAGATGCTTCGCTTACCATGTAGCTGGACTGTTTTTGTGTGATTTAATTGACAAATCCATCTGCGAATGCTTAGAACTTCTATTTTTGCAAGATCATCTCTGAAGTTATTCCATTCTATTTTAAATTGAGCCAGAGTTGTGGAAGGAGTAGCTTGGTCTTTACTGTCAATGGTGTAAGCCATTCCAACGGGTCGAACATTTTGTTATATTTGATAGTAAGATTCTCTTTCTGTTACCATCGCCTTTTTGGTAAATTTATCATGAAGTGAAAGGTATCAGATTTTAAAGCTCAGTGGACACCCAATGTTTTGATGGTACCACCCCTTATTTCTGTTCTCTTATATGCTCGGATATTCTCTTTAACAAACTTTGTTTGTTACTAGCCCATTTTCGCAGCTTGAATCCACCTGCGGATAAGAAGTTGATTAATTTATTTCGTGATTCCTCCGCTTCCTGAAATGTATCTGTTTCGGACATCATGTCATCTATATAAAAATCTGTTGGGACGATTTAAGAGGCTTATGGATATCTATGTTCTTCGTCTCTTTCTAATTGGTGCATGATTATAATGGCTAAATAAGGTGGAAATAATATGGCATATATAACTGTTGTTAGCTCGTATTCCTGTATTGGATCGCCTGGACACAATCGCTAGCAATACACCATTAGGTGCTAGGAAGAAGACGAATATAGAAGATCACCAAAGCAGTAATAAAAATGAAATAATGGGCAAAAGGTTCATTAAGATGCAATATCTAGGTAGAGAAACATCCCAATGCAGAAAGGATATTAACAGTATGACAACTGCAAATTTGTGGCTTTTCTTCTGAAAAAAAGAAGAAGAACAGCAAATTTAGTCTTCTATGCATAGAATAAAATTCATTGAAATTGATTAAAGGGTGCTGCTATGTGTAAGCAACGGGGCTGTAAATTGCTTCTATAAAGATAATCAAGTCAGATTAGATTCTGAATATAGATTTATTCTACGCATAGTGGTACCAATATGTTTCTATAAAGAGATAGCTTTTCTATGGTGCATGAGGGGACAAGGGCAGCAAAATACCTTTGCTCGTGCGTGAGGGCACAAGGGTAGCAAAGTGCTGTAGATGATAAAAATGAGCCAGTTTAATCTCTGAATGTAAAATTATTCTGCGCGTGCACAGAAGGGTAGCAATGTGCTACTATAAAGAAGAAGCGCAGATTATTCTTTGCATCAGCATTATTTTCTGTAAATGTGACCAGGAGAGTTGCAGATTAATCTCTGCGCAGAGTTATCCTTCTGTTTAAGTGTGGGCAGGAGCATAGAAAATGATAGGATTTTTCAGATTAGTCCCTGAAATATAGAATGAATCCTTTACAATGAGGTTGGGAATAATATTCTTGTTACTTGGATTAGTCTCTGAACCAGATGAACACTGAGTCAAGAATGAATTTCTGCTGCGGCTCGTCGGCTTTATATAGCCGCCGTATCCAATTACGAGTTCTCGCCTCTCGGTGTTGTCCTAGCGACGGTTGTTGCATTTGCTTGAACTGATTGCGGCGAGAACATCTGATTTTACGTAATGTCACTATGTGACATTACATATACAGGAGGGATGTATACTTTTGAGGTAAGTTGATGATTTTTTTGTACAATTTTGTTATAAATAATAATATTTTTATATGTTTTAGGTGTTAAAACTATTTATTGGATTATTTGGACATCGCTGGACCAAAGGAAGGAAGTTCCTTGTTCTGTTAAGTGTTTTTCTTTTGATTTATTTTAGTTTTGAATTCTTTGTGTTTCTTTTGCCTTGTTCTTAGGAGGAAATATTCGTCGCGGGAAGGATTGAGGGATTTTTTATTAAGTTTACAACGTGGGACCATCATCATGTGTGTGTAGCCAAAACAGTAATCATAGAATTTTCAAGGCGTATTTGTGTTTGCGCCATAGCAATAGGCTAGTTGGAAAGTCTTGTTAAAGATAAGGCCATGTTAGCATTCTTTGGTTTAAAATTTTTTCTAAAGCGGATTTTCTAAGATGTCAATACTACTTGGTTGCAGTGTCTACTTTGTTTATCCCATGAAGTGAAAGTAGGATTGGTTGGGTCTGGACTCTATCGGAATTTTTCTAAGTACCATGTGTTTTAATTGTATGTATTCCAACATAACATTTTTGTATTCACTTTGCAATGTCTTGTCAATTTTGACTTTTTTCAATCTTGAATAATCTAGCTAGCACCATATTTCTTGAAAATGTAAAATTCATCAATGGTTCCTTTAAAGGAATATTGACTGCATAAATTCCATTTTGGTTTAAGTTATAAGTTGCTCGGTAGTGTTTTTCACAATCGTCATATTCCTTAGACATCTGATATTCTGTAGACACCTGTTCTATTTAGTTCCCAAAATCGTTTTAGCTGGTGATCTATTTCAATGATGAAACATATAGGGTATACTAAGTTTGGAATTTCATTTGTAACGCACAGAAATAATGACGGTGGAGCAAAATCGATTGGACACCCACGCATAATATTAAAAGTTATTTTAATTCTTGCATGCCACTCTGTCCGTCCGTCTGTACGCACCATAACTCGACAACGCGTATACTTCGAGAGTTGTAATTTTGTACGCGGACTTTAAAAAAAGAAAAATTAAGCTCGAAAATGAGACAGAAATTTCGCTTTCCACTATATATTTGGATACTGCCTGAGAACACGTCGACATAGAAATCTGAAATACGGTACATGGTGTTTTTATAGAAATAACAAATAAAATTTCAAAGGACTAAATCGGGAAACCCTTTTTTGGTGTTGCCATATAATAATTTAAGTTTTTTACATATACTGTGAAAAAGATCAGTCCTAGACATTTTTATTGTACTAAAGACATCGTCAGAATACGAAATCCTATGAAATTGCCGATAATCATTTTTTCTGTCCGAAGAACCGTTCTAGAAATATATGCGAAAAATGAAACTTGCATAGATCGGTCACCATACGAAATTTCATACGGGCATTCATCTAGCGTATCATAAGAATTGGTCTTAGACCATTTCTAGCTTTTTACTTGTTAAATTAAGTTTCAGATCTCACTGATTTTTGTCATTTTTTTTATGACTGCCGGCCGCTTAATTTGCTCTGGCTGGTGAATGCGGCTGATAGTAGTATTACGGTCGTAATTGAAACGTAGCACCTAGATGTTTATAGTAGTGTTTATTCGTTCATGGCTGATGAGATAGTCGCGGTTCAATTTTTTGCTCAAAGACCAATGTTGATTACCTTGTTCCCTTACCTCTGGTGAGGGGTGAACAAAGTGATTAATTGAAATATTTGCTGATTATTAGCAATTATTTTATAACTAATCGAACAGTATTTATATACAATTAAAAAAATGCTTAAATTAACAATAATAATAAACCAAAAATACTTGGACCGTACAATTAAAATGTTCAGCAAATTTATAATATTGTGTGTGTATATAGAGCGTCAATATCCTTGCATGCGGTGATTGAAATCGGTTTATAGTTGATTGACCGATGAACACAATTTATTGATCGTTGCATAAATTGCATTGTCATCTTTATTATATGTTCTGACTTGAACACCAGTGAAGTGGTAAATTGGAAGTCCTATGCAGCTAAGAGGAGTGTAGAGCAAAAAATACTTAGAGCGCTATCCGAAATATACCAAAAATACCTAGATATCGACGGCGATACTAACAAAGTAATGTATGAGAAGAGCTCATAGCTGGGCTAATAGCTCACTGATATTGGATAAATATATCATGTTTGGTAAGAGCAGTCGCGGAAGGTATTTAATGATTTAATTTAGAATAGGAAAAATAATCATAGAAATTCTTGTATTCCATATATGAATTTCGTTCTACCCGATATATAAAATAAATCGCGACAGTTGTTGGCTGTTCTGGTATTACCCAAGTCGTCATTTCGACTCGTATTTATCTGTCATTCGTATAGATACTCAAGTTACAGCTTTTATCATTATTAAATTAAAATTTCTTTTAAAATAATGGAATGAAATGCCAAAACTATCATCAAATCACTATTAGTCCATACTTTGCGTCGCGTAAATGGTAATGACATAAAATCATTAATATTGTCATTGGTGTAACTCGCGTATATCCAGGATAAGTGTAAATAAAAAAACAAGTAAAAAAGCTAGAATCGGTCTAAAACTATCTGTTATGATTTTTCGCATATGTATCTATAACGGTTCCTCGGATAGAAAAATAATTATAGGATTTCATATTCTGAAGAACTTTTCAGTACATTAAAACAGTATCAAACTGATTGTTTTTGCAGGATACGTAAAATTTTTTTTAGCAAGAAGGTGTTGCCCGATTTAGTTAATTTTTGAGATTATATTTACTAAGTACAAAATTTCAGCTCTCTACGTTGACGCCTTCTCAGGTAGTGTCCAAATATGTAGTGAAAAACGAACGTTATGTATGGCAACTCTACGAAGGAGTTACCGGAATTTCCCATTTTCGAACTTAATTTCACTTTTTTTTTTTAATATTTGTGAAATTTGAACTTTCTAAGTACACGCGTTCTAGAGTTATAGTGCGGAGGGATAGACGAACGGACAGACGGACGAACAGACGGACATACTAAAATGAAAATGACTTTTAATCTTGGCATGGGTGTCAAATCCATTTTGCCCTACCATCATTATTCCTAGGTGTTACAAACTGAATGAGAAACTGAGAAACTTAATATACCCTATGATTTCATCTACGATATAAAAAGTAACGATAAAATTAGTTCTGCAACTCTTGTTGAAACTTAAAATTTCTACATTCTAAATTTCTATATTCGCGTAACATATTTTTTTAAACAAATCTGATAATTCAACAAAATAATTTACCGCTAATGAAACGTATCCTCAAAAACAGTTTTCCTTCAAATAGTTGACTTACGAAAAACCTGAAAAGGGTTTAAAAAGTTTTTGGACATAATTTATGAATAAAACATTGCTAAAATTTAAATCCCCTCTCGATGCCCCCACACTTGTCATATTCGAAAATATGCGAATTGGTTTCATTTGAATCAATTTTCCCAGATGCCGGAAAAATCATTACCGAAAATTTTACACCGAACCCTTGCTGTTGCTTTTCCAGGTATCCTCTCCATTTCATTCCGACAAAATTGTCCTTGTTACTTGTTGAGTCGTCAGGATATTTCCAAGTTGAACTTATTCTTTCTGTCCTCCTTTCTTTCTTCTTTTCGATGCATGGACGTAACCAACGCGTAACCAGATATTTTCCCACTGAGGTGAGGTAAGGCATCACTTTTGTGATGGAAACTTTATCTTTGAAAAACATACCGTAACGCTTGCCCGGTTTTATGGGTCAACCAGATGGTATCAAAAAGATGATGAGGAGGAAGTTAAAGAAGAAGAAGAAAGAGAAGAAGAATTCTTGAGTCAGTATCCCCAACATCAAGCACCTAAAATATTTGAATAGTGTGGCGGAGTACTTACTTTTTTTTTCCTGGGTCCTGCGCCTAATGGCTCTCGGCGAAGAAACTTTTCTCCTTATCTCTCCCCATTTAAGTCAATTATCAACTTGTTAATTGCTTCAAAGTGTACACATCTGGGGAGATTAATATTAAATGCTTAATTTTCTACTTTATCTTGCTTGTTACCTGGGGTGGCGTAAACATGCCTTGGAAAAACTCTACTCTCTGGCGTCAATATGAGAGGTGAGGTGACAAGATAAAACGCCTTTAGATGAGGTTTCAATGAGAAAAAATGGAGTGTTAATAGATTTGTTTGGGCTTAAGACATTGAGGGATTTTTTCCACTTTAATAATTTTGAATTTATTAAAAAAGTTTAAAAGGCCTCACGACCCTTAGTTACAATTTCTTAAAGACTTTTTATATTTCTCCCTTCCTCCATCCATGAGCCATTCAAGTCAAGGTCTTCTACTGAAATTGGTTTGGAACCATTCCTTCTCGAAAGTATTGGAAAATAATTTCCTTTTGCAAGCCAACCAACTCACAAGTTAGGGAAATGTTTTAAACTTGAGCTGCTGTGGTAGACGAGAGCATAGTCAAGTCAAGTCAGGTGACCTTTCCTTGGTCCCCAAGAAGAAAATCTCAATAATCGACAAACCCCGAGTAATGACTTTACGGTCCGAGCTCCAAGGCCAATAGTTGATATAAGAAACAAAACAATAACAGTGCACCCTAGAGGTGGGGGGGGGGGGGGGTGTTCAGCAGAACTTTAAATGACTCTCGTCTTTAAACAAAAGCTTAACTTCAGTTATCCTGGTGTACATCACAGGAATTCAAAACCACTTCATCGGGTTTAAAGTTTCGGAATTTGAACAATTCTTGGCAGAATTCGGACGAAGGGACGAATGGGAGCGCATCGAAGGGAAATTATCGCAAGCTCTGACTACTATATTTTAACGTAGCTTCATCGCTTCATTCTTCTCTATCAGCGCTATATAAGCCCTTATTAAGGATGGTTTATGAAACTGTGGTGTTGAAGGGGAAAAGGATATTGAGGTGGTACGTGACTCACATTTTGCTAAGATTACTTTTGCGGATGATTTTGGCAGTGGTTATGGCATTATACTCTGAGCAAAAGTGTAACGAAAAAAGGCAGCAAATTCTTGAACTTTAGGTGAGAATTAAGTGTTGAGTTGTATAAATTAAGAAGAATTGAGCAGGACTGATGAGTGGGAAGGCGATGGGGTACGGGTGAAATTTTGGTATTGTGGACAAAGTTGCATAAATTAATTTTGGGAATCTGTGTAACACGAAGGTACTATGGTAAAGCTGTTTCTGTTTGGTTTCGTAGGTCGAAAATAAAGTTGAGAATGAATGGAGAGAAAGTGAGTAGCCAACCATAAGATTTCAGTGTAATTCAGATTTAATGTTTTCTTTATAAGAATCAGAGCGATTGTAGAGGTGAACTAAGGTGGAAGCGATTTTTCAATGAATTAAGCAGTTTATATGTCATACCCGTTGTAGTACTTCAGGTTATTAGAAATTCATCCGAAATCAATCTAGTTGGTGGTAAGTTGTTGATATTATCGTCTATGAACAGGAGCGATAGTGTGGTTGTTCAGCGATAAACCTACAAGAAAAAACAAAAAGAAAAGAATTAGTAATAATTCTCCAAAGATATGAGTGCCGACTTATCTCATATTGGCACCGCTCCCACGAAGTCCCTCGTTGAATTGCAGCTCCAGGCCCCACATAAATGTATTCCTGAAATTATCAGAATAACAAATGAATTAATTAAAAAAGAAAGAATGATTTTTATACTGAATTTACAACATAAAAGCGTTACAACCAATGCATATCATCCTACATGCATGGTACAAACGTAAACAAATTACATGCAAACAACAACAACACTGTGGTAAACTTCAAGTGGTGATATTATGCTGAATTTCAGTCACCTGGAAGTTTAACCAATCTATGGGATACTAACAGTAAAATAGAAATTCTACTGAAAACTAAGTTCAGGTCGGGCAATTCAGGTAAAATTCGTATAAATTTCACCAATTGATAGCTGTTGCGAACTGAACAAAAATGCGAGAAAACTTGCGAAATTCAACAACGTTATAAAATTACTTTACTAGAAGTCGTAAGCAAATTTTAATGTATGTACTCACCTGCATTATGAAATTAAGCGCACAAACAACAAAGGTAAATATCGCACCTGGTACAGGTTAGGATATTTACAGTCGGGAAAAATCATAAGATCGAAATCGAACACACAAACACAGGAATTCAACATACAAGCACTATTACTTGGCATACTTGGCACCATTCAATATATAATGTCATATAATGTCAACATATTACATATGAAATCGGGGTATTTTTCAAAGAGGAACACAGTGGCAGTGCTTAAAAAATGTGAAAATATCTTCATGAGAAGATATTTAAGATTTTTAGTTTCCTCATATGCATAATGAGAAAGCAAGAGATAGCAAGTGGGAACGAGATAATTGAAATTGCGTTCCACACTTAACTTTGCTACGTACTCCACAATACGTCGAGCTGGCTCAGGAGAAGGGGGTGGTCCAAATAGCGCCACGTGATTTTCTTTCAGCCGGGTAAATCACGAAACCGGATTTTGTTCAACACCTGTAAACTCCGCCTAGAGTTTCCTTGCAACAGAACAAAAAGGGGGTATAAAAGGAATCATGAATAATAAGCCTTGTTGGGGACCCATATATTTATTTATTTATTTATTTATTTTTTATTTATTTATTTAGAAATTCATCAAAGATCTGACTACTAAGTTTACAAAAAAAAAAATTATATATATGTAAACAATGATAATGACCAAAAGTGAACAAACAATAACAGTAAAATGAAAAGTAACTTTAACTAAGCTGATCTCTTAATTGACTTTTTGAATGATGAAAGTCGCAATCAAACTGGTTGTTAAAGATACGAGACATTGATGAAAACCGTAGTTCGTACTATGATGAGGAACGACGAGGAAGTCGTGGTTCCTCAAGGAGCGCGCAGGAATAGATATATTGAAAGTATTTAAGAGCTCAGGAGAATTTGTCGCTTACTGTATACACTGAAACGCAAAAACAACTCTGGAAGTTTTTCGCCTATTTTCAAGGGAATCCAATGGAAAGAGTTTAAGCCTATCAACATATGGAGGTAAAATAATAGGGTTATGCCAATGAAGTCCACGCAGAGCAAAACGAACGAATCTCCGCTGCACAGCCTCAATACGATTTATGTATACAGCATAAAAAGGAGACCAGACCGGACTGGCATACTCCAAAATAGGTCTAACGAATGTGCAGTAAAGGACCTTCGTTATGAATGGATCATTAAACTCCTTTGACCATCTCTTTACAAACCCCAGAGTAGCATTAGCCCTGGCAACGATTGTATTAATATAATCCTCGAAGGAAAGACGTGTATTAAGGAAGACACCCAAGTCCTTGGTTTTGTCAAGTCTAGATAATTAGCATCCATCTAAGGTATAACTGAAGTTCAATGGCCTCCTTTTACGAGAAAAGGACATAGCAGTACATTTGTTGATGTTGAGAGGAAGACAGTTAACAGCACACCATTTATGAAAGGTGTCTAAGTCCAAATTTAGAATTCCACACTCGTTTTCATTAGAAACAATACGGAAGATTTTGGCATCGTCTGCATAGCAAAGTATTCTTGAATTAGTCAAAATCAGAGATACGTCATTAATGAAAATAATAAAAAGGAGTGGTCCGAGATGGCTGCCTTGAGGAACACCAGAAGTATTATCTATTACGTCAGAAAGAGCTTCGCGAAATATAACTCGCTGCGTACGATCCGATAAATAAGAATGAAGCCAATTGACAAAAACAGAAGGAAAACCAAGAAGAGTCAGCTTATGAATCAAGATTTTATGATTGATTCGGTCAAAAGCTTTACTAAAATCCGTGAATATGCAATCAACTTGGTTTCCGCTTTCAATTGCAGAAATGCAGAAATTGGTAAACTCTAACAAATTAGTCGTAGTAGATTTACCCTTCGTAAAGCCATGCTGAAAAGAGCGCAGGAAAGGCTTGCAGTGGAACGACAAAACATCGCAAACCATGGCTTCAAATATCTTACCAATAAAACATAACTTAACCACTGGTCTGTAGTTAGAAATGTCGCACTTATTACCCTTCTTGTGAAAAGGAATAATCAAAGAAAGCTTCCACTGTATAGGAAAAACACCACAGGTTAAAGATAACTTAAATAAATAACACAAAACAGAAACGATGGACGTAGCACAATATTTTATGAGCGTGGAAGGAACGCCATCCGGACCAATAGAAAAACTATCAGCTATGCTTGAAATGTACTTGAAGACAGACGCTTCATCGAACAACAGGTCCTTAGGTTGAAGAGCACTCATCGGAAGCTTCGTCAAATGGATAAAATCGTTATATCAATATCACAGTGGTTATCACAGAAGGCAGTTTTAAAGAAGTCACCAAAAAGCTTGGAAGTCTCCAAGGGATCAACACTATCTATGTTTCCAAGACGCAACGATGAAAGGTATCCATCACAGTTGCGCTTAGAGTTCACAAACTTCCAAAATTGCTTAGGTTCCGTACGCAAGGCCGACCTCATTCTATGTATATAATCATTATAAGAATCAGTCAGGTACGATATGTACTGAGTACGCAAATTAGAATAAGTTACGTAATCAGCATCGCTCCTTGAGGAACAGAACCTCCTCCAAGCTTTATTCCTCAAATTTTTAAGATGCATCAAAGAGCCATTGATCCACGGTTCACAATGCGAAGTACGATTCGAACTAACAACTGGTACACAGTGAGTAAAACAAAGAAATACGATGTCATAAAACGAGCTCACAGCTTTATCAATGTCACGTTCACCCAGAACACTGGTCCAGTCGCAAGCGGATCGCCATTCATTCATTTTGTTAAAATCAGCTTTTTTAAAGTTATAACAATACTCGTAGTTAATAGAAGCATTAGATGATGAAGTTACAGGATCAAAAAACAAAACTGTATGTAGTGCCGGATGATGACTTGTTTCGGGAACCATAGGAGTTAAACAACGCTTAACGATAGTTCTATTGGGATCAGACGAAAATACCAGGTCAAGAGATTTTCCAGAGTCATTAGCCACACCGCTAGACTTCATAAGGCCTGAAGAAATAATGTTGTCAATAAAAGATATGGCATGTTGAGGAGTGAATAACAAAAGAGGGCAGCAAGCCCTCATCGTCCAGAGAGTATACCCAACTCACATTAGGAAGGTTAAAATCACCAAAAAGCAACAACTCATCGGCAGGCACCAGAACTTCATTAAGCCTATCTATACATGAAGCCAACAAATCAAATATATCAGCAGATGGGCATGGAGGGATATAAACTGTAGCAATATATACGGTTTTGTGTGAAAGCCTCAGAGCCACACAAATAAACTCCAGATCACCGGAATCAACAAAGTCAACCAAGAAACAAGGAAGGTCGTGACGAACAGCACAAAGTACTCCACCTCCAACAGGAGCATCCAGAGACAGACGATGGCGGTCACGGCGAAACAACAAGAACTCGGGACCAAAAAGCTCTTCATCAGCGATTTTCCCACACAGCCATGTCTCGGTCAAGCAGACCACATCGAAACAGGAATTCGTCGAACTTGTAAAAACGCGAGTCGTCTTAGAGCGAAGACCAGTTACGTTGGCGTAGTAGACCGAGATTTCGCTAACAAGTGTTTTGCCATACTAGAAGATCCGGAACGTCCCTTAGGAATAAATTCACGCACAATGGAATTGCAGGGCCATATATCAGGAGAAAGCACCGCCTGAAACAGATTTTCCGGAACTAAAATCCTGAAGGACGCAGAAAATGAGCCTTTCTCATGAGCATGTCGAGTAGATAACTTCTTGCAGGCAATCAAAGAGCTCGGAGTGCCGACACGTGATGAAATGTGCTTAATAATCTCGTCTTCAGTGGTGTCAGGATGTACTCTAGAGACGAAAACACATTTGGGAAGCCTTGCTGGCCGCAACTCAACAGCATCTCCAACTGCAGGCGAGGTATCGTTGGTGGGGGCACTATCCGCAACCAAAGTCCGAGACGAAGCAACGGATTCTACTTCCTGTGCGGCAGAATGTAAGGATTGATGATCCAGTAGTTGCCGTTGTAACTGCGGTTGCTGTAGCTGCTGCAATTGTTGCTGATGCTGCTGCTGACGCTGAGGCTGCTGTAGATGTTGTTGCTGAAGCTGGAATTGTTGCTCCGGCTTTTGATACTGCTTGTTAGGGCGCGGCCCCTGTTCATGTGCCCGTGGTTTTCGTTGCTGGCTTTGGTGTTTATGGTGTCGTTGTTGCTGCTGCTGATGCTGCTGATGCTGTGGTTGGTGCTGTTGATGCTGATGCTGTAGTTGCTGCTGTTGATGAAGATCAATCTGTGATTGTACCATCTACAGTTGCAGCGAATGATTTTCGTTCCGCTGGAGGTTTTGAAGCAAATTTTCATGGACTCCCAAATTCTTTGCTATGCGGACGATGCCAAAATATTCCGTGATGTTGGCTTTAATGATGACTGTGCTGTTTTAAACGTTGTGTTACACACTTTTCATAACTATTGCTCCAATAATTGTCTTCATATAAATGCTAGCAAATGCACAGTTACGTCTGTGGTTCGCAAATGCTCCGAATTCACTTCAACTATGTTATATAAGGAAGTTCATTATCCAGGGTCAACAAAACCAAAGATTTGGATGTGATTCTCAATTCTAGTCTTTCTTTTAAAGATTACATCAATTACGCAAGTAGTAGGGCCAATTCGATTTTGGGTTTTGTTAAGAGATGGTCTAAGAAATTTGACGACCTTTATATTAGAAAACACATTTTCCTCACCTTTGCTAAGCCGATACTAAGATATGCTGCCAGCCCTGCCTGGTCTCGTTACTACCAAATGTACATTAATCGCATTAAAGCTGTTCAATGCAAATTCTTCCGATTTGCACTCCGTAGCTTTCCTTTGCGTAATCCTGTACTTTTGCCTACCTATGTCAACCGTCTGAATTTAATACGTAATAATAATTTTATTGTGATCAATAAATTCCAAATTTTCGCTTAGCTCAACAGGTGTTGTTATAAGATGTGCTGTCCCGTTCGCAAAACAATTATTTTTGTAGGGATGTTTTATTTTCACGAATAGTAATAAATTAACAAAATTTTTAATGGGAACTTATTCATCCACCACTGCAAAATTATCGTTAATGCGTAGTCAAGGATACACATAACACCGAATATCATACGTTATATATACATACATCTTAATCAAAATTGTCAAACAGGAATGATAAAGCCAACGGAAACACGGTAGACCACAATATACTCAACAGCTTAGAATATACAGTAATCAGGAATGGGTAAAACGTGTATAATTCGAGTACCCGAGCGTAATTACTCAAGATCAGTACATTATATATATGAGAGAGCTACATAGAAGGACCTCTATTGTCAAAACTGGATCTTCGTTGTCACATTTTTTTATTCTTTTGAAGGAGTTTAAGGGGAAAAATTGTGACAGCCTAGCCTTCAAATATTTTTTTTTGTTTTTAGAACTTTCAATTTGTAATAAGTTGCTGGGCTACTCGCCTCTGCTTGGGATTGCATATCAGATATTTTTTGTGTGAGAACTTTCTTTTTATATGAAATTCACAAAAATAACGGTTTTCATGTTAAATTATTTAAAAATAGGACACCAAACTCAGAACTTTATTATTTAATCATTAACAAATAACTTTTTGCCCCTATCCGGATTTATCATTTATGTAAACCTGTACTGATCTCTCAACAGAAGAGACATGGACCTCCAACACAACAAGAGTTTATGTTTGCTATATATTCTTAACTCAACACAGACAAGCCCACATCAAAGTTTATACATTCTAGGTTAGAATATGGGGAATACAGGAACTGCGACAAGCCAAAATTACCATATTCAAATTCTGGTGGAGTTAGTATCTTTTAACGCTGTAGTGAAAGCTCAGTACAGGCGTCTAGTAGAATCAATATAGAGAACGGGGCAACAAGATATATGTATGCTTGAAAATATTGCGGTTGCTCCCACTGAAAATGCTCTTAATCGAAATTACTTACGTCAAAAATCTCAGAAATGTCGCAGCTGTCACAAACGTACACAAGTCTGGAGGGGGCGGATTTCAAAGGATTTTTTGGTATTTCATCGCTTTAGTTATTGACTTGCAATTTAATTAATATGTGTGTAAAGTACATAAAATAATATTTCATAACCATACTCGCCTCAAAAATAATTTACAACGTCGTAGATTCGTATTTTTTTCGAAATTTTTCACGGAACACTTCCATGCTGTAAATACATGAACATCGCTAGAGAATTTATCACTTTAATAACAACAGGTAATTACTTATAGTTTTTAATATATTTAGAAATAACTATTACCAAATTTTCCTTCATTTTTTAGTTAATATCACAAGATTTAAATTAAGCAAAATGACGTTTGACAGCTGAAAATAGATTTGTCATAATACGTCTGTCTGTTTACTCGAAAGTTTTTACGCATTTTTACTCACAAACCGTCTGTTTACTTTTAACTAGTAAAAATCGAGTAAATTTATACGTTTCCCCTCTTGCACAAAGTTGCACATTTTTACTCATGATTAAGAAGATGTGTATCTTCGATATGCAATCAGCTGACTGTCAAAAGTATTAAATTTGACGTTAACAATTATTGTGATTTGAAGTGAAAATTGATTTGAATTGTGATTTGAAGTGAAAATTGATTTGAATTGTGATTTGAAGTGAAATTGATTTGAATTGTGATTAGAATTTAAAGAAGGTGAATTTTTTCAAGTTATTCCAACTTAATTTTTGATATAATAATTAAGCAAACTTGTAGTCATGGAAGTACATGTAGGATCACCAGTAACATCCGTTCAAATTGAATGTTCGCCGGGAACGCAAAAGATATTTGAAAATCGTAAGGGAAATTTGTTATTAATTTAAAACTGTACATTTTATAATTTTTTAATATTAAAAACACAGATCCGGAAATTCTTCGTGCTGCTTTGTCAGAGGCTGGTGTGTTAAATGTAGATGAACCAGCTACTGCAAATGTAGATCCATGGTTAACACCGCTTCAATCGGACTGTCAACCGGAATCCCATGTACAAAATGCAAGCCTTGATCAGGAGGTATCCGTGAACTGTAAGATTAATGCCTACATTAAATTATCCTTTTATTAATAAAATGTTATTACAGCTGATGGAAAGAAAATTGTATGGCTGGATGCGCATATAAAATTGTTGCTCTCTACAGTGGAAGAGTTGAGACCGAAAGTTAGCCATTCCGCCAAATTGAAAAATAAAAGGAAGATGTGGCGAGAAATCCAAAAACGTTTTGAAGAAAGAGGATATTTTTTCTCTGACAACCAAATCGAGACCAAATTTCGTTCCCTAGAAAGGCAATACAAAAAAGTAAAATGCCATAATAAGCAAACCGGCAGAAATAGGGCTAAATGTCCTTTTGAAAGGTATGGTACATTTAATATTTTGTTTCATATATATATTTCAGTAAATTATTTTATGTTAATTAAAAAAATCTTAATACCAAAATTATTTATATATTATAGTGAAATGACGGCAATAATGGGCGATAGACCTTCGGTTTTCCCGGAGCTCATACTTGGTGCCAGTGGACCGGGTGATGAGGGTAGTGTTTCCTTGGACGATACTCCAATTTTGCCAGGTAAATAAAGCATATATTTGTTAAACTGTAATGTATTTACATTGATTTTATGAACAGATAATGAAATTTCAACTGGTCACACTTCCGAGTCAGCCGAACGAGATGTAGAGAATCGAGAAACACCATCCAAAAAAACGTCGAAAGTTGATGTCGGCGGTGAGTTGCGCGCAATGAGAGAGGCGAGGGAGGAGTATTACAGAAAAAATTTGGCAATGCGTGAGGAGCACTACCGGCGAGTCGAAGATATGAAGCGTGAAAAATTAAACGTATTGAAAGATTTGTTAGACGTGTTAAAAAAATAAAATAAGTTTAAACGATAACAATGCTACACTCGTCTTTATTGTTTATTAAGCCTTAATTCTTCACATATTTGATCTCTTTTGGCTTTTCCTAATGAAGTGTCATTATGACTGTTGCTACATTCCCCCGAAGTTTCTGCTCTTGAAGTTCCAAAGTCATCTGGGTGATCCATACCTTCAACGTCATCTTGATCTGCCAAATTATGTAGGACGCAACAGGCTCTTATGAAGTGGCACAATTTCTTCATTCCTTTCAATTTGCAGTAGTACAACTGGCGGAATCGTTGCTTTAGCATTCCGAATGCGTGTTCGATAACCACACGACAGGAACTTAATACTTTATTGTACTCTTTCTGTCCCGTTGATAAGTGGCCATTATCTCTATACATCGTCAGTAAAAAGTTGAGGCAGGTATAAGCAGAATCGCCCAGCAGGTGACCTTCTATAGAGAAACAATTTGTTTGTAAATCTTTCTTAATGAAACCGATAGATTCTTACCCCCACACAGTGTCTCCAAATTTGGAAATACTGGAGAATTTTGTAACACTCGGGAGTCATGAACAGAGCCTGGAAAACCAATACATACATCAATGAATTTTGCATTGTTGTCACATATCCCTTGCAAGCACACACTACAGTTGCCTTCCCGATCAATATAATCGTCTTTGCCTTTCCTTGGGGGATCAATAACGATGTGTGTACCATCAATTGCACCTATAAAAAATATTTTTCCAATACATGCTAAAAATTAACTTAAATTTGGTATTACCAATGACTCCACGAAATCCTTTCTTTTGCTGAAAATGCCTTGATATGTCCTGTTTTTTAGTTTCATCAGGCCATTTGATGATTTCATCTGCAAGGCCACTTGTGAAGGTTATAACTCGATTTATAACATTTTCGACTGCCCACAGTGACAAGTCGAAGCGATCAGAAATATCTCTGTATGAGCATGCTTCATGTGCAGCGAACCACAGAAAAACGGCCATGTGTTTGAAGGGACTGATTCTCTTATCTTCTCGTAGATTACTAAATTCCGGGCATACTTCAAATCTCATACTGAGCGAGTTGAATAATTCCTTACTAATTCTGAAATGCGTACGGAACTCTTTTTTTATAAGTAGGCACCACTTCCTCAAAATATTTTTGTATGCAGTTTCTTTTCCTTACTGGTTCTTTATGAAAGTTTATCAATTCTTCCACGTCACTCAATTCACTCATACCACTCTCGCTTGTACTATCACTGGTACTCGAATCTGCCAGAATGGCTATAAGCGACCTTTTAAGCACATTTTTTTTTTCCATTTTTAAATTAACTGAGAGAAAGATGTTTAAGTTAATCACAATTATTATTTTCAAACCTTGTTTTGCATAGAAAACTTAGCTGTCAAATTTTTGACACATGACAAGCTGAACAAAATTTTCTCGAAAAGTGTCTGGTTACTTTTCTTGAGTTATCCCCTCTACCGCATAAAAGTTTTTACTTGATTTTTACGCAAAGATTTTTACTCAAAAGTAAACAGACAGACCTAATGTATCTCTACGTATCTGTTTCTTCAATATATTCTTCCTACTTCATGAAACTCTGAAAATAGCCACGCTCATGCGTACGAATTTTACGGGTATCAACACTTCCTCTTTTGTCTATGTTCTTTCTCGCTTCTAGATTAATTCACGCACACTGGCTTCATTCAAATTTGGATTCTTGATATGTTTAAAGTAGTTATAATATTGTATTCGATTACGTATTTAGATTCTGGCAAATTTTTTATGCCATTGGATTTAGTACAGCATTCGACTTGATATAATTTTAATTAATAATCCATACGCAAAATCCCTCATGGGGATACACTATAGTAGATTTTTCAGGGTGGAGGTGGACATAATGTTTGGATATTTTAAATTGTCTACAGTAAAGCCTTCCCAGTTCGTCCTTCAAAAGGGATCCAAAGTCCCCAAAACGAGTTTAAAAACTCAGAAAATGATTAACGCGAGGAAGAACCATGACAAATAATATTACGTAAATGCAGAATCATTTTATATCCAATATGTGACCTTACACTATATATACATATTAGAGCTGAAAATTGGATCTAGGTTTGCTAATATCCGTATAACAGGATATCCGGATCTGCAAACTATCCGATTCCTAAAATCCGTTACTGTGCGTACCAGGTTGTCTCGTCCCGGGTGAAGATCGATGATTCTTCCGATGAGCTATGTTGAAGGGGGGAGGTTGTCGTCACGAACTAAGACCAAATCATTTACAGCTAAGTTTGATGTTTTGTGCTTCCACTTTGGTCGCTGATTTAAGGAGTGTAGGTATTGTTTAGACCATGTTCTCCAGAAGAGTTGTGTTAGTCTCTGCACCTGTTGATGATATTTTTGTATGATCAGAGAGGTTATTCTACGAAGCTTTGGCAAAATAACTGGATGTTTTGTATTGTAGCTACAGTAAGCCTGTTGAATGCGTCCTCCTACTCGTAAGAGTCCACTGTCATCCAAGAACGGAGAAAGATTTAAAATCTTATTTTTCGGTGCAAGTGGTTTATTATTGCGCAAGCATTTGATGTCATTCTGGAAAGATATGAGTTGTACCCATCGAATACATTTTGCAGCGGCTTCTTGTAATTCCTTAGTCGATAAGAAATCGTCGTAGTTTGGCTTTATTGTTGAAATGTTTAAACGTAGGTTGGTTTTACGTTTCAGTTTGACTATATAGCGTCTCCAAATTGCAATCGTTCGTATAATTTTCCGGAACGATGAGACACTAGTACTTAACTGTTCCCAAATTGGACTTGACACGTCTGTATGTAAGTTATGAAGCTTATTTGACGTTCTTCCATATTGTCTACGTGTTCATGATGAGGTGTTACTTGCTTTGGCCAAGTACCTTCCGTTTGTCGCAGCCACGAAGGTCCGTGCCACCATGTGACAGATTTTCTTAGAACCAGTGGTGAAAACTCCTCTTGATGCAATATCTGCGGGGTTTTCCAACGATTTAACATGTTTCCATTGGCTGGTAGGAAGAATATTAAGAATTTCGGATGTCCGGTTTGCGATGAATGTCTTCCATCGTCTTGGATTGGAGCTTAACCAACTTAGAACAATATTTGAGTCTGTCCACGCCACACATGGTATTTCTGGGTGGTTGAAGGCGGAGATTATAGAATAAAACAATCTTGCCAGCAAACAAAGCTCCGCACAGTTCGAGGCGTGGAATGGATTGATTGTTAATAGGGGGCTACCTTGGTCTTGGCTGCCACTATGTTAGTCTTTATTACCGATCCATGACTGCTTCGACAGTAGATGACGGCTGCATAGGCATTCTCCGAAGCATCGCAGAAGCCGTGGAGGTGACAAGCTTCAAGATTGGTAGAACATAGCCATCGAGGCACTTCAATCTCCTCAAATTGATTGAATTCATCTCTGAATGTACACCATTTCTGTGCCAGTATTTCTGTTACAGGATGATCCCAGTTGGCCTTTTCCAACCAAAGTTGTTGATATAATATTTTTATTGAGGTAGTTGACTGAGACAGAATTGCTCTTTTGGTGGTTGGTCCATCTAATTGTAGCAATGCGTTGAAGATAAATGAGTCACTTGTGGGGTTCCAACAAAGTCCTAACACCTTGGTAGAATTTTCGTCAAAGTCAATGCATCCGACGTCCCGTTTTTCAGATGGTATGCTCTTGATGAAATATTGTGCGTTGCTCTTCCACTTATGTAACTGAAGACCTCTGTTGGCCAGCGCATTCTCCAAATCCTCACGGAGAACTGTGGCTTCCTCTGTACTATTCGTTCCAGAGAGTAAGTCGTCGACGTAAAATTGGTTCCTTATGACATAGGTAAGGTTTGGGTTGCTTGATTCGTATTCATTGGCAATTTCTGACAGTGCTCTTGTTGCCAGAAATGGCGCAGACGCAGTGCCATATGTCACAGTTGTTAACCAAAAATCCTTTATTCTATCAGATGGGCTGCTTCTCCAAACTATTCGCTGATAGTTCCAATCACGATCATCTATTTCAATTTGCCGGTACATTTTGAAGATATCTGCAGAAATTGCAACTCTATTTTTTCAAAAATTCAGTAGGAGAGTAAATAGATCGCGTTGGATAGTGGGTCCCACTCCTAGGATGTCATTGAGTGATAAATTTGATGTGGTTTTCCGTGAGGAATTGCATACAACTCGCACCCTTGTGGTACAGCTGATTGCTTCACTACAGCATGGCGAGGCATGTAGAACCCTTGTGAGTCCTCTATATTTCTGATGGTGACTGGGACTTCCTTCATATGTCCCAGGGATTGATATTCGTCAATGAATGCATGATACTCGGAAGACAACTGTGGATCATTTGCTAATCGTCGCTCGAGTGATAGCAGACAGGACACGGCAGCTCGTCATGAGTTGCCCAACATATGCGTTGGCTTCTTAAACGGGAACCGAACGACGAAGCGACCTTCTGAACTTAGTCGGCTGTTAGCTTTGAAGTGCTCCTCACAAAATATTTCTTCTTCTGTGAAGTGAGGAGTGATAGTGGAAAGATTTTCCACTTCCCAAAAACGTTGCAACGACTTGTCAATGTTACCGTCGACTAAGATTTGGAAACTGCTTATTTCCAACTGTGATTCAGGACTTGTGTAGTGAGGACCTGCTGCTACCCAACCGAAGATGGTATTTTGAAAGTTGGGGGAGCCATTTTGACTAGGTTGTTGACCATTCTGAAGGACTTGGAAGAAATAGTCCGCACCGATCAGTATGTCAATGGTATTTCTTTTGTAAAATAACGGATCTGCCAGTTGTATTTGACTAATCCAAGGCCACATCTCAGCTGATATGTTTGTCGGTGGCATGGGTGACGTGATTTTATTGAGGACTAGTGCTTTGATTTCTATAGCTCCTTCATTTTTTAGCCCACATTGTAAAAGAACTTCTCCGCGGGTTGTTGCTACTTCTGCTGATGACAATCCTTTCACTGGTACTCGTTTGTTTTTGCGCTTGAGGTGGAGCCTTTGCACACAGGATTCTGTTATAAATGTTGCCATGGATGCTGAATCCAAAAGAGCTCGACAAGGTTGAAGAATTCCTTGAAAAAGAGAGCACGCTGCTCGAAAAATGACTTTAATAAAAAAGCTTTGGAATTTCTTCTATGTGTCTAATGAATACATTGTCTTTGGTAAAACATTTGTTATCAGTAATAACCCTAAATATTTAATTTGAAAACACTTATTTTGACAAACCCACTTATATATTTGTTGTTTACAGTTCTCTCTCAGTAATGGTGAAAACCTAATGAACGTGGCAGGCGTCAAGTCAATTTCAAAGTTCCGTAGAATATATTCGTTTAAGTTTGTGCTACACAAAGCCATAGCCCACACGCGGAAGTTTTGATGGGTAGAAGTATTCGGTGGTAGGAAAATTTACGTGCTACCAAGTTTCGATCGGGAGTACAGGCAACATATCAACACTACCAACACTACAGATGTTTATCTGCGATTTGATGTGATAACATAATAATTACGTGTTGTGAATTTGTGTTAGGGTTATTGTTTATATCAAAAACTGTGGCTTAATTAAACACGCACACAATTAACTTCGGTAATCATATAAGGAACAACGCCGAGCAACATTATTGTGCTAGCATGTCTCAGCGCAAGAAAAGAAATTCCTTCCTTCCCTAAAAACCTCTCGGAAGTGGAGCAATTTTCTACTTTTAACGCCCGGTAGAATCTTTGACAGTTCTTTTGATTGATTCTAAACAGCTTATATGCTTCGTAAGCTGCAAATGCAAGATGTGCCACATGTAATAGCTGTGACATATCCATTATTTCACATTTAATTAATAAATTGTTATAGAGTTAACATAAACAGGGAACCATAACTAGCTGCACAAATGGTCACAGCGTCAAACGCACGTATCTGTGTTGTCCAGTACTTTGTGTTTTGTCCCATAAGAATCCCAAAAGCCAATTTACTGCTCCTGTCGTTATTTTACAGATTTCATTGGGGAAAAGGAAGAGAAAAAAAGCTGAGTCGAAGCTTCGAGGACGCTGAACAAGGGGTTAGCATAGATCTCAGTCGACGTATTTATCCACCAGAAAATTCTGGACCCAAAGTATGGAGAGGTCATCGGATTACACGAGATGGAGATATCAAATTCTTATTAGTTAAGAATAATCATTGTTATAATTACGTATTAATTATTTCGATGTAAACTCTGGATCACCTCAAAACAAGTTCTAATAATCAAATGATAATAATAATAATTCAATTGCATAATTCAAATTCAAAGTGCTGCGAATTTACGAAGTTCAGTGGCTCCAAAAATCGAGATCGAGATCGATTTATCAGGGCTGACAACTATGATGATATGAGCAGATCAAAGCAGAGGAATTTGGGCATTCAGTGTCTGGTCTTCTTAGAGTGCAGTAGTTAAGTAGTTGACGACAATAATTGATTAATCGTTAAAGAAAGAAGAGAACCGAATAACAGACGGGAGGGCACCTTTCTTTTTGTTTTGAGAGTGGTCCAGAGCATCCATACCAAAGTTAAGTACATTTCATAATCTTATTTATTGTTAATTTTTTTTTTCATACAAATTGTTGTGAAAATTCATTGTTTGTGTTAAATATAAAAATTTATCTCGATCCACGGCCGGTGCGTGTTGTTCAGATATACCGATAATAAACCACAGTTCATTTCGTAATTGTTTAGTTTTTTTTTTATTTGATTCAGTTCTCAAGTTTCCGAGTTTCTTGATTCTCGCGAACAAAAATCAAGTGGCGCCCATATTTCCATAGGATTACAAGAACCCTGGCCGTCTTCACTGAGCTACCAGATAGAGGATACAGTACGGTAAATTCATCCTCGTTACGGAGCGGTAAGGGTACCGTAGCAAAATCAAGCTTTTCTATCACATTTTCTTTTTATAAATAAAGCTAAGAATACCTATGCGACACGTTTATTTGGTCTTGCTTCAAAGTTTCACGCGGCTGCCGCGAACGAAGGTGAAAACGCGCCGGACGGGACGCGAACATTGGTCCTTCGCCTTTAGTAGGTGGGGCTTAGACCGAAAGAGTCAGCAACAAATAAATGCACTTTCTGCAATGTATATCTATCACTGACATATATAACATGGACTGCCTAATTTTATATTTCAAATGAGTAAAATGTTGTTTCCAGGGGTGTGACAATTATCTTAATTTGAAGTTTTACTTCCGCTTTAATATTGATATTAAAAGTTCAACAAATTACAGATGCATTCGAAATTATTTCTTTTCTTATAAGCTTATTTCCAGCATCAACACTTTTTTTAATTGATTTTTAAAGTAAAAAGTTAAACAATTTTTGTATATCTGCGAAAAATGCGAATCAACACCCAATTTTATAACTAAATGAAAAGCTATTTTTAAGTTGATAACCATTATAATAATTTTAAATATAATTGTAAATGAATTATATTAGAACCACCCTATATATTGAAGATGTACTCCTAGAAGATATTCAAAACGATATTAGTTGCATTATATGTGAAAAGATAAGTGTATAGATGTGTTAATATCACATAGAAACAGTCATCATTCGAGTTTTAAACATGATTGCGGGAAGACATGCACGGGAATTTCTGGAAAAGTAAGAAAATATAATGAAATAAATTAAAATTTGTGAATAATTTTGAAAATGTATATAATTTCTTATAGAGAAAAGAAGGAGCAGCAAGAACAGAAAATGCAGAAAAAGCTAAAAAAAAAGGATAAGCAGCACATGCAGCTGCAACAGCAACCGTTGGAGGAAAAGCAACTGCAGATACAGGAAGAACTACAGCATGTGGAACAGCAACATCAAACAACAATCACAAAACAGCACCACCTGCAACAACAACAAATAATAGGAAAAACAAAAAGGGGAAGAAAGCGTAGGGGAAAAAACAGAAATCTAACAGGAGGAGAAACAGCAAAAATATTAAAAACCGATAAGGGAAAAACTAAAAACATAATAAATGTAATTATTGATAAAATGTCACATATTCATGAATAAAACATGAAAAGAATTAAAAGTTTTTTTTATTTTAGCAGGTCCATACCATTCAAGCAAGGCGAATCATTAACGCAATGAAAATGTAAGCATGCTTTCATTGAAGTGTACGCAAAAGAATCTTTGTAATGTTGTGAATGTGAAACACTCTTCAACCTAAAATGGGTTGGAATTCTTTCAACCTGTCATTACGCCTCTATACTCGGACATGTTGCTGTGAAAATAAAGCTTCTTGCGGAGCGTGTTATTTTTAAACTCTTTTATGAGTGAAATTCCATCTGATTTGAAGTAAATGATCTACACCGGAGTGTTACTCTGCCTGAAATTTTTGAATTGCTCTAAAAAAAAATCCAAGCTCGATTTGAACTTTAATTTTTTGCTAAATTTAGCCGATTTCTTATACTGTTAACCAGAAGAATTCGCCATTTAGCCGACAGCCGATTCTTATATTTTTCAGCTGATTTTGGGATTGACGCAAACTTCACATGGTTTGGTGATCGGATGTATTTTGAGCGACTTTCTTGGATGAAAAAGCGGATTTTTTCCGCTCGTGATTATGCGAAATTAATGCGTCGTGGAAAAGGACTTTCTATAAGGAAAATGTTCACAATAGAGCATTAACTTCCCTGAAAGAAAGAACGGAAAAAATATATGCGAAATGTAGTAATTGAGAAGATTACACCACTCGATAGTACTCCCGGCAAAACCACTTTTCCGCTCGTGATTGTGCGAGATTGGTGCGTCGTGGAAAATGACTTTCTATAAGAAAATTGTTTACAATAGAGCACTAATGTACCTGAAAGAAAGAACGGAAAAAATATATGCGGAATGTAGTAATTGGAAAAGTACACCACTCGATAGTACCCCCGGCGAGACATCTTTCCACTCGTGATTGTGCGAAATTGGTGCATCTTGGAAAATGACTTTCTACGAGAAAAATGTTCACGGCAGAGCACTAATGTCCCTGAAAGAAAGAACGGAAAAAATATATGGGAAATGCAGTGACTGGGAAGAGTACACCACTCGATAGTACTCTCGGCGAGACCTTTTTTGCTAGTTTTGCATTTATATTCATTCGAAGGAGTTTGCATTATTTTGTGTAGAATAGAATTTGGAGTTTGCCGATTTTCATCCGATTTTAGAAAGAAATTATTGGCAACACTGCTTACGCAATTTAGTTTGGTTTTGAGAGTTGAAAGGAAAATACGTTTAGTTGTTGTGGATATTTAAAAAGTTATATGTAAAATAAGGTTAGTGCTCGTATAGATTTACTAACTCAATAACAGGTTAAATTTACATAATTTCAAATCTTTGCATTAATATGAAATGTATATATTTTGGTATCCTTACAAATAATTCACCTGTAATAAAAGCGAAGAGGAAGGCGATCAGTTTAGATACCAAAACTAAAATTTTTAATCAACTTGCAACAGGACAAAATGCCACGCTGTAGAAAAGTATTTTGGTAGGTATTCATGAAGCTACCATGAGAACGATTACGAAATATGAAACTGCGATCAGAAAGTCTATATGTTGTTTAACAAAGTTAGGTGCTAAAACATCGTCATACATAAGAGATGTTGTCAAAGAGAAGATGGAAAAAGCTTTGGTAATATGGATTGAAGATAAATCACAAAAAAGAATACCAGTAGATGCAACTACTGCCAAGCAAACAGCATTCAGAATCTACAAACGTATTAAAGAACTTGATCGAGGCACTTCATCTCAGTCAAAACAACCTGACAATCTTAGCATTTCCATCCCATTCTACGCACAAATTTCAACCTTTAGACGTTGGAGTATTCTACCCTTTTACAAATGCATACAATTCCGCAGTTGTCTTATGGATGATTTGCAATCCTGGCAAATCATTTTCAATATAGGTACAAGGTAGCATCACGTCTAGAAATTGCTTTTCAAATAGCAATGACTCCATCCAATATCATTGCTGCCTTCAAGAAAACGGAGATATTTCCAATGGATCAGGAAGCAATTTCAGATCTTGACTTTTAACCGAGTGCTGCTACTGATAGAGAACTTAACATATTCAAACAGTTCAATAGTTAGAACGGACGTCTATTTTTAATGCTGTTATCTGTGCGAACTAAGAGGAAAATTTTAATTGCAGCGCTGAAGAGTGTAACATAGAAAATTTGTGCGCAGAATCGTTACTCTGACTTTGTTCAATTAAATGCAGAAATGTTACACAATTTTAATAGGACACCTCATAAGTGACTACAATAAATCGTTTTCCATAATTTCTATTGAATAGCGGCCGTCAACACAAGTAGCGATTGTGCTACCATATCTGCTACGAATCATCATCGAAAGTCTATTCCTTCTTTTCAATAACCATCTAAGTCGCCGTTGGAAAAGTGATCAAAATCACAGCTTGCCTGCGTTAACTGGTCCCTGTGCAACAGGTGCCTGAGAAAGGAATAAAAAAGAAAAAGAGAAAGAAAACCAACATTTTTTGTAAGAAATGCAGATTCCCAGAGTAGAAACAGCTGGCGGTGGTCTTAAGGAAGTGTTCCTGAGAAACCTCCTCCGATAGCCCGAATGAATTGAACGAGTTATCCAGAAGAGGGCCCCTGAGTCCAACTTCCATCACGGATAGATCGTGCACTTATTGAGTGCTAAGTTTGCTTCCTTCCCTGTCACACGGTGAATATCCGGTAAACTAACTGAATAAACACCAAATTAATAAAGTGATTTTAGTAAAAAACATCCAAATAAGTGTACTGAAACAATTAAGTTGAATTTTGATAAATGTAATTGTGTTTCTGAACAATAAAAAATTTAATCAGTGTCATTAGTTGACCCGTTGGACGGTTTTCCGATCCAAAATCTTTTATATCTACACTTTTTACAACCACTTCATTCTTTTGCGAGGACAGCACTTAAAAACAGCTGATTTCTGGTGCTGGTGTAGCGAGAAACACAGTGCTAACTTTTCCAACCTCGACCTCACTATAACCTGAAGAGCCAGATAGCAGTTAATTGGGCTATTGGCTCGAAAATTCTAATAATTTTGTGATAATACCAAGTTTCGATCGGGAGTACAGGCAACATATCAACACTACCAACACTACAGATGTTTATCTGCAATTTGATGTGATAACATAATAATTACGTGTTGTGAATTTGTGTTAGAGTTATTGTTTATATCAAAAACTGTGGCTTAATTAAACATGCACACAATTAATTTCAGTAATCATATAAGGAACTACGCCGAGCAACATTATTGTGCTAGCATGTCTCAGCGCAAGAAAAGAAATTCCTTCCTTCCCTAAAAACCTCTCGGAAGTGGAGCAATTTTCTACTTTTAACGCCCGGTAGAAGCTTTGACAGTTCTTTTGATTATTATTATATGCTTCGTAAGCTGCAAATGCAAGATGTGCCACATGTAATAGCTGTGACATATCCATTATTTCACATTTAATTAATAAATCAAGCTTTTCTATCACATTTTCTTTTTATAAATAAAGCTAAGAATACCTATGCGACACGTTTATTTGGTCTTGCTTCAAAGTTTCACGCGTCTGCCGCGAACGAAGGTGAAAACGCGCCGGACGGGACGCGAACATTGGGCCTTCGCCTTTAGTAGGTGGGGCTTAGACCGAAAGAGTCAGCAACAAATAAATGCACTTTCTGCAATGTATATCTATCACTGACATATATAACATGGACTGCCTAATTTTATATTTCAAATGAGTAAAATGTTGTTTCCAGGGGTGTGACAATTATCTTAATTTGAAGTTTTACTTCCGCTTTAATATTGATATTAAAAGTTCAACAAATTACAGATGCATTCGAAATTATTTCTTTTCTTATAAGCTTATTTCCAGCATCAACATTTTTTTTAATTGATTTTTAAAGTAAAAAGTTAAACAATTTTTGTATGTCTGCGAAAGATGCGAATCATCACCCAATTTATAAAGAATTAGTCAAATGTCAGATTTTACTAAATGTAAGAGGAAATTAAAATTTTGAAGAGTTAAAAAAATTTATCCAATAAAATAGGTAAATATTGTTTCTGCCGAAAAACGTGTAATTACTTATAAAAGATAACCCAATTAACTAAATGAAAAGCTATTTTTAAGTTGATAACCATTATAATAATTTTAAATATAATTGTAAATGAATTATATTAGAACCACCCTATATATTGAAGTTGTACTCCTAGAAGATATTCAAAACGATATTAGTTGCATTATATGTGAAAAGATAAGTGTATAGATGTGTGAATATCACATAGAAAGAGTCATCATTCGAGTTTTAAACATGATTGCGGGAAGACGTGCGTGTGAATAATTTTGAAAATGTATATAATTTCTTATAGAGAAAAGAAGGAGCAGCAACAACAGAAAATGCAGAAAAAGCTAAAAAAAAAAGCATAAGCAGCACATGCAGCACATGCAGCTGCAACAACAACCGTTGGAGGAAAAGCAACTGCAGGTACAGCAACAACTACAGCATGTGGAACAGCAACAACAACGGCAACAGCAGTTGCAGCAACAACAACAATCACAACAACAGCACCAGCTGCAGCAACAACAACAACAACAACAAATAATAGGAAAAACAAAAAGGGGAAGAAAGCGTAGGGGAAAAAACAGAAATCTAACAGGAGGAGAAACAGCAAAAATATTAAAAACCGATAAAGGAAAAACTAAAAACATAATAAATGTAATTATTGATAAAATGTCAAATATTCATGAATAAAACATGAAAAGAATTAAAAGTATTTTTATTTTAGCAGTTCCATACCATTCAAGCAAGGCGAATCATTAACGCAATGAAAATGTAAGCATGCTTTCATTGAAGTGTACGCAAAAGAATCATTGTAATGTTGTGAATGTGAAACATTCTTCAAGATAAAATGGGTTGGAATTCTTACGTCATTACGCCTCTATACTCGGACATGTTGCTGTGAAAATAAAGCTTCTTGCGGAGCGTGTTATTTTTAAACTCTTTTATGAGTGCAATTCCATCTCATTTGAAGTAAATGCTCTACACCGGAGTGTTACTCTGCCTGAAATTTTTGAATTGCTGTAAAAAAAATCCAAGCTCTATTTAAAGTTTAATTTTTTGCTAAATTTAGCCGATTTCTTATACTGTTAACCGGAAGAATTCGCCATTTAGCCGATAGCCGATTCTTATATTTTTTCAGCCGATTTTGGGATTGACGCAAACTTCACATGGTTTGGTGATCGGATGTATTTTGAGCGACTTTCTTGGATGAAAAAGCGGACTTTTTCCGCTCGTGATTATGCGAAATTAATGCGTCGTGGAAAAGGACTTTCTATAAGCAAAATGTTCACAATAGAGCATTAACGTCCCTGAAAGAAAGAACGGAAAAAATATATGCGGAATGTAGTAATTGGAAAAGTACACCACTCGATAGTACTCCCGGCGAGACATCTTTCCACTCGTGATTGTGCGAAATTGGTGCATCTTGGAAAATGACTTTCTACGAAGAACGGAAAAATATATGGGAAATGCAGTAACTGGGAAGAGTACACCACTCGATAGTACTCTCGGCGAGACCTTTTTTGCTAGTTTTGCATTTATATTCATTCGAAGGAGTTTGCATTATTTTGTGTAGAATAGAATTTGGAATTTGCCGATTTTCAGCCGATTTTAGAAAGAAATTATTGGCAACACTGCTTACGCAATTTAGTTTGGTTTTGAGAGTTGAAAGGAAAAGACGTTTAGTTATTGTGGATATTTAAAAAGTTATATGTAAAATGAGGTTAGTGCTCGTATAGATTTACTAACTCAATAACAGGTTAAATTTACATAATTTCAAATCTTTGCATTAATAATATGAAATGTATATATTTTTGTATCCTTACAAAATGTCATAATTCACCTGTAATAAAAGCGAAGAGGAAGGCGATCAGTTTAGATACCAAAATTAAAATTTTTAATCAACTTGCAACAGGACAAAATGCCACGCTATAGGAAAGTATTTTGGTAGGTATTCATGAAGCTACCATGAGAACGATTACGAAATATGAAACTGCGATCAGAAAGTCTATATGTTGTTTAACAAAGTTAGGTGCTAAAAAATCGTCATACATAAGAGATGTTGTCAAAGAGAAGATGGAAGAAGCTTTGGTAATATGGATTGAAGATAAATCACAAAAAAGAATACCAGTAGATGCAACTACTGCCAAGCAAACAGCATTCGGAATCTACAAACGTATTAAAGAACTTGATCGAGGCACTTCATCTCAGTCAAAACAACCTGACAATCTTAGCAATTCCATCCCATTCTACGCACAAATTTCAACCTTTAGACGTTGGAGTATTCTACCCTTTTACAAATGCATACAATTCCGCAGTTGTCTTATGGATGATTTGCAATCCTGGCAAATCATTTTCAATATAGGTACAAGGTAGCATCATGTCTAGAAATTGCTTTTCAAATAGCAATGACTCCATCCAATATCATTGCTGCCTTCAAGAAAACGGAGATATTTCCAATGGATCAGGAAGCAATTTCAGATCTTGACTTTTAACAGAGTGCTGCTACTGATAGAGAACTTAACATATTCAAACAGTTCAATAGTTAGAACGGACGTCTATTTTAAATGCTGTTATCTGTGCGAACTAAGAGGAAAATTTTAATTGCAGCGATGAAGAGTGTAACATAGAAAATTTGTGCGCAGAATCGTTATTCTGATTTTGTTCAATTAAATGAAGAAATGTTACACAATTTTAATAGGACACCTCATAAGTGACTACAATAAATCGTTTTCCATCATTTCCTTTGAATAGCGGCCGTCAACACAAGTAGCGATTGTGATACCATATCTGCTACGAATCATCATCGAAAGTCTAGTCCTTCTTTTCAATAAACATCTAAGTCGCCGTTGGAAAAGTGATCAAAATCACAGCTTGCCTGCGTTAACTGGTCCCCGTGCAACAGGTGCCTGAGAAAGGAATAAAAAAGAAAAGAAAAAGAGAAAGAAAACCAACAATTTTTGTAAGAAATGCAGATTCCCAGAGTAGAAACAGCTGGCGGTGGTCTTAAGGAAGTGTTCCTGAGAAACCTCCTCCGATAGCCCGAATGAATTGAACGAGTTATCCAGAAGAGGGCCCCTGAGCCTAACTTCCATCACGGATAGATCGTGCACTTATTGAGTGCTAAGTTTGCTTCCTTCCCTGTCACACGGTGAATATCCGGTAAACTAACTGAATAAACACCAAATTAATAAAGTGATTTTAGTAAAAAACAACCAAATAAGTGTACTCAAACAATTAAGTTGAATTTTGATAAATGTAATTGTGTTTCTAAACAATAAAAAATTTAATCAGTGCCATTAGTTGACCCGTTGGACGGTTTTCCGAACCAAAATCTTTTATATCTACACTTTTTACAACCACTTCATTCTTTTGCGAGGACAGCACTTAAAAACAGCTGATTTCTGGTGCTGGTGTAGCGAGAAACACAGTGCTAACTTTTCCAACCTCGACCTCACTATAACCTGAAGAGCCAGATAGCAGTTAATTGGGCTATTGGCTCGAAAATTCAAATAATTTTGTGATAATACCAAGTTTCGATCGGGAGTACAGGCAACATATCAACACTACCAACACTACAGATGTTTATCTGCGATTTGATGTGATAACATAATAATTACGTGTTGTGAATTTGTGTTAGAGTTATTGTTTATATCAAAAACTGTGGCTTAATTAAACACGCACACAATTAATTTCGGTAATCATATAAGGAACTACGCCGAGCAACATTATTGTGCTAGCATGTCTCAGCGCAAGAAAAGAAATTCCTTCCTTCCCTAAAAACCTCTCGGAAGTGGAGCAATTTTCTACTTTTAACGCCCGGTAGAAGCTTTGACAGTTCTTTTGATTATTATTATATGCTTCGTATGCTGCAAATGCAAGATGTGCCACATGTAATAGCTGTGACATATCCATTATTTCACATTTAATTAATAAATCAAGCTTTTCTATCACATTTTCTTTTTATAAATAAAGCTAAGAATACCTATGCGACACGTTTATTTGGTCTTGCTTCAAAGTTTCACGCGGCTGCCGCGAACGAAGGTGAAAACGCGCCGGACGGGACGCGAACATTGGGCCTTCGCCTTTAGTAGGTGGGGCTTAGACCGAAAGAGTCAGCAACAAATAAATGCACTTTCTGCAATGTATATCTATCACTGACATATATAACATGGACTGCCTAATTTTATATTTCAAATGAGTAAAATGTTGTTTCCAGGGGTGTGACAATTGTCTTAATTTGAAGTTTTACTTCCGCTTTAATATTGATATTAAAAGTTCAACAAATTACAGATGCATTCGAAATTATTTCTTTTCTTATAAGCTTATTTCCAGCATCAACATTTTTTTTAATTGATTTTTAAAGTAAAAAGTTAAACAATTTTTGTATGTCTGCGAAAAATGCGAATCATCACCCAATTTATAAAGAATTAGTCAAATGTCAGATTTTACTAAATGTAAGAGGAAATTAAAATTTTGAAGAGTTAAAAAAATTTATCCAATAAAATAGGTAAATATTGTTTCTGCCGAAAAACGTGTAATTACTTATAAAAGATAACCCAATTAACTAAATGAAAAGCTATTTTTAAGTTGATAACCATTATAATAATTTTAAATATAATTGTAAATGAATTATATTAGAACCACCCTATATATTGAAGTTGTACTCCTAGAAGATATTCAAAACGATATTAGTTGCATTATATGTGAAAAGATAAGTGTATAGATGTGTGAATATCACATAGAAAGAGTCATCATTCGAGTTTTAAACATGATTGCGGGAAGACGTGCGTGTGAATAATTTTGAAAATGTATATAATTTCTTATAGAGAAAAGAAGGAGCAGCAACAACAGAAAATGCAGAAAAAGCTAAAAAAAAAAGCATAAGCAGCACATGCAGCACATGCAGCTGCAACAACAACCGTTGGAGGAAAAGCAACTGCAGGTACAGCAACAACTACAGCATGTGGAACAGCAACAACAACGGCAACAGCAGTTGCAGCAACAACAACAATCACAACAACAGCACCAGCTGCAGCAACAACAACAACAACAACAACAAATAATAGGAAAAACAAAAAGGGGAAGAAAGCGTAGGGGAAAAAACAGAAATCTAACAGGAGGAGAAACAGCAAAAATATTAAAAACCGATAAAGGAAAAACTAAAAACATAATAAATGTAATTATTGATAAAATGTCAAATATTCATGAATAAAACATGAAAAGAATTAAAAGTATTTTTATTTTAGCAGTTCCATACCATTCAAGCAAGGCGAATCATTAACGCAATGAAAATGTAAGCATGCTTTCATTGAAGTGTACGCAAAAGAATCATTGTAATGTTGTGAATGTGAAACATTCTTCAAGCTAAAATGGGTTGGAATTCTTACGTCATTACGCCTCTATACTCGGACATGTTGCTGTGAAAATAAAGCTTCTTGCGGAGCGTGTTATTTTTAAACTCTTTTATGAGTGCAATTCCATCTCATTTGAAGTAAATGCTCTACACCGGAGTGTTACTCTGCCTGAAATTTTTGAATTGCTCTAAAAAAAAATCCAAGCTCTATTTGAAGTTTAATTTTTTGCTAAATTTAGCCGATTTCTTATACTGTTAACCGGAAGAATTCGCCATTTAGCCGATAGCCGATTCTTATATTTTTTCAGCCGATTTTGGGATTGACGCAAACTTCACATAGTTTGGTGATCGGATGTATTTTGAGCGACTTTCTTGGATGAAAAAGCGGACTTTTTCCGCTCGTGATTATGCGAAATTAATGCGTCGTGGAAAAGGACTTTCTATAAGCAAAATGTTCACAATAGAGCATTAACGTCCCTGAAAGAAAGAACGGAAAAAATATATGCGGAATGTAGTAATTGGAAAAGTACACCACTCGATAGTACTCCCGGCGAGACATCTTTCCACTCGTGATTGTGCGAAATTGGTGCATCTTGGAAAATGACTTTCTACGAGAAAAATGTTCACGGCAGAGCACTAATGTCCCTGAAAGAAAGAACGGAAAAATATATGGGAAATGCAGTAACTGGGAAGAGTACACCACTCGATAGTACTCTCGGCGAGACCTTTTTTGCTAGTTTTGCATTTATATTCATTCGAAGGAGTTTGCATTATTTTGTGTAGAATAGAATTTGGAATTTGCCGATTTTAGAAAGAAATTATTGGTAACACTGCTTACGCAATTTAGTTTGGTTTTGAGAGTTGAAAGGAAAAGACGTTTAGTTATTGTGGATATTTAAAAAGTTATATGTAAAATGAGGTTAGTGCTCGTATAGATTTACTAACTCAATAACAGGTTAAATTTACATAATTTCAAATCTTTGCATTAATAATATGAAATGTATATATTTTGGTATCCTTACAAAATGTCATAATTCACCTGTAATAAAAGCGAAGAGGAAGGCGATCAGTTTAGATACCAAAATTAAAATTTTTAATCAACTTGCAACAGGACAAAATGCCACGCTATAGGAAAGTATTTTGGTAGGTATTCATGAAGCTACCATGAGAACGATTACGAAATATTTAACTGCGATCAGAAAGTCTATATGTTGTTTAACAAAGTTAGGTGCTAAAAAATCGTCATACATAAGAGATGTTGTCAAAGAGAAGATGGAAGAAGCTTTGGTAATATGGATTGAAGATAAATCACAAAAAAGAATACCCGTAGATGCAACTACTGCCAAGCAAACAGCATTCGGAATCTACAAACGTATTAAAGAACTTGATCGAGGCACTTCATCTCAGTCAAAACAACCTGACAATCTTAGCAATTCCATCACATTCTACGCACAAATTTCAACCTTTAGACGTTGGAGTATTCTACCCTTTTACAAATGCATACAATTCCGCAGTTGTCTTATGGATGATTTGCAATCCTGGCAAATCATTTTAAATATAGGTACAAGGTAGCATCATGTCTAGAAATTGCTTTTCAAATAGCAATAACTCCATCCAATATCATTGGTGCCTTCAAGAAAACGGAGATATTTCCAATGGATCAGGAAGCAATTTCAGATCTTGACTTTTAACCGAGTGCTGCTACTGATAGAGAACTTAACATATTCAAACAGTTCAATAGTTAGAACGGACGTCTATTTTAAATGCTGTTATCTGTGCGAACTAAGAGGAAAATTTTAATTGCAGCGATGAAGAGTGTAACATAGAAAATTTGTGCGCAGAATCGTTATTCTGATTTTGTTCAATTAAATGAAGAAATGTTACACAATTTTAATAGGACACCTCATAAGTGACTACAATAAATCGTTTTCCATCATTTCCTTTGAATAGCGGCCGTCAACACAAGTAGCGATTGTGATACCATATCTGCTACGAATCATCATCGAAAGTCTAGTCCTTCTTTTCAATAAACATCTAAGTCGCCGTTGGAAAAGTGATCAAAATCACAGCTTGCCTGCGTTAACTGGTCCCCGTGCAACAGGTGCCTGAGAAAGGAATAAAAAAGAAAAGAAAAAGAGAAAGAAAACCAACAATTTTTGTAAGAAATGCAGATTCCCAGAGTAGAAACAGCTGGCGGTGGTCTTAAGGAAGTGTTCCTGAGAAACCTCCTCCGATAGCCCGAATGAAATGAACGAGTTATCCAGAAGAGGGCCCCTGAGCCCAACTTCCATCACGGATAGATCGTGCACTTATTGAGTGCTAAGTTTGCTTTCTTCCCTGTCACACGGTGAATATCCGGTAAACTAACTGAATAAACACCAAATTAATAAAGTGATTTTAGTAAAAAACAACCAAATAAGTGTACTCAAACAATTAAGTTGAGTTTTGCTAAATGTAATTGTGTTTCTAAACAATAAAAAATTTAATCAGTGCCATTAGTTGACCCGTTGGACGGTTTTCCGAACCAAAATCTTTTATATCTACACTTTTTACAACCACTTCATTCTTTTGCGAGGACAGCACTTAAAAACAGCTGATTTCTGGTGCTGGTGTAGCGAGAAACACAGTGCTAACTTTTCCAACCTCGACCTCACTATAACCTGAAGAGCCAGATAGCAGTTAATTGGGCTATTGGCTCGAAAATTCAAATAATTTTGTGATAATACCAAGTTTCGATCGGGAGTACAGGCAACATATCAACACTACCAACACTACAGATGTTTATCTGCGATTTGATGTGATAACATAATAATTACGTGTTGTGAATTTGTGTTAGAGTTATTGTTTATATCAAAAACTGTGGCTTAATTAAACACGCACACAATTAATTTCGGTAATCATATAAGGAACTACGCCGAGCAACATTATTGTGCTAGCATGTCTCAGCGCAAGAAAAGAAATTCCTTCCTTCCCTAAAAACCTCTCGGAAGTGGAGCAATTTTCTACTTTTAACGCCCGGTAGAAGCTTTGACAGTTCTTTTGATTATTATTATATGCTTCGTATGCTGCAAATGCAAGATGTGCCACATGTAATAGCTGTGACATATCCATTATTTCACATTTAATTAATAAATCAAGCTTTTCTATCACATTTTCTTTTTATAAATAAAGCTAAGAATACCTATGCGACACGTTTATTTGGTCTTGCTTCAAAGTTTCACGCGGCTGCCGCGAACGAAGGTGAAAACGCGCCGGACGGGACGCGAACATTGGGCCTTCGCCTTTAGTAGGTGGGGCTTAGACCGAAAGAGTCAGCAACAAATAAATGCACTTTCTGCAATGTATATCTATCACTGACATATATAACATGGACTGCCTAATTTTATATTTCAAATGAGTAAAATGTTGTTTCCAGGGGTGTGACAATTATCTTAATTTGAAGTTTTACTTCCGCTTTAATATTGATATTAAAAGTTCAACAAATTACAGATGCATTCGAAATTATTTCTTTTCTTATAAGCTTATTTCCAGCATCAACATTTTTTTTAATTGATTTTTAAAGTAAAAAGTTAAACAATTTTTGTATGTCTGCGAAAAATGCGAATCATCACCCAATTTATAAAGAATTAGTCAAATGTCAGATTTTACTAAATGTAAGAGGAAATTAAAATTTTGAAGAGTTAAAAAAATTTATCCAATAAAATAGGTAAATATTGTTTCTGCCGAAAAACGTGTAATTACTTATAAAAGATAACCCAATTAACTAAATGAAAAGCTATTTTTAAGTTGATAACCATTATAATAATTTTAAATATAATTGTAAATGAATTATATTAGAACCACCCTATATATTGAAGTTGTACTCCTAGAAGATATTCAAAACGATATTAGTTGCATTATATGTGAAAAGATAAGTGTATAGATGTGTGAATATCACATAGAAAGAGTCATCATTCGAGTTTTAAACATGATTGCGGGAAGACGTGCGTGTGAATAATTTTGAAAATGTATATCATTTCTTATAGAGAAAAGAAGGAGCAGCAACAACAGAAAATGCAGAAAAAGCTAAAAAAAAAAGCATAAGCAGCACATGCAGCACATGCAGCTGCAACAACAACCGTTGGAGGAAAAGCAACTGCAGGTACAGCAACAACTACAGCATGTGGAACAGCAACAACAACGGCAACAGCAGTTGCAGCAACAACAACAATCACAACAACAGCACCAGCTGCAGCAACAACAACAACAACAACAACAACAAATAATAGGAAAAACAAAAAGGGGAAGAAAGCGTAGGGGAAAAAACAGAAATCTAACAGGAGGAGAAACAGCAAAAATATTAAAAACCGATAAAGGAAAAACTAAAAGCATAATAAATGTAATTATTGATAAAATGTCAAATATTCATGAATAAAACATGAAAAGAATTAAAAGTATTTTTATTTTAGCAGTTCCATACGATTCAAGCAAGGCGAATCATTAACGCAATGAAAATGTAAGCATGCTTTCATTGAAGTGTACGCAAAAGAATCATTGTAATGTTGTGAATGTGAAACATTCTTCAAGCTAAAATGGGTTGGAATTCTTACGTCATTACGCCTCTATACTCGGACATGTTGCTGTGAAAATAAAGCTTCTTGCGGAGCGTGTTATTTTTAAACTCTTTTATGAGTGCAATTCCATCTCATTTGAAGTAAATGCTCTACACCGGAGTGTTACTCTGCCTGAAATTTTTGAATTGCTCTAAAAAAAAATCCAAGCTCTATTTGAAGTTTAATTTTTTGCTAAATTTAGCCGATTTCTTATACTGTTAACCGGAAGAATTCGCCATTTAGCCGATAGCCGATTCTTTTTTTTTTCAGCCGATTTTGGGATTGACGCAAACTTCACATAGTTTGGTGATCGGATGTATTTTGAGCGACTTTCTTGGATGAAAAAGCGGACTTTTTCCGCTCGTGATTATGCGAAATTAATGCGTCGTGGAAAAGGACTTTCTATAAGCAAAATGTTCACAATAGAGCATTAACGTCCCTGAAAGAAAGAACGGAAAAAATATATGCGGAATGTAGTAATTGGAAAAGTACACCACTCGATAGTACTCCCGGTGAGACATCTTTCCACTCGTGATTGTGCGAAATTGGTGCATCTTGGAAAATGACTTTCTACGAGAAAAATGTTCACGGCAGAGCACTAATGTCCCTGAAAGAAAGAACGGAAAAATATATGGGAAATGCAGTAACTGGGAAGAGTACACCACTCGATAGTACTCTCGGCGAGACCTTTTTTGCTAGTTTTGCATTTATATTCATTCGAAGGAGTTTGCATTATTTTGTGTAGAATAGAATTTGGAATTTGCCGATTTTCAGCCGATTTTAGAAAGAAATTATTGGCAACACTGCTTACGCAATTTAGTTTGGTTTTGAGAGTTGAAAGGAAAAGACGTTTAGTTATTGTGGATATTTAAAAAGTTATATGTAAAATGAGGTTAGTGCTCGTATAGATTTACTAACTCAATAACAGGTTAAATTTACATAATTTCAAATCTTTGCATTAATAATATGAAATGTATATATTTTGGTATCCTTACAAAATGTCATAATTCACCTGTAATAAAAGCGAAGAGGAAGGCGATCAGTTTAGATACCAAAATTAAAATTTTTAATCAACTTGCAACAGGACAAAATGCCACGCTATAGGAAAGTATTTTGGTAGGTATTCATGAAGCTACCATGAGAACGATTACGAAATATTTAACTGCGATCAGAAAGTCTATATGTTGTTTAACAAAGTTAGGTGCTAAAAAATCGTCATACATAAGAGATGTTGTCAAAGAGAAGATGGAAGAAGCTTTGGTCATATGGATTGAAGATAAATCACAAAAAAGAATACCAGTAGATGCAACTACTGCCAAGCAAACAGCATTCGGAATCTACAAACGTATTAAAGAACTTGATCGAGGCACTTCATCTCAGTCAAAACAACCTGACAATCTTAGCAATTCCATCACATTCTACGCACAAATTTCAACCTTTAGACGTTGGAGTATTCTACCCTTTTACAAATGCATACAATTCCGCAGTTGTCTTATGGATGATTTGCAATCCTGGCAAATCATTTTCAATATAGGTACAAGGTAGCATCATGTCTAGAAATTGCTTTTCAAATAGCAATGACTCCATCCAATATCATTGCTGCCTTCAAGAAAACGGAGATATTTCCAATGGATCAGGAAGCAATTTCAGATCTTGACTTTTAACCGAGTGCTGCTACTGATAGAGAACTTAACATATTCAAACAGTTCAATAGTTAGAACGGACGTCTATTTTAAATGCTGTTATCTGTGCGAACTAAGAGGAAAATTTTAATTGCAGCGATGAAGAGTGTAACATAGAAAATTTGGGCGCAGAATCGTTATTCTGATTTTGTTCAATTAAATGAAGAAATGTTACACAATTTTAATAGGACACCTCATAAGTGACTACAATAAATCGTTTTCCATCATTTCCTTTGAATAGCGGCCGTCAACACAAGTAGCGATTGTGATACCATATCTGCTACGAATCATCATCGAAAGTCTAGTCCTTCCTTTCAATAAACATCTAAGTCGCCGTTGGAAAAGTGATCAAAATCACAGCTTGCCTGCGTTAACTGGTCCCCGTGCAACAGGTGCCTGAGAAAGGAATAAAAAAGAAAAGAAAAAGAGAAAGAGAAAGAAAACCAACAATTTTTGTAAGAAATGCAGATTCCCAGAGTAGAAACAGCTGGCGGTGGTCTTAAGGAAGTGTTCCTGAGAAACCTCCTCCGATAGCCCGAATGAAATGAACGAGTTATCCAGAAGAGGGCCCCTGAGCCCAACTTCCATCACGGATAGATCGTGCACTTATTGAGTGCTAAGTTTGCTTTCTTCCCTGTCACACGGTGAATATCCGGTAAACTAACTGAATAAACACCAAATTAATAAAGTGATTTTAGTAAAAAACAACCAAATAAGTGTACTCAAACAATTAAGTTGAATTTTGATAAATGTAATTGTGTTTCTAAACAATAAAAAATTTAATCAGTGCCATTAGTTGACCCGTTGGACGGTTTTCCGAACCAAAATCTTTTATATCTACACTTTTTACAACCACTTCATTCTTTTGCGAGGACAGCACTTAAAAACAGCTGATTTCTGGTGCTGGTGTAGCGAGAAACACAGTGCTAACTTTTCCAACCTCGACCTCACTATAACCTGAAGAGCCAGATAGCAGTTAATTGGGCTATTGGCTCGAAAATTCAAATAATTTTGTGATAATACCAAGTTTCGATCGGGAGTACAGGCAACATATCAACACTACCAACACTACAGATGTTTATCTGCGATTTGATGTGATAACATAATAATTACGTGTTGTGAATTTGTGTTAGAGTTATTGTTTATATCAAAAACTGTGGCTTAATTAAACACGCACACAATTAATTTCGGTAATCATATAAGGAACTACGCCGAGCAACATTATTGTGCTAGCATGTCTCAGCGCAAGAAAAGAAATTCCTTCCTTCCCTAAAAACCTCTCGGAAGTGGAGCAATTTTCTACTTTTAACGCCCGGTAGAAGCTTTGACAGTTCTTTTGATTATTATTATATGCTTCGTAAGCTGCAAATGCAAGATGTGCCACATGTAATAGCTGTGACATATCCATTATTTCACATTTAATTAATAAATCAAGCTTTTCTATCACATTTTCTTTTTATAAATAAAGCTAAGAATACCTATGCGACACGTTTATTTGGTCTTGCTTCAAAGTTTCACGCGTCTGCCGCGAACGAAGGTGAAAACGCGCCGGACGGGACGCGAACATTGGGCCTTCGCCTTTAGTACGTGGGGCTTAGACCGAAAGAGTCAGCAACAAATAAATGCACTTTCTGCAATGTATCTATCACTGACATATATAACATGGACTACCTAATTTTATATTTCAAATGAGTAAAATGTTGTTTCCAGGGGTGTGACATTTATCTTAATTTTAAGTTTTACTACCGCTTTAATATTGATATTAAAAGTTCAACAAATTACAGATGCATTCGAAATTATTTCTTTTCTTATAAGCTTATTTCCAGCATTAACATTTTTTTTTAATTGATTTTTAAAGTAAAAAGTTAAACAATTTTGTATGTCTGCGAAAAATGCGAATCATCACCCAATTTATAAAGAATTAGTCAAATGTCAGATTTTACTAAATGTAAGAGGAAATTAAAATTTTGAAGAGTTAAAAAAATTTATCCAATAAAATAGGTAAATATTGTTTCTGCCGAAAAACGTGTAATTACTTATAAAAGATAACCCAATTAACTAAATGAAAAGCTATTTTTAAGTTGATAACCATTATAATAATTTTAAATATAATTGTAAATGAATTATATTAGAACCACCCTATATATTGAAGTAGTACTCCTAGAAGATATTCAAAACGATATTAGTTGCATTATATGTGAAAAGATAAGTGTATAGATGTGTGAATATCACATAGAAAGAGTCATCATTCGAGTTTTAAACATGATTGCGGGAAGACGTGCGTGTGAATAATTTTGAAAGTGTATATAATTTCTTATAGAGAAAAGAAGGAGCAGCAACAACAGAAAATGCAGAAAAAGCTAAAAAAAAAAAGCATAAGCAGCACATGCAGCACATGCAGCTGCAACAACAACTGTTGGAGGAAAAGCAACTGCAGGTACAGCAACAACTACAGCATGTGGAACAGCAACAACAACGGCAACAGCAGTTACAGCAACAACAACAATCACAACAACAGCACCAGCTGCAACAACAACAACAACAAATAATAGGAAAAACAAAAAAGGGGGAGAAAGCGTAGGGGAAAAAAACAGAAATCTAACAGGAGGAGAAACAGCAAAAATATTAAAAACCGATAAGGGAAAAACTAAAAACATAATAAATGTAATTATTGATAAAATGTCAAATATTCATGAATAAAACATGAAAAGAATTAAAAGTTTTTTTATTTTAGCAGGTCCATACCATTCAAGCAAGGCGAATCATTAACGCAATGAAAATGTAAGCATGCTTTCATTGAAGTGTACGCAAAAGAATCATTGTAATGTTGTGAATGTGAAACATTCTTCAAGCTAAAATGGGTTGGAATTCTTTCAACCTGTCATTACGCCTCTATACTCGGACATGTTGCTGTGAAAATAAAGCTTCTTGCGGAGCGTGTTATTTTTAAACTCTTTTATGAGTGAAATTCCATCTGATTTGAAGTAAATGCTCTACACCGGAGTGTTACTCTGCCTGAAATTTTTGAATTGCTATAAAAAAAAAATCCAAGCTCTATTTGAAGTTTAATTTTTTGCTAAATTTAGCCGATTTCTTATACTGTTAACCGGAAGAATTCGCCATTTAGCCGACAGCCGATTCTTATATTTTTTCAGCCGATTTTGGGACTGACGCAAACTTCACATGGTTTGGTGATCGAATGTATTTTGAGCGACTTTCTTGGATGAAAAAGCGGATTTTTTCCGCTCGTGATTATGCGAAATTAATGCATCGTGGAAAAGGACTTTCTATAAGCAAAATGTTCACAATAGAGCATTAACGTCCCTGAAAGAAAGAACGGAAAAAATATATGCGAAATGTAGTAATTGAGAAGATTACACCACTCGATAGTACTCCCGGCAAAACCACTTTTCCGCTCATGATTGTGCGAGATTGGTGCGTCGTGGAAAATGACTTTCTATAAGAAAATTGTTTATAATAGAGCACTAATGTCCCTGAAAGCAAGAACGGAAAAAATATATGCGGAATGTAGTAATTGGAAAAATACACCACTCGATAGTACTCCCGGCGAGACATCTTTCCACTCGTGATTGTGCGAAATTGGTGCATCTTGGAAAATGACTTTCTACGAGAAAAATGTTCACGGCAGAGCACTTATGTCCCTGAAAGAAAGAACGGAAAAAATATATGGGAAATGCAGTAACTGGGAAGAGTACACCACTCGATAGTACTCTCGGCGAGACCTTTTTTGCTAGTTTTGCATTTATATTCATTCGAAGGAGTTTGCATTATTTTGTGTAGAATAGAATTTGGAGTTTGACGATTTTCAGCCGATTTTAGAAAGAAATTATTGGCAACAATGCTTACGCAATTTAGTTTGGTTTTGAGAGTTGAAAGGAAAAGACGTTTAGTTGTTGTGGATATTTAAAAAGTTATATGTAAAATAAGGTTAGTGCTCGTATAGATTTACTAACTCAATAACAGGTTAAATTTACATAATTTCAAATCTTTGCATTAGTAATATGAAATGTATATATTTTGGTATCCTTACAAAATGTCATAATTCACCTGTAATAAAAGCGAAGAGGAAGGCGATCAGTTTAGATACCAAAATTAAAATTTTTAATCAACTTGCAACAGGACAAAATGCCACGCTGTAGGAAAGTATTTTGGTAGGTATTCATGAAGCTACCATGAGAGCGATTACGAAATATGAAACTGCGATCAGAAAGTCTATATGTTGTTTAACAAAGTAAGGTGCTAAAAAATCGTCATACATAAGAGATGTTGTCAAAGAGAAGATGGAAGAAGCTTTGGTAATATGGATTGAAGATAAATCACAAAAAAGAATACCAGTAGATGCAACTACTGCCAAGCAAACAGCATTCGGAATCTACAAACGTATTAAAGAACTTGATCGAGGCACTTCATCTCAGTCAAAACAACCTGAATTTTCTACAAGTACAGGTTGGATGGCAGGGTTTTCTAATCGACATGCTCTCCATATTATAAAAATTTGGGGAGAACGTGCGACTGCAGATGAACTGGCTGCCAAAAGATTTGCTCAAAAACTTCGAAAAATTAGTGAAGATGGAGTATACACCCCAGATCAAGATTGGAATCCAGATGAAAGTGGACTTTTTTGGTAAAAATGCCTAGCAGAACATATGTTGCAAAATAGCAGAAAACTGTCGGTGGTTTTAAAGTAGCTAAGGACCGTGTAGCATTTTTGTTTTGCTCCAGTGCTTCAGGAGAACATTTGTTAAGACCATTGCTAGTAAATCGCGCCTTAAGACCACGCTCGATGAAAGCATGGATAATACCAATTCATTGGATAGCAAACAAAAAGCAGCAAAGCAGAAATACTTCATCCCAGAAATTTGACGCTACATGAATGCAAAATCTCTAGAATTTAAAGTTCTTTTAATTCTAGACAATGCAGCTGGCCATCTTGGAGCACCCAACTGTGCAAATTCGATTTCTTCATTGAAGTCTTACGCAAACGCATGCGTTTATTGTGAGAAAGTGACAATGCATAAAATTTTGTTATGTTTATATTATTTTTACTTTTTTCATATTAGTGAATTTCAAATACTATTTTTTTTTCAAAGTATAATTTATTTTTTATAAAATGTTTAATGAACTAAAATGTGCAAGCACAAAATAAATTCTTAAGTGAACTCTAACAAGAATTTTTTAATAGATTTTGTTTATTGTACTTTGCAGTAGCTTTTTTAGGTCTGGAACCAGTCGACTATTTTCCCATTTTAACCCACTATCTTTTTTTATACGAGTTTTTTTGGGAACTAATCTATCGTGTAAAAAGAGATTTGAGGTATATGAATTGTCTTAGTTTAGTCAGCTAAGATCTACCAATAATAAAAGCTGGCTGAGCATCAAAGTAGATAATGCGCCGTTTGCATGGTGTTCTGTTTGTAAAAAAAATATATATATATATTTAATAAATTTAGGTTTTTTTTTTTAATTTAGCCTTATTACAATGAAAAACACCGAAGTGGAAGAGAAGTAAAACCACTGAATGCCGAAAGTATTTCGTAACAACATACCTACTAAAAACGATGAATCAAATGAATTTTTGTTCCACACAAAACCAATGAGAGCTGGTTACCTCAAAAAATTACAATTTTACTCTCAATTTATTTCGAATGCTTTTTCGTTCGCACATCAGAGCAATACACAAAAAATAAGCAGCAAATTTTTTTCCTATTAATGGCTGATTTACATTACTCGAACATGCGATTTTACTGAGAAAGTGAGTGAGAGGGTCTTATTACTTTGCACTATAAGAAAAAAAGGAAGAGGTGATCGACTGTCGAAACATTATTTCCCACTCTTTTATAGCGAAGTGCCACTGGTGGCATTTCATCAATTTGTCAGTTTAAACAATCAGATGTCAAAAATATTTACCAGCGAACAAAGTTGAGAATTAAATTTTGCGTTAACCAGCGAGAAGAAGCTGAAGTATTCTGCAGGAAAAAGCATTAGAACGTCAAGCAGTAGATTGGTTTTACTTACATAATCAGTTTACTTTTCTCAGCAAGGTCTAATTAGGCACTAAGACGTTTATTATAATATTTGCTCATTTTTCTGAACACATTTCAAGAGTGTGAAAGTGCACCAGGGAACTGATCTCGTTCGAAAGAGAGGAGGAATGAAGCGCCACTCTGTGTTGTAGTTGGCAAGTAACTCGGCACTGCACTTATAAGCTGAGATAACTTACAACTAGATGTGCAAAACTCCATGTAAACCCGGAACACTTTTTGAAAGGTCTTTAACTTTTTATTCAACCAAAAAAAGCTATCATTGCGAAGAATTTATGTGGTATAATACAGCAAGAGAGAGAGAATGTGTAGAGGTTTCTATTAAAGGGCCATTAGCTCGTTTACGTTGGACCCAGTTTTTGTGAGGTTTTGCACATCTAGATGTAAGTAGTCTCAGTATAAGTACTAAAAGTTGCCGAAAGTTGGCCTAATTCTTTATTAGCTGCTACAAAATTTTTCGCATTGTCGCTATAAAAACGGGAGCAGTCTGCGGATAATTTTGATGTGTTCTACAGGCTACGAAAAGAGGAGAAGGAGTAACATAGGTGACTGTTGGTAGGTTGTATATCTTGATGGTTTCAGAGGGATCATTCCTGCATAATATGCATTGAAATACCAAGCGAAGTTTTCTGATTGGCGTTGAATACCACACGTAATTTTCTTGTGGTGCTACTGGGCCTAACTACAGCATGATGTGACAGGCAGTAGCTACACGAATTGTTGACATCATTATCATTTTCAACTGGCTTCATGTGATGTTGCACATACCGCATTAGTCCCGCCAACTCCATATACGGAAATACTTACTCTTTGCCTAGGTAACTGAAGAAGTTGAGCTAACGAATTTGATATAAAACTTGATTCCGAGCCCTGATCTAAGAGTGCTCTAGCACGGACTACATTTCCATTTGATAAACGTATGTGAACTTGAGCGGTAGCTAGCAGGACAGAGTTAGATGCGAAAACCCTTTCAACTATAAGTGAATTAGTAAATGATGATTACACTTGGTATATAGATAATTCGTTACTCGACTGAGATTGTACATACGGTCTGGAATTTTCTTATGATGATGGATGTAACATGGAATGATGCTTCTCATTACAAATTTTACAGCTATGAATGAACGGTTGGTCAAAACAGTAACAAAAGATTTTTCTACATAGAATGCATTTAAAATTAGTCGAACTACCTTGATTACCCAGTGTGATGAACGAATTGCTTTTTTGTTGAGGTCGATTCTTTTTGCTAGAGTGGCTGGAGACCTCAATAGTTTCAAGAGTTTGAAGTCTACCGTCTAAAAATGTAAACAAGAAATTTATCTCTTCGCACACCCGAAACTTGTAGTTATCTAGAGGCACATCGTTTAAACGGAGAGCTATTTTTCCACAATCTGGAAACAGTTCTAACACGTTCAAACTGCTTTTCAGATGACACAAGGATATTAAACCTCGATGAAACGTCTACAACTACCGTACAAAAGTCGCAAAAGATAGTTATTGGCCATTTTCTATTATTACTATTAATTATTTTGCCAGTCACTATATAGGTTCGTGCTGAAAAGGGTGTGACACCTGTTTGCAAAGTTGTCAGCGCTGAGAGGAGAACCCTTGTTATGCCATTATCAGTACTTCAGAACAGTACATTACACCTGTAATGATTTTCCCCGCACACATTACAAAAATCATATGTTAAATGGCGCTCCAGCTGTGACTCTAGGTTTGGCTACACCATCGGAGTGGATGAATGCTGATTTGTTTTGCGAGATCATGAAGCATTTCATAAAATTCACCAGTAGTATCCATGAAAATCCAACATAATTATATTTGATAAACAAGAAATCACACCTTTCCTTAGCAGTGTTACATATCGTTAAAAAAATGGTGTGACAATCTTAGCATTTCCATCCCATTCTACGCACAAATTTCAACCTTTAGACGTTCAAGTATTCTACCCTTTTACAAATGCATACAATTCCGCAGTTGTCTTATGGATGATTTGCAATCCTGGCAAATCATTTTCAATATAGGTACGAGGTAGCATCATGTCTAGAAATTGCTTTTCAAATAGCAATGACTCCATCCAATATCATTGCTGCCTTCAAGAAAACGGGGATATTTCCAATGGATAAGGAAGCAATTTCAGATCTTGACTTTTAACCGAGTGCTGCTACTGATAGAGAACTTAACATATTCAAACAGTTCAATAGTTAGAGCGGACGTCTATTTTTAATGCTGTTATCTGTGCGAACTAAGAGGAAAATTTTAATTGCAGCTATGAAGAGTGTAACATAGAAAATTTGTGCGCAGAATCGTTACTCTGATTTTGTTCAATTAAATGAAGAAATGTTACACAATTTTAATAGGGCACCTCATAAGTGACTACAATAAATCGTTTTCCATCATTTCCATTGAATAGCGGCCGTCAACACAAGTAGCGATTGTGATACCATATCTGCTACGAATCATCATCGAAAGTCTAGCCCTTCTTTTCAATAACCATCTAAGTAGCCGTTGGAAAAGTGATCAAAATCACAGCTTGCCTGCGTTAACTGGTCCCTGTGCAACAGGTGCCTGAGAAAGGAATAAAAAAGAAAAGAAAAAGAGAAAGAAAACCAACAATTTTTGTAAGAAATGCAGATTCCCAGAGTAGAAACAGCTGGCGGTGGTCTTAAGGAAGTGTTCCTGAGAAACCTCCTCCGATAGCCCGAATGAATTGAACGAGTTATCCAGAAGAGGGCCCCTGAGCCCAACTTACATCACGGATAGATCGTGCACTTATTGAGTGCTAAGTTTGCTTCCTTCCCTGTCACACGGTGAATATCCGGTAAACTAACTGAATAAACACCAAATTAATAAAGTGATTTCAGTAAAAAACAACCAAATAAGTGTACTCAAAGAATTAAATTGAATTTTGATAAATGTAATCGTGTTTCTAAACAATAAAAAATTTAATCAGTGTCATTAGTTGACCCGTTGGACGGTTTTCCGAACCAAAATCTTTTATATCTACACTTTTTACAACCACTTCATTCTTTTGGGAGGACAGCACTTAAAAACAGCTGATTTCTGGTGCTGGTGTAGCGAGAAACACAGTGCTAACTTTTCCAACCTCGACCTCACTATAACCTGAAGAGCCAGATAGCAGTTAATTGGGCTATTGGCTCGAAAATTCAAATAATTTTGTGATAATTTACAACAGCAGAAATAACTTTGCACGTTAGATATGTTTTCCAATTTTTATTTTCAACAAATTTCCCGTACACTTTTTCCCGTGAACAACTGGCATCAATTGATTACAAAAATTAGCTGTCAAAGCTGACAAAGTTAAAATAGACCTACTCGAGCTCAACCTCAACCTGGCCGCCCTCACCAACTTTGCCATTGTGTAAATAAAAGATTAGGTTTATTTATAATGATTAACTTTATTAGTCTTAATTGAGTTGTGCTCTCTCTGGCGTTTCTATACTTTCTGAGGATGACGTTAGTTGGGTTTGCGCCCTTGACAGTTAGTAAGGGTTAATCCTCACTGGGTGTTGGTTGAATGGTATGGTTTATGGTTGTGCACACTGACATCTCCCCTTTTTATTTATTTATTTATAAGTCAAGCCTTATTGGGATTTTGACTTCTCGTCCTGCTCTGGTGCTGTATGTCGTTTTGTTGATTGGTGTACTGATACTGTTGTCAATGTTTTTGGTGTCTGTCGTACCTTCCATAGGCGGCGCGCCGCGGCGATTGATCTAATGGGATTTCTTCGTTTATGTGGGTATTCTTGGGGATTGCAGTTGTGTCTTCTAAATTGATTGCGATAGGATCAAGCTCTTGTTTTAAGTTTGATGTTGAAATTCTTAAATTGTGTGTGTTACTCCGATAAACGTTTCCTCTCATGTCCTTGACGATGTATGATCTAGGATGAAGTTGTTTGGTAACGGTTGCTGGTCTACAAGGTTTCTTGTCAGTTCGAGTAAGAACTTCATCTCCCATGTTAAATATTTTTGGCTGATTGTCGTTAATTTCTATGTTGGCTCTTAGCCGTTGTTCTCTACGTATTTTGCTGAGAAATTCTGAAACGTTTCCTTGAACTTTAGGCTTGAGGGAGCCTTCGCTGATTGGTATTAGTGTCCGTAGGTCGTAGGTTTCGGGAGTATAAGTGCTGTGCTGGTCAGCCATTGTTGTCTCTGGGTGTATTGAGATAGTTCAGGATTGCAAGCTCCACTTCAGTTTTATCGTATGAACATTTCTTTAATATGTTTTTTAATAATTGTACTCCTCGCTCGGCTAAGCCGTTCCCTTGCGGATGATGGGGGTTTGATGTGCTGTGATTAAATTTCCAGTCTTTAACGAATTCTTTGAATTTTGCGCTCGTATATTGAGGACCGTTGTCTGATTCCAATGTATTCGGGATACCATTAAGTGAAAATTCTTTTTTCAGAAAGCTTATCACTTTATTTGATGTTCTTTCCGATAAGCTCTGCTAGTTTATATATCCCGAGTAACTATCGATGAGTATTATATAATCTTTTCCTTGGAAATGAAATAGATCGGTTGCTACTATCTCAAATGGGTAGTTGGGTACTTTTTTTCGCAGATTTGTATTTTATTGTTGCTTCTCTTTAGTACTTGGCATGCGTTGCATTGGTCGATGTATTTTCGAATGTCATGATTCATGTGTGGCCAGAACACATAGTCTTTTGCGCGATATATGCACTTTTCGTAACTGAAATGTCCTGCATGAATATACTTGAGGATGCTTGGTCTCATCTTTGCTGGTATGAGGGCTTTATGTGCTTTGAAGATGATATCGTCATATAGTGCTAGTTCATCACGAAAATGCAATACAGCTTTGTTTGGAGGCTTAGTGTTGTACAATCTCTGGGCCACCCGTTCATTATAAATTTTTTTACTTCTTGACATGTTTTGCCGTTTTTGGTTAAATCTATCAACCGGCTAAGTTCTGTATCTGATATCGACAATATACATTGAACTTGTAGTTCCTGGTCGTTGTTTGCATCTTCACTGTTCGGGGGTGAGTTTTCGCAATCCCTGCTCAGTGGATCCGCTAGGTACATTTGTTCTCCTTTCCTGTACTTTACTTCTGGGCTGTATTGTATTAATTTTAGACGGATTTTTTGCAGTCTGGCTGGCGATGAATGGAGAAGTTTCTTGAAAATGCTTTCTAATGGTTTGTGATCGGGTAGCACCACTAGCTCTTTTCCCCATACTAATTTGTGAAACCTTTCGCATCCGAATTGAATTGCGAGTGCTTCTTTTTCAATTTGTGGGTACTTTTTTTGGCATTCCGTTAGAGATTTCGATGCGTATGCTACTGGTTGGCTGTTCTGTAGTAGTACTGCTCCCATTGCGTTGAACAGGCGTCCACTTCCAGTGTTACATTCTTATTAACGTCGTATATTTTTAGAACTGGTGGATTACATATTATGTCCTTTAATTTCTGGAATGATTCTTGTTGTTCGGCTTCCCACTGCCAGGACGTAGTTTTTTCTAAAAGAATTCGCAAAGGACTTGTTAGTTTGGAAAAAAATTGTATATACTTGCTTAGGTAGGTGAATTTTCCCAGAATTCGTTGAAGTTCCTTTTTATTGTTAGGAGATTTCAAGCGACTGATGACTTCTGTTTTGCCAGGATCGGCTGTGACCTTGTTTTGGCTTATAATGTGGCCTAGAAATTTAATTGCTGTTTGTTTAAATTGACATTTGTCTTTATTTAATTTGAGCCCGCTCTGTTTAATAACTTCTATGACTTTTGCTGTGGTCTGACTTAGCTCGTCTTCAGATTTTCCGTGGATTAGTATATCGTCCATATATACTTCTACGTTGGGAATCTTTTGGAATAGTGTATGCATAACTTCTTGGAATATCTCGGGGGCTGAGCTGATTCCAAAAGGCATTCTTTTGCACGAGTATCTTCCCCAAGGTGTTGCGAAGGTGAGGATTTTTTGTGTACGGTCTGAGAGTTGTACTTGCCAAAATCCTCTTTTAAAATCTAGCAATGTGAGGTGTTTGGAGCCTACTAGTCGAGTAGTTATTTCGTCAACCGTTCGCATGTCTCCGCATTATGTTTTTATTTACTGTTGTAGGATCTATACATAATCGAATCTTTCCTTTCGGTCTTACGATGACAAGCGGAGAAACGGACGTTGTTGCTTCCTTAGTACGCTAGATTACGCCCATGTTTACCATTTTGTCCAATCCGGATTTTACTTCTCCTTGTATTTTGAAAGGCATGCGCCTTGCTGGACAAACATCGAATGATGAGTTTTTGATTATATCGATGTCGTAAACGAAGTTTTTCAGACATCCAAGTCTGTAAACACGTCATCATTGATGTTGACTGTGTGAACTCTCTTGATTAGGTTGAGTTTCTCGCAAGAATAACTTCCTAGGATGGGTTTTACGTCTTCTGCTACAACCTTAAAGGTGACGTTGCATTTTTTATTTAAAATTTCGCAGGGCAATTTTTTTTTCGCCCAAAACGTCAAGTCGGTGTTTGCTGAAACTTAATAGAGTTCTAGTTTTAGATGGAAATATCTTACCTTTCGCTGCTTCAACTATTGACTTTGACACTACATTGCATTCGGCTCCTGGGTCAAGTTTTATTTTGTGTATCGTTCCATTGATGCTCTGTCCATTGATCGTTATAGTTGGTTTCAATTGAGCCTATATATAGCTCTCCACTTGAGTTGTCTGTTGGGGCATTTTCTGTGACTTGATTTATTTGCAATTCAGTTTCTGAGTAATCGTAGTCTGAATCACGATCTGCATCAAATTGGTTGATATTTTTCTCTGTCTTTTGTTGTTTACTGTTTATGGGTACTCTTGTCTCTTTACAATATTGTTTGAAGTGGTTAGATCCGTCACATTTGTAGCAGCGCATTCCGTAAGGGAGAAAACGACCTGCTTTGTGTACTGTACCACATTTGTAGCATTTAAACATCTTTGGTAGATTCGCATGAATTCGATTTACCAATTTTTCTGCGTCTGCTTGGATTTTGCCAGCTTGTTTGGTAGCCATTTCGTTTGGCTTGCTGATTTGAATTGCCTTTGTTAGCGACACATCTTCTGTGAGGAGTTTTTTACGAACTTCTTCGTTTTTGATTCCAATTGTTAATTGGTCTCTTAACAAACTGTCCTCCAGTTGTTCATAACTACACTTTTTTACCTGCTTTCTTAATCTTCCTATTAGTTCATCGACTGATTCGCCGTCGTTTTGTGTAATCTTATGATATTTATATCGTTCGTACGTTATGTTTAATTTTGGATTAAAATATTGTTCGAACGCGTTTTTTATGTCGTCAGTAGTGATGTCTCCGGTCATGGTCGGCATCACATTAAAAATTTCGATTGCTTCTTGTCCGATTGCGGACATGAATGTAGCAATTTGTATATTTTGTGGTTTTTTTCGATTTGCGATCCTACCTTGAAGTATCCATATATTTGTTTCCATATTTTCCACTCTCGAGCCATGTCCTTTTCATTGTCGATTACTAGTGGCTTTGGTGGGCGAACAAAGTTATTTCCATTACTTTCGGCCATCTTCTTGAAGTTCTGTAAAGTTTCTCTTTACACTCTCTTAACTGATTGGTTTTACCAATTGAGACCACTTCTGGCACCATGTAAATAAAAGATTAGGTTTATTTATAATGATTAACTTTATTAGTCTTAATTGAGTTGGCTCTGTTTGGCGTCTCTATACTTTCTGAGGATGACGTTAGTTGGGTTTGCGCCCTTGATAGTTAGTAAGGGTTAATCCTCACTGGATGTTGGTTGAATGGTATGGTTTAGGCTTATGCACACTGACACATTGGGAGCTTAATAACCTGATCTCATATTCTACAAAACTGTTAAGGTTGGTGTTTCACGCTTCACTGGGGCTGTGTTGACTGCCCTCTAGAGACCAGTAGGTGCAAAGTTAGCAATTGGCAAAGTTTCCGTGTGAACACGAAAGCTTTCTTGCGCACGCGGACTTCTCGAAGCTCACCAGACATCGGAGAGCTTCCATTCAAAAGGAAAAACTTGTTATGTTGATGAAATTTGTATGCGTCTCCAAAGCGCGCGCCTATCGACCAACAATCAAAAATACAAAAACATTATCTTGGCCTTTTCAGATGCTCCTCGTCTACCACTCGGCCAGACCAATTTTATCAGCAAAACTTATTTGCATTGTCACCATCAGAGACCCTTTCTTTTTTTTATAGCAGGGCGAGACACTTGTTGCATCAATTCTTCCTCCAAATACTCTTCATTTTCGAATTCCATTTCTGTTGGCTGTCGTCGTCTGATAAAACTTGAATATCTATCTAGTATTAGAAAAATTATATTAAACACCTTAAAAATCGGCTACAACTTTACCTAAATTTGAAACGTCGAAGTTTAATTTAAAATGTTACATGAATCTAGGTCGAGTGAGATAGATATATACTTACATTTATTTTTCATCGTTTTCTATGAAGACTTCAGAATTTATTTCTTGAATATGTGACAGCAACAATCTTGCTTCAAATATTTTTAATTTGTTTGCGTGCAAACAATTATATTCCTACACGCTAGTAGTTATGTGTATGAGTTTACTGCCATAATAGCAAAATTTACTGCCATAAAATATACTTCTGGCTAGAACTTTTTTTGGCTAATTATGGCAATAAAAATTTCCCCTTCGTCGGGGAATTTGACATTTATCTCAGTAAAATTTTGCTGGATTATCTTTTGTCCTTATCGTGCTAAGGTATTTTCAGATAAGGGGAAACTACTTACTCTGTTTTCGAGCAATGTTCGAGTAATGTAAATCAGGCATAAGAGGCACTGCGATCATTATCATAATCATAAGCCTTAATTCGCACAATCCTTTAAAACTGTATGAATATCTTTTTCATTTTTGACCTACAATTAACTTTTTGATATCCCAATTAAATTGTGCGCTTTCCTAACTAAATGCATTCTATTTGCATGCGTACATTTTATGTTTCCCAAATGCAATCAAACGCTAACACTGTTACCTTTGTTTGTTTTCTTTATTATCTTTTTTTATGTAAAAGAAAGTTGAACACCGTTATTGAAGATTACACAAGAACTATTGACGAAATAATAAATATTTTTTAAAATGCACTCCCGTCCTCCGAAAAACGATGACGTATTATAGTATTAAAATAACTATGCGATGACTCAATAAACAGAATTTAAATAAACTTCGGTAGAAAAACTGATTTATTTTTATTTTGATTTTGGATAAAATGTATTGAATTTCTCGATTAAAATTTAATTTGACTGAAGAGGTACAGTAGCACCAGCACGTCACCAACAACAACAGTAGACAAGATTTTTTGTTCTAACAAGTTTAATTAATATTTATGAACGGGAAATGCATTTGGTATAATTTGTTGCTTCTGCTCAATTTTTTGCTCGAAACTTTCTTGGTAATGCCCAATTAAATATTTTTTTTTTCGATATTTTTAAAAATTTTAATGAAGTCAATTATGTATTAAAAAGTATACCATGAAAACTAATAATACTCACCGCACGCGCTTATTGAAATTTCTCTTACAGTTTCATATGGACAAATTCTAGACTTTGTTGATCCGAAAATGAAGCAATCTATAAGGAACTTAGGTGTCAGGCGAAAGAGGTACAATTTTAAGGGGGACAAGGTGTATGTGGAATTTTTAAAGACGATGCGTACACATGCTTATAGAACGGAATAAAATTCTCAATCCTCAATAAGAATCTAAATGCAAGTTTCGAAATTCAAGAATTCTTTGAGTGTAGAAAAAACGTTTACCTGTAGATTGATGGTTTTGTAATTATAACTTAGGTAACTACAAGGCGCATTTGTTGTTTGTAATATATATAGAAAAGCATATTAGAGTCAGTCATAGTCCATAGACCTTCAACTGCAAGTAAATTAATTTTGTTACTTATAGATCAAGATCACCATCTGGGTTCAACTGGACCAAATGTGGTCTATTTAGGAAAATTAAATCGAGTATTGTCATGTTTCAATTCTATTAATTTTCGGACATACCCAATTTATAAGGAATTCTTTTGAGGAACTTTAAGTGCGATATGTACCAAAATGTTGACGACGGTATATAAAAAATAAAATGAAACGGTAAAGGACTTAATTTGTAATATGTTAAAAATAATAGTACAAAAATACCCAGATATTGGCGGGTGTAATATCAAAGTTATGTATACTGGGGCTTACACGTTGCAGTATACTTCAATTGTCGTTGATTCGGACATTCCGGGGGAGAAAAAACTCCGTGATGCCAAGTTTAGAAAAACGGCAGTACGAGCAGCATACCAATATCACAGTATATTTACAAAAAACAAACTACTGAAAAGTTAATTTTAGAATTTTAATTACAAAAAAAAAAACTCAAAATTTCTCCCATAAGAGGGAACTATTAAGTATGATACGGATATAAATGAACGAACAGTAGCTAGTTGCACAATGGTTGGGAGAAGTATTAGTTTTATGTAAGTACACATCTCAGCACCAGCCTGCAAATGTATTGTTCCATTACCAAACAGCTGTTTGATTGCAAAATGGTGTTCGTTCCATGACAGTGTAACAGGCAAAATGGCTGTAATAAACTTAGAATATATAGCAAACATAAATGGTGATAAACCAGATTTTGCGTAATGAATTTCTAGTTGTGTTGGCAGTCCATTTTTACATGTATTTACACGCCATCCCTATTCTAAGCAACTTGTCAATTTGTAAATATAGTAAACAAAGGTTGTGAGCGGAGCATCTGTAGTAAAAAATGTTCTTTTCCTACTTTATTTTGAAACAATTCACATAACTAACTTATATAAATCTTTGCTTCTATTAACAAAAAAGATAAATTAAATAGTGCAGTTGCCTCAAACAGGATTCTCTAGTTTATAATCCAATTTATATTTGCAAGCATTGACCGAGCACTTCATTTCTGTTTTTCTAAATGATATGAAGATTTTAATAGGCACTAGTGGTACTATAAAACTTTGCACTAAATAAACTTCAAAGATAATTATATTTGCAAAGAATTGATTACATACTTTTGTTAAATTTCACAAAAGAATTTTAAATTGACTAAATCTGCTGACAAAATAAAAGCACGTTTGACAAATTACGCTCATTTACACGAATTATGCACGACTCAACCATTTTTATTCGCTACATATTCTAAGGAAATAATGTTTGTGACAGTTTGATATTTCTACCAAGCTGAATGGCATGGGAAGTGGAACAAATTGTTTTTAGCTTTCTTTTTTCTTGCAGAAATAGTTTGAGTGTCATTTTGTCCCTTTTCCTCTAGTACAAGTTTGTGCATGCTGTAAGTTCTGTTTCTTCCACTTTAGATTTACATAGGAACCTTTACATTACAAATTGTAAAATTAGTTAAAAATGTTGAAAGAGAAAGTACATTCTCTTTATAGAAGCATCCTACTCGCTTGACAGTTTTGACAGAGCTAGGCTACTGTATGATATATACTGTGCCAATACTACTGCAAGGAAATATATTCGCTCATTTTGATATTTTGAAATTTCCGATCGGACAGCTGTGCAGTTCTTTACCTGCGATTTGAGGTGATAATATAATAATTCAATACTCCGTACGTGCTGTGAATTTACTTATATCAACACCTTCGAACACACACACAATTAAACTCGCTAATCATATACATAGTAAACACGTCTAGCACAAAAGTGTAACAAAATGCGCAGTATACTGCAACATGTAAGGTGGTGAGAAGAGCTCGTAGCAAACTTCAATAACTCACTGATCTCGGCTAAATATATCATGGATACGAGCCACAGTATATAGAATTTCGTTTGATTCGTGTCAGTGACATGTCTATAAATGGACCGCTCGTTGAACCAAAAATGCATGAAAGCAAATTGTACCAATTTCATATATTTGTCTCTTTTCGTGAGAGCATTATTTCCTACTGAACTGTAACTATTAGTAACAAGAAAATACTTAAGGCTCACCGGTATTTATTTGCGGAAGATAATTAAACTTTTCTTACCAAAATAGCCTTGTAAAAAGCAGTTCTTTCACTAAAATTTACAAACAAAAATATTCCCAAATACTTCTGTGGTCAATTCGGTAATCCCACTGACATATGTATAAGTAAACCCCCAAATAATTTAAATATACCGCCAGATTACGTCATTCGATAGCATTGACCGTGAGAAAAGAGTTTCTGAAATCAAAATTGCTGCTACATGAACTAGTAGATCAGTCAGTCCATTTATGTACATGTCAGTAATTCGTATGCTCAGGCCGATTAAAAACTTTTCAATATGCGGTCAAGAATTCATTTTTATACCACAAAATGTTGAATGATAAGCTTGTTATTCCGTTTGTAACGCACAGAAGTAATGTTAATAGAGCAAAATAAGTTAGACCACCTTCGCATTATATTAAATGTTATTGTTATTGGTTTTTGCGTGTCCATCTGTCTGCCTCCGTCTGTCCGTTTTTAGTCCATCTGTCTGTCCGTCCGTCGGTCCATCCTCATAATAATTTGAGAACGCGTTCACTGAAACTTTGCACACAGTTTTTTATAAAAGTAGTAGATAAAAATTAAAAAAAAAATTATATAAATCTGGCAACCCTTTCTTGGTGCTACCATTCAAAACTTTGGGATTTCACTTTATTTAACTTTTATTTTCATCTAAGGTATAATATTATTGGCCTTAGACCAATCATAACTTTTTCTCTTTTTGAAATTACATTTACTATTTTTATGTAAACGCCTTGCAAAAAATTGTAACTTTCTACGTCGAAGCGTTCTCAGGCAATGTCAAAATATATAGTGAAAAACGAAATCTTTCTCTGGCAACCCTACGAAGGAGTTACCTAATGTTTCCCCCTTTTTAAACTTAAATCTGCCAATTTTTTGAAAGGCTGTTGGCAAAAGTAAACGAGTAATCTAGAGGACGGACGGACAGACAAACAGAAGGACAGATGGTCGGTGAGACTGACAGACGGGTGAGCGAACGGATAGACGAACATGTAAAAATCAAATTAACTTTGATATTATGCGTGTCCGACGAAATCTAGGGTATAAAAATTGAAATACCCATCCGTAATACAATTTAATCTAAATAGATATAGGTAAGTTTTCTGTTAAAAATACTTGCAAAAAAAAAATACTAAAACACACTACCCATGCACTAAAACCTAATTAATTATCTGATCGTAAATACCCTAATCCTAAGTTCTGCAATCAAACAAATCATTTTCGCATGACTTCAATGTCCCCCTTTCCTTATAGAAGATCATCACAGAAAATTTTATACATATATGTGGGTAACCCTCTATAACCACGCTATAGATAAAACCCACGGGAAACATCGCAGTTTCATCCAACACTAGCAATATCTTTACACATACACACAGTGATAATAAAGGAATTTGGAACCTATGCGCAATGTATAGTTTACCCAAGCGAAGTTACTGTCCCAAGTAACCTCGTTTTCAGTCCCCCACCTTTTGACATACTCTCCAGCTCACTTGCGCCAGTACGAAGACTAGTTCCACTCACTTCAACTTTTTAGCGAAGTGGAACCTGAGAAATAGTCAAATTGAGTGTATTTTCTGCAATTGGTTCACGTTTTGATGTGTGTAGTCATTTATAATATAATCTGGCGTGGAACATGTGAAATGCTGTTTTGAGAGAAAACGGTTTCAAGTGAAAAATAACATATTGAAAAGGTCATAAATTGTGCAACAATGTAATTAAGGGTAATTTCGGAGAAAAAAATCTAAGAAAAAAGAAAGTGCGAGTACGTTCTTGGCATATTGATTGCTAAGGAATAATATTTTTGCTTACGTAATTATCTTTCAAATTTACGAAAATTTTCAAAAATGCACTCCCTTCGTTTAAAAGCGCAAACACAAATGTGTTGACATTTTACAAGTTCCACAGCAGCTGATATTATTAAAGACCACTTAAATAAAAAAATGTACCAGTTACAGAAAATGTACTCAATTTGATTATTTCCCAGGTTCCACTTTGCTAAAAAGTTAAGTGAGTGGAACTCGTTTTCGTATTGGCGCAAGTAAACTGGTGGGTATGTCGAGAGGAGGTGAGGGACTGAAAACGAGGTTACTTGAGACAGTAACTTCGCTTGTGTAAACTATACTTTATCTACAATGAATGGTAAAATCACGTCGTCAAAACGATATCGTTTGCTGAAGAATGCATATAAATACACGAAATATGTAAGTAGTGGTAACCTGCCAAATTAAACAGCTGTTAATTTGTCAATTATCAATTTCTCTATCACTTGGAGCGTTCTTGAAAACTCCACAGGATATTCTTTTCTCTGTTGAATCGTTGCAGCTGAATTCATACGATCCACCTCAAAACCGGCCTTTTTAAAGTTATTGTTAATTCACGCATATGTGGATAAAGGGTCACCGTAGATTTACCTAATATAACACCTTTTTCAGAAGATAATTTCCATTGGATTTGCTTTATCGTAATCCCAGGATTATTTTCGATATACTCTTCAATATAATTTAGAACATCATCAGTTAATTTCCTTGGTCGATGTGCTCGGAGTTTCGGTTGATGCATTACTTCTCCATTATTTTTGTACGCTCTTATGAGTGATTTCCCTATATTATATTTTTTCTCACAGTTTCAGCACATTCCTTCAAACTTTTGCCCTCTTCATACAGTTTTATAAAAATTTCTTTTTGTTTTGTTCGGAAATCGTTTGGTATCTTCCCCGTAGGCGCCTTGGGTTTCTCTCAATATTAATATTATTGGTAATCACATCACTACTTTCACTACTTTTACTTGAGCTCGTGTCACTCATTTTGTAATTGAATAATAACTTTAATATTATGTAATAATTCGCGGATAATAATTTCAAGAAATCTAAGCTTATTATCTTATTACTGGCACTGCTGAAATAATTATAATGATGCAAAAATTATGCAAAGAACAGCTGCAAATTATAACAGGTTTTTATGTACCTAAAAACAAGCTTGTTGCTTTATTGATTTGTTTTTGATATAGAAATACAGTTTAGGTATTTGTTTCATCTTAAGTCGTTTTTTCATACTTAATTAAATCAACAAAAACAATTCATCAATTCATTTGCATGCATTTCACAAATCATTGACCTTCTCTTAGAAAGCATAAAGGCATTCGCTGACAACACATAAATTGGCTTGTAACACGAAAATAAAAAGGCGCAACCAGCACAGGTCATTCGCTTTAATAATTTGTAAATGCGCTAATTTTGTGTATGTCAGCAATGCGTTTACTGCTGTAATGATTATTGACCCTAGCTTTAAGTAACTCTAGTTTTTTGTAAAGCTTGTATAAATATCGTGCAAATTAAATTAAATATATCAGTTTTCATTATCATATACAAGGAGTTGTTTTACCAGTAGCTTTCGCTTTGTGAGTCTCGATTAAGATTGTTTTGGTACAAGAACCGAAAACAATCAACAAGTAACTTACGATACAAGCATCGTAAGCATCAACATATCACCATCTTCATTGCGACGGACAATAAATTACTTACTGTGTCGGTACAAGAACCGGACACAGCTCCAACAAATTCGTTCACGATACAGGTATCGTGAGCTCATCTACATTCCATCAGAGTAAAAGAACTTTGATTTACATTGGTGACCCCGACGTGATCATTTGATTTGATCATGAGTTTAGAAGACCGTATAACTTCGCAGAAGAAGATTGGAGGCGAAATACAAAGGATAATCGCTAACTATAAGACGGATCCCGCGGACAAGAAAACTTTAGATTATCTAAAGTCAAGATCGAATGCCCTAAATGCTTGCTGGAATGAATTTTCTTCAACGAACGCAGTCATTATGAAGCAATCGGGAGACATATCAGATCATCCATACCTCTCAACTGGTTATTATTAAGCGATAAAGAAGGTCTATGAGCAGATAATCCAAGATATGAATGAAAAGATTGAGGCAATTAAAAAATTCACTCAACCCTTAGAAGAGAAGCGTGAGCCAATCGATAAAGCAGATAAGGCATTGAAAGACACAAATAGTGAAGATAATCTAGCAACAACACAATGCAACCATACAGAAAATAAGAATGAGAATTTTGGTGCAAGTATCTCCGGAATTTTACATAAACAACGATCTGTTTTAGCTGTATTGCGTAAAACAGTAGCAGGATTAGCTACAATCAAGGAAGATTATACAGAGCAATTCTGCCAGCTTAAGATCAAAACAATAGAACAATACTTACATGATGTTCAAAGGCTCCACTACAAAATCTGGGATAGTGTCGATGATCCCACAATAATAAGTTATGATGCAGAGGAATACTTCAGTTTAGTGGAAGAAGTTCAAAATACTTTGGCGCAACTATACAATTATGTGGGTAGTAAGAGCAATGACCACAAAGCAGATGTGAGTACAAACTCTGTGATGAAACTGCCTAAGATTGTTCTGCAACGTTTTGATGGCGATTACTTGAAATGGCGGCAATTTCATGATCTTTTCACTGAAGTAGTGCACAAGCAGACAATGTCGGAGTGCCAGAAAATGTGGTATCTCAAATGCAGCTTATCAGGCGAGGCCGAGAAATTAGTGCGACATCTTACTATTTCGGATACAAATTACTCTGCTGCGTGGAAGATTATCACCGAAAGGTACGAGAACCCTAGGTTATTGGTAACTGCACTACTAAATAGACTGCTGTCGCAGACCAGTATAACCAATGAAAGTTCTTCTGCCATAAAGGCCCTGCATGACACAACCCAGGAATGCCTACTCGGCTTAGAAAACTGGGGAATAAACATCAACCATTGGGATCCACTGTTACATCATCTATTGATAAAGAGACTGGACCGCACTACACAGACGCTTTACGAGCAATCTTTGCCCCAGCCCAGAGCACTGCAATCTATGAAGAGCTTCTTAGTGTTTTTAGAAACGCGCTTCCAATCATTAGAGACCCTAGGAAACAAAGGTAAACCCACTGAAGATTATAACCGTAGAATAGGTGTCTCAAGGGCTTTTGCTTCAACAGTGACCAACGGATCAGTTTGCACCATGTGCAAAGCTAATCATCAGCTGTTTGCATGTCGGAGATTTCAAGAATTAACTCTACTCAAGCGCATTGCTCATGTGAATGGAGTCAATGTGTGCTTCAACTGTCTCAATGCAGGTCACCGGGTCGATACTTGTACAGCCCGAGCATGCACCAAGTGTTCAAAAAGACATAATACTTTATTGCATACTGATAACGCCTTTTCCAAATCCGGATCATCATATACGCAAAGCAAAAATCTTCAGAGTCAAGTTACTGCTGCACACCCAGCAAGCAACAAATTATCATCAACACATTTCAATCAGGCACACGATCAATCAATATCGTTGACAACGAAAACAGCTCAGTCATTGAAGGGCTATGTTCTCCTCAGCACACCAGTCGTTAATCTAATTAACAACAGAGGTAAAAAAGTGGAATGTAGAGCCATCTTAGACTCAGGCTCTCAATTGCACTTCATGACCGAGAAGATGGCGAAACAATTAGAATTAACAGAAATTCCAGAGCAATTACACATTGAGGGCATTGGTCAGCGGAGACAACAATCCCATAGTCGAGTGAACGTACTGCTGCAATCTAGAATAAATAATTTTACTACAAGACTCGAAGCCCATGTGCTATCAAAAATCATTTCAGTTCAACCCACTAAGTCAATAGATACTTCAGCTTGGCCGCTATCTCAAAACATCGCGTGAGCTGATCCAACCTTCGATCGACCTGGGTCTATTGATCTGTTGATTGGTGCAGAGATTTACTATTCACTCTTGTCAATTGGCCAGATAAAGTTGGGTGAAATGTTACCAACACTTCAAAACACTGTTTTTGGTTGGACTGTGGCAGGGAAGATCAATAATATGTCTCAAGCTGACGCAATCTGTGGAATATGCAGCGAAGATGAAAGATTAGACCAGCAAATTGAGCGTTTTTGGAAGCTGGAAGAGACTGAAGGGTCTTCCACGAATTTTACCACGGCAGAGAAACGGTGTGAGATACACTTCAATCAAAACACAAGAAGAAGTTTAAGTGGACGTTTTATCGTAAGTCTCCCATTTCTAGTTCAGCCTACTAGATTAGGGGAATCGAAAGACATTGCTTTGCAAAGATTTAGATCATTGGAACGAAAGTTAGCCAATAATGAGGTGGTTAAAACACAATATGTGGAATTTATGGAGGAGTATCTTCGCTTGGGTCATATGCGGGAAGTCAACATCAACATCATTAAGGCACCATACTATTTCTTGCCTCATCATTGTGTCATGAAGCCGGATAGCAGCACCACAAAACTTAGAGTGGTATTCGACGCTTCAGCAAAAACATCGAAGAACATATCCTTAAATGACATACTATGCACGAGTCCAATTATACAGGATGACGTCTTTCTTTTACATTCTTTTACGTTTTCGATTAGCACGATTCGTATTTACTGCTGATATCGAGAAAATGTATCGGCAAATAGAAGTTGAAGAATCCGATAGTAAATATCAACTAATTTGGTGGAGGCCTGATCCAAGTGAATCGCTTAAGGTCTACCAGCTGTCAACGGTAACATATGGAACGACGTGTGCGCCATACATAGCCACTAAATGTCTGCAAAGATTGGCAGATGATCAAGCTCAGACTTATCCTGTGGGGTCGGAAATACTCAAACGTGACTTCTACATGGATGATGTTCTCACCGGTACAGACACCTTATCAGCAGCTCTTGACATCCAAACTCAGCTGCAATCGATACTTAGCACATCTGGCTTTAAATTAAGAAAATGGTGTGCAAATCACCAGCGCCTGCTGCAGAGCATACCTCCAACAGATCAAGAGCTCCAACTAGATTTCAACAATAAATTGGACGAATGAGGAAAGAGCTTGTATTCCTATGATCTGATTCCGAAATAGTCCTAGCATGGCTAAATTCTTCATCATCACACTTTCATACTTTCGTTGCAAATAGAGTCTCAAGTATCCAGGACGTAAGCGTTCCCACGCAATGGCGCCACGTGGGTTCTAAGGACAACCCTGCTGACATTCTTTCCCGAGGAATCGAGCCCGAAAAACTCGAAGGTTCCACACTTTCTACATGGCACTGAACACCTTTGGCCACCACCATACTTGAAAACAGAAGAATGCAAGTTAGAGAAAAAGGGGTTCACGTTATCAGCCTCAGCAGCCGAATATTCAACATCCATAATCGATAAAATCGATTATGGAAATTCGTTCAGGAAGTTATGTTATACGCTCGCTTATATTGCACGCTTTATAAATATCATGAGACATCGCAATCAACAACAAGCAAGTAGTATGGGTAAATCACTCTCCATACACGAAATCAACGAAGCTCAAGTAGCTATAATAAGGCACATTCAAGAGCAAGAGTTCAAAGATGATCTCGACCATCTAAAACGCTTTGCAGAAGTTAACAAAAACAGCTCTCTTAGCAGTCTCAACCCATACATAGACACTCGAGGACTCATCAGAGTTGGAGGCCGACTTGAAACCTCAAACCTTTCATATGACGCCAAACATCAAATATTGTTGCCATACACACATCCTTTCACATAATTACTGCTAAGCGAGCTATATAAAGATAACTATCATGTGGGACCTCAGGCGCTGTTGGCCAATAAAAGGCAAAACTCTGGTGCGATCCATAGTAAAGAATTGTGTACGATGTGCAAAGGCCGAGCCCAAACTACTTTCACAGTTAATGGGCAATTTGCCTGCAGATAGAGTTCAGCCAGCAAGACCGTTCGTCAATTCAGGAGTAGATTTTTGCGGACCAGTATGGACCCACTACAAGATCAGAGGAAAAAGGCCACAGAAGTCTTACATAGCAGTATTCTGTTGTTTTGCTACCAAGGCAACTCATCTTGAACTAGTCACCGATTTAACAACACAAGGCTTCCTTGGGGCACTTAAACGCTTTATGGGTAGACGAGGTCACTGCGCAAACATTTACTGTGATAATGCGACAAACTTTGTGGGTGTCAAAAACCAGTTAGTAGAAGTAAAGGACATGATTGGATCTGAAACTGCAATAGAAAAGACAACAAGAATATGTAGTACGAAGAACATCGATTTTCACTTCATTCCCCCTCGAGCACCGCATTTTGGAGGGCTCTGGGAAGCTGCGGTAAAGTCAGCTAAACATCTTCTCCAACGCACGTTGCAGCCGCTTCACTAACATATGAAGAACTCGACACAGCTATTGTCGAAATTGAGGCAGTCTTAAATTCCAGACCAATCACACCAATGTCCTCTGACCCTAACGATCTCAACGCCTTGACTCCAGGACACTTCCTCATCGGAGAACCCCTTGTTGGTATGATAGATGCCGACACCAAACCACTTAATGTAAACCTTATTACACGATGGAAACTCGTTACACATATCAAAAATGAGTTCTGGAGAAAGTGGTCTGGCGAATATTTGAATCAGTTGCAACATAGATATAAATGGAAGGAACGCTGCCAAAATGTTCAACCTGGCCCTATGGCACTTATAAAAGAAGACAATATACCGGCATTAAAATGGCCGTTGGATCGAATAATTAAAATCCACCATGGAAATGATGGCCTGGTTCGAGTAGCTGATATTAGAACCTCCAGTGGAGTGTTACGTTATCCTATACATAAGCTTGCGCCATTACCTATCGAAAGGGACTACGATTTAGCCACAGAACTGTCGTCCAACGTCAAAAACCAGCACAGTACTAAATTGAAGAATCTAGATCACTACAAATTGACAAGTACCCATAAACGACAACAACAAACTATATCTACTGCGAAGCATACCGATGGCAATTATCAGTCACCAGACACATACTCGTCCCCGAAGAAAAAGGCTCGCCGGTCACCAGGCTCAGCGGTAGTCACATTACTACTAACGTGCCTTTTATTACCACTGACACATGGTAGTCCCGTTGAATTGAGTCCATTCCACTCACAGCCGGGAATATACTTTGAAAATTTGGGTGTTACAAACATTATCTCAAGTGAGTGGAATGTAATTGCTTACTACGACACCCAGCACTATTGGAATGAGTTCGAGATACTTGCAAATTCAACACAGACATTAAATTACATCTGTCATTTGATGACAGACAGGGACAGCTGTTTACGTACAGTCGACCACTTTCGAAACCTCATCGAAGATATATCAAAGACCAATGAGCTACTTCAGCCCAAAGGTAATGCCACCACCAGAGTAAAAAGAGGAGCCTTGAATTTTAAGGGCAACATCGCAAGTGCACTTTTCGGAGTATTGGATTCTAACTACGCAGATAAAATGTCCGATACCATTGAAGATATAGAGCAAAATGAAGGGCACCTGACAGCTTTGATAAGGAACCAAACATCGCTGATAGATACCACATTAAATGTGATGAAAAAAACCAGGACATAATAGATAAGCACTTTCAAGACTTAGAGGGGCATATCACTAGTCTCGCAAGAAAGGTCAACGGTCTAACAAAGGAACTTAAAGAAGAAAGGCTGTCACAAGCATTCATATCTTTGACAATGCAGGCTACCTTATCCGCCATACGCTTCCAGCAAATCCAAGCTTCGATTGTAGATGTACTCGTCGACACTCACCATGGAAAAATCAGTCCACAGCTCATCTCACCACCTCAATTAAGACGAGAGCTGACAACTATTAAGGAACACATGTCATCGTCGTTACGGCTTCCAGTAACACAGGATGAAG
>OZ005744.1:130673271-130830913 GCA_963930735.1 Dioctria linearis | reverse complement strand
AACTATGTTTCTTCATTTGATAGCATTTTATAAGGTCTGTAGTAAGCTCATTTTCCATAGCAGGAAAGAGGTCTTTCAAATAGGACTCGGTTTCATCTTCAGATTTTGGTAATAAGAAGAATTTATGGTTGATGCCTTTTTGGTTCAACAAGTTATCGCTGATTTCTGTTATTAAATTATTAGCTGGATGAACAGCTGAAATGTATTTACTGTATAAGTCATCTGGTTTCGGTAAGCTTGTCATATTGGTTTGATTTTTAGCTTGATTTCTGGTCATTATATTTACAGCTTTCTCTTCATCTACTTCTGTAGGGATTATTCTGCTTAAGGCGTCTGCGTTGGCGTTCAATGAGCCTGGTTTGTGTATAATAGTGTAGTCATACTCTTCTAACTTGATTCGCCATCTCATGAGTCGAGAAGTGGAATCCTTTAATTTCATTAACCAAACTAGCGGTTTGTGGTCCGTTATGATGGTAAAATTTCTACCATATACATAGGGTCGAAATTGTTCAACTGCATATACAATGGCTAGTAATTCCTTCTCGATAGTAGAATACCTTGTTTCTGCTGGATTTAAGGTTCTACTAGCATAGCATATGGGTCGATCTTTACCAATTTCGCCTTGCGATAGAACTGCACCAACTGCTAAGTCACTTGCGTCAGTTGTAATGATAAATTGTTTATCAAATTCTGGGTATGCAAGTATGGGAGAAGTGATCAGTTTTTCTTTTAGAGTTCTAAAAGACTCGTCACAAAAGCTGTCCCATAGGAACGGCACATCCTTTTTTAGCAGTTTTGTTAACGGTTTTGCTAGTTTTGAAAAGTTTTGTATGAAACGCCTATAGTATCCTACAAATCCAAGGAATGCTTTGACATCCTTTGGTTTCTTAGGTTTGGGATAAGTTTTGACTACAGTTATTTTTGAAGGATCTGGTTGAACTCCATCTGCACGTACGACATGCCCTAAGTAAGCAATCTCTTTCTTAAGAAAGTGGCATTTATCTGGCTGTAATTTTAATAAATGACTTTTTAATCTTTCGAATACCTGTACTAATTTTGCATTGTGGTCTTTTAAAGTATATCCATAGATCACAATGTCATCGGGATACACAAAGCAGTGTAATCCTTGTAATCCAGTCAAGACATTGTTCATGAGCCGCTGGAAAGTGGCTGGGGCGCCTTTCAGCCCAAATGGCATACGATTGTAATGGTAGTGCCCAAATGGTGTACTGAAGGCTGTTTTTTCCTTGTCTTTTTCGTCCATGGGAATCTGATGAAATCCGCTTGCCAAATCTAGGGTGGTAAAATATCAAGATCGTCCCAATTGATCTAATATATCAGTTATGTTTGGTAATGGGTAGGCATCTCCTAGAGTAGCCTCGTTTAGACGCCTAAAGTCCACTACGATTCGCCATCGTTTCTTTCCAGTTTCGTCTGGCTTCTTTGGGACTATTAGTAAAGGCGAGTTCCAAGGGCTTCGGGTTGGACTTATGATTCCTTGATCCAGCATTTCGCCTATCTGCCTGTTGATTTCATCTCTCTGGGATTCTCGTAAACGATATGGTTTTACGTATATCGGTGTTGTATCTACTTTCACTGGTATTGTGTGCGTTGCTGCATCTGTACAAGTAAGGGAGTCATCCTCCAGATAGAACAGCTCATTGTATTGTCGACATACGTCTAGTATGGTTTTTCTTTCTTCCTTATTACAATGATCCAACCAACCTCAGGGTGTTTTCAAGTTTTTTCAACCTATTCTCTACGGGGTCATTATCATATTGAGCTTGTATGATATCGTAATCACCTAAATATTCCCAAGATGGATTAATCTCTTTTATTGGTAGAACTACTTCCTCTTCGTTTGTGTTCAGCATCAGGATTTTGATGACCTGATTTTCAGGTTTGGTTAGAGTATTCCGTATGAAAATTCCTGGTAGAATCTCTTCCTTTTTGCAGTATAATTCCCTAGTCTCATTATTAGGTATGTTGATTATGACTTCTGACCTAGGAGGTAATATGATTTGGTTTTGAGTGAGAGGTGGTTCCTTTGGATGAATTTCGTCATCGTTATTTTCTTCCTTAATACCAGTTGTATTGCAATTTTTGTCTACTGGCCCTTTTATCAGATTTTTCTGGCCTGACAATTTTCGAATTTTATTCTCCTCTATTCGATGAACACTGGAATTTAAACTGATGGTTTTCTCTAAAGAAAGCTTTGAATTTTTTATAATTATTAAAAAGAGGTAATATATGATTTGTAAGAAGATCAGTGCTGTATTTTCTTTATATGTTTTACCAGTTTTTTCTGGTTCTTCCTTTTGTAAGGGATTATCTTGGATACTTATATTGCTCAAGTCAGCTTTATTTGGGCCACAGTCGTAGCGTCGTGTACCCAAATTGCTGTCACATGAACTAGATTGAGTTAGGCCGCAGTCGTAGCGTCGCGTACCTAATTCTCTATCACATGAAATGACTTGACCTGAACCGCAGTCGTAGCGTTGCGTGTCCATGCCAAGGTGCTTACTTGATATAAGTTCCAAGTTTTGTAATTCTTTGGGACCTTTTATTGGTTCCTCTTTTAAATTATTTTCTTTTATATTTATTTGGTAATGCACCTTTTTTTTATCTTCCTCTTTTATATTTTGTATTTTAGCCTTTTTAAATACCTCTGCATATTCTTTATTTGATTTTTCATTTTGTGTTTTATCTACCTCTTTAGTGGATTTCTCAGCTTTATTACTCTGTATATACTTATTTTCTCTAACTTTGGTAATTTTATTTTCACCGCATAGTTTTGAGTAATTTTCAATTATGTCTGTTGATGGCGTCATTAATTCTATGTAACCTTCTGAACAATTAAGGTTGCATTTGTATTTAGTAAGGAAGTCTATACCTAGGATTCCATCGAAAGTTAATTTACTACCTCCTGGGATTAAATGAAATGGATGTTCGATTGTAACATCGTCAACTAAATTAATTTTGGCGTAGGTTATGCCAATTGTGGGCGTATAAGCTCCAGCAAGAGTTGAAATTGTACAGCGCTCGTTTTCGTATACGAGGGCTAAATCATGAGTTGATTCTGCTTTGTGGAGACTAATTTCTGCTCCAGTATCTATTATAAAAGTAGTACTGGGTTTGATAGATACGTTTAAGGGTAATGAAATCAGAAGGGTGTTTTGCTCTAAATTTATAGGTAGCCTTATTTTTTGGGTTACTAGTTCAGCGGCTGCTGATGAATGACGGCCTGAGAGATAACTTGGCGGGGAGCTTCGCCGTCCGATTCTTCCCGCGCAAACTCGTTTCCCGTGAACTCATTTGTAGGTGTTGACCACCTAACTTGCCGAAATTGTCGTGGTTGTTCTGGTTGTGGTTGCCTTTGTGTAAAGGACCTTGAAGGTAGTTGTGAGGATGATGCTGTACGGTGGTGGCCTTGTTGGGGGCTCCGTGTAAAGCGTTCATCATATATCTTTTTTCTGCACTCATGGGTGCGATGATTTGCCTTGTGGCAATAGCCACATATTATTCTATGGACCTCATTCTTAATATTTGAAAATGAGGGAAATGGGGGAAGTTGTTTTCGTTTAAAACAACTTTCTTTACGGTGGCCCCTTTTTCCACAATACTCGCATGTAATGATTGGAGTATTTTGAGGTGAGCGGAGATTGGTTTGTTGAGCCTCTTCTATTCTCTGATCGTGCTCTATAGTGAAAGTGATCAGTGCTCGTAGTCTAGTTTCTGCGCGAGCTTTAATTATGACTTTTAATTGGTCATTTTTGATGCCATCTTCAAATACCCTGATAGCATTTTGCTCATTTTCGCTAAGTAGGAACGCTCTTGATTCTAACTGGGGGGCTTCATTTAAAGTCGCATTATTTAAATCTGCTAACTGTTTGGTTACTCGGCGAGCAAAGTCTTGTACATTTTCTCTTGGAGCTTGTCTCAAGCGTAGCAGTTCACCCTGTATAGCTATTCGCGGGCGATGCTCCTGAAAATGAGACTTGAGCTCTGCCTTCAGTTCTGCCCAAGTAGGATAATCTCCATACTTGAATAGATCATAGGCGGGACCCGTCAGCTTCGTCTTTAACAGGCTGAGGTACAACAGTTTGTCTGCCTCAGTTTGGGCTTGTGAGAACAATATATCACAACAAGCTAAAAACCTGTGAAGCTCCTCCGTATTGCCGTCATACTCGGGTATGAGATTTCGTGCCTCACTAGTCGAGAGTCTGTTTATTGCTGGTAGTGCAGGAGGTGCAAGAAGTGCAGGTGGTGCAGGAGGTGCAAGAAGTGCAGGTGGTGCAGGCTGTGGTGGTACAACCTGTCCAACAGGAACAACAGGTCTACCTCCGCCGCCATTGCCTTGAGGGTTTGCCATTTTGGGGAGGCGTATGTAACGCGAAACTCTAGCTAGGCGGTTAGCGTTCTGCTTGTGGCCTAGATGAGATGAGTAATCCTTAGCTCTTGTAATGACAATCTTGGGATACTAGAGAGTATCACAATAAGGAACCAGGATTTAACGCTGATAATGTGATAGAACTTAGATGCACTGGTAAAACAAACAAAACAATTTTTATTTGTTTTTTTTTACGTCACTTCTTTAATCACTTGTGGACAAAAAATTTGAAAGACACTCTCAAAAAGAATTTGTTGCCTTACGAGAAGATACAAAAAGGTCACTTGGGTCAGAGAAAGAAGAAAAATTACTTTACGAAAGTATTATAGGTATTCCTCTTTTTTTTTTATATTAATTAGAAGAAAAAAAATATTCCAATTCCACTCACTTCTTAAATAATTTTAGTTCACTAAATGTAATGGTAATGTTATAATAATATAATATAATGACTATTATGCTAATGTGATTTTATAACTTACATTGGTCTATTTTCTAGTAGATTCTTTACTTGTTGGTATGTATCAAAATCCCACGTTGCCTCTTCGTCACTTTCTGGAGTAATTTGTCGGTGTATCTCCAGATAAACTTCTTCCACTGTGGGGGTTTCTTCCTCGGGATCGATGTCTATCTCGAACTCGTAGTCGTATTCTTCTGCTGCTTCGATTTCTTCTGGATCCTCTTCCGGTATTATAATAACTTCTTCCGGGACTTCAATGGTATCGTCTAACTTCCTTGGGTAGCACATTGGTGTTTTTCTGTTTTTCTTTTTTTTTTTGTTACTGCTGCTTATCGGAAGATCCCCTTTTCTGGTTTTGATTTGTGTCGATTGGCGTTAAAAAAAAATCGCCACAGCTGCCACCAGTTGTTCTGTCGCGGGTTCCTCTTTTAAATTCGTCGCGACAAGGACTGCGATGTACTTTTCGAAGAGAAGGTCGCTGGCCCTTTATCTACTTCCAATAAAACACAGGAGATCTAGTATTTGATCTTTGTTGTTTTTTTATTTTAAATTTGTGCACTTATATAAAAACAAAGTCGACACTTATACAAAAATAAAGATCTCTAGTGGATTATTACAAACACGATTATTAGAGTTATCACGAGTAGGATTCTCGATGTCTGAGAATAGCGAACACGGACTATATTTCCTGATTTGATATCGAATAGGTTGCCTTACCGCTGGTGGGGGGTCAACCTTATTCTTTTGACTTGTCCAGAACTCAAACTTACTGCGAAAGGATTGAAAACTCCCTCGAAAACGTACTCTGGAAAGATCCAAAAACTCACTGCCTGTTCTTGGTTAGAACGCGGCTATTTATTTAGGCAGTTTCAGTACTTGCCATTCAAAACACGGAAATCCGCGTGGAGGGAATTTACTTCCTCATCTTTAAAACATGAAATACGCCCAGCTGCATGATATCATTGCAGCAGCACGCCGTTCAGGCACATAAGCCGAATTGAATAGCTTCTATTGGGCAATGTTATACATAACATGTATAAGCCGTTTAAGCATGAGCAAAGAGAATGCGAAGAAAATGCCTGCTATTGGTCAATAGTGAACACATAATTTGTATGTATGCCGACATATTGTCACAACCAGCAGTGCAGTGGCTTGCATCATGGCAAAGGTAAACATATGGTGCATGTTTGTTTATTTTCATGATGCAAGACCCAGCGCTGTGGGGTGTATATGACGGTCAATTTTCAAGAGCATAAGCGTCGTGTACTTGAAAATGGGTTGCGACATTTTATGAGTTAAACGACATTGTTTCCAGTGTGATGCGACTGCATTTTCACATATGGGGAATGTTTGTTTTTTGAACAATTGGTCATGCGGAACTAATGTGTCGCATTGTTTACGCGGAAATATTTGCTCTTAGAAAGCGAAACTAATGCATGTAAGTATACATTTGGTTTTAGGATGAATTTTTGAAGGTTCTTTTGAAATATCTTTCCTGAGAATTTACCGTGGGAATTGAAATTTCCGGATGTTATTGATATTCGAGAATGATATTCGATGATGATTCAAATGTGAAATTTGATAAGTTATTGATAGGGCTTTGGCGTTTAGCCTATTGGGGAAAATGGAGAAAGTGATGAGGCTGTGGGCTCATTACAGGGCGAACAAGAGACCGATGAAATCAGGCAGCAATTGGTTACCTTTAAGGAACCAATCTGCATACCTGCCCGCTCTCAAATTGTTGCCCCAGTCCCGTTACAAACTCAAGAAGAAATGCTTTGTTTATGACAAGAGATAAGCGATGGAGTCTTCTTGGCAAACAGTTTACTGTCATCTGGAGAAGAATTAGTGCTGGTCAGTATTCTCAACGCTAACAGTCATCAAGTAGTCATACATAGCTTAAAGTTACAGCTATTTTCCATAAACGACTACACAATAGTCCCATTAACGCCCACAAAAGACCACAAAAGAACTCACATACTACCAAATTTAGAGGCGATATCAAACAACACAAGAGACGGAACTGAGTGTCTAAAGCCTGCCAAAAAGGTGCATATAGCTCTTCCGTCCAAAATCCCGAGGCATAAATCACTATTAAGCAAACAACGGCCATATAAGAACGGTAGCGAGTCGCTAAAGCCTATATTAAAGGTGCATATTACTCCACCGTCACACAACACAAAAAATTCTACATGGTAAAAAAGCAGTAGCATTGACGCGCATGAGTATCCCACACAACCTAAGGCAACGACCGCACAGGTGTACCAAACTCAGCCGTCAACAAAGCAGGAAGCAAATACCCCGTCAATTACTAAGAGCAACGAAATACAGCCTCAAAAGCAATCGCAAAAGCCTCATCTATTTACAAGTCAAAGACTTAAAAGGAAGAATAGGTCAAACCAAGGTTCAGCCGACAAAACGGCAATTTTACAACATGTACGATATCTATACCCGGATAATGAGACTCCGGACGACCCAAAACAATACCCGCGTATTTCTAGGCTAGAGCAAGAACTCAGCCTAGACCCTAATTTAACCGCGGAAGAAAAAATTTCGATATCAGAACTCTGCGAAGAGTATAACAATATCTTCTTCCTCAAAGGTGACAAACTCACCTATACAAATGCGATAACGCATAATATTCCATTGGTGCAAGATCAAGCACCAATCAATCAAAAAATGTACCGCTTACCTGAAACACAGCGGAAAGTCATTAACGAGCCTAAAAGAAATGCTAGACAGCAGGATAGTCCAGTCTAGTAAAAGCCCTTGGAATTCACCTCTACTAGTTGTCCCCAAGAAAGCGGGACCTGACGGTGAAAAAAGGTGGCGCGTCGTTGTCGATTTTCGTAAATTAAACGAAAAGACAATTGGAGATGCATTCCCGCTACCCCGAATCGAGGATATTCTCGACCAACTAGGTCACGCAAGGTATTTCGCCACACTCGATTTGGCCAACGGCTATCACCAAGTTCTTGTCGACAAAAAAGATCGACATAAAACTGCTTTCAGCACAAGCTATGGGCACTATGAGTTCAAGCGTATGCCATTCGGGCTCAAAGGAGCGCCTGCCACATTTCAACGCCTAATGAATTTCGTACTAACAGGCCTACAAGGCCTCGAATGTTTTGTCTACCTAGATGACATTGTCATCTGTGGTAAAAATTTAAATGACCACAACGAAAAGTTGAGGAAAGTCTTCAATAAGTTGAGAGAAAACAACTTAAAACTGCAACCAGAAAAGTGCCAGTTTCTAAGAAGAGAAGTTGTTTACCTAGGACATAAATGTTCTAGCGAAGGAGCCCTACCAGACCCAAGTAAGACGGCCTGCGTCCAAATATTTCCTGTTCTAAGAACAGTAAGGCAAGTTCAGTCATTTTTAGGACTTGCCAATTACTACAGGAAATTCATTCCAGACTTCTCCAAAATTGTACGTCCAATCACAAATTTACTCCGAAAGGATGTAAAATTCACTTGGACAGAGAAATGCCAAGAAGCATTTCAAAGCATAAAAAATGCTTTAATTTCTCCCCCACTTTTAATTTACCCCGATTTTTCGAAATCTTTTAATCTCACCACAGACGCAAGTAACGAGGCTCTAGGAGCTGTTCTTTCTCAAGGAGAAGTCAGAAAGGACCAGCCCATTGCCTATGCAAGCCGCACATTAAACAAAGCCGAAAGAAATTACTCTACTATAGAGAAAGAGTTATTGGCTATTGTCTGGGCTACCAAGAATTTCAGGTGCTATCTTCAAGGCTGGAAATTCACGGTCTATACTGACTATAAACCTCTCAAAGGTGTCTTCAATGTGAAAGACCCTACTTCCCGTTTGGTGAGATTTCACCACAAATTATCTGAATTCGATTACAACATCGAATATAAACCAGGGAAGTACAACACTAATGCCGATGCACTAAGTCGCATTCCTCAAGCATTAAAGGAAGACAGTTTAGGCAATACCTTAACGGTAGAAGCCCTAGTCCACCACACGATGGACTCAGATGTGGAGGAAGACGATTCCACAAATAATAAAAAAAAAAAGAAATCCGCTCATTGTTTCGTCGTGACCCGAGCTCAGAAGCAAAAGGCTCAAGATACATTAAATAGCTCCAGGGTAGAGACAGAAGAGCACACGAAAGCGGACCAAAACGAAATTCAACACACTGAGGCGGAAAAACTAAAACCAGCATCGCTTGAGCAAAAAGTAAGTACTGGCAAGACACCCGAAGTTATCACGAGCCCTACGGAAATCCGAACAATCTTAAAAGATTATCACGATTCTCCATTTGGTGGCCATCAAGGTGTCATAAAAACTTACAAACGCATAAGACGCAAGTATTGGTGGAGACACATGCTTAGCGATATTAAAAAATACATTAAAAAATGCCCAAAGTGCCAGACGATGAAAGCATCTTCACAATATAAAATGTCAATGGTTATCACGGACATCGCAGAGCAACCGTTTGACAAAGTTTACCTCGATATTGTAGGTCCATTAGAAGAGACCACATCAGGTAACAAATATATCTTGACCTTCCAAGATAATTTAACAAAATTTGTCGACTGGTATGCAATACCTAATGCAGAAGCAGTCACAGTAGTGCAAGTTTTCTTTGATGAAATCGTTACGCGCTATCGCATACCCAAAAGAATACTCACCGATCAGGGAACAAATTTCCTGGGTGAATTATTCAAAAGAGTATGTAAGCTTCTAAAGGTAAAGAAGTTACAGACTTCGGCATACCACCCACAGTCTAACGGAGCACTAGAGCGTGCCCACAGACCACTGATTGAATACCTGCGAACAATCGTAGATGAAAATCCCAAAACATGGGACCAATACCTACGAACCGCTGCATTCGTCTATAACAATAATGTACACGAGGGTACTAAACTGACCCCAATGGACTGCCTATGCGGCTTCACAGCGGATGTCCCATCAAATTTAAAACGGGATCCCGAACCCGTTTACAATCATGAGAGCTATTATCATATACTGAAGTATAAGCTCCAAGAATCATATACCACCGCAAGAAAGAACTTATTGGCAAGTAAACAGCGCTCAAAGGGGTACTACGATAAGACAGTACGGCCCCTGACTTTCCATGTAGGAGACAAGGTCCTCATCAAGAACGAAAGCAGAAAACATAAGCTTTCCCAAATCTGGGTAGGACCTTATCAGGTAATCGCAATACCGGGCGATGTGAATACCACAATCAAAATTGGTAAGCGAACAGTAACGGTACATAATAACCGTTTGAAACCATATTTCGAATAAAAATATATCGAACAAAAATGAACCAGGTTGACTTGAAATTCCTACTATAGTGTCCATTAAACCTCATTTCAATACACCCCCATAAACATTTGCGGTGGAGTCACTCCACTGCCCAATTTAAAGCGGCACAATGTACGTACAAGTATGCTTAAAGGATTGTTTTCTTCTCCTGAATTGTCCACAGAAATGGCGCTAAAATTCATCATAGTTGTCCTCTTCCTCCAGTACACAACTGGAGCAATCGTTGACAAACCTTATGTAATAACCCAGCTAAATGGCTCGGGTATATTTTTCGAGGACCTAGGAAATCTGATGGTATATCATGACACCTGGAATGTCCTCACCGAGATAGACTTGGATGAACTAGATGCCCAGATAAAGCTAGCAGAATATGCAGAGCACTTAGTGCATAAACTCTGCATAAATATAACAAACCCAGAAGACCTCTGTAACGTGCAGCAACTACACATACACGCTATTATAGACAGCGTACGAAAGCGCACGGAAACTATTAGGGAACTAGTACCAGGAAAACGCAAGGCCAGATCGCTATTTGATGGAATAGGCAATGCCATGCACTATTTGTTTGGAACTATGGACAGCAACAACGAAAAAGAAATTTACAGCAGGTTAGAAGAACTTGAATCGAATACACAAGCCCTAGCCGTGCTAGAGAAACAACAAATCAGTGTTGTAAAAACTACCTTGGAAAAGATTCAAAAACCGCTGGCAATGTTAATAGACAGACAACAAAAAATAGCCCACCAGATAAACGATCTCCACCATGTGGCCGATGATTTAACTAGGAGGCAACTGAGACAAGAGATTATATCAAGCTTATTGCTCCAAATCATCGAAGTTGAATATCGACAACAAGCCCTCCTGGATATAATAATGGCTAGTAAAACCAATCATATTCATCCACTCCTAATGTCTCCCAAAAATCTGTTGGAGATATACCGCAAGACGGCCTCGAATTGCCCAAATGACCAAAATTGTCTATCTGTCCTATATCAGACAGCAGGAGTTCAGTCGCTCCTTATGCAGAATAAATTGGTGGTGAGAATTACTCTCCCAATTTTTAACCTGTCAAAAATGAGGCTACAACAGATTCAATGCTATCCTGTATCAAAGTCAGCAAATCATTCATTAATTCCAGACCCTGGTTATTCATACATAGCCAATAGCGAAAAAACTCAGGAATTTCTCTTATTAAGAGGCGATGACATGAAAAGATTCAAGAAAATAACAAGTAATTTGGAAGAAAACACGTATGTAGGCCGGCTGAACACGCCTATAATCAAAGCGGCAACGTCCAACGAATGTGCCATTAAATTGCTATACAACCCTCTAAGTGAAGTGCCCAAATGCAAGACCAGAGTACAGATCCCACAAAAAGGCATGCTGATCAAATTAAACAAGCCAAATGCGTGGCTATTTCTCACGGTGTTACACATCACATGTCCAGATCACTTTGTAATCTCGAAACTGGAAGGACAAGGGATATTAGAGATAACGCAACCATGTCAAGTTCAAATAGGTGACAAAGTGCTTAAATACGAAGGTCAGAGTAAATTTCCACTAAAAATTATCCAGCCGAATCAGTTTCCTGAGCTCAACCACTCTCTACTCAAAGTAAACCTGACTGAAATTTTACAAGGAACTCAAAACTACAGTCTGGGGAAAATCGAAATCTTAACGGGAGACGATATCCATAAATTAATTTATACCGACACCCATTCGCTAGAAGAAATCCGAAATAAAATAAATAAATACCAGGAAAAGGTATCGAGTAAAAACTCCCATATCCTGTCCACAACTTCTCTATCATTTACGAGCCTACTAGTTCTGGCCATAATGATCGCTGTGGCAGTAAATTATCTTAACCCTGTTGTCATCAAGATGAGAAACAGAGGAATCAACCACAAGGTAACCCCGAAATTTCATCAGAGGGAATTCCTTTAGAAGAGCGAACACCTGCTCCCCAACCCAGTTTAAGGCGAACTAGGAGCCTCGCTAAAACAAAATCAGTCCAAATCGTTTAGAAATGCGAAACTGACACTGTCAAAATGGACCACTTGGTCAAGTTAAAACAGTTTTACAACAAAAGTAGACCTGGTAAAATCCTCAAAGGAAATCTATGTAGACATATATATAATATAATTTTAGCACCAAACAAAACTAAATTAAAAATATTAAGATGACTTAACAAAATAAGTTAGAATGGAAAAAGTACCTAAATACAAATAGATAGAGTAGTAAAAAATTAAAATGCATTAGATTTAACTATAAAAACAAAGTAAATAAATAATTGCATTAAAGAAAAATGTATTAAAACTATATAAGAAAATAATAATAAATAAATAAGAAAGTGAAAACAACAAATAGAGAAGCAATACCAGGCTACTAAGCAACCATGTAAAAATTGTTATAATATTAACTTAAACAAATAAAATAATAATATGTTAAATAAATAAGTAAATAACAAAACCAAAGAGGAAATTTACCAAGCTACTCAATAGATAAATAATAAATTTAGGATTATAATTAAATTAGAATTAATAGAGTAACACAAATAATAGCTAAAATAAGTAAATAATATTAGAATAATAACAAATCTACCCTAGCCAATAGAATACAAAATAAACAAAACTAACACAAAAACAAACAAAAACAAAATAGTTGATAGCTGAAAATGTTGTAAAACCCAACCGAGACCGACAAACCCACCAAGTCAAGCCTATCACACACAAAACAAAAAAAAAAGAGGAAAAGCCAACAATAAAAAGCTAAGGTATTTGGTCTGTTTCTGGTCTTCCTTTAGCCCTCCTGTAAAAGCACAAAACAAAAAGAAAGAAAAAGGGCAAGAAAAATTAGAACAGCTCAAATGGGGGAGTAAGTAATTTTCTTTATTTTCTTTTGTTGAAAACGAAGGAAAATAGGACAGTTACAAAGAAAAAAAAACAAATCAAATAAACGACAAAAATCAGATACTGTCCCGGTTACATTCCCGGTCCCAGTCATTTTCGGAAACATCATCGAATACGAAGGGGGGAGGAGTGGCCATCAGCGGCTGGATGATGGCGGTGAGTGCGGGATCAAAGACGGGGTGGCAGCATGCACATAATCCATGCCTCCCCATGATGTTTAGGGCACCTCCTGAAAGAGAAAAAAAAGGGAGAGTTAGAAATATGAACACATCACAAATGTTCTCAGATCAAGTACTCACCTTTCACAACCCACGCCTGCCCCTGGTGCGGGTATAAAGGTAAATCCACCTTATAGGTGTGCCCGGCCACGGCATCCTCACCCCACATGGTGAAGGGGCGCTCCCCGCGTCTTAACAAGACCAACCGGATTGGGCCCCGCCACCCCGGAACCACGTGCAGCACGTAAATGGAGGAAGCCACAGAGGTAAGACCCGGTGGTGAGTGCTGGGGAATGTTGTTCAATCGCATTGTAAACAACATAGTGACAAAATCGACAAGAAAAGCAACCAAAACTAGAATTCGACTAATATCAATCACAAGTACCAAAACTCAAGTGAGCCATGAACAAAAATCTTGCAAGCAATTATCGAAACGACAAAGTAGCAGGCCAGCGATGGTAATCCGACACCTATGATAAGAAATTCAGAGCCGTAGCTAAAAAATAATTTTGTTTATACCACCAATACTAAAAGTTTTCCTTGCGTTTGTTTTTCCCTTCTCAAGAGTCATTCCTCTCCCAAGAATGACTCTCGTTCCGTTTGGCGGGGGAGGAATGTTACATGCCTAAAACAAATACCTAATTATAAGTGGATGGAATTAAGGAAAAGAAAAGAAAAGAAACATTAAAATATTTCCAGCATAAATTTTTCACATAAGCTAACCATGCTTAAAACATGGTTAGCTTATCAATTCAATCAGTGAAGAAAATTGCGTCAGCAATTTTCTTCACATTCCATAAATTAAAATAAAATTATTCCCATGGCAAATTTTGCCTTCAGCAAAATTTGCCAGTAGAAATATTTAATTTGAGAAATAAAAATAAAATACAAATCGTACCTTCAGTACGATTTGTCGTGAAAATTGCAATATGTATGTACGAACGTACATACATATCACAAAAAAGTTTTCGCGATAAGAAGAGCGCGACGCGAAAATACATTGTATGTATACGCGTGCGGCAATTCTAATCATCGTGACGGTGGCTGATGTTTATCAAAGCATCAAATTTCAAGCCTCCGTCCAACGAAAAAATATTCTGGACTTGTTTAATCAAGTCCAGAATAAATGAAAATTTTCTCAGGGTAAAAATGCAACTATGCATTTTCTACCCTAAACGAGGGCTCTTGATCGCGACGAAAGTGATCAAGAGCCGAGTTGGTTTTAAAATCTCATGGCAGTAGGATTATATAGAAAAAGAGTTGCTTTCCACGCGGCGGTTAAGCAAAAAAACTTGTGATTAGAAAAAGAGTCGGATTTTAGACTAAAAAACGGCGGTTCGTGAAAAAAAAAGATCGGAGTTGAATTTTTTCAAAATCTTCTACGACCGGGGTGGTTAAGAAAAAACCGGTGGTTTGCGGTCGAGTGTAAAAAGGTAACGAAATATAAATCAATTGTTGTAACGAAAAATAAATCAATTGTTGTAACGAAAAATAAATCCATTGTTGTAACGAAAAATAAATCAATTGTTGTAAAAAGTAAAATAAATCAATTGTTGTAAAAAGAAAACTGAATCAAGTTTGTAAGGAAAGATACATCGAGTTTGTTAAAAAAAAAAAGAATTAAAATAAATTAAAACAAAATTTATTAAAAGAAAAGTGTTTTGGATAAAGCCACAGCCAGAGTCACACGAAGGTACGTAACAGCTTGTATAAATATCGTGCAAATTAAATTAAATATATCAGTTTTCATTATCATATACAAGGTGTTGTTTTACCAGTAGCTTTCGCTTTGTGAGTCTCGATTAAGATTGTTTTGGTACAAGAACCGAAAACAACCAACAAGTAACTTACGATACAAGCATCGTAAACATCATCATATCACCATCTTCATTGCGACGGACAATAAATTACTTACTGTGTCGGTACAAGAACCGGACACAGCTCCAACAAATTCGTTCACGATACAGGTATCGTGAGCTCATCTACATTCCATCAGAGTAAAAGAACTTTGATTTACAGTATTACTATCCATGAATCTGGGTTGTATATAAAAAAAAAACAACAAATAAGAATAATTGTGTAATTGTTTATGGATTTTGTTTAATTCTTTTTGGAAAAGGTTTAATTCTTTATGGAAAAGCTTTAATTAAATCTGAAACTGCTATATACAGGTACAGGGTGTTCCAGACTAATATGACTATATTTTGCCAAATGATTCCTCTCATCTAGCCAAGTAAACAATTTAATGGTAGGGGGGTTTGGCAAAATGTCACCTTTCGAGTTACCGGGTGATTAGTAAAATATTCTCTTTTTCTTTAAACACCCTATATATTCAAAATTACACCCTATACGGTCTACGGAATGGTATGCAGAACTTCACGACCTTTCAAACGACTGCTCAACTACCCCCATTACCCTTCCCAACTCAGAGTTATGACGCTCCAAATTTAAAATTTCGGTGCCTTTTCGGTTTTTTTTTTAATTTTTCGCTTTTTTTTTTTCTTAAATGCCATCACTAACGTACACCTTTTTTACTAAATTTCGAAAGCTCAGAGTCTCCTCTTTAATATAACTTAGTACACTTATGTTGTATCTGTGACGGTTAAGGAGTTATTAGCTCTTAACTCATTTCAATTAGTGTGGAAAAGGTTTCGACTGCGATAAAAATCCATATGAAATTGGTGGATTTTTCAAATAGTAGTACATTTTATGGAACTGAGCACGGTCCGATGGGAATTTTTAAATTCATTTCACAGAACTAATCATGAACTGCATAGTGTTGTATGTATCTCAGTTTGAGTTAAAAGTGGAGTGGTCTGGATTTGCTTTCATACGTCACATATATCCCCAAACAAAACAGACCAATGTGAAAAGAAGTCTGCAATACAAAATAATTTCAAATTTGCAAAATCAAAATTCCCTTCTGTCAAATATTTCTTCTATTTTTTTCTTGGGGAAACTTGCAAAAACTTTGTAAGAGAAAATTTCACTCTTTGAGTAACAAAAAAATTAAGAAAATAATATTTTATAAACTGAATCGATTGGAAAACGATTTGAAAGAAGTGTCCCGATTAAAAAGTCGTGGGAGTCATTTTTTCAATAGCGAGCAAAACCAAATAAATTATTCTCTTTGGTATACGAAAGTAACAGCCTTTTTTGAAGTTGTTCTCTTTTTTACTATTAAATCCTGGATGATATTCGGTATGGTCATCATGATCGGCTAGTTCAATACATTTTTTTTTTTTTACATTAAATTTTTTTTCTTATTAATCTTCTCGAAATCATCTAGGGTATTGTAGGTGTGTACTTCCGTTTGTAACACATATAATTAATGATGGTAGAGTAAAATGAATGTAATATAATAAGTCAATTTGGTTCTTGCATGGCCGTTTGTCCACCTGTCAGTCCGCCTGGCCTCACGGTAACTTGAGAATCGGTGTACTTAGAGAGCTTAAATTCTACACATGGGCTTCTAAGAAAAAATGTATTTTGGATATACGGGCTTTCCAATAAGAGGTGTTATTTTAATTAGCCCGCTATTTCGGTAGGGGTCACTTTTGGAGCTGTTATTTTTTGACATTTGACAAGTAGAAACTACGCCATTAATAAAAATTGAACGATACACGATTCAGCAACGCATTGAAATTATTAAAATTGAAAAATGAAAATGATCCGGAATTCCATCGAAAACTCATCTTGAGTGATGAGGCCCATTTCCACCTCGATGGCTTCGTCAACAAGCAAAATTGTCGCATCTGGGACTCGCAAAACCCAAGAGTTATTGTTGAAAAGCCTCTCTATCCTCAACGTGTGACTGTTTGGTGCGGTTTATGGTCCCGCGGGGTCATTGCACCTTACTTTTTCGAAAATGAGGCTGGAGCAACAGTTACGGTGAATGGATTGCGCTATCGACAGATGATTAATGATTTTTTATGGCCGGAATTCGATTGTATTGTTCTGGACAACGTTTACTTTCAACAAGACGGCGCTACGTGCCATACAAGCAACGAAACCATTGATCTTTTACGGGAAAAGTTTCCGGACCGTGTTATCTCTCGAAGAGGTGATCACAATTGGCCACCGAGATCTTGTGACTTAACACCTTGCGACTTCTTCCTTTGGGGCCACGTAAAAGAGAAGGTCTACGTTAACAGCCCAGCGTCGATTCAAGACCTCAAAGATGGAATTCGTGAGGCTATCGAGGACATAGGGCAGCCACTTTGCGATTTGGTTATGGAAAATTTCATGAAAAGGATATGCTCCTGTAGGCGTGGTCGTGATGGTCATTTGGCTGATGTTATTTTCCATTATTAACGGCATACTTTTCTCTTTATAATGAAATAAAGATGCGATCATTTATGTCAAAAAATGTCATTTTTCTTTGAATATCAAAATAACACCTCTTATTGGAAAACCCTGTATGTGTACTGTGAAAGCGATTAGTGATGGAAAAACCACTTTAACAATCATGGGTGAATAAACGCAATTTCATATGGGCATTGATATAGAGTATCACGAGAATTGGTTTTAGACCAATTTTAGCTTTTTTCTATCTTTTTATAGCGCTCAAGGCTCTAAGTGCTTTGTTTTGGTTGCGTTCGTGAAGCAATGTTTTGCTCAGCAGGAATTGTGTGTATACAAGTATTGAAGTGTAAGTAACCCCTCACCTAACCTAGCTCTAGCTACTCTGCAAACATCTTGATTCAAAACAATTTGCTAGCAAATCGTAATCTCTGGCTTACTCCTCTAGAACGAAATCGATATCGAACGGAAAACAGGAGAAACGAGCTATTCTCGTGTCGTAAGCAATTCGAGCAGAGCGAGTTTGTATGGACATTTAATTAGAACCGTGGAAATGGACATTTATTGATTTCAAGTGAAAAATAAGGTCCGTTAACACTATTGTCTTGGTCACTTCCTTGGACCTTTAATTATATCACTTATCAGATAAACACTAGACATTGTAGCACATGCCACTAAACAGATAAATTACTTTTGTTTTGAACATTATCAGTAAGTGATGCGTCAACTGCATCTTACTCAGAGAAACAAAGAAATCTCGCTGTAAATTCGAAGCAAAAACGCACGTAGTCTCATTTCATTGTAATTCTGAAATCAGAGAAATAGAGAAATCTCGGACAAAAAGCGGAATTATCGTGCTGAGCTCTCTATTCTCCTCTCATTTTTAACAGAATCAGAGAAACGAAGGAATCTCGACAGAAGCTCTCGAGATTATCATTTCTTGCTGAAATGCGAGATTACTTCGAGAAAGCGACCTCTTCGCTAAAATGTTTGGAGGGTAAGTTCTTTTAGTGGGTGTCACACCGGGAGCGGCGCGGCATTTTTCAGTTGCCGCTGCACGATAGTTCTTGCAAAATTAAATTTATAACTCACACCGCGAGCGGCGCGGCGCGGCACGGCAAAATAGCTGCCGCGCGGCAGTTTTGGAGATTTCTCAAAAACACAATTTTGCCGCTGCCTTTTCATTCGAAATAAGTCCGCACAATTCGTTAAATTAGGCTTTTTACATTCTTAAGTATTTTGTAATCGCACTTCATCACTTTTCTCTGTTTTTCTTCAAGCAGAGCTACTAGTAATAGAATTTCTTCCTCGGAACTAGAGTAGGTACATTTGGATAAAATCTGCCCTCTCGGTGTGAACACTTTATTTTGCCGCGTGCGTGCCACCGGGCAGTGACAAGCCGTGCCGTGCCGCGCCGCACCGCTCCCGGTGTGACCAGGGCTTTAATCTATAGGTGTGCACACTCGACGAAACCAAGAGACTACACTGAGCAGTTACGGTTCTATCCACAAGTATGAATCTAGAGCAGTGTCATACACTTTTGTTGAGATCAAGTGTCACTAAACAGTGTGGCATAGAGCTACACAATTCCTCTTTATTGGATGGTTTACAGCTGATTGTGTTTTTGATCGGATCTATGATTCAATGTTTAGGATAATATACTGAAAAGATTGAAACTTTGCCAACACAGCATGGCAAACAACTTGGTACAGCACTCATCTGTGTTAGTATAAAGCTTTAACATTAGTCAACATTTTTATAAAATGTAATTTTTATTTTATACCTTTTACTTACCTATTTATTTTTATAAATAATTTATTCATTTACAGGTTCAGTAAACGTTTTTAAAATACTTTTTATTTATGTATTTGTGAAATATGTTTCAATATTTTTAAAATAATCCTTATTACATCGGAAACAAAGGTAAAAGAATAATGTAATTATTTAATTTTCAAACTACTTATGTATTTATATTTTCTATGACTTATCTCCTAGAAGGGTATTTGATCAAAGTCCGAAACGTCGAGAAAATAAAGATTGATAAAATAAAGATCGGAGTTTTTCTAAAAAAAAATTGACCAAAACATCTTAAAAAGAAAAAGCTGAAGCTTCAAAACAAGAATTCGGACAAGGGAATGAAGGAAAGGATGAGAACTTATTGGTTGCTTCGCGAGCTAACACCTGGTTATTTTCAAACAGCTCTACAGGGTGTCCTGGAGGTCAACATCGGGTGATAGGGCAAATCATAATAGTTACCAGAAAAATATGGTTTTTAGTTCCTGTTGCTGCAAATGTTTACTTTTTTTCAATTTTATTTTTCTTACGTAATCCCGAATATTGCTTATGTAACCCGTTGTAATCCGTTGCTTCAAATTCTAAGCCAACTGCTCCAGCTTGGAAGGAAAGTTTACATTTTGTCGAACCAAGAGTAGATAATTAATACTTCACCCAACTTTAACTGACTGTACTGAAAAAAAAAATGAAATGATTTCTCGCGCTTAGACTTATGTCGAGTTTTTAAGGTCACTCCTATCTTTCTTTTATATATATGTTCTGGATTCTAGTGCAAACTGTTTAAAAACATTTCCCAGAATGTTCCTTGGCTGCATTTTAAGGCTTTGAATAATGAATATGTAAGTTTTTATGTCTGAATAGCAGATAAGAGTAGCGTAAATGCACTTAAAGTCGGCCTGTTCATAAAGTCGTCCAGTTTTCTATTACAATGTAAAAAATAAGAAAAAAACCAAAGTCTGACTGATGAAAGGGACACAGTTGCAATACCCTTTCTCCTGTTAAACTGTTTCCAGAATTTCAGTCGCTCTATCACTTCAAGGGTGATAATATGCGTGTCATTAGTGTAGTGCCCACAAGAAAGTGAAAGCGTGTTCTAAAGTGATTTGCTGTTTTAAATAATCAGTGGTAAAGAAAATAGTAAGTATTCATTGTACATGGTATTAATTACAGTATAGTATATAGTATTTATATAAGTTGATTTAAATAAATTTCGCGATATTTGTATACTGAAAATCGCGCCGATATTTCAATAAAGACCGGCCGACTTAGTGTTAATTTAAATTTAAAAATTTTCTAAAGTCGACCACTTTAGCCGACTTTAGAATTGTTAAATTTGTGTTATGTCTTTGAAGTCGGCCACGGCGATCTCATAGTTTCTATTAAGTAACTACCGATTGATTTAAAAATATAGAAAAATCATTAGAAATATGTAACTGTTGCATTATTATGTATAATAATATATTATGTATTATAAAAAACTTATGCACAATTTATCATATTTAAAGCTTAATTAATGGCTTCAAAACGAAGAAAACGTTGTCTTTATGACAAAATAAATATAGCAAAAGCACTACTTGCCAGAAGTGAGAATAATATAAGTAAAAGAGAAGCAAGTCGACAGTTTGGGATCCCCACTTCAAGACAGATTGATGGGAAGAGTTCCAGAAAATATGGGTCGTGATCCTGTGCTGACTCCAACAGAAGAAAAAAGCTCGTTTAATGGTGCTGCAATATTGCCAAATGTGGCTTTCCTTTGAAGCCAGCAGATCTTCAAAACACCGTTCAAAAAATAATGGAGACAGATAAGCGGCAAACTCCTTTCAAAGATAACCGTCCAGGATGAAGTTGGCTTGCAGCTTTTATGAATAGACACGCTGAAATGAGTTCTGTGATGAAATTTCAAATTAAAAACATTTTTTAGCTTTTGCTATATAGCGCAGAATCCAAATAAATTCCTCCTTGAACAAATATAAGTTTACCACGTTAAAAAATCCTAAAGAGTAATCTCTACTTTTATTAAATAGCAATGTTTCACTCCCCGCCCTCTTTCTCTTTTTTGTTCTCTATCCGAGTTGTTTCTGTAGCGCACTTTCAATACTCGATAATATTCAGAATTCCTTCTATCTGACTTGAAGAAATGACACTTTTAGATAAAATCTCCGCGAAAAGTACCCTTCCTTCAGGTCAGATACAAGGAATTTATTCTGAATAGTCAAGTGTTCTGAAAATGTGGATTATTGACGTTCAACGACACTTCTTCACGGCTTCCGTCTCCTTGTCACTGCTTTCAGATGACAATAATTATACTGTTTATCAGCAAAAAAATCGAGAGCACTTCCCTCATCAGCTCTATTCCATCAGAATAATAACCGACATTGATGTAAAATGGAATCATCCGGAGCTAATGATGTAAAAATGTGTGCGTCTTTTCTGCCTCAGTTTGTTGCAAATTCAGCTTTTTCCTTTTAAGAATATTACATCGACGAATTCTGAAAATGATTTGGATAATTAATACTATATTAATACTAAAAAGCATCTGCCACTCCGTAGCTTGGTCTTCATCCTATGCGTGCCTTAAATTGCCTTCTGTAGTTGAAGCAATGGTACGTGATATTTATAATTATGTTTCAAACAGCCCAAAAAGAAGTAAACAGTTCAAGGATATACTCATCCTATTAGATTACAGTTCCAAGAAATTATTACACCTATCTCAAAAGAAAATTGCTTTGTCTAAAAATTAAACATATTAGCTTGATAGAGTTCAAATTTTCACATAACTTGCGCAATCGTGAAGAAGTTTATTTTGGAATTTTTGTCAGAAATATGTTAGCATTACTCAATATGCATATAATCAATACATTAACCCTTTTATTGACAACTGCGTATTTTTTTATAGTGAATTATGCGGACAAATTTACAAATGATTTGATTTTACAAATCCAATGTTATTTTGTTAATCGATCCGGTAAAAATTATCAATAGACAAACAGATTCTTTATTGCCCTTAATTCTTGAGTTTTCCAATCTTATTTTTCATGAAGGATATAGACAATGCTAAGGTATCTGGACTATAAGACCATATTTACTTTTGATGAAAGTGTTAACATATCAGGAATAACGGCTGTAGATTATTTCCAAAACTTGAAAAATGTGTGTCTACCCTTTAAACTCTTCCAAATTCGTCTGAAAATGTAGAGCTTATATTTTAATAATTAATAAATTAATAAAAGTAAAACTCGCAATCGACTTTATATAGATTCTTTACAGGGAATTTTATTTACACGAGTTTATCTGAATTTAAATTTAGATAACGATTTACTTAACAAATTTAACTCTACAATGTTCATAAAAAATTCATTGGTATTATATTTGGTGATATTTGCCAATCTTATTCCTAAACGTATTAGTGAAGCAACTGTTAAGTTTAGTTTTTCATTATATATTTTTTGCTATTCTCATTTTTTTCGTTCTCTTAATAAAGTGCGTAAGACAAAGGACGCTTTTCATTTAATATGATGACGATTTTTACTCCTATTTGACGATTGTTACAACACGCAACTGCCAATTTAAAATTATATTTTCTGGTAACCCTGGTCACATACATATGTAAAGTTTCGCGTGAACACGTAGTGATACTTTGTCTTGTGTAGCATCTAAGGCTAAGTTGCATGACGGATTGGACATCACAAGAGGTAACACATAATTTTTATGCATGCTCTAAAGAAGTGGGCTTAAATTGTCACCGGAGTTCTGAACTAAGGTACTGTAGCCAGAGACTTGAAAGACTTAAATGAACCTACCACAAATTTTACCAGTGCTGAAGATTTTCTGTCGTCCTCCGAAGATTATATCATGCTTGCAAGTGTCGACATCACCATAATACTCAGAGAAAAGTCAGCAGAATATCTACGACTTCTCTAAAAGAAGTAGCACATTCAGGAGGTAATCACATTCTGTTAAAAAACCCCATGATGGTCCTTCAAACATGCATAGCATAATCTCAGCCCGGAATACACCAATCTCGTTCCATAAAAATATAAACATATTAAGGACACTCGTCCCTTTTATGGGTTATGCTTACATCAAAAAATCACTGACCACTTTTTATTTGATTGTATATCTCACCCGGGCAAATAAAACTTTTATAGGGTTCGCATGAAAACAAGCGTACACAGGATAGAAGGGAGCTCTTCAATCGATGAACTTTTGCCTCTCCAGCAACAAACCTCTGCCCAACACCAAAATCTACTTACCCAAATGGCAGACAAGATGTCGCCATTATCTTCGCCTGGATCCATACGTTCCCATCTAATGCCACTTGTATAAGCCAAAGGGTATCCCATACAAATTTGTTTTCGGTGGCAGACAATTTTTTATGACGCTGTCCCTCATATTTTTTAGCGCGCGGGTTTTTTTTTCCTAATATATTCCATGTGATAAAAAGGTGATTGTTATTTGAATGGGTGGCATACTTAGGGCAAAGGTACCGGCCGAGAATCGTACAATGTGGTAATGGATCCTGAATCCTATTTATAGTGTGTAGAGGGATGCCAAACAATTTTATTTGCTTTCTATTTTTTTATTTTCTGGTTTGGCATCTTGACGGCTATGAGGACTTTGGTGAATTCCATTGCCACACGGATTTTTACATTTTCAATAACAATATTTATCTGAAATGCATTAAGGGGGAAAACGCACCGAGAAGCGTGAAAAAATGCATTTTTCTGGATTTTTTTGAAGGCAATCTATAGCAGTAATCAAACCAATTCTTTTTTATATGATAAAACACATTTTAAAGAATACACAAAAATTATTTTATTGAAAACTATCAAATATTCGCCCAGTAATCCTCTAGTCCGTAAAGTAGCGCAAAAAACAAGCCCTCCGCGGTACACACTCCTGCTTCATCTGTAATCATCCAAATAAAAAAAAAACAAAAAGTATAAACTGGACAGTATAATCTAGTCTTTGTCATATGCTATTTTGAAAATATCGATTTTTGACAAAATGGCGGACATTTGAATTTACATACATAGCGATTTTTAGAGAAAAATACGACCTTATTTCGCCGATTAAAAAAAAAACTAAGCCACTAAAAAAAAATCAATATGACAAAGACTAGATAATTATGTGTAGAATAAGCACAAAATAAGATAATTGCAATCGGTTTATTAGTTTTCGAGATATCTTGCGTACCGACTTCAAAAACATGATTTCGAGAAAAACGCGTTTGAAAGTTGATGTTCAAGTTCGAATTTTCTGCTTCAAATCGATTTTTCGGCGGAATTTTTTTCTTCGGGCGATACTTATATTGGTTCTGAGATTTTCGAGAACCTTTTTTTTCATCCATTTTGCACCGAATATATTATTTCCGAACGAAAACTTTCGATATAACGCCCGGTTATGCAGACGATGTTACAATAGGGGCCGACGGCGCATTTCATACCTGAATTTCGTTCGGCCGCTCGGCGCTGACTAGATCGGCCATAACTCCGTTATTTTGTCGTATTTTTGCATGCAGCTTTCACCAGACATTCTTAAGAGCTTAAGCTTGAAGAGAAGCCAAACAAAACAAATCGAAAATTTCGAAATTTCTCGGTGCGTTTTCCACTTAAGAGGAGTCAGCACCAAGATTTACAAGTGTCGTACATTTTTCAATGCGAATTTCTGACAAACTATTTCTAGCAGAACAATGATTTATATCTTAAATTAAAGATAACGAAGAAGTCTAATAAATAACGTCGGCAAAAATTAAAAAAAAATGTATTAGAATGGAGATAGATAGAATTAGTTCGGAAACTTCTAAAAAATGGCAAAAATTTTAGTTTTTAAATCAAATTCCTGTTATTTCCCTACTATGCTCAATTCGTGTGACTATTTTAGAAAGATAGAACCTAAATATAACAAATAACGCCAATTTTTTTCATATTTAGTCGCCCTTTTTTTAATTATTTAACTCTAATAGTACTTATTTCTTCTCCCGATATTTCACCGACGAGAAATTGGATTATTTCGTTGAAAATTTTTGAAATACAAGGCAAAATAGTATATTTAACAACTATGTCCAAAAAAAATTTAGGAGAGTTAATTCTCGTTAAAAATTTTCAATTTATTGAACTGCAAATATTCATTTTCCATCTTAAATTGTCGCATGTCGGGTTTCTGCATTTTACGCTAGATGTATCTAATGTGGCCTGTGGTATAGGTGTAGGCTAATTTTGTATAAATTTTCTCACTTTCAAGACGCAAACCTACCTATAGTAAATATTATTACCTACAGGCCCGCTGATATCTAAATTGAAACGTTTTCTGAGTACTTAAGACAGACATGCTTTAATATAAGTCAGAGTAGTTATATAATATTAGAAACAGTAACGTGAATTCTTGAATTGATTTCTGTGCAGTATATTGTCCGTTGTCCGCCGGTGTAGTTAAACTCTGGGTGTAATCTATAGGGTATACAATGTTTGTTATTCCGTTTGTAACGCGTTGGACACCCACGCATAATATTAAAAGTTATTTCGATTTTTGCACGTCCGTCTGTACGTCCGTCTGCGCGTTTATTGAGACCGTTTTCAAAAAAATAGTAAATAAAATTTCAATACCAAATAAACATTTTGAGTTTCTTGCGTATACTGTGAAAACGATCACTGCTAGACGTTTTTATTGTACTGAAAAGTTCTTCAGAATATAAAATCCTATGAAATTTGTTCTAATCATTTTTACTGCCCGACGAACCGTTCTAGAAATATATGCGAAAAACCGCTTTACTAATCAAACTTGCTCAGAACGGTGACTGTATGGCCATTGATCTCGGGTATCTTAAGAATTGGTCTTAGCCCAATTCTAGCTTTTTTTGCTCTGTATATGTATATTTTTCTTTAGTTGTTAACGAAATTTCAAAACTAAAAATTATTTGTAATTTTATAAGCTAATACAATACAACAGTTGAAACTGAACGTTTTAGCAATTATGAAATACAAAAATTTTCAAAATTTTGTCAGCTGCGCATAGATCTTATAATGGTCCGCTGTGTTGTCATTAGGACTACTCTCGAAGTCATTAATGTGGCTTGATGATGGAAGTTTCTTAAAATGCAGGAGTTAACCTCAACAAGAACTAGGTGCCGGATTCTGTAACACGGAGTATTGGAGAGTTTGCGAGATAAGAGTTTTCGTTTTCTCCGCTCGAAACTCTCTAACTCTCCATTTGCAATTCTTTGACATATTTGGAGAGTTAGAATAAATACGAATCACCGGCTGCTGAAAATTCCGCTTCTTACTTTCTTTTTCGTAAAACACTGGAAAATGAACAAATGGAAAAGATAATTCGGTAATTCTCAAAACAAATTCCCAGAGTTAAAGAATTCCCAGTGAGGAGTTAAATGTCGAGAGAACTCCAATCTTTCCAACTCCACAACTTTCCGTGTTTTAGATTCCTGGCGAAATTTCTCAATTTTTGAAAGAAAGATTTGCCTCCTTTTGTGAAGGCCAATCTTACCTCAGAGATATCCCAAATAAAAGGGAGAAAATCAAATTCTGCAAGGATTTCGCCAAGCAAAAAGACCAATAAAAGAAATCCTTCTCAGCAAGATCACATTAAATAAGATGAGCTTGGCTAATACTACATTCTGCCGCTTCCGCCAGGATGCTCATGAAGTTCCGGAGCACTTTCTCTGCAACTTCGCAGTAATAACGGTAGAAAGATTACTAAACATGTATTTTCTCCACCAAACTAGACATATGTGAAATCTCAATCCCAGAGAAGTTCTAGACGTTACCAACAATCTTAGAATAGTCTTGAATCAGGATTCACAATAGATCTTTTAGGTTGTAGCGAATGTTAGGCCAATTCATCTACACCCCTCCATTAATCTAATTTAATCTAATGCTCTCCACTCCCTCTTTGGCCAATCAATTTCTACAAGCCTACCTGCCAAATAAACAGTATCCTGAGGCAACAGCAATGGTTTTATATTACTAGATTCTCTTGAAGCATTAACGTTTAGTTTGGGCCATAGCTGCAATGAGTTTCGCAGATTGTTCAATTCAATGTTTAACAAGTTGACTATGTGCGAGTCCATTCAGGAGGTATCCATAGTTGATACCTAAATATAAGAATTTGCGTCACAACCAATAATCGGGTAAATCTTCCTGAAATGTAATTCTGCTACCAGTCCGCAGACCTACACTGACGATGATGGGGCTCAGTAGTCTTACTTCATAAATATCAAGTAAAGAACGACTCGTGCCCTTCCACTGCCTTCCCTTTGGACTACTGTTAAGTCTTTCTCGGTACTGGAATTATATATGAAATGCATATTTATGTCACTTGTGGCACTCCCTAAATATATAACGGTGTATTGCTAACGCTTCATGCTTTAATTAGCGAAATTTCTGGGGTAAAGTTCCTGTATAAGGGATACATAATTTTCTCCGTCACCAGAAGAAGAAAAACACTAAAAATTTTTTTACTATTTGCAGGTTGATCTGAACTATTAGTGGTATTGTCGACAAAATTTGCATCCTATCTCGAAGGCACCGCTTGTTGCCAGCTCCAGGTAATCTGCATCTATGCTCAAATTTGGGATTCTTTTGCTCATGCATGATAATTTTTGTTACTTTTGCTGTCTGAATTTTAGAAACATTCATTTTATTCCCATGAGCCGTTACAAAATAAATCGTCCATGACAGAGTACAGTAAGATATAACAAAACCAGTTATTCTCGAATGTTGTAACTGAGATCTTTTTTTATCAACTGTAGCCACATTCTCTCGACATAGGTTAGATAACAATTTTGGATTAGGAGGAGCTTACCGATACTTTCACTTCCAACTCCGGCGGTTTTAGTAAAATTAGGTGTACCATATGTGTGAAGTAGCACTTCACTATTCACATGAGTTGCGAGAACCGAGTCGGAAGAAATATTTGGTCATCGCCTATAGAAATTAAAAAATTTAAACTCTGAGCCAGCACCTAATAAATTTTACTTTTCATGAAAAAGCCTTGATCCTAGAGCTTGACCGTCTGAAAATAGAATCTGCCCTCAGATATTAATTTCATACATCACTAATTAATTATCTTATGGGAATCTGAAAAGAATATTTCATTACCGGCAATTGAGATTAGAGTCTACCCACTGAGCATCCAGCTCTCTGTCATGTTCTGTTCTAAATATATATATATATATTTTTTCAGAAACCTCGACCCATTTATATGTGTGACTACCGACTAACCTTTATGCTATAAAAAAAAAAAAAAAAAAAAAAAAATTTGCAATATGATAATCATCATAGAATTGACCCTCAATCGAAGGCAATGACGAGGATTGATCTAAAACTCTATATATTGATGTCAGTTGCATATAATGACTGATACTGATGAGTATAGTGCATTGAAAAATAAAATCAAACAATTGCCCGAATAGCAGCTATTTTCTATCTACGACCACATCCCGATATTTATGATCTCAACTGTGATGAAAACCATTAGCTATATCCTAGGGATGAGAAGCAGAGTACAGATAAGAGCCAGCACCATGGGGAAGTTGAAAGGATTACTAAAAGCTTCTTCTACCAATTCAATTTGACTTTTGCCTAAAGAGAGCAATTTAGCATTATAAATTTCACAGAAGTTCGATTTCTCCTTAGGTACAGAACGCTTTAATCCTGGTGTTCATATAAACCCAAGTCAATACTGTGGCCTCAAAGGCACTTTTATTTCAAATAAACATGTTTCTTGCACTCCCCACAGAGATACCGAGTTTATGTTTAAGAAGCAAAAATAAATGGACTCAGCATCGGCCATCTTAAACTCTACAACAGTGGTGCAACTTCAAGTTAATATAGGGTATTCAGTATGCGAAGAAATCTGATTCGGATAAAATAAAGCAGACTTGGCTTTATGAGAGCCTCATTAAATTAGCTTTCAGCACAAACCTTTATTTCCGCTCCCATTCTCAATGATTATATATTTCTGGATAAGATATTCAATGTGCCTTCCAGTGCTCTTCAATGGGACTTCATCGTTGATATTATAGCGCTCGCTACTCAGCTTACATCCATTCCCAGCTAAACGAAATATCGATATCTATAAAAGTCAATCAATCGGGAAGTAAAATATTCAATTTGACGTTTAAGGGAAAAACACTTTGAAGAAAAAACTTTGAACACATATACACACTACTGTATACATTTTGAGAAAATACACATCAAGACTTTTTGGAAAGTAAATTTTTAAAAATATAGGATTTGTGTCAAGGATATTTTAGTAATAATTTAGACGCCAGAGGGCAATCTTGTAAAATATTATAAAATAAGCTTTTACTGTTACACTTTAAAAAAAACATATGAAAATATTTTAAAGCAATTAAAATAAAGAATAAATTTTAAATAAAAAAAAATAATTATCATTAAATAAAAATAATACAGTATTCAATTTGTATCCTCTAAAGAATTTAGGATATACATATAGGTATATATATATATATATGTATATATATATCTATAAATAAAGAACAGCAGCATATTCATTTTTTGCCTCTAGTTCAATTGGTAACCCCGAACAACAGGACAACCCGTTGACCTCGAACAACAGGACAACGCGTCTCCCCGACATCAACACAACAAGACAACCCGTAAATTCGACATTCTAATATTCTGGTTACGGTACTCCCCCACCAGTGGTAAGGTACCTCTATAATAATAGAATAATTAAAGAAGAAAAGAACTTAAAATAAATTTTAAATTTTAAATAAAAAAAAATAATTATCATTAAATAAAAATAACATAATTTTCAATTTTTATCCTCTAAAGAATTTAGGATATAACATATATAGGGTGTCCTGTAAGTCGACGTCAAGCCGGAATCGGGTGATAGACCAAATCATAACAGTTAGCAGAAAAATATAAAAAAAATCTAAGTCATGTATTTTTCAAATTATAGACATTTCTTTTGTTTTTGAGAAAATGTACACCTTGTGATGGTTTGTAAGCTCCTGTTGCTACAGATCTTGACTTTTTTTCAATTTTGTTATTCTTACGTAATCCCGAATAGCGCTTATGTAACCTGCTGCTTTAAATTTTAAGCCTACTTTTCCAGCTTGGAAGAAAATGTAACATTTTGCCGAATCAAGAATAGAAAATTAATATTTCACCCAACTTTAACTGACTATAATGAAAAAAAAATGTACTACGCCAGTTTGGCAAGTAACTTTAAAAGTTGACGCATTTAATAAGGATTCTAAAATGGTATAACACTTGCTACAATATTTCTTAGATTACGACAAAAAAAAATTTTTCTTCAAGAAACCCAGTTGCGAAAAATTGCTTTTCACCTACTAAAAATGATTCTAGTGTACCCATAGCTTGCCGTAAGACCGTAACTTTCAGATTTTAGTTTGAGTGAGACGGATAGTCATTACATGAAGTGTGAGTGAGCAAGATAGTCACGCTCGCTCGTCAAATCATTGAGTTTTTACAAATGTGCATCGTCTACTCTCCACAGAGGGCCGACTTCCAAACCAAGTACATGGTGAAGAAAGAGTTCCTTACCTTACGAGGACGTAGTACTTCAAGCAGTTGAAGATAACGCAAGTGCTTTGGTACGTGCAATCCAGGAAAGCACAGGAGTGCCTAAAGGTATAGCTCACCGAATTTTACAAAAACATGAGCTCCAGAATTACGGAGGCAGTTGAATTTATCATGAATGGAAGATTTCCCCGTCTGATAACCCGATCCTTTTTAAGAAGATGCAGCTGAAGAAGGCAGTTTAAACATCTTTTGTAAATAATAAATCATAGCATCCAAATAATTGGTGTTTAATTTTAAACTTAAGGAAAATTTGTCCTAAATTCAACAAAAAGTTAGGATCTCTAACTTGAAAGCGTCACTATCTGTCTCACTCATACTTCATGTAATGACCCTCCGGCTCAGTCAAAGCAAAAGCTTAATGTTACGGTCTTACGGCAAGTTTTGGGTACACTAGGATCATTTTTAGTAGGTGAAAAGAAATTTTTCGAAACTGGGTTTCTTGAAGAAATTTTTTTTTTGCCATAATCTAAGAAATATTGTAGCAAGTGCTATACCATTTTAGAATTCTTATTAAATGCGTCAACTTTTAAACTTACTTGCCAAACTGGCGCAGTACATTTTTTTTTTCATTACAGTCAGTTAAATTTGGGTGAAATATGAATTTTCTATTCTTGATTCGGCAAGCTGGAACAGTAGGCTTAGAATTTAAAGCAGCAGGTTACATAAGCACTATTAGGGATTACATAAGTAGAATAAAATTGAAAAAAAGTAAAGATTTGTAGCAACAGGAGCTAAAAAACCATCACAAGGTGTACATTTTCTCGAAAACAAAAGAAATGTCTATAATTTGAAAAATACATGACCTAGAATTTTTTTTATATTTTTCTGGTAACTGTTATGATTTGGTCTATCACCCGATTCCGGCTTGATGTCGACTTACGGTACACCCTGTATATATAAATAAAGAACAGCAACATATTAATTTGTTGCCAGTGCACACGATTTCGTGAGCACGAAGGATTGGTTGAAATAAATGTTTGTGTTTTTTCTGGAAATATACACGTAGAGATTCGTTAATCAACGTAATGTAGGAAGAGTATATTTTTTTTATGTGTAATGACATTTTTTAGGATGACTTATGCATTTTTTATAGAATAAATGAGAAACTGACCTTGTTTTAACCATTTAATAAATAAATAAACAGGAAGCGACAGTTGGTCGTATTTATAAAAATAAAGAGTTTCCTTCTAAGGTAAAGGTAAAAGTAAAACGTAGATCTCACAAGCAGAAAATTGAAGGAAAAGCTTTTGCTTTATTTCCCATTTATAATCTTTTCCTTTTCTTAGGAAGGAAATCCTCGCAAAAGAGGAAACGGTAGGCACGCGCGAGCGCCGCGATTCATTCCACCGCCCAGCTAAACAAATATTCCAGTATAGTGTATTTACACAGATGCCCTTGGAAGTTGTACTGATACGCGGAGTTTTGATTTCGTATTTGAGTGAACTATGTTAAAATTATTGAATTTCTGTGATTAAAGAATATGGCAAGTTACGAAGAACTGTCAGACAACAATTTAGAGCAATCTGAATGTAAATTCATTGCTAAAAGGGAAAACAAATTCCCGAAAATATGGAAAAATCTCAACTCCCCGCGAAAAAAGCGAAGAAACAAGCGGCTATTGAGAAAGCTGTCAAATAGTGCGGAAAAGAAATGACCTCAAAAGGATTAATGAAACAGGTGCGCAATATGAATACAAGATTACAGAAGAAAAGCGACAAAAACAAAACGGGTAATAAGCACATTCCCCCGTTACAAAAATGGGAAACGATAAATATGGAAGCGACGGATGCGAATGTAAAGGATGCCAATATTTCATTTTTGGTCTATCGGAACTTGATCCACTCATTCGCCTTATATATGTCGACAATTCAAGAGACTGTAGGCTCTGAAAGGCTTAGTTCCTCACCGATAGCGCTCTGGAAGTCCGAGTCTGCCATGTACCGTAAAAATACTTTCATATTTTGTACTGGCGAAAGCGCACCTCCCCTGATTTCCAGATTCCCACCAAGAAGTACTCAACTAACCACTGCACGTTCCTCTCGTCAAACCAAAATTGGGTTCGGGAGTCGCACTCACGTGGAGTACGCCTTTCTTTATACACTTATCGTGCGCATATGTGCACCATATCCGCCATGGGAAAATAGAATTTAACAAAATCTATAAAACTAAACACCTTTGCTCTACAATTCATTGCATGTATACAAATAAATCATTAATACTTGCTACAAAAGCTTCTGGGAACTAGATGCATATTTTTTGAAGCAAATCATTCAGTTCTAAAGCAAATGATAATATTAATGAATTTTAAAAATTGAAACCTTTTCCTTTGGAGCAAGACCTTTTGCTTTTATCTTAAATGTTTCCTTTCTTTTTTTTTATGAATAAAATGGGAAGTAAATACAAATCCTTTACTTATAAGGTACCTGCGGCAAAATTAAACGCCGCAACCCCATACTGTATACACACATGCATTATGCCGACACGAACACCATCGAGAAGGCGGCCGGCAGCTCGCGCCGTCATCTTGTCCTGTAACGAACGGTAAGTCACAGAAAGAAATACAGCTGCTTGAAATTCTAATTTTCGCCTAGACAATATCGTAAGTTCAGTAGTTTAATTACCATTTCCACATGTAGTAACTTGTTTAGTCAGAACGTTAGTTAATGTAGTTTATGATATCGGTATTTATTTTCGCCCAGCATTGTGTTTATTTGATTAAGGCCCAGTGGAATAGACCGTGGATCTCATTACCCTACCTAACCTATAATGACATGAAGGGTTCTGGTATGTACACATCTTTTCTGTTCTACCAAATGATTTGATTAAAATGCCTCCACAGTGAGCTAAGTGGTCAGAACAAAGCTTACGTGCAGATATGGCAGCAGTAGAACGCAGCGTCCTGCAGCAGATCGGTATCGTATTTCTAGAAGAACGCTTAGACACCACTTGAAAAGTGGCAAGCCCACAAAGAATTTAGGCCGCAGTTCAATAATGAATAAAGCAGTGGAAATTGATCTTGTTAACAGGATAATAAGATTCGCAAATATTGGGATGCCTCTTACACCTAAACTTATTCGTTTACAAGCAAATATATTTTGCGAAAAATTCAACATCAAGCACAATTTGAATAAAGATGTTGGCGTTGCTGGTAAGGAGTGGCTTAAGATGTTTTTGAAGTGGTATTCCCAAATTTCAAAGAGGAAAGCATAATTTATGAATCTCGCAAGAGCTCAGAAATTAAATAGACTAATCGTTAAACAACATTTTGAAGAAGTACAGTAGTTATACAATGAACTTGATATTGAAAATCACCCAGAACGTCTGTATAATATGGACGAAAAGGGATGTCGCTTGACTGTTCATAATCATCAAACTATATTAGCGCTAAAAGGGTCTCGACGTACTCATTTAATTGCGCCAGAGCACGCCGAAAATGTCACTATTGCTATGCCATCTGGAAGTCTAGTGAAAATGGCTTTGACGGGTAGTAGGGCCACAGATTTATTTACAGAGTTTATAAAGCATTTGTCAAAATTTAAGACACCAGAGAAAATTTTATTAATTTTCGATGGAGCGTCATCTCACTTAGATTACGCTATTTATTGTTGAACAAGCTGAAAAACATGACATAGATCTTTACTGCCTACAAATCAATACCACTCATTAGCTCCAGCTCCTAGATAAATCAGTTAACCGATCATTTGAACATAACTGGGATCAAGAAGTTTTGAGATATATGCACCAAAAGCCTGGTAGACGCTTGACGGAAATAAGTTTTAATATAATTCTTACCAAAGTTTGGTCAAAGTGTTTGACTCATGAAAACATAGTTGATGGATTCAGGGCCAGAGGCTTATATCCATTAAATCCAGATGTTTTACCTGAGCAGGCATTTGCGCCTTCTGTCTAATCAGATATGACGCACCCGCAACCACCAGATGGCTTCGATTCAGACCGTTCTGATTATGAAACCCTAATCAACCAGTAGGACTGCAATCACATAACAATACTGATTTGCCATCAGTTTTAGATAATGCGCCTGATTCAGAGGTTGAAAGATATGATCATAGTTCTGTTGGTACTGTTAGGCCACACTGCTTAATAATTATTTCACAAGAACGGTGGCAAAATCAGGAAAATAATGCCATCAACTCAATTTTTGAAAATCTTGCATATGATGCAGACTGCGCTAGTAATGGGGATATTTTAACACATATGGCAACGAAACACCACCAAGGGAGTTGCAAATTGTGCATAGAAATTACGTCACTCCGATATTATCACCAAAACCGTACACTTCTTATGCAGTTCCAGTAATTTATACCTCAGAATCAGAGACAGATACGGAGACAAATATTGATCAACAGAAAACTCAGCTCTCCTACCGAGGGATTATATATTCTCCCGAAGAGGAAAAAGAGGTAGTGTCAGATGATATCATACCGTTGGCTAATTTTAAAACAAATAAGTTTACTTTTCAAAGGCTACATATTACACCTAAATATACTGTTAGTAAGAATAATCCAAGAAGAAAGGCAGTCAATTATAAAGGCCAGAAAATTACTGAGGACCTTTTTAAGGAAAAACAAAAAACAAAAGGAAATAAGAAACCAAGGAGATAGCCCCAAAAACTAAAGATTTAAGAAGAAGACAGAATCTGAAACTACTCATAAAGGTGTAGGAAAAGCAAAGAGGAGCAAAATCTCAGCTGAAGCTGCTTGGTATTGCCATCCATGCAAGGAAGAAAGTTAGTCCGACATGCGACAGTGTGGTAAATGTGGTAAATGGTACCACGAAGAGTGTACGGGACTAACAATGGAAGATACAGAAGTTTTTTATTGTCATGATTGTGATTAGGTTAGACTGCAATTTTCTCAATAAAACTAATTATTATTTTTGTTCCAAACAACGAAGACTGTTTGGATTTATTCTCTTGTAGGTTAAGAAATATATAACTAAAGTTGTTGTGGACCTTATTATCCCCCTGGGTGTTAATAAGGCCCATTTTTATTTTTATTGGAAATTATTAAAAATAACCGAATTATGTTGATTTTCTTAGTTTTAACAAGTTCAAAGGCAATTATTCGGCTGATTCGATTTTGAAAACATTGGTAGATTAATAAGGCCCATGGAAAGGGTTTTGTTCAATATCCCTTCAATTCCAGAAGAGAATATACTCGATTATATAAATGGGCTTTCAAATGACTTCACAACTGGTCCTGATGGGATTCCTGCAACCCGTTTTAAGTCATGGTACAGTGTCATGGCAGCTCCGCTGAGAATTATTTTCCAAAATTCGCTCCATAGTGGTTGTTTCCCGCAGCTATCTAAAAATTCTTTTATCATACTTATCCATAAAAAAGGTAGTAAAAATGAAACTATAGGCCTATTGTAAAATTACCTTGTGTTCGAACCAAATCGGTTCGAATATATTTTTGTTTTTACCGATTACTTTTAAAGGGAAAACATCCTGAAAACAAAGCCATGTATTTGTCATCTACATAGCACATTGCACAAATACTATACAACAATATAGCCTCACTGAGCAGATCAAATTAAAATTCTTATCATATGATTGAAGCAATTAGATTCGTGCTAAAAACAATTGCTGAAAAAAGCAAAACAAATTTAATCTAATTACAAATTTTCCCAGAAATAGGTACAGCATCTAACCAAAGCATGTATTGTCATGTAGCATACAATGCATGGCACAAATACAATCAGATCAAGCGAATTTATTCTCTACATGATAGAGATACAATTTTTTTTGCAAATATACAGAATTCAATTTAACACAGCAGCATGGGTTGCCTTAAATTTCTTGTTGCTATGCATTTTTGTTCGTTGCTATGCATATTTTATCTCTAGTACCGTAAAATTACAGATGAACGGCCAATTCTTGTGATCATGCGCCTCTGCTACTCCATCATTGATGTCGTGTGCAAGCAAGGGCTATATAAACAGCAATTTAACTTGACTCGATCTCTTTTTCAGTTTGGCAGTGGAGTGAGTGACTTGATAATTTTTCTTAGTGGTATTTCCTAATGTTGTGAATTTTTATTAACAGTCTAACACTTTGTTTGGTTGACAATTGAAATAAATTTTTCTTATTCTCGGTTGCGACTAGATTAGGAGATTTATTTGGATAGCGACTAAATAAAGATTCTTATTACGGGTAACGACTGTGATAAGAAATTTTACTAATACAATACACTTTATTGTGGGTAGCGACTACAATAAAGATTCTTATTACGGGTAACGACTGTAATAAAAATTTTTACTAATACTATACACTTTATTGTGGGTAGCGACTAAAATAAAGATTCTTATTACGGGTAACGACTGTAATAAGAAATTTTACTAATACTATACACTTCATTGTGGGTAGCGACTACAATAAAGATTCTTATTATGGGTAACGACTGTGATAAGAAATTTTACTAATACTATACACTTTATTGTGGGTAACGACTACAATAAAGATTCTTATTACGGGTAACGACTGTAATAAGAAATTTTACTAACACTAAACACTTTATTGTGGGTAGCGACTACAATAAAGATTCTTATTACGGGTAACGACTGTAATTAGAAAACTACTAACATTAAACACTTTATTGTGGGTAACGACTACAATAAAGATTCTTATTATGGGTAACGACTGTACTAAGACAGTTACTAACAAAACACTTTATTGTGGGTAACGCTACAATAAAGATTCTTATTACGGGTAACGACTGTAATAAGAAAATTACTAACAAAACACTTTATGGGTAACGACTACAATAAAGATTCTTATTACGGGTAACGACTGTAATAAGAAAATTACTAATAAAACACTTTGTTGTGGGTAACGACTGCAATAAAGATTCTGTGGGTTTCGACTGCAGTAAGAACTACTCATATCACTTTATTCTGGGTATCGACCAGAATAAAGAATATCCCAATCCCAACCTCAATTAAAGTTATTAAAATCAAGTCAATCAACTGCCAAACATAGATCAGGTGAGTACAAAGTTTATTGCAACAATATTATTATATTTATTATATATCTTATATTTTCCGTTTATTGAAACTTGATAAAGTGAGCTATTAGTATTTTACATTTATCCAGTATTAAAGCTCTAGTTTATAAGTGAAGTGTATAATTTGTAGACATACAATTAAAACCACTAACTTTATACCAGTGGCATCAATTCTCACCACATTTTTCATTTTTGCATGTACGCTCTGACTACGGGCAGTACATTTCACCTTGCATGCCCAAATTATTCGATTCTATCACTTGCTGTCAACTATGAACTTCCTGTAAGACTTTCCTCTCTTCAAACCCAACATGGTTTTATTTCGGGCAGGTATACAACCACTAACTTTTTGGAATTTGTCTCGGATACCATTGGTGGGTTGGCAAAAGGCTACCAGACAGATTGTATTTATACAGACTTTAGTAAAGCCTTCGACAAGATATCTCATTCTGTGATCAAAATCGACATGTATGGGTTTCTCCCCAAATTTCTAAAATGGTTAGAGTCTCATTTGGATAACAATACATACCAAACCTATTTCCGCCATTTCATCACTAGAGCCTTGAAGGCCTCGTCTGGCGTACCTCAAGGGAGACACGCGTTATTCTTTATTCTGTTTATTGACGACATTGCCTCTGTTGTGAGGTACTGCAAGGTGTTGCTTTATGCTGACGATGTTAAGCTGTTCGCTCAGATTAAATCTGTTAACGATTGTGAACAGGTACAGGGTGACCTTCAAAAAAATTTCAATTGGTGCAAGAGCAATAATGTGGTATTCAATATCGACAAATGTGAGGTTATGATTTCCATAGGAATCAGACACCAATCAGTTCTGATTATGAGTCCTCGGATTCATCGATTCGCCATGTGGGTTCTGTCTGTGACTTGGGTGTCAAATGTGACCTTAGATTGAATTTTATCTACCATATAAACTACATGGTAATGAAGAGTAGCTGGGCTTTATAAAACGTTGATCTGGAGAGTTCTCGAATCCTAGAGACCTTTTCTTGAATACGCTATCCCGGTCTGATCTCTGTTTTACGGTACACATAAATCGAGCATATCGAATCTGTTTAGCGGAACTTCCTACGATTTACTCCCAGACACCTACCCTGGAATAATTCATTAACTCTTCCACCCTATGAGAATCGCTTGAAGCTTTTAAATGTGCACTCGCTTGAAAAACAACGGCTATATAATATTTAATCTTTAAGTTCTATTTAATTTTCTTTTAATGTTGCATTGCATGTAATTTGGTTTACGTATGGTTTAGCATACAGCTACTAACACCGACTAAGTGACTAAACGCATGTGTTGTTGACCGTTTATTTTAATCGTGTCACTACAGGGAGCTTGTGTTAAGCTGGTTCTGATAGTCATTCACTCATGTACGTTCAAGATATCAGTGGCGCAATGATTCTGTGGATCTAAGATAGAGCCCCGCTGATTCCCATTAATGCTCGCGATAGGTAAATGTTCTGTTGACATCAACTTACACCCTAGATATATAGCACGATCATTAAAATGCCATGTATCACATAGTATACGTCTTTATAGCTCGAAAATCAGATCATAATGAAGTACGCTAATGAAGTGTTTTTTTCTTCATTATAGCCGTAATGAGGAAAACTGTACTAGACTTAGCATATATTATAAATCTGAAGCTCCACTGTGCATCTGCCGATTTGAAAAATAAGAGGAACAAATGCAAATTACAAACTATACTGTCGATATTCTTTTTAATATAACGTTTTTCTGATTTGTGAATTGCGAAATTTAAAAAGAAAATAAATTAAAACAAGGTTTATCGCGTTAATTCGATCCATATCGCTTCTTTATTGTCATAATTATATCAAAACCAGTATGACAGTACAACTTAACTAAAGAAATGGCTGTGTGTCTGCAGTTTGTAATGAATCATTATAGACTAATAAATTATTACTTATTCCTTCATTAAGAGCGATGTGTGTCTAGGGCAAGCTTACTATGAAATCATTAGTACGATTCATTCATATGGTTTGAAGCGCATCTAAAATTGTAGACTTGATGTAGCCTTTTTAAAAATAAACTTCAGAGAATTAACAACAGAAGGAGAAGAAATGTTTTGTGAATGTCTTAAGTCTTGTAATTGACTACGACCACAATCGATTGATTGCAAAATTTACGTACGCGTTCCCATCCATCCAGCAACTTTCAGGGGATGTGATGGTTTTTGCCATGTGTAAAAAACTTTATTTTTGTTATTACGCAAAGCTTATGTTATAGGTACCTGGAAAAATAGAGCTAGGGAAAAGGCCCAATTGTTGCTGTTTTCCCGGAATAGATTTTTATAGCAGTGTTTCTCTCATGATAAGTATCCGGACAGGAAAATTTTATTAAGATCCTGTTACCTGTGTCATCCTTACCACTTGTTTGCTCTGAAGGAAGAATACTGTCAAAACGCCAAACATGTGTAGAAAATTCAGCAAGCAGACATATAAGAGAAATACTACAAATATATCTCAACAGGAGGGCAGGAAAAACTGAACTAAAAATGTGAAGTCTCTATAATAAAATAACACTGACAATCAAAGTTGCAAAAACAAGTGAACCTCGACCAGAGAACAACGATTTTAACAAAAAGAAATGACAGATGTCTTCCGCGCGAGAACAAGATGACCCGACCCATTGAAAAGGAATCGATGTATGCCTTAAAAAGCAAATAAAATGCAAATAAGGACATGTGATTAAAAATTTCATGTTAAACTGAAAGAGAGAAATACAGTTGTTACAATCATTCTTCTCTGACGGAGAGATTACTTCAATGAAATCAACTTCAACGGATGAACACAAGAAGAACAAGACTAACAGACAGATGCAGTCGGACCAAATCGTATCAACTGATTCAACCGGAAGACTCCATCAGGAAAGAAATAATTGAAGCCCAAGAAAATACCATAGCAGGAATAAAAAAGAGATCCAAGAGAAAGAAGATACCAGTTCGCATAACTCTTTCCACCATTGTAGCCGTTCCAGCATCTCATTCTGTGGGATGCGCTCGGAACCTCAGTCTCGGTTCCAAATTTGAAAGGTTTTGGGAAACGAAACTAACTTCAGAAATACTCGATGATTTCTCGATTCATATTTTAGTAGGCGTTGATTTTAGAAAAAATAAAAAACAAAAAACGAATGTTTAGTCGATAAGTCAGATTGCTTTTGTGAAGGCACAATTGTTCATTGGAAAGTTTTTTATAAAATATTTTATAGCAATATCAGCTCATACACTGGGAGTTTTTTTGTTTACTGTTTTGAAATACTTCTTATGTCCTAATAGTATTCAATTTTGTGTTACGGTTTCTTTAGCTTACGTTACAACGATGCCGACGCTAGAAGTCGTTCCACATTAAAACATTGTATTAATAATTCTTGTTTTATTCAACATTATGCCGCATTCACAATGCAGAGTGGAAAAGATTGAGCTTTGAATCCAGAGCAAAGCTGTTCACAATACAGCGCAGAGTGAAATTCGAACTTTGAAATCAAACGTAACAAATCGTCGTAACAACGCCAAATCAACAACGAACTTTGCAATTAATATAACAAAATGCCATAGCAACGCCAACTCAGCATGCTTGTTGTTGTCAAAATAATAAATTCGAGAAAGGAGCCGCCTGTTGTACCATCAGATGGTGCTTCGAAACTAGATGAAAATTAACGTAATTTTCTGGTTTTTAAATCATGAAGTCTGCAAAAAATAACTCTTGTTTTTTATTAGCATTCATAAAAAATATTAAATGAGAAAATAACATAAAAACATGTTAGTTATGATAAGAAGTTTTATGGAGCTTTTTCCACGTTATATACATGCCAGTATTTTGAAATTCCAGTTTATAAGCTTTCAGAAATGCCAGCGTGAAATTAGAATAGAACTTATTTTCACTCTGCGTGAGAAAAACAAATGCCAATTGCCAATTACGCTACTCTACTCCACTTTGCATTATGAATGCGGCATCAACGTGTTGTCTTTTCGTACTGTCAAGTAGCCCCAATAACAAGAGAAATTTCTGTCGTTGCACCACGAGACCGGATCGATTTGACGGGCAAAACTGGATAAGGTCCGTCCACAAATATATTCTGCTCAGCAGCCACACATATTGGTATATGATGAGGACTGGTTCATCATTACTACTAAAGATTCTGTAAGAATATTATTATCCTCAAAAATCACTACTGACAAGAAAACACGTCTTATGTATAAGAACACCTTTATTTTCTGAATCTATTTTTCCTGGGCGTTGGTACGTGCTGCCAATTTCCCTCCGTGACCTTCTTCATTCATTATCCTCTGGTGACAGGGTTGTTTACGACTCCTTAGGGTTTTATAAGTTCTCGGTATTCAAGTGCTTTCCCGTCCTTTCATCCTTTTGTGATATTGCCGCTTTTATTGGTCTCGTTTACAGCTCGGCCATGCTCCAACTGCTACGTCTTTGGAGCAGTGAACAACTACACGCTTCCTATACATATATGCAAAAAGATATTGAATATCAAACTAATTACTAGAAATGTGTAATATGTTTTTTTTTTGTTGCACAGTCAGCTGACTGTCCGACAAAATCTTTTACTTCTTCTTTTATCGCTGGGATATATCCCGCAGTATGGTTTTTGCGATCTTTTCGCTCCGGGGAAATCTTCTACAATGCACCGGTCGTAATTTAAAATTGTAGTCACAACGTATGGACCACTGTACTTTGGTACTAGTGGAACCCTTTTTACGTTCTACAACGACCTGTTCCCTAATAGAATATACGGGCGCTTTCGCCCTCTTACAATCGTAATATTTCTTTTGTGAGGTCTGTTGTTCTTTTATTCTTAGAGAAGCTTTTTCTCGTATAGCGTGAACACTTTGTTCATCGCTTCCCTTTACGTATACGTCATTAGCCAAAAATGAGTCAGCCGCACTTCGCGGCGTGTACCCCAAAAGCATTTCATAGGGACTTTCCCAGTCGTTTTGTTGATTTTTATATTTATACCCCAACGTATCGAGCTGATCATCGTATCCCATTTCCTTTCACCTACTGTAGCTGTTGCAATGGAATTTAGAATTTTCGGTTGTACCTCTCCGTTTGTCCGTTCACACGACGGGTTGCAGTCGCGTTTAGCACCCTTTTTATACCTAAGTTTTTACCAGTGCACTTTTCGCTGGTATAGCAACTGCCTCTATTACATACAATGCGTCGTGGCACACCGAATGTATAATATCGTCAAACACTTTTATGACGGGACTTACCTTCGTGTTTTTTACATGTTTCAAGAAAATAAATTTCGTAAATCCATCTATAATGACAATTAAGTGTGTATTTCCTTGTGAACTTTTCACAAATGGTCCCAGATGATCCACATGCAGCGTATCAAACGGTTCCGGTATCTTGTCAATTACATTTAAAAAGACAGGCTGTCTCCCTGATGGAACTTTATTTTACAAGCAACCTAGACAACAAAAGATATATTTCTTTATGTACTTCCTCATTGATGCGAGCCAATACTTTTTCTTCACGTACTCCCAAGTCAACGTTGTCATGATGACACCTTACCACTTTTCTGCGATAACACCTTGGTACCACCCATTTTTTTTCCTTCTTTTGTTACTCTATAAAGTCGTTTATCCTTAATAGCATAATCCTTGTGTATGTTTTTTTCGGCTTCATTCATTGGCGTACGAGATAATCTGTAAATAAGTTCCTTGCAGTTCTCATCTTTTAATTGCGCAGCTAATACCCAATCATCGGTCGTCACATTCACTATGAGAATATCGCTTACTTGATTTTCGCAAATAGGGTTGCGGCTCAAAGCATGAACATGTGACATTTTTGACCCGGGGCGATATTCAACCCTGAAGTTGTATTCTTGAACTGTTAACTACCATCGGCCTATTCGTGGTTTTTGTGAATGCTGTCTCACTCCCACACATAATGAGGGGTGTGACGTCGTTTGTGGACTCCTCGCTCGCGGCGCATCACAAACACACACACACATACACACACACACCCACTTGAATCTTAAGTATATGAAAATATAAAATTATAGTTTATTAGAAATATAAATGTAGCAATTACTAATTGACAAGAAAAAGGCAAAAACAGATTATCAGGTGATCAGAATCTATTATAGGCATTTGCAAACTTTACTCAACATGTATAATCTGCATGACGCAAAACCTGCTTTACAATTTAAATTAAGCATTATTCACTTTTGTTTCTTCGTTGCCGGCGCAAGTAGCTATCGTTTTTTATTACACTACAAAATAAGAATAAAAAATGCATTGCGAAGGTTAATAGCACGCCACATCTTTATAATCACGTTGCTACTGCTTCACCCAATTAAATTCGCATAATAGAACAAATTGCGACGGTAGGTATTGCTAGCATTTCTAGGAATGGGAGATCAATGATCTTTAATTATATGTACAGAAAGATTGAAAGATGAAAATACAGACAAAAGCAGCTTGTAAGAAAAACAAAAACTTGGCCGGTATGTAAACAGTTTATAATTTAGTAAACTTGAATTGCGAGCTAAAAGCGAAAGGTGACCCAAATTCATTTTATTGAATGAATCGATACATGCTTTGAATGCGACGTCTTTATGAGAACGTTTAAATTATGTGCTCCTGCTACAACACTTTAGAATCACTTCGTTCACCTAATTAAATTTGCATAATAGCGCAAATTGCTACGGTATTGCGAGCATGTGCAGGAATGTGAAGATCAACGATCTTTAAATATACGCGTAGAAAGGTAGGAAGGTTTAAATACCAACAAAACAGTTCGCAAGAAAAAGAAAAAATTTGCAGGTATGTAAACTGTTTGACAATTTAGTAAACTTGACCTGTGAGCTGAAAGCGAAAGGTTGGGCCATATTAATTTATTGAACCAATTGAACCAATGCTTTGGATATGATTATTTTATACATATATTTAACAGGGGAAGATGTGATTAAGAATCCGAAACAGAATTTTCTTGAAGCGAATGGAAAATATTGTGACTAAACATGCAAATTGACATAGAGCAATTTTCACTCATCGTAACCTTTATTTGTTTGCTATAGTTTATTGAGGAAATATGGTTGCATAAAGAGCTTCACTTTCCACTCCATGTCTAGACATTTGATTTTGATTACACAATTGTATAAACTTCTGAAGAACTTGTTGCAAAAGATAAATTAAATCAAATATTTTTATTGTAATCGATGAACGTTGTTCATAGCTTCTGTTTGAAGAATTCGCAAAAATGAAAAATTTCGCAAAATGGCCAAGAGCAAGCATAAGTACACTCAGAAAAATCGTGTTTATAATCTTTACGAAAATATTTGACTAAGTACCCCAAAAGATGTTTTCTTGAACCGAATGAAAAATGTAGAATGAATTGCTCCATCGTATTTTTTAACATAATATACTTAAGGTTTAATGAAATGTCATATTTAAAATGAAAACAAAATATTATCTGTTTACATAGTACTATTATATGAAGAATTTAAAGATGCTTTTATCAATTAACGTGATGAGTTGAATCAGAATAGAATAAGATTGGGCCATATTAATTGTATTGAATGAACCCATGCTTTGAATGTGATTATTTTATATGTATTTAACTGGAGAAGGTATAGGATAAACCCAACTCCAGTTGTTGATCCCCTAAAAATGGTAAATTTACCTCCTCCACCTGGGTTTAAATTGTACTCTGCCGTATCGTGTAGACTAAAAATAAAAACAAATTGCAAAAATCGTAAAAACGCAATAAATTTAAAAAAAAACTAAATATTTCAAAAATTCGTAAAATTGCGAAAATAAATTGCAAAAATCATTAAATGTAAAAACAGATTGCAAAAATCGTAAAAACACAAAAAATTAAAAAAAAATCCTAAATATTTCAAAAATTAGTAAAATTGCAAAAATCATTAAATGTAAAAACAAATTGCAAAAATGATAAAAACACAAAAAATTCAAAAAAAAACCTAAATATTTCAAAAATTCGTAAAATTGCGAAAATAATTTGCAAAAATCATTAAATGTAAAAACAAATTGCAAAAATCGTAAAAACACAAAAAATTAGAAAAAAAATGCAAATATTTCAAAGATAAACATTGCAAAAGTAAATCTAAACAGGATAATGCATACCTCAAGTTTCAATTTGCTTTCAGTACCACCACGCTGATTAAAAGTAGAATGCTCAGCACTAAATAATTAAATCCAAATATATACTGCATGTTTAAAAGATTATCTTTAGATTAAAAATCCGGTCATCACGTTTTAATTTGCATTCCGCTAGCTCGCCTATTAATATGGCAATATAATTTTAAAATAAAACGCAAATTTCAGCACGCTATAAATATTATTCATATATTTGTCAAAAAAAGCACGAGCTACAATATACACGAAAAAAACTGAATCAGATTGCCGGTATATAAACAAGGGGCTAGGGCCGGTAAAAACAGGTTGATGATTTGGTAAACATGTCAGCTGTGATGAGGCTGCTGCTCTGTAAAACCAGGAAATAATCTGGAATAAGAGATGATTTTTTTTGTTAAGAAAGTAGTTGCAAATGTCGCATGCATATGTACATATGTGGGGAATTAAAACGAATAAACTTGGCAACTTTATATAACTTTGATATAAATCTTTTCATAATAACATTCTATGATTTACATTTAAAATGATATCACCCACTTGTGACAATTCTGGTTTTAAATCTAAAAACTGCATATAGTGAAGCTCCATACAAACATGTGCCCAAGTTAATAGGCCTACGTTTTAAAAAGAGATGATTTTTTTTGTTTATCGGTTAAAATGAGGGTCCAGCAATAAATAATTAAATGCAAATGCATAAACCACGATTAAAAATCCTACCACCACATTTTAATTTACATTCAGTCGGGTCACACATTAAGATGATAATATAATTAAAAAAAAAATGGAAATGATATTTATATTGCAAATAAACGGTTTATCTGAAGCAAAACCACCTGCATTTATTTTAATTTAATGATGCGGAGCAATGCATTTTTAGTGTGGATTGCAGCTCTAAAGGCGACACTGATTTGCAACAATTAATTACTAGTTTGAGCTACAAATAGTAGCTCACTATGTAAAACGTTTTTTGTGTATAAAGAGCGACGGGTAAGTTTCTGCAAAATGGTAATTTTAAAGCAAAACAAAATTTCACGGTCAGCACAAGCGTGTCCCCAACATACAAAGTAAGAAATCCATGCAATTAGGTGGTTTTTGTACTCACTTTCACTGCTGAGAAAGTACTAACCAGTAAATACAGCATTGTTGCTAACTTTTCCTTTCACATACGGCGAGTATAATAATATGATGGTTAACAGATACAAATATTTTATATTTTTATGATGTTAATACTCGGTGACTATAAAAACATGTAATGCGGTAGAAAGTTTTTATGTGGGGTCCGATCAAAATTGTATATAAAACGGAGTTTTTCGTTTATAATTAATAGTTCCATATCGCCAGTTGTGGACTCATAAGAAGACCAGTAAAGTCGTATTTTAAATATATTAAATTTAGATAGTAGTTTTAAAATTTTTACATTAATAAAACTGAGCGATTCGCCAATTTAGGCAAAGTACATAATTTTGGGTTTCATCAGCTTTTCAATTTTCTGGCGATTATTATATAAACAATCGCGTCTAATATTTACATCGATTAATTGACAAACGCTCGAGGTGGAAACAGGTCAAAGAGCTAGAAGCCTCACATTAAATATTAAAGAGAAAAAGTGCTAAAGTGATATTAAAAGCAAAAAACAAGGCCGGAAGAAATGGCGTCTAATGTGAATATTCTAATTAAAGAAGCAGAATCGGCACTCCACAACGCTAAAAAGTACCCTGACTTGTTGGAGGGCGCAATAAGATAATGCGGGTTGAGCATAAGGAAAATTACGGGTTGCATTGAAGGCGGCGACAACTGTTGGTGAAAAAAATTGTCTGATCAACAGCGTATGCGCTTTAAGTATATTTCGCTCGCAAATGAAGCAGCTGAGGTTGGTAGGCGGTGGTTATAACCCCCCCTCCCCACCCAAATAGAGCAAATTATATGAGTAGCCGGGTTAAATGGGAAGATGTCCAGTCAGCGTTCCAGAATTGCTTGCGGACTGGGGCAATAGCTAATTTATCGCATAAAGAACCAACAACATTTTTGGAAGATTGCAGTGATTTGTTTCGTCGCCGTATCAACAACGCGTTGAAAAAGGAAATGACTCTTAAAGTTCATGCCGTGTTTTGTGGGGAATTTAAAATTGCGAAGGGTGGTGGAGAAGTATTTGAGCTTAAATACCTAAACACAAAAAGCGCACCCATTTACAATAACACAGACTTGAGTACGTGGTTCAAGGAAAATTTTCAGAATGCGATTATAAAAGACCTTAAGGAGTTCCAAGGAAAGGATAGTGGGTGGTTTTATCAAAAATTATAAACTTGGTGGTTAATATCAACAAGTTTACACCACAACTTGGATCCCCATACATTGAGCTGCATCCCGAAATAAAACATAAGAAAGCTTGTATAAACGTACAAAATGGTGATGGTGCTTGTTTCGCTTGGGCGGTAATATCGGCCTTACATCCTGCAAAGAAGAATCCACAACGTGTAACAAAATACTCACACTACACAACGATTTTGACTTTGACTATTATTCAGTTTCCGATGACCGTTAAGCAAATTCCGCGATTTGAGAAGCAGAACAACATCTCCATCAATGTATATATATTGAAGAAGATGGCCAATAAGCAAAAAGCGGAATTCATCACACTACCAACGTATCTGATAAGGAATAAAAAGGCGAAACACATCAATCTTTTAATGATTCAGAATGAATACTACAATGAAGATGAAAACGAGAATGAAGACAATGATGTTGCTGAAGCAATCAAATACTACTACGTTTGGATTAAGAATTTATATCGGCTTTTATTATCCCAATTGTCAAAAAAATAAACATCAAAAAATTTTCTGCGAACGCTGTCTTCACTATTTGTCTACGCCTACAGCATTAGAACACCACATGGAGGACTGTTTGAAGCTGAATGATTGCAGCATTCGATTGCATGCAGAGGACCAACAGGAGCTAGCTTTTAAGAACTCTAAGAATAAGGTAGAAGTACCTTTTACTATGTATGCTGACTGGCAATAGAATGTAGTGATAAGAGTAAATACCAAATGCATGTTCCGTGTAGTATAGGATATTTTGTAAAATGTTCATATGACCCAACATTATATTTTTATAAATGTTATCGCGGTGAGGCCTGCATTATGTGGTTTATGGATGAATTGCGTAAATTTCCTGAGGACTTGAAAGCAATTTAGCTTTCCCTTTACCTATGAGTCAAGTTAATGCTGATGAGCAAGAGAATTATAACAGAGCTACAGTCTGTCATATTTGCGGAAAACTGTTTGTGCTTGAGGACAAAAAGGTACGTGATCACTGTCACCTTACTGGTGTATATGGAGGTCCAGCAAACGAGGGGTGTAATATTAATTTTATGGATAGTCACACAGTTCCAGTAATTTTCCACAATCTTAGTGGCTATGATTCCCATTTCATCATAAAAAATCTAGCGTCAGACCTAGAAGGCCGCATCGATCTACTCTCCATTAACAAAGAACACTATATTGCATTCACGAAACATTTAATTTATAATCCAATTAAATTTAGATTTATTGATTCGTTAGATTTCTTGCAAGTAGCTTAGATACCCTCTCCTCCTATTTAACACCTCTACCCATTTTAAAGACCCAATTTCAACATTTATCAGATGATCGGTTTCAACTATTAGCACGTAAGGATATCCGTAAGGTACCCGTATGATTATTTTAACGACTCTGCAAAATTCTCTGAAACTTCCTTACCAACCATTTCACAATTTTACAATAAGTTAAATGATTGCGACATTAGCGAGGAAGATTATGCACATGCTCACAAAGTCTAGAATGTTTTTTCAATGCAAAATTTGGGCTTGTACACCGATTTGTATTTAAAAACAGATGTTCTTTTATTAGCAGATGTTTTCGAGCAATTCCGTACAAGTTGCATCCAAACATACTCCAACATAATCAAACATAATCCAAACTTCCTGATTTTACTTGGGACGCTATGCTGAAACACACAATATTACTTTGGAATTACTCACCGATGAAGATATGGTTATGTTTATTAAGCGAGGCATTCGAAGTGGTCTCAGTCAATGCTCTAAACGTTACTCCAAAGCAAATAATGTATATTATATGGCTGACAATGATCCAAATATATCATCAAAATTCTTGCAATATTATGATATAAATAACCAATATGGCTGGGCCATGTCTCAATCCCTAGGTTACGGCGGCTTCAAGTGGCTAGATAATTTGATTAATATTAAAGTTGAGGATGTGCCTCATGATTCCTCCATAGGCTATATTTTAGAGGTGGACTTGGAATATCACCAAGAGCTCCACGATCTTCATAAGGATCTGCCGTTCTGTCCAGAGCATTGCAGTGCCCCAAACTAAAAACAGAAAAAACTAATGGCCACTCTCTACAATAAACACAAATATGTGATTCATTATCGCAATTTAAAACAGATTCTTCTTTATGGAATAAAGCTAACTAAAATTCATAGATTCCTCCAGTTTAACCAATCCATGTGGTTAAAATCATATGTAGATTTAAACACGCAATTGAGAACGCCAGCTAAGAATGATTTCGAGAAAAATCTCTTTAAGCTCTTGAGCAACGCCGTGTTCGGAAAGACCATGGAACACGTTCGGAAGCACATCATTGTCAATTTGGTGACGCAATGGTTAGGTCGATCTGGAGCTGAAGCCCTAATCTCCAAGCCAGAGTTCAAATCTTCAGTACTTTTTGATGAGAGCCTGGTAGCCATTGAACTAAACAAATCTGGAAATATATTTTAATAAACCAATCTATGTAGGTATTTGCATCTTAGATTTACCAAATACAACCATTTATAAATTTCATTACGATTATATGATCCCCCAGTTTGGATCAAATTGTACTGTCTGTTATACGGATACCGACAGCCTAACTTATGAAATTATCTGCCTCGATTTATATTATACTATTAAACGGGACTGTCATTTGCATTTTGACACCAGCGAGTATCCATCCAACAACGCCTGGAGCATACCTCTAGTCAACAAAAAAGTGTTGAGTTTAATGAAGGATGAAAACAATGGTTGCATTATGACGGAATTTGCTGGTTTGAGATAAAAAATGTATGCGTTCAGGGTAGTGGGCAAGGATGAAGCTAAAAAATCCGACGGGGTGAAACAACAGATCGTGAAGAATAGAATTACTTTTGATGATTTGTTGAGTGTTTAAATGCTAACTGTGAGAAAATAGTAACCCAAAATTTAATTCGATCTCAAAAACATGAAATTAGCAAAAAAACTCAATCAAAAATCGCTTTAAGTCCACACGAGGATAAAAGATATATACTTAAAGATAACTATGAAACGCTACCGTGGGGTCATTACAGTATAACGGAAGTAGATTAGTGTGAATATTAGAAAATAATGTAAATTAAATTATAACTCCTTAAGATAAATAAAAGAATGATATTTGATGCATACTAAATTTTTATTTTTATTTTAAAATTATATTATCATTTTTATTTTTATTTTAAAATTATATTATCATTTTAATGTGTGAATCAACTGAATGCAAATTAAAATGTGGTGGTAGGAGTTTTAATTGTGGTTTATGCATTTGCATTTAATTATCTATTGATGGAACCTAATTTTAAGCGATAAAAAAATCATCTCTTTTTAAAACGTGGGCTTATTAACTTGGGCACATGTTTGTATGGAGCTCCACTGTATGCAGTTTTTAGATTTAAAACCAGAATTGTCACAAGTAGGTGGTATCATTTTAAATGTAATTCATAGAAGCAATGTGTTTATGAAAAGATTTATATAAAAGTTATATAAAGCTGTCAAGTTTATTCTTCTTAATTCCCCACATATGTATATATGCATACGACATTTGCAACTACTTTCTTAACAAACAAAATCATCTCTTATTCCAGATTATTTCATGGTTTTACAGAGCAGCTTTTTTCGTTTATATTGCAGCTCGTGCTCTTTTTTTTACGGTATAACATCATATGATAAATATATGAATAATATTTATAGCGTGCTGAAATCTGCGTTTTATTTTAAAATTATATTACCATATTAATAGGCGAGCTAGCGGAATGCAAATTAAAACGTGATGACCGGATTTTTAATCTAAAGTTAATCTTTTAAACATGCAGTATATATTTGGATTTAATTATTTATTGCTGAGCATTCTATTTTTAATCTGCGTGGTGGTACTGAAAGCAAATTGAAACTTGAGGTATGATTATGCTGTTTAGATTTACTTTTGTAATGTTGTGCATTATATTTTTGAAATATTTGCGTCTTTTTTTCAATTTTTTGTGTTTTTATGATTATTGGCATTTTTTTTACATTTAATGATTTTTGCAATTTATTTTCGCAATTTTACGAATTTTTCAAATATTTACGTTTTTTTTTCATTTTTTGTGTTTGTGCTATTTTTGCAATTTGTTTTTACAATTGCAATTTATTTTCGCAATTTTATGAATTTTTGAAATATTTACGTTTTTTTTTTATTTTTCATGTTTTTATGATTTTTTGCACTTTGTTTTTACATTTACATTTTTTGTGTTTTTACGATTTTTGCAATATGTTTTTACATTTAATGATTTTTGCAATTTATTTTCGCAATTTTACTAATTTTTTTATTTTTAATCTACACGATATGGCAGAGTACAATTTAAACCCAGGTGGAGGAGGTAAATTTACCATTTTTAGGGGATCAACAACTGGAGTTGGGTTTATCCTATATCTTCTCCAGTTAAATACATATAAAATAATCACATTCAAAGCATGGGTTCATTCAATAAAATTAATATGGCCCAATATTATTCTATTCTGATTCAACTCATCACGTTAATTGATAAAAGCATCTATAAATTTTTCATATAATAGTACTATGTAAACAGATAATATTTTGTTTTCATTTTAAATATGACTTTTCATTAAACCTTAAGTATATTATGTTAGAGAATACGATGAAGCAATTCATTCTACATTTTTCATTCGCTTCAAGAAAATTCTGTTTGGGGTACTTAATCCCAGATTTTCGTAAAGTTTATAAACATGATTTTTCTGAGTGTAGGTACTATACTTGCTCTTGCCATTTTGCGAAATTTTTTATTTTTGCGAAAAGAAACTATGAACAACGTTCATCGATTACAATAAAAATATTTGATTTAATTTATCTTTTGCAACAAGCTCTTCTGAAGTGTATACAATTGTATAATCAAAATCGAATGTCTACACATGTAGTGGAAAGTGAAGTTCTTTATGCAACCATATTTGCCGATTTGTCCACAAATATGTAGATTGATAACTTTTTAGCAAAACCCATTCGGTGCTGTAAACCAAACTGCTTTATCATACACAAGGCTCAATAAACTATATGCAAACAAATAAAAGTTACGATGAGTGCAAATTGCTCTATGTGAATTTGCATGTTTAGTCACAACATTTTTCATTCGCTTCAAGAAAATTCTGTTTCGGATTCTTAATCATATCTTCCCCTGTATATAAAATAATCATATTCAAAGCATTGGTTCATTCAATAAATTAATATGGCCCAACCTTTCGCTTTCAGCTCACAGGTCAAGTTTACTAAATTGTCAAACTGTTTACATACCTGCAAATTTTTTCTTTTTCTTGCGAACTGTTTTTTTTTTTGTATTTAAACCTTCCTACCTTTCTACGCGTATATTTAAAGATCGTTGATCTTCACATTCCTGCACATGCTCGCAATACCGTAGCAATTTGCGCTATTATGCAAATTTAATTAGGTGAACGAAGTGATTCTAAAGTGTTGTAGCAGGAGCACATATTTTAAACGTTCTCATAAAGATGTCGCATTCAAAGCATGCATCGATTCATTCAATAAAATTAATTTAGGTCACCTTTCGCTTTTAGCTCGCAATTCAAGTTTACTAAATTATAAACTGTTTACATACCGGCCAAGTTTTTGTTAGCTGCTTTTGTTTGTATTATCATCTTTCAATCTTTCTATACATATAATTAAAGATCATTGATCTCCCATTCCTACCGTCGCAATTTGTTTTATTATGCGAATTTAATTGGGTGAAGCAGTAGCAACGTGATTATAAAGATGTGTCGTGCTATTAACCTTCGCAATGCATTTTTTATTCGTATTTTGTAGTTAAATAAAAAAAGATAACTACTTACGCCGGCAACGAAGAAACAAAAATGAATAATGCTTCATTTAAACTGTAAAGCAGGTTTTGCGCCATGCAAATTATACATGTTGCGTAAAGTTTGCGAATGCCTATAATAGATTCTGATCACCTGATAATCTGTTTTTGCCTTTTTCTTGTCAATTGTCATTAGTAATTGCTACATTTATATTTCTAATAAACTATAATTTTCTATTTTCATATAGTTAAGATTAAAGTGTGTGTGTGCGTGTGTGTGTGTAATGCGCCAGGAGTGGCGAGTCCACAAATGACGTCACATCCCTCGTCATGTGTGGGAGTGAGACAGAGACGGATGATGTGTGCGAGCGAGATAGCTGCAAAAGTATATTAGGACCTCCATAAGAAATAACATGGGATTTTGGGCCAGAACCGGCATGACTTACCTACTTAACTTCCCATTTTTCACAATAATCACAGTATTAGCCAACTCCCCACTATTTGTTGTGACCTTTCACTTCACTTGCTCTAATCAACTAGTTAGTAAAACCGAGCGCTCGCACCGTAGAAACCAGCAATACCTCGCTCGAATATAAAATCGACAATCCCTTGACGAGCCTTCGACTTGATGAGGTTACAAAATGATAAGCCAGAAACAACTCGCTACAATATAAAATAAGCGATGCCTCGACCTGATGTAAGAAAGGCCTCAATTTTTTTCTTAAAATTTACTGGACATTTTTTCTTTCGAATTTGTATGTATTATTGGAGACCGACAACGGCGCACATGAAAATATTGCATCTGAAGATAACTCCAGTGCATCAAAGTGAATAAAAACTATACCTAAACAGTTCTTGTAAATTTCGGAATGTGTATTATTCATTTACGCGTCTACGCTCAGAAAAATTGTGAGACATTACTGGTAGTTTTCAACTTGCGTAACGTAATCTTAAGTTTTTAGTTTGTCTATGTCAGAGCATAGAGCGAAATTGGAGAGTACTAGGAAATGTATGTCTGTTAGTGTTCAGTTCACTGACGTATTTACGTTCGCCCGAAGCATTTCCTTATTTAAACCAAAACAATTTCTAAAATAAACAGAAAAAGGCACCATAAAGTATCAAGGTTAAATCAATGAAACCATACATAGAATGCTTATCTAATTAATGGTTGACTCCAGACGCAATTCAACCTACAACATCTTGTTATGGTCGTAGCATACTGCATGTAGCAGTATGTTACAATGAGGCTAGCTGCATAATGTATACGCGGGCTGGGGAAAAGAAAAAGAGTGTTTCATGGCATTTTGATTGTCACTGTGAAAAGAAAAGTCAAGAACGGCTGAGTTTTCTTTAACGCGAAAACCAAGTAAATCTGGAATCATCCAGCGAGTATAGATCCGACGAGTGCATCCGCGAAGTTATTCGACAGTTTGGTTATACGGCAACCAAAGAAATAGCTGATGAAATCTCCAGGTGTCCAGGAGATCGGAATATCCCACAAATCAATTGAAATAAGTAAATAGGTGAAAAATGTATTCAAAAACTTAAACAAATGACAAAACGTTATAGGCTATAGTACTCTAAATTTTATCAAAATCAAATTTTATTCATAAATTTTCAAACTAGTTATTTAAAAGTCAGCCCTGATTAGTTTACAAATAATGCTATGCATTCAGGATGAATTTTAAATTCCCGACATCAAGTACACTAGTTGTAGACGTATTAGGCTTATGTTATCTCCGCAAATTTTAGTGCATCATTGAATTAATTGAGAGATTTAAGAATAATTTTGTTTGCGCCTTACACAATTTTTATGCCGAATAGCATGTTCTTGACCACAATGAATTTATTATAATTTAGATAACGGTACGAAATCGAAAATTGAAATTGATTTAGACGAATACTTTAATGGCCTCTAGTAAAAAGTATTCTTTTGAGCCTATGCAATTTGTCTGTGAAATACCCAGCAGCGTTTGTAGATGCAAAATCTCATCTGTAGTTTAAGCAACAGTACAAATCTGTCTTTTCAATTACGTGAAAGTTTTTTATGCAAATATTTGGGACAGAAGTCCTGTAATGGGCCGTCGTGCGTAGTCTATTTTAACAGAATGTACATTTGGCATAAATTTGTAAGGAGCTTTTAAGGAAAACGCAAGAAGACTATATACTACATCACTAATTATCATGAATACTATGGTACGAATATTTGATGGAGTTTCATGTCACTTCCCGTGTAAAGTATCACCAGGGGAGATCTTAGTTGAATGTTTAATTACAGTGAATCTACATTCCGATCCAGAAGGTCTTCTCGAGAAACGGAAATTTGGTGATTGAAGAAAAACAAACAGAAAATTCTTGCTTTTCAAAATGTATATTACTTGTATATTGATATCTCCTGGGGCGTGCAATTATTCCTGATATAGTTCAAATAAACACATATATAATAGAGTTTACAGAAATATTGGGATAATGGAGACAATGGATAACTGAGACAAATTGTCATGTATAATAATCGCTTTAATTTAATACATTGCATTAGTTTGTCTGTTTAATTGTAGTAGCGCACGTTGTGCGATTTCGCATGTCGAGGGTGTTCCTCATGTTTCATAAAAAGTTAATGTAAAGATAATTTCTGAGTTATAACGTGATGAGGACCTAAACGTTTATTCTTTCTCGTTCTACTCTCATGGAGCCCTCTTGATGTAGGGGTTGAAAAGGTCCGCTCCCCTGCTCTCGTTTCACGTCAGTAGAGGGACACTGAAATTAAATGGCTGCCCTCAGTTTCGTTTGGGTGGATGGGGCAAACCAGCTGAAGGTACGTCACCTACGCCTTCAGGTAAGCATTGGTAAGTAGTGAAGGGGCCCTTCTGGACCGGATGTGTGCAACGGCTTTAGTTAGGCACGAATTGTTTTGTATATGGCAGGTTTTCTTGGAACCTCCCCACATTCTCCGCCAATAGCCGAGGCGAGCTAGCGTGCCACCCTGCATGTCAACGCTGTCTACCGAGTGATCTGCCAGCCCATGCTGGCAGTCTGGATGTCACGTCCAAGCCAATCGCTCAACTTACATCCATAACAATCAAAGACATAAATTTATCTGAAATAAACAAACAGGAACTCATTAATACTTAATTAATTATATTTACATCATATTTACGTCATTACGTCGGCCAGCTGTGGTACATTCAGACATCGCATCAAACATTGCTAGGGCAACACCGCAAGGCGAGAACTCATAACTGGATATGGCGGCTATATAAAGCCGACGAGCCGAAGCAGAATTCTTGGTCCAGGGCTTATCTGGTTTAGAGAGTAATCTAAAATCAAGAATATTCCCAACCTACAACATAGAAGATTAATTCTATATTTCAGAGACCAATGTGAAAATTCCTATTTTTTCCCACACAAGAATAATTCTGCCCAGAGATTAACCTGAAATACTCCTACCCACACCTGAGCAGATGAATCATTCTGCAGAGATAAATCTGCAATACTCTTGCCCACACCTAAGCAGAAGAATGAGTCTCCGCAGTGATTATCTGCAATACTCCTGGCCACACCTAAGCAGAAGAATAATTCTGCGCATCAACATTTTTATCCTCTACATCTAGCAAAACGCATTTTGCTACCCTTATGCTCTCACGCACTAGCACAAAGCATTTTGCTACCCTTATGCTCTCACGTACTTGCAAGAAGCATTTTGCTACCCTTGTGCTCTCACGCACTAGCGAGGTTGTTACCCTACTGCTCACACGCAATAGCAGGATCAACATTTTTACCTTTATTCTGTTGACAGATAATTAAATCTGGTCTTCTTCTCCCTTTTGCAGAACGAGTAAACAGCAACGTCAGGAGCAAGACAGGATTGCATTTTTTAATTTGTTTTTATTTTTATTTTATCTGTTTGAATTTTCTGTTATTGAATTTATTGTGATATTAAGCTATGCAAATTAAATTACACATTTTATTAAATAAAATTATATTTTTGAAATTTAAACGACTGAGTTGTCCTTTAAAAATCGGCACTCCCTCCCACGACCGAGACTAGATCTCACAATTAGTTACTTTATTAGAGTAAAGTATGAAGAAGCAGTGGGGTAGTCAAGGGGTGGGTCAACGGGAACGTACCCTCCCATTTTGAAACCAATGGCAATTTAAGGATTTACGCTTTATTTCCACTTCAATTCTGAACAGTTTGTTGCTTATTATAAAAGTTAATATTTTATTGCATTAATACTTTCAGCGTAACAAATTTAAAGTTAATATGAAATAAAATATTTTTCCCTATCCCGCCAAATATCCTCTTAAATTGTTTCCTTGGGCTTTCTTTACTTTGTCACACTGATTTATTATTTGATGCGTGAAATAAATTTTGAGTAATCTTGCAAGCAAATTTGTACGTTTGGCTTGTAGCAACTTTTATCTCTAACTGTAACCATCCTTTCTAATCTCCTTCGATTTTTCTGGCCCTACTCCACAATATAAATTATTTCGTTAAAATTCTTTCGTTAAAGTTACATATTCGAAATTGTGTTCAAAGTATGTCAGGGTTCTGCAATTGTTTTGTAAAATTTCAATTATGATGTTAGTCTGAATAAGAATTACGTAAGATTGTGCCAAGAATTTTAAAAAGACAAAGTTTGTACGTTATTAAATTATTTATCAAAGCTGAATTTTATATATATTAAAAACGTGTTCAAGAAGTATTCATTAAAAACCCGTGAATTTTCAAGTAAAATAAAAAGTTTTTTCTTAAAAGAAAGTGCTATTAAAATGTTCACCAAAAACAATCTGAATTATCTGGATCCATATAAAAGTACCAGTTTACTCTATGAATAGATTCTTACTAAAACGGTACTAATTCTAACTTATTTATCCTATCATATAGGAACAGTTTTATAAAAGTAAACGTTCTATTATTAAAAAAAAGTCATGGCCCAAAACCGTTTAGCCAAAACAACAATTTTAAACTTTTTTGCAAAGTAAACTAAAGGCAGTGAGCTAGAAACTGTTACAAATAGGATTGAAACAGCTGTACAGTCTGATCCTGGTCCAACTTAGCCTCCTTCTGAAGCGTTAACGTCAGTAACTGCAGATTCTGCTTGTGTAAGTCTGAATTACTCTCATCATAAATTTTGCGACCAAAACGGATATATCCGGCTATATTGAACATGTTAGTATAATGACAAATGAAAATAAGCAAACGGCTATAAAAAATGTAAAAAGTCCAGATATACGATTTAAATTTCCTAGCCAGTTGCAGAAAGGAAAAAATCTTAATTTTCACCACAAATGGTTTTTGAGATGGAATTGGCAAACATACTCCAAAGTCGAGGATGGAGCATTTTGTAAATTTTGCTTACTTTTTTCAAAATCGGAAGGAAGGTGTGGTAATCAACTTTTACGCTCTCTTGTAAAGGTTAAATATAATGTCTGGAAACATGCAACTGAACGATATATAGAGCATGAAAAATTGTTGTATCATAGTTGAAGACGCCAAAACTATGAGTCCACTATCAGAAGGAAAGCAGACTTCTGTAGAGCAGCTGTAATGTTCTGTGGTCGGCGAGGCATTGGACTTAGGGAACATCGAGATTTTGGCCTAATAAAAAATGTGGAAATTGAGCCGGCTAAAAATAATGGAAATCTTCGTGCTCTATTAAGAAACAACGCCAGATATGATGGAGCTGAAGCGCTTATTAGAATCATGTCCAAGGGATGCATGTTATATAAGCCCAAAATTTCAAAACGAGGTGATTCAAACTATTGGACGTTCAATTAGGGAAAAATTTATAGCAGAGATCAATGATTCTTACTGTTTTTCAATAATGGCTTATGAAACAGGAGATATTTCCGCTACTGAACAAATATCGTTATGTATTCGTTCCACAAAATTTGTAGACAAACAACCAACCCTTTGTGAGTATTTTCTTGGTTATATTCCTCTTGCTAATAAAACCGCGGACGGTATCTCTGAAGCAATACTGAACGATATAGAGTCAATAGGTTTGAGTGTCAACAAAATACGAGGGCAAGGTTACAATGGAGCCGGTGCAATGAGTGGTCAGTTCAATGGCGTTCAAGCCAAAATCAGAGAAATTCCTCCAAGTGCTCTGTACGTTCATTGTTCAAGTCACAGCTTCAATTTGGCTGTTCAGCATACACAAAATCGTATGAACAATTTAGGAGAAATTTACAACTTGTTCAATACTCTTAAAAAGCAAGTTCTTTTGAAAAAGGTTGTGTGTTACACATTCGTCCAGGGGCCGGATTCTGTAACACGGAGAATTTGGGAGATGAGAATTTCGTTTTCTTAGAATTCCTATTTCCCTAATTCTCCATTCGCAATTCACTTACATGGTTGGAGAATTAGGGAAAACGTAAGAAATGTGAAAAAGTGTGAACCGACTGGGACGAGTAAGGGTATCACTTTTTGTTGTAGAGGGTTGGACTTTTTTCATATTTGAGGTACATCTGCCTGTTACCTTCCACTTTCGAAATAAATAGAAAATTCTGTTTTGTAGCGGTAGTTTTTGAGGGATGTAGGAGGGTAGGTTTTCTCGAGTTTTTCCGGGATAACGAGAGAATGGAGAGTAGAAGGAGAATGTATGTGGTATCAAAAACAGTGGGAGCTCAGAGCGAACAAGATAGGTGGTGGAAATGAGGCGGGGTGAGTGCGGGGTAGAAATCGGAGCTGATTAATGGAAATAAGAAAAAAATAAAGACAATATCAGGAGCTGCAATAATTCGCAGGGGTAAGCTCAGGATCTCTAAGCCAAATGAAAAAAAAAATAAGAACTCACTTTGGTAACTTGGTATGCATGGGTATTATAGGCTACATTTTATTTCGATTAACAGTAATTTGCAGATTTCAGCGGCCTCGGCGGTAAACTTTGTTGTCGCAATATTCAAGGGCGCCTAACTCGTGTGGGGGGCTGTAGAGTATTGGGGTTTTTTTTCTGATGGATTAAGGGCTTAGAGTACAAAAATATAGGTGAAAAATTTTTGGGGAGGGTGTTTTGGGGGTTGAGGGTCGCACCACTCTCATAGGGGGTTGTCCAAACTACGTCATGTTTGGTTCCAAAGTAAAGAGGGAGTAGAGGGTAATTTCACACAAAAATAAAATACCAAATATTTACATACTGAGGAACTTCTTCCCAGTGTTTATAGAAAAGTAAAAAAACTTAGAACCACTATTCGGAGTAGAGAAGAAAAGCTACACTATTCACTCAAAACTACAATCTCAACACATGTTTTATTCATTTTCGCTAGAGCTCATCCGAAAATATTATAAAATGTCGAAATTTCAAAAGATATACCTAACAAAACTTACCTGACGAAAAAAATTACAAGGATGGGCGCATGGGATCACACTTCAGTATAGTAGAAGAGAATGCGTACGTGTGCTAAGATGAAAAGCTACTGGCGTTCTACATATTTTTCCCGTTAAAATTGGTCTGACCCCATGAACCTACTTAAGGGATACGTATGTATAATGTGTTGTGAAGAATTTTTTGAATTGATGCTTAAATTTTCGCATTGTTTTGTTTGTATAGCCTCACCAATGTTTTTCTCTCTTCAAAATGATATATTTTTTAAATAAAAATATAAACTTTAAACTCTTGTAATATTTTTAACATGCCGATTATGTTTGCTACTACATATGCTTTACAAACGGGCGATTTGGGCTATTCGTCATCACCAAATAGGCGACTTTGTTATTCAAAGAGCAAATTACGTTCATGTACAAGAATTATACTCATTTCATACATACATATTCTAAAGTTGAACCTGTATGTATGAAATGAGTATAATTCTAAAGTTGAACCATTCTGTCAATAATCTCTGACTTGATCAGATCGACAGCGGAGTGTGTTTCATTTAAAATTAACTAAAAGTGGTTAAAAGTAAATATATATTTACCAAACAAAGTTTCATTTAACAATAAAGTGTCCGTGCATCGAGCTATACTGTTTTTAAGACACGACCGCTAGCGGTTAGCCGGATGATTGAAGATTAAAAAAACATTTAATCCCAGCTGTGAAATCGAAAAAGCACTACAGCAATACACGTGCTCGCTCTGAGAGGATCCCGAATTGGGAGAGCGGACTGAGGCGCCATCCTCACGGATAGGTGGCGACACTTATTTTTCAATCCCAAAAATTATAGTAGCAGGCGCGTGCACCTAAAGCGCCAGACGGCACAAACTGGAACTAACACATCCCAAAGTGACCTAATGTTTTGTCACGAAACGGAACCAAACTGAATTGGATTTATTTCACCATTTTGACTGGACAAATTGTCATTGTATGGAAAAGCTACCTTATCTGGATTATTCAACCTGGGTGCATTCAACTGTAACTGAATGATCACTAGGTGATCTGGCACTATTCTAGAAAGTAGCTAACAGGATCCAACTCCTACTCTCAACATACAGCCAAAGCGGAATCATTAAGGTTTTTCTTTCTTTTTTTTTGCTTAATTATAGTGACATAGTAGCTTAGTTTTTGTAGGGTTATTTAGCTTACTTTTCTTCTTTTCTTACTCTTGCTTAGAATTAGAATTAGATGTAGTACATAGTATAATTAGCGCACTAGGTAACAATTAGGTGGTGGTTGACTCTACCTTCTGTGACTTACAGATACACTTCAATCTCTTGCCCACTTAGGGAAAACCAATCCTCCTAGGCAAAGTGCCATTTTCTTCACTAACTCTCACACAGGACATAGTTACACAAACTTCTAACAAGGATGACCAATAGCTTACCGCCCCTAGAGGGCACATAAGCATGGGTACGGACAGAGGGCCGCAAAATTACTATGCGGAACTGGACATGGAGACTTTCATGCCCAGAAAGCAAGCTAGAAGAGCGGACAAGCGGGGCACAAAGTGGTCAGAGTTCCCACTACTTGAAGAGTCACAAAGTGGCGACTTCACTGGGCCTGATCCTAAATACGTGTTAATATCGCTAGCGGACAACAAAAAACTCATCACCGAACTTATCCCTTTCATTGTCACGAAACATATAGAGCACTGCTCGCCATCAATTCGCTCCTGCAAACCCTTGAGAGATGGGAAGTATCTTGCTTTCTTTCCCCCTAGAACCGCAGCTGAGAAACTGATCAAAAACTTTACGAAGATAGAGGGCAATGAGACAAAGGTGGAATACCACCACAAACTTAATTCGTCCAAAGGCATCGCTTTTGCTCCCTACCTCAAGTTCCTCACAGAGGTAGAGATCTTGAATGGGCTCAAGGAAAAGAATAAGACCGTGACGGAAGTGAAAAAGTTGATACGACAAAAGATAACGTTCCAACTCCATCTGGTGACTTACAAATTACTTTTGATCGCTTCACGCCCCCAGCCAGCATCGTCTGCTGCCTGGAAAGTCTACCGGTTCGTAGATGGTACCCGGCACCCCTACGGTGCAGATTTTGCCTAGTTTTCGGACACCACGAATCATCCTGCAAGGAGGGGCCGGAGTGCGAGTTCTGTGGAGGCCCTAAGGCAAAAGGCGGCACTGTGCATGACAATTGCAATCAAATCTACTGTGTTGGCTGCTGGATTGCAGGGCAGCACACCACGCTCTCTAGAGAATGCCCCTCTTTTCTCAGAGAAAAGGAGATTGTGAAAATCCAAGTAGACAACCATCTCACAAGGTATGAGGCAAGGAGGTATGCCATTAATGGGAGCCTCGCTCCAGTACAAGAAAGCCGGAGCAGGACCCTGCCTGTACTATCATTTGCCCAAGCCTTCAACCACGCACCATCCACTTCTAATGAAAGGATAGAGGCTGTAACATCCAAAGAATCAGGCTCATTGGAAGCCCTTCCCAAGACCATTGACAAAATGAGCACACTTAAGGAAAGTGAAGCTATAAGCAACACTCCACCGAATCAAAAACCAAAAGCTAACACACAAAAACGCAATGTAAGGCACACGCCTCAAAACAAAACCCGACAAGACATAAATGAATCTACACCACAAAAAACACACACAACAGCTACAATTCATAAAGCACCAGATTCAAACACCGAAGAACACAAAGACATAGAAACAATCACTATTACAGACTCCCCCTCAGCAAAAAGCTCTACTGACAATCAGACACAAAAAAACCAATTCTCGCTCCATCAACAACCTTCAGCATTATGGCCTCCACAGGTCCCTCCACCGAAAGCATCGCCATTACGGCTGGCAATAAGCATACCTTCGGGGCTAAAACCCATGAGGACGTTAATAAACTCCTCTGACTATCACCCACTACCTTCAAATCTCTTGCAGGTCCTTTTTTGGAGCACGATCAACTTTCTATCTTCTCTCCTAACACCAAACAACTAGACACGAACCAAACCATACTGCCAGTTACAGACGACGAAATGTCAGAAGACTAGTAGAATACTTATGTAATTACTCTCCTTGAAGCCTAAGATATTCTCTCCACAACCACACCTTCCCTTTCCTTCCCTCCAATATGACCCATAATACAAATCAGGCACGGCACCCTTTGAAAGATTGTAAAATCCTTCAATGGAATGTCTGCGGCCTCTTCAACAATCTGGGCAGCCTTCAGCTGCTCATCTCCGAAATAACACCCTCTATCCTCGCCATCCAGGAAACCCACATCCCATCCATACCAACATCCCCTCCTCTCCATATACGCAACTACTCCACATACCAATATAACACATCTACCACTCGTCGAAGAGGAGTGGCTATTCTGGTTAGAGATGATATCCCCTCGAGCCTGGTAAACCTGAACACGCCATTATCAGTTATCGCTGTGAAGATTCACTTACACATTCCTTTCAATGTGGTGTCTGTCTATGTGGGGGCTGAGGACGTAGTTAATGGAAGACTACTAAGTTCCCTTGTGGAACAGGTGTCCGGTCCCACCTTCCTCCTGGGAGATTTTAACGCGCATCATCCGTTATTGGGATCGCCGCAAAGCGACCTGAGGAGAAGGAGGATTGCGGCCTGGCTGGACAGCTCCGACCTTATCCTCCTCAACGACGGCTCACCCACCATTCTAAATACAAGGAATACCTTCACACATATTGATCTCTCTCTAGCACCCCCATCATTTGCGCACCAAACCAATTGGCAAGTAGCAAAAAGCCCAAAGGGAAGTGACCACCTGCCAATAATCATTTCCATCTCAAGACTTCTTCCAGGCAGAGCGCACATTTACAGGTATGTGGAAAGCCGTGCTGACTGGGAGAGATTCCAAGCAGCCGCTTCAGAGTACCTTGCTAAAACTCCGGCCAGCACTAACGTAAATAAGGAAGCAGCTACCCTAAGAGAAGCGCTAAGGTACGCAGCGAACAATAGCATTCCGCTAAATAAACCCACTACCAAAGGACAGCCCCCGTGGCTAACGGCACAAGTCAGACTACTTAGGTATCAAGGATGCCGCCTGGAAGAAGCTAAAAAGACTTCCTAATGCAACCAATGCCATTGCATATCGCAGGGCAAACGCGCAAATGAGAAGGGAGATCAAACAAGCTAAAAAGTAATCTTGGCTGGATTTTGCGGATGGCATAAATGCGACCACACCAATGCGCGACAATTGGCGGAAGGTCCGAGCTATTTGCGGACGACCCAATAAGGCAGGCATCACAGGCCTTATGATTGAGGACCAAATAGTGCAGGACCCGAAGCTAATTGCCGAAAGCCCGGCTACCTACATCGCCGATTATTCAAACACAGTACAGTACCTTCCGGCACTCGACCAGAGGGAACAGGGCGAGAAGATCAGACCTGAAACCAGAGCATCCCATAATCTCCAACCATCAGAAGATCCCTTCTCCCCCAGGAAATTAAGAGCACTCTTAGTTTCTTCCTTGGCACTACTCCTGGTCTGGATAACATATCCTTCGGCATGCTCAAAGAGGCGCCTCCAGCCTGGTTCCACAGAGTAAAAGGACTCTTTGATCTAGTCCTTGATCAAGGCAACTTTCCGCAGATCTGGAAAACTGCCGAGATCAGACCTATCCCAAAGGACTCAAAAAAGTCCCTAAGCCCCTCCGAAACCAGACCAATTTCACTCCTACCCACAACGTCCAAAGTCCTAAAGAAGCTGATGGAAAACAGAATGTCTTGGATATTGGAGCAGAAGCTGCTGCCACATGTTGCTAACTACAGACCTGGGAGAGGAACACAATCCCTCCTCCAGGAGCTGGAACACAACCTGGCATGCGCACTCTCCAAGGGAAAGCATTCTGTTGTGCTGTCAATCGACCTGGAAAAGGCGTTCGACCGCACACCCAAGCACCCTATTCTCCGACAGCTAAACAAATCGAACATGGGAAAGAGGTTCGTTAACACAGTGGACTCATTTCTGACAAATAGGAAGATCAAAGTGAGAGTGGGCGGACATTTTTCCTCGGAACATGCCCCGAAGAATGGACTCCGACAAGGCTCTCCGCTTTCGGTCCACCTTTTCAATACCTATATACACTCTCTATCTGAGAGCCTAGACAACGTCCCGGACCTCTTTTTCCATATCTATGCAGATAACATCTTCTGCTACGCTTCAGGTGAGGTCCCATTAGTAAACCACGTGCTCAACAGAACACTGAGGGCCATCTCAGTTTGGGCCGACACGAATGGGGCCAAAATACCTACAGGAACCTAGAAGCTTTTCACGTCTGTCGGAGAGGAAAATGTGCAGAGAGCGCCTTTGAAGGCGATTTGGTTTCTATCCCTCTTACAAAAAGTTTCGAAATTTTGGGTCTGACCTTCTCGCACAACCTCAACTGGACCAAGCACACTGCAAACATGGCAGAATCGGTCAGAAGCAGAAACAACCTTTTAAAAATCATATTCAGACGGAATTCTGGCCCCCACTGGAAACGGCTACAAAGATAGCCAGGCAATTAGTGGTCGGCAGGATAGACTACTGTCTCACCATCTACGGATATACCACCCGCACGAACATCCGCATAATCCAGGCATCATTAAACGCCACGGCAAGAATTGCACTAGGTGCCCTCCGAACAACACCGATAACCAGCCTTCTGGTGGAATCAGGCTCCCCTACTATCCCGCAGAGAACAGAGGAGCTAGCCGGAAACCTCGCCTTCAAATCCATCCATTACCCAAACTCCCCACTCCAACTCCTAACATTGGACATCCTTTCCGCAAACTGCCCCCTTTCCAGACGCACCTACCCCAGTTTAGCTAGAGGGATAGCTAACATCCCGAACAACCTCAGAGAAATCCCCTTCTTCCCAGAACTATGCTCAACTGGACGATAAAAATAAAATACGACTCCATATAGACACCTACAGACGTCAACATTTACACGGACGCCTCTAAAGACGGAGATCAGGTGGGAATAGCCATATGGGCTAATCATAGAGACCCTGACCTTCCTCAATGGTACAAACTGCCAACGTGGACAGATGTGTTCACGGCGGAGCTGACGGCTGTCTGGGAGGCTGTCAGATGGGCCACCAAACAGGTGACAACATGTGCCATTTTCTCGGACAGCCTGTCCTCGCTACAACCAATCAAGAACCTTAAGAACAGGAACCCGTTGGCAGTAAACATCAGAAATTCCCTACATACTGGTAGAATTACGCTAGCTTGGTGCCCAGCGCACGTGGAGATAGCAGGGAACGAGAGGGCGGACGAGCTCGCCAAGAGTGCGATCTGCACTCAGAGTGAACTAATATCCCCACCAGCCTATAAACCAATTAGGGCACATTCCAGAAAGCTGCAATATGACAACAGAAACGCCATTTGGAGCGTATCTAACACCTTTTTAGCTAGCCATCACAAGCCTATCATGCCAGAACTTCCCAGGAGCAACATGGTAGCGGTTGCTAGACTAAGGTTAGGACACTTCTTGCCTGTCAAGATACATATTTTTCAAAGACAACCAGTCCCCGCTTGTCCTTACTGCAGGAACGCAATGTTGACGGCTACCCATGTTTTGCAGCAATGCAAAGAGTTACGTAGACTACTCTACGAACTAGGGACTACTAAAACACCTACCGAACTCCTCACATACAATAAGGATGACACGAACCTAATACTTAACGCTATTAGAACCTACCTAAGCGACGGAAACAAAGACACAAGACTCTAACTGCATACATACGAACACAGGCCCTAAACTGCAGACATAATTACATATACACCACCTAAAAACACACCCTAGTACAGACAAAAACTAAAAGGAAGGCTGAAAAATATAGTTATGTAGGTATAAACAATTTCAAAATGTAAATTCTATAGTTAAGTAGGTATTAAAATCTCTAGATAAAGTAAATATAATGAATTTGTTAAACATTTATAAAAAAAAAAAAAACTTATTTCCTCTTAAAATGAAATTACTAGATTTTTATAATATTATTATATAATAAAAAAAATGAATTTCTGTAAATATAGAACTATTATCTGCAGAAGGCGGAAATAAATGTAGTTAAGTAGGAATTAAGAATTAGAGAATATAAGTATAAGTGAAATTGCTAAAAAATAATAAATAACTTCTTATTTCAACATCAGAAAATAGGAAAAGAAAAAAAAATAAAAAAGAAAAGCAACTTGTTAATAAAATTATAATCTAGATTAGGAATAAAAGAAACAGAAAGAGAACATAATTAGAGGCAAACTACATAAATAGCAAGACATGGTGCTGCACTAAAACTAAACATTAGAGACAATATTACTATAAAATACATGAAAGTGATGGCTTAAAATTAGTACAAGTATGAATAGCTTAACTACTACTCTATTACTATGATTAACAATAATATATCGCACAAACGCGGCAGCAATCTGGTGGAGTGCGGGACCAAAGCTGGTGCGCACTTGGTTCCCACTGTTTTGTTGTGAACCGCCCAGATACTTGTAATTTTTCGCTATATTTCTCTACAGCACACAGCCCAAAAAAAAAAGGTAAAATTAAAAGATGCACCACAAACGTAATTAAAATATCTGTCAAAATAAACAGACGACTTAACTTGTGCCAAAGCAGACTAAGCTCCTAGTTCCTCCTCCCCGTAGCCTTCAGAGCAACTGTTTCCTCCTCCTTCCCTACTTTCTCCTTGCACACCCTCCTCCTCCCAAAGTAATCTTTTGTTCTCCTCCACCTCCTAGTTAAGCCATGTAGGTTCTTTCTTTTGTTTTAGATAAGCCAGGCCTAGCCGCAACACCTAAAAAATAAGCGAATATGTAAATAAACTGTTGTAAAAACGTAATGTTATTGTAAGGTTATTCATAAGACTGTAATAAACCCAGATAGCTGCCCAGATGGCCTAGTAACCGTGGGCCCTTAAACATTAGTTGTAAATTAGGTTAGATTTAGACAAATCTATGTAATTACAACTAGTGATAAATAAATAAATAAATAATAAATAAAAAAATAAAGTTGAACCACTGACATTTATCTATAACATGGACCGCTTCATTTTTTATTTCATGTAAGGCGGATTTTGTTGGCAGAGGTGCGACAATTATCTAGTTCCAAATTTTATTTAATATTCATATTACAAGTTCAACAAATTCAAAATACATTCCAAATTACCTAAAGATAGGTATGGGGGGCAGAGAAAAAATTATAAATGTCACGGTATACAGACTAACAAGATATGACTGTCCCGCACAATAAATTCGCTATTTTGTCCGTCATACGAATAGAATGATAAATAGAATTTTAATTTGCTTGTAAATTTATTCTACTGGATCAATTTAAGATGTTGAACTAAGTACAATTTTCACATTTCTTTTATATTAATTAAGTAGATGGAATGAATTCATACATTTATTACCATTTTTTAATGTTATTAGGAAAAGTGCAGTTAAGTGAAGGAAGTTTCCCAGTGGATATTCGTTGAAATTTTTTGAAGCTTTTCCATGCGCATATAAAACAGAAATTGAAGGAAGACTATTAGAAATTTATTTCACATTTTAATTTGCCTCTAACTCTACATTTTTGTACTTCGTTATAATGTATTGCAAATCTGCCTGCTATTCGAGAAAATTACCATTGCCACTAACTAATTTCACTATAAAACTTTCGTTGCTTTAAACTAATAAAACCAATATATTATTATGGCAAGAAATTAAAATTGCATTTATTTCAATGTTCTCAACGGATCTAGTGGAAGGTAGTAACATAAATATTCACACTTTATTTTTCCCTTTTAAAAGAACCGATTCACATGACGTCACACGCACTTGACAGCTCAGACGACCATCCCTTTTTACTCTGTATACCGTGACAAATGTTGCATTGTCATCTACTTCCTATCTATATATTCAATAGGAAAATGCACTGACTGAAACTGGACTATGGGGGATTTCGTATAAAGCTTATTATTTAAAATTCAACAGGATACAGTAAGTAAGCAAAACGAGAAAACTATAGAAAAGTGATCTCATGATAATGTAAGCAACTTCAGTAGTGTTAGCAATCTATGTTATACATTCCAATATGTTGAGCCAAAAATATAACGCTATGGGTCTAATTTTCCATATATAGATATCTCAAGTTTAGTAAAAAAAAACACGTGTAAAAATTTAAACTATGGTAATGACTTTTTATAATATTAGGCTCTTTTGGCCATTTAATAATTAGCAAATAACACTATTTCATGTCAAGCATTGTCATTAGAAGCAACAAAATTATTAATTTGTGCATTCATTATCACTTCATATGTATTAAAATTACGCTAACAAAAGCAACAGATATGACATCAGCGCTGAGCTTGTTTATACCTATAAAAGCAAGTGATCTAATAACTATTGGCGTCTAAGCTTAGAACGTTCATGCAAAACGTCTATTCATTTAAAATTGCGGACGCTAACATTAGCCTCTCAGCTACGTGAATTGTATCCGAAATGCCCTGTGTCAGATTCATTCCTTAATTAATTTTTAACTGTTTATGCGACGAATTCCATAGGCTCCTAAGGGATGACTTTTAGCTTCAGTTTCAAGTTGTCGCTGACACCCGAAATAATCTGTGTTGCACATTGGGCCGCGAGCACATCAAACCCCACATCCAATGCTATATATGTATGTGCGTATCTGTACATATGTAAGTCATCTAACTCAAATATCATAGCCTCATAATTTCATGGAAGCCTTTTATTATTTCAAAATGGGATCAGAAAAGAGAGCCCCGTACGGCAGAGATTCCATGAATATAAAATCGATTTCCATATTTGATTTAATTTCAGATATCATCGTTCCCCATTCGGGCTCGGCCAGGTATCGATGTGACTTTCTGGATTCCTCTGTAAGAGAGTGTACATATATAAGTGAGGGTATTTTAATATTTTGCTCCACGATTTCAAAGTGACATGAGCCGGAAAGTGTGCACTGGAAGCGAAATTTGTAGTATATTTCTGGTGGATCCATGGGACGTTATCGCAGTAATATATTCACCTCTAGCGACGTAGATTTATTGATTTTAGGTATTTACTATACTATCTGGAGTGCTTTATCCCAGGCTGGTTACTGTGTCTTTTCCATCACAGGAACTCAGTCCGGTGTTTTCACCCTCAGGGTAACTTCGAATCAGGGCACAAATTTCCAGATCATTATGGAATTGTCTGGTAAATAACAACAAGCTTTTCGGGATCTTATTCCCTTTTATTTGCCATTTATGCCCCCCCCCCCCTTTTAAATCTCAATCTTGCCATCGACATAAATTTTTTTGTACGCTATAGACGGGTGTTCGGTGAAATTCTATCGCACCGGTATATCTTCCCGTCGACCCTTACGGAATTCTTTGATGGTGGATGGAGTAGCTACATGATTTGAATTTTAAGTCGGCCGCAAAGAAGACATACTTAAGGTGGGACATCACTGAAACTTCGAAAAATTGGATTTTGATTGAGCTGGATTTGGTACCGGACCATCAAAATAGGAAAAGGGGAAATAAAATACTATGTAACATAAATTTTGCGAACAAATTGCCTTGTTCCTGTCGAAACTTCTTTTCTTTGGTATTGTGAACGTTTTTCTTTTTTGATTTGGTTCTTGCCAAAACAATTTGGTACTACATGGTGTTCGAAACTTTTCTGTGTCTTTTGAGGAATGATTTGCATAAATTTAAATTTTTTGTTTTTGGGTGAGTATAAACTAATAAAATATTAATAACTTTATTAGACTCTCTAGGACTGTCGATGAATGCTTTAGGCATAAATCAAATAAACTGCGTCCTGAACTCCTTAAGTTGACTGTTGAACATATGTAGCTGATACTGACGATAATATTGTCACTCGAAGTGAAATTTCTTGGGTTTCTGAGGATTTTCATCGTCCAGAACTAATGTATTCTTTTATACAATAAGCACCTGACGCTAACGTAGTTTTTACGAAATCTTATTCATTTGACTTTCGTAAGGCAGACTCTCAATCGATTCGAATATCTTTTTTTTTAAAAAGACAACTTCTGAAAAGAAAACATCCTGTAAACAAAGCAAGTAAACTTTTAGTAAAATTAACTCTAACAACAGGTACACAGCCCAGCAAAGCCATTTATTTGTCATCTACATAACATATTGCACAAACACAATACAAAAGTATAGCCTCATCGAGCAGATCAAATTAAAATCATTATCATATGTTTGGACCGCTACATTCGTCCTAAAAACAATTCCTGAAAAGGGAACATATTACATAAATGCCATGCTAAAATTGAGTTCCGGAAAGCAAATGAATTCAGTCTAATTACAATTTTCCAAAAATAGGCACAACATCTAACAAATGCATGTGCTGTAATGTAGCATACAATGCATGGCAGAAATACGATCAGTTCAAGCAGATCAATTTGAAACTCTATTATTATCAACATTACAAGTAACATCGAAGGGGAATTTCTTCTCTACGTGATCGAGTTAAAATTTTTGCAAATATAATTCACCTTAACACAGCAGCATGGGTTGCTCTAAAATTCCTGTAGCTATGCATTTTGGTTTGCTGCTATGCATATTGCGCCGCTAGTACTGTAAGTTCACAGCTGCACTGCCAATTCTTGTAATCATGCGCCTCTGCTACTCCATCAGTCGTGTCGTGTGCAAGCGAGGGCTATATAAACGACAAGCTGACTGGGGGTCTCGACTGATTATAAGATAACAATTAAAGCCGGGTCTCGACTGACTTAAAAAATGTTATTCGGGTCTCGACTGAGACAATCATATACTAATTAATCTTCTATTTCTGGTCTCGACGGAAATAAAGGGTCTAACTTCGGGCTTCGGCTGAAGTTAAGATAACACTTAAATCCGGGTCTCGACTGACTTAAAGAATATTATGCCGGGTCTCGATTGAGATAATCATTTAATAACAAATCTTTTGTTTCTGGTCTCGACGGAAATAAAGGGTCTAACTACGGATTTCGACTGAAGTTAAGATAACACTTAAAGCCGGGTCTCGACTGACTTAAAGAATATTATCTCAGGTCTCGACTGAGATAATCATTTACTAGCAAATCTTTTGTTTCTGGTCTCGACGGAAATAAAGAATCTTACTTCGGTTCTCGAATGAAGTTCAGATAACAATTTAAGCGGGTCTCGGCTGACTTAAAGAATATTATCTCGGGTCTAGACTGAGATAATCATTTACTAATTAATCTTCTATTTCTGGTCTCAACGGAAATAAAGAATCCTACTTCGGGTTTCGACTGAAATTAAGATAACACTTTAAGCCCGGTCTCGACTGACTTAAAGAATATTATCTCGAGTCTCGACTGAGATAATATTACTAACATTAACACTTTATTTCTGGTCCCGACGGGAATCAAAAATTGTTCTAACCAATGATTAGAATAATAAAGGGTCTTAACATTAGCTTAAAGCCAATTCCCACGTGGAAAGTTTAGATCGGTGAGTACCAGCCACTTGTAACATTTTATTATTTATTCATATATCCATTTTGTTATTTATTTACTCATACATATATCTACATGATAATAGCAAAAGCTAAAAAAATATTTTCAATTTGTTATTTCATCACATAACCCCATTATATTTTTGGTGACAAGTTTCAAGTCTTGGTTTGACTCATCAACAGGTCCCAAATAGCGAAATTGAGTGACTTGAAAAGCAAATGAAAAAATAGAAAAAAGTAAAGAAATGAAAAATTGAAAAAATTGAGAAAAATAGAAAGAAAAAAGTTTATTAAAAAAAATTAAAAAAATTACGAACACAGATTCATTCGAAACGAATCGAACCTGTATACGCCCGCAGGTGGCTAAAAAAAGAGAAAGGAAGAAGAAAAAGCGTTTCGTGTGAGCAGAAAACCTTACACTCAGCGGTACAGCTCTGTTTTCTGCCTGCTGTAGACGCTTGAAACAGATCAAATTGATCTCCTCTCATATTAAAGTCAGAATTAATTCTGGGGTGTGAATAATATAAGGCAAAAACACTCCTATATTACACCAAGGATCAAGAAATAAAAATAGAGATTACTCTTTAGGATTTTTTACTGGGTTAAACTTATATGTATATGTTTAAGAAGGAATTTATTCGGATTCTCCGGTATATACATATAGAGGTTGTGTGATGAAATAACAAATTAAAAATTTTTTTTAGCTTTTGCTATATACCGGAGAATCCACATAAATTCCTTCTTGAGCAAATATAAGTTTAACCCGGTAAAAAAAAAATCCTAAAGAGTAATCTCTATTTTTATTATATACTGTGTGTGCACATCTATCAAATATCATAATTTTACTTTACTATATATTTATTTGTATCACTTTCTTGACGAACTTATATTGTAACTTTCTGCCAATAAGTGTTTAAGTTTTTCAGTGTGCTCCAAAATTCTCTGACCCAAAACTTCTATATTGACCTAAAGCAACTATTCTTTTAAAATTCGTACATTATAAATCTGTGTCAATAAGTGTGTTTTCTAGTGTGTGTGGATCTTTTACCTGAAAACTTTATATACATAATTCTGATTTTAATTGTGGGAAATTCTAAAAAAAAAATAAGTGTGGCTGTTTATTGAAAGTCAAAAGAAGAAAATAGTGTTTATTTTTGATAAGAAAGTCGACCACTGATCTTGATCCGAATTTACCAGTGTATTCATTTCGGTTTCACTAAATTCAAATTTGCGTGTACGTTCTTACAACGCGCAGTACAGTGGTGTTCAATGAAAGTGATATTAACGAATCTATTAACTAATTTTACAAAATAATTGTTGCTGGCCTTATATTATCAACGCCCGATATTTGCAATCAAAATACACCTTTCTCCACTCCTTGGTATAATAATGAAATTATGAGGACGGGTAACCCTACGGAGGAAACCGTCGGTGAGATATTTACTTATTTATTATCATTAGTTGTAATTATACATAGATCTTAAAATTAACCTGTCTTAATTAACAACTAATGTTAGTGGGTGCACGGCTACTAGTGCATCTGGGCCAAGCTGCCTAGTGTTTTTGACTGTCTTGTTTGACTTAAAGCTAACAATATATAATTTTGCAAAAATTCAAATGCAAGTTTCATTTGACAGCTTTTTCTTTTAGGTGTTATGCTTAGGCCTGGCTCATCTACAGTAAATCTAAGAGGCTTAACTAAGGAAGGGAGGAATGCGAATATTAACCTAAGAACCAAAAACAAAGAAAATTAAAGAGTATGATATTATTTTTACAAGAAATAAGGGGTATGTTTGTCAATCGCTAATCTTATGTAGTAAAATTTATCATCTTATTTTCTAGGTCATGATCTGTCCTAATACAAGGAGGGTGAGATATGATTTTATCTAATTAAAGTTGCATTTTTTTATTACTCACATCGAGAAGAGATCAAGATTGATTCAAAAACGTTTTCGACCTTTATTAACATACGGCGGAATTTTGATGGATATAATAAATAACTATTTAAAATGAAATTTGGATGTCACACTAGTTCCGATCTAAACAATATCTACAACCTCCTTGCTGAATTCTTTAGTGTTAGCACAGACAATAAATACAGATATCCAACACCTAATGAGCGAAAGTGATGCTCTGCAGAAGAACGCAAAAGTATCGTTTGCCGGTAGAACTGCCCAGTAGGAAAAAGTTTTTTGAGTTATCGAGGAAGGTCAACGATATTTTGTATCATTGACTTATCTTATAACTATTTTTAATAGAGTGGCACAGTTTTATCAACGTTGAAGTTATCAATCCTTAGGTCATATACTTATCATAGTTGATAAAACAATGCATATGTAATACATGACACAACAATGACAAGCGGTAAAAGACACAACGTTGACAAGCTCACCACTGACACCACAACGGCAAAAGAAATATAAATGGATTTTATAATTTAGATTTTAAAATACGCACAACCTGATCCGTAGCAGCTCTACATATGTATGTTATATTTACAACCCACGAAGCTAAATTACCAGGCATAGGCAAACAGTTTTTTAAAAATGCTAACGGTCATAACTCTTCACATATGACTCAAGTCTAGTGCAAAGAATTGTATGAAAAAGGAAATGCATGTCAAATATTTTGTAGACCATTCAAATAATACCTTTGACTTTAATCACAAACAAATATGCCCAGATGTTCAAGCGTAGTGGAAAAAGTGGTCATTGAAATTTTCATTTGAGATAGCTTGCCTACTTTATTTCTTGATCTCTACATTAAAATTGTTTGTGTTAGAAGAATTTAAATATTTTGTTAGATAATGATTTTTTATTACTTAATTTTTAACATCAAAGGGCTGCTACAATGTTGTGAAGCATTCATGGCACAATTCCACAAACAAGCAAGGCGGAAACAGTAACAAGTAAGAAAAAGCACAAAGGCATACTATATTACATTCCCAAGAGCCCATAATATGCGTAAAAAAATGTTAACCAGCTTGAAGAACAACCAAATCAAGATAAAGCGAAAAATATTCAATCTCGTCTACTAAGCAATAGGCGAAGGCATATTAACAATCAGGGAATTTTTATTGTACTTTGATGGCGTAAAATACAAATTTACAAAATTCCTCCGTGTTATAGAGTATGTTTTAAAATTTTCTTTCTGTTCAATCTAGAATATCCAACTGCTGGCTATAAGTTTTGGAATTTGTACAGCGTTATTTATACAAAATTGAATCGGGTAAAAAAATTCGAGTGTAGAAGTATACTTCTTTCTGATTTAATTTCAAAATGAACATTCCTTTATTAAGATATTTTATATAATATATTTTAATAAATTTTTAGTACATAATAGATACATTTTTTGAAAGCTTTTCTTTATAATTATAATATCCGGTTTTGTGAATGCAATGTCCTTAATAACCGGTCAACAAAACTCAAAATTTTACAATCACATCCACTTCCAACATTATTGTGAGATAAAGTCTCGTTCGTGAGGGAGGACAACTCAGTTGTTTTAATATTTCAAATATAAAATTTTATTAAAATTCAATCCAATTTTCTTAACTTAATATCACAAAATTCAATATAATAAAATTAAAAAAAAAACTTAACCTACAAACTACTATACAATTCAGTATAAAGGTTCAAGCAGATAAAAAAAAAAATAAAAACAAATTAAAAATTAAAATTAAAATCCGATAATGTTGCGCCTTCTTGCTTCCTTTTGTTCTGAAAAAAGAAGAAGAAGAAGAACAGAATTAAGCATCTGTCAACAAAATAAATTTCGATTGCCACTAATGGCAAATGGGCTTTTCCAGTGCGTGACAGTAATTTGTTAATTTTCACAATTATTTTGTTACAGAATCACATGTCATTTATTCCGACAATGGCGACGACGAAGATGATGATATTCAAGACGAAACTGATGAAGCGTCGGCATCGGAATCCAACAAAGAATGAAATTATATTTTAATTAAGCGAAATAATGTTATTTTCATTATTTTTGTAGGACTAGCGATACATACCCATTTTTTGTAGGACACTGCTTGATTAAGGCAAAGAAAGCATTAACTTAACACGTGTTATCTTTGTCCCACAGTTATTAGTGAAAAAATGTTACCGTGGAATGGAGAACTTGTAAGCGTACGACTGGAAAACCACTATATTTGTAGGAATATGTGGCCATTATGTTGTACAGCTGCATACAAAAAATCAGCTGGTTATTAATACTTTTTATGACGTCGTTATTTGGACATATTCGGAGTGGAGGAGGCGTCAGTCAAACCATCCATTTTGTAAGACAAATGTTTTTCCGAGTTTTTTATCCAATTATCTCAATATTCAAATAAAAAACTTACTGTTATTCAGACAATACAACACCCCACCGAATCGACATGTTTTATACCTGCGCACTACAGTAGCTACCTCTATCGAGAATTTTCACAGAGGAAAAACTAGGCGTCTCGTCGAACCAAACCTACTCACGAAGATTCAGCCTGTTATTACTCACTAAAAAAAACAGGCGGTGGCTACTGGACTATTATCCCTGACCAGAATTATCTTCTGGGAAAAAGTTAGGAAACACGATTATTTATAACTTAGGTCCGCTCTGATACAGATCAACTCTGCCAAAAGAATAGTACCATCTACTCAATTTCGTCGGCTTTATATAGCCGCTGTAACTAGTAACGTCTATTTCGGCTCTTGGTATTGCCCTAGCGGCGCTTGCTTGAATTTTATTTGAGGCGAAACCAGCTGGCTGACCTAATGTCATTTGATGACATTACAAGTAAAAATACACGGAGGTGCCTGTAATTTGGTGAGAGTTTTGTTAATATTTTGTTATTTATTTGATGTTTATGAGTCTCTCTTTATTTTTTGTTTTAGTGACGTTGATTCGCAGGATGTTGAGGAGGGCTTTAGTAGCATAAAATCTAATATTATAGGATTTTTATTAGACAAGTATTGTGTTAACTTTTCTTTAGGAACACGATACTTTGTGCTTACATCTTTTGCTTTTTTTTCTTTCTTCAGGAGATCGACAAGCTGTCTGTGATGAAACTGAATGTCGGATAGTGGATAAATACTCCAAAGATACGTAGTACCATTAATGACTGATTTTGTGTTTTTAATCGGCTTTGATTAGCCTAAAATTATATTACAGAGTATTTGTAACCTATCGTTTACAGATGGAAGATATTAGAGGATTAGATGATGTGGATTGAACAATTATACAGCTTAATGTTATTAGGAAAAGTGCAGTTAAGTGAAGGAAGTTTCCCAGTGGATATTCGTTGAAATTTTTTGAAGCTTTTCCATGCGCATATAAAACAGAAATTGAAGGAAGACTATTAGAATTATATTTCACATTTTAATTTGCCTCTAACTCTACATTTTTATACTTCGTTATAATGTATTGCAAATCTGCCTGCTATTCAAGAAAATTACCATTGCCACTAACTAATTTCACTATAAAACTTTCGTTGCTTTAAACTAATAAAGCCAATATATTATTATGGCAAGAAATTAAAATTGCATTTATTTCAATGTTTTCAACGGATCTAGTGGAAGGTAGTAACATAAATATTCACACTTTATTTTTCCCTTTTAAAAGAATCGATTCACATGACGTCACACGCACTTGACAGCTTAGACGACCATCCCTTTTTACTCTGTATACCGTGACAAATGTTGCATTGTCATCTACTTCCTATCTATATATTCAATAGGAAAATGCACTGACTGAAACTGGACTATGGGGGATTTCGTATAAAGCTTATTATTTAAAATTCAACAGGATACAGTAAGTAAGCAAAACGAGAAAACTATAGAAAAGTGATCTCATGATAATGTAAGCAACTTCAGTAGTGTTAGCAATCTATGTTATACATTCCAATATGTTGAGCCAAAAATATAACGCTATGGGTCTAATTTTCCATATATAGATATCTCAAGTTTAGTAAAAAAAAAACACGTGTAAAAATTTAAACTATGGTAATGACTTTTTATAATATTAGGCTCTTTTGGCCATTTAATAATTAGCAAATAACACTATTTCATGTCAAGCATTGTCATTAGAAGCAACAAAATTATTAATTTGTGCATTCATTATCACTTCATATGTATTAAAATTACGCTTACAAAAGCAACAGATATGACAACAGCGCTGAGCTTGTTTATACCTATAAAAGCAAGTGATCTAATAACTATTGGCGTCTAAGCTTAGAACGTTCATGCAAAACGTCTATTCATTTAAAATTGCGGACGCTAACATTAGCCTCTCAGCTACGTGAATTGTATCCGAAATGCCCTGTGTCAGATTCATTTCTTAATTAATTTTTAACTGTTTATGCGACGAATTCCATAGGCTCCTAAGGGATGACTTTTAGCTTCAGTTTTGTTAAGATTTTGTTATTTATTTGATGTTTATGAGTCTCTCTTTATTTTTTGTTTTAGTGACGTTGATGCGCAGGATGTTGAGGAGGGCTTTAGTAGCATAAAATCTAATATTATAGGATTTTTATTAGACAAGTATTGTGTTAACTTTTCTTTAGGAACACGATACTTTGTGCTTACATCTTTTGCTTTTTTTTTCTTTCTTGAGGAGATCGACAAGTTGTCTGTGATGAAACTGAATGTCGGATAGTGGATAAATACTCCAAAGATACGTAGTACCATTAATGACTGATTTTGTGTTTTTAATCGGCTTTGATTAGCCTAAAATTATGTTACAGAGTATTTGTAACCTATCGTTTACAAATGGAAGATATTAGAGGATTAGATGATGTGGATTGAACAATTATACAGCCTTCAGTTTGGAACTTCGGAATTTTGACTTTCTTTTCCTAAATAAACAGGTAGTTTTTTTTCAAGAACAAATCATCACATACCTGTATAAAATGTTTCGGTTTGCAAGTTTTTGCGCTATTCGCGTTTTAGATCAAACTAAAATAATAGAAATATCCACAGAAAACATATTTTAATCACTGAATTTAGTTTTATTATAGCAAATTTTAAATATAAATACTTAGATGTAATTCATAAATATTCAGTAAATATTTACTGTGAACTTTAAACATGAACTTGATATCCGTATTAAAAAAAAAACGATTGGTTAATTTGGTAATTGATGACGAAAAGTGTGAAATTTCAAATTTAAGACGTTACAACCTTACACTTATAGTCACGGGAGGACAGCAAACATGGTTGTTTAGTTTATTAAAAGCGATGAGAGTTTCGTCATAACGACGTGTTAGAGATCATGGTAGATCATTCTCGAATTCTCTATAACTTTTTCTGTGCAGTGCCTACATGGTTTGATTCACCAACTGATTTGTAAAAATGCCTTAAAATAAAATTTATTACATTCTTATGACCTCTGAATGGCGTTACACAAAGAATGAGGTTTTTAAATTAACGAAACTAATAACGTAAATATTAGCAAGTAATATTACTTATTTGAAGAAAATTTTCGTCACTCAGAAGAAAGCTATACTTTATGTGAAATATATTTTTCCTTAATTCCTTCATTCAATAGAAAAAATTATGGAAACAGTCAATCCCGGACTCGAATCAATTTGTCTGGATAGTAAAAATCAACCGCCCACCCGAAACTATTGGAAAAGGATAATTTATATGGTTTCGGGAAATTTGTTGTTTTGATTAGTAATACACAAGGAGTACTTTGGGCGATAACTTCTTAAAGTGGTCAATTTGATATCACAAAGGGATGTCTACTAAGGTGCTAACTCCTCGCCTGTTAAAAAAACTAGAACAACAGAAAAACAGCTTAAGCCTGGAAGTTGTTTTAATTTATGGGTGACTGATTGACTGCGTACAAGGCGCCTTTTAACCATCCTTCCTAACCTGTCGTCGTATCTCTGTTTGAGATCGCTCTCATGGGCAGACATATAAACGTAAAGATTTATGGTCACTCGTATAATTACAATCCAACGCAATGGGTAGAAGAAAAAAAGTAAAAACTGACCCCTAAACCTTAGGTAACAAAGGATACCGCACTGCATAGAATGTGCGTGTTTATGCCTGACCTTATAAAGAAACAAGAAAATATATCACCAAAACCCGCCCCCTCTCCAGATATGTATGTTTTTGGGACGACGACAAATCGGTGAATGTGTGGAAATTCGTAAACTTGAAAGTGCATGAACTAAACCTTTTTCAATGGAAACTTCCGAATTGGGGTGAAGAGTCTTCGTCACCTTGCTTGTGGGGATGTTGTAGAGGCCGAAACGTAGAACTTCTGGCTACTAATAGTACGACCGTAGACTTCAGGGGCAATCGAGTGAAACGGCAGTGGATTTAGCCGATTTACCGAGCCTAGTTTTGTTGCTTGTCCATTGTTTTCTGTTGTATATCTACTGTTCTTATCTGAGATGAAAAGTTCTTGGAGGAGTTTATTATTGTTACCGCAAACTTGCTCTGCTTTTAAGGTATACTTTTATGAGATGGGGACTTTTCGAATGCCACGCAAAGTTGCAGAAGCTCTAAATAGCCGAAGCGCTCAGGTAGAATAACTTATTATTTGAAATGTAATAATTGTTAGCTCCGCTTGGTGGAATGAAAATCGAATTATTTTCAATTTGCTTAGAATCTATCCCAATATTCTTGTCACATAAAGACGTATAATCTAACTCATATATGCTCCCAACTTGGTAGACTTTTGAAACAATTTGAAACCGTACATCTAAATATATTTTATTGTTATCAGTTTAAAAAGAGACATAATAAAAATTTTAACACGCAACTGAAATTTGATGTACTTACAAGATTTTTGTCATTGTTGTTTTCCCGATCGTAAGATAAGAAATGAAAAAAATATAGCAATATACATGCTAGATACATACAGCCTACTCTACGTAACCTATCATGGACATTTATTAACAATCGAAGTAATTTCTAATTAAAAACACGAGACTCCAAGAAAAGAACTGATCTCGTGACTTTTTCTTCAAAATTTGATTATTGATATGAAAGTCAAGTCCAAGTCCCTTAATCCTTTAATCTATGGCAGACGAAGAAAAATAAAATTATTTTATTTTAGTTGTATACAATGGGCAGCATTTGAATACGCTATTAAGGAGGACGATTAATAGTATTGTGACCCAGTCTGCTAGTGCATGGAAGTAAGATAGCGCCAGGTGTACCTGTAGTAAGGTAGGAAGAAATAGCGGCATACTTTACTTCGCACAGTAAAGTGCCCGCTTATTCCTAATTAATATGATGATTGTATAAATTACATCGGCATTGGCGAAACATTTCCCTTTATTTTACAGCAGCTCAGCTGTTTGTTATTAGTGACAATGACCAGCAGCTCCGTCATCGGTTGCAAAATATTACCGCATTATAATAATTACATAGGTTGAGGGTCCGAGTTCCATCTTCAAGTTTTCGAGGTGCGCAACTAAATTGGTGTCGTCAGTTTGGGTTACAATTAATGATCACTCGTTCGTTAATAGCTGAATTACTTTTAAAGTTAAATTGCATTGATTTAAAAGAATTAAATAAAAGTGGATAATAATACTTTCGAAATTGAGATGCACTTTCTGTCAGACATATCCCCCAATTCGCAGAAAAAGTAAGGACAAATCGAGTAGGTTTGACAAGGTTGGGGCATTTACATAGCAGTTGTTGAACGTTCTCAGCCTCCTCCCTTGTCCATACACTTTCTGCAAAATTCATTGTAAAATACTTAAATCACTGACTTATAGCAATGGACTGAGCGATTTGCTATTTCATGTGCCACAAATATTGTGTTTCTGTATATCACCATTAGACCACCCTTTAAAACGTTTGCTACATAAAAAGTAGGTAAAACTCAACCAATAAGATGAAATGTTACATTCGTAAATCGAATTAAATTAAAAAAATTTATCTTCTTAAAACAGTTAAACTTAGCCATTTGGAAAATCAGGACTATTCAATTCATATTTCATTGCATTTATTCATTTAATCTAATATAATATACACGCTGCAAAATAAAGCAAGGAACTCAGTTGTAGAGCGTAGTAAATAGAAACAGTTGTACACTAAATATGTATTTAGTACTAAACCGATGTAGAACGAGCTGAAGCATTCTTTAATATTAATTCAGTTCTTGTGTAACCTCGAGCCTGAGAAGTTGTGAATTTAAAATGAAATAAATAAGTCAGAAATTCAGTCAAAGCTTTGTTCCTTTTTCAACCATACTAGCATTACAGTCCGCTATTTAACATTTTGGTCCTTCAAGCCGGATAGCATATCGGCAGAAGTTTTCGTAGACATTTATAAACGGCTTCATTAAGTTGCGATTTGATCGGCTTATTATTATATCTATTCGCATTCGCATAAAAGCTTCTCAAGGCATCGGATAGTCGAATCGTGCAGTGAACGCAGTGTATGAATAACTTTTTATATGTGGAAATTTGCAAATTCGTCGTCGTAAAACTCAGCTATAGAAATTATAGCGGAAGAGAAGCGGTTCCTTTATTTCAGGACTGCTTTCATTATTTCAGCACTGCTTACATCATTTCAGCACTGCTTACTTCAATCCAGCACTGCTTACATCATTTCAGCACTGCTTACATCATTTCGGCACTGCATACCGCACAAAGTGAAACTTATAAGCGCAATCAACGTGGAATAAAATAGTGAGTTTGGCTGGCGCTCGACATACAAAAGGCCAAGTGCAAACAATGGGTTCTATATATCTCTTTCGTAGTGACTAGTGACCGTGCTCGTATTTTATCGTGCGCGTAACGGGCTTAACTCAATGTGACTATCAGCGTGAAGAGCTTGTGGCATATTAATACAAGTTGTAATAAATTGGTAAATTAACGATTGTGGTCGGAACAGAGAGTATATAACAAGGTGAAACCAGCTTAAAATAATATGAGATACATATGCATGTGTACATAAAAACGATGTACTTGGTGTACTTGGATTATACAAAAATTGGAAATTGGGTGAGATTGAACCATTATTTTATTTGTAGTTGTAAGCTTTAGTCGAATTCCGGGTTACCAGAACGCATAATTGTGAACGTTCTAATTAGCAAACTTAATTATTGAAGCTCTAAGTTAACTCGTAATAATAGTTCCCTTCCCTTCCTCATGCTTGGTCAGGTAAAATCAACATAACTCAAGAACGTCAAAATGTCGAATGAAGAGGAAATTAAAGTACTCAAGTCACAACGTAGCAATACTAAGGGGTGTATGACTAGGATCAGAAATATGTAGATGCTAATAAAGACAAGATTCAAAGGCATCATCTAGAATGTAGGCTGGGTTTACTGGAAGCTTATTTTAAACAGGCATTTACAGTGCAGTCGGCTATCGATAAACTTGTAGATACAGGTGATAAGGGCGATTCGGTACAATGTGAAATAGAAGAGTTGTACTGTTCGACAAAGTCTATTATTTTAAATTTGCTATCAGATATCAAACAAAAGGACACCAGAAGCGATTTATCATTTAATTTATCAACAGCTGTCGCGAAATCCAGTAATTTGCCAAAATTAAAACTCCCGCACTTCTCAGGAAAATATACCGAAAATTCAAATTTCGCGAGCACCTTTAAAACCTTAGTCGATTTAGATACAGATTTTAGTCCGGTAGAAAAATTGCAACACCTCAGGAACTGCTTAAGTGTGCAAGCAGTCGATGTAATAAAAAACCTTGATATTACCAATGAAAATTATGTGAAAGCAAACTTGAAGATCGCTATAATAATAAATCTATAATCTTTCTAGCGCATATTAAAGAGATTTCTAATGCTTCTAGAGTAAATAAGGCTAGTGCATACTCTGTAATATCCTTACTAGACAAATTAAATTCACATCTTCAGTCACTCAAGTCTCTGGGCAGAGACGAGGAGATTTTGGACTCAATGTTGATCTATATAGCATCAGAGAAAATAGATTCCGATAGCAGAAACAAATTGGAAGACTCACTAGATATGAGTGAATTGCAAACTTGGAAAAAATACTCTAAATTTTTAGCAACAATATCGCAGGTTTTAGAGAAAAAGGAATTAAACTCGAAGCTGTTTCAAGGTAAAGTTCAACCCAACATTTTTAAACCAAGGGTTAATGCAACTGCATTAACCTTCACTAAAGGTCAATGTGCGTATTGTCGTCAATCTGATCACAACGTATTTCAATGTAAGAAGTTTATCGAGCTCAGTGTAATGAATCGTTTTCTGGAAACCAAAAAATTGGGCCTGTGTATTAATTGTCTTTCGAAGGGTCATTCGGTAAAAAAATGTAGTTTATCCAAATGCAAGGTTTGTTCAGAACCGCACCATTCATTGCTTCATCGGTACAATAATTCGGTGCAGCGGTTTCATGACAATTTATCATTGAGCAATGCTCAAACATCGTCGTCGTCAGCCATAATGCAACAAAGTTCGGAGCAAGCTGCAGCCTCGGCTTCTACTTCCCTTCATTCGTCGAAGTCTCAAACGGTAGACTCATTTGATTCTCAAGTCATTTTAGCGACTGCTACTATAGAAGTTCGGAATTGTGACAACATATCTTTACCAGCAACATATCTTTACTGGCAAGCTAGCACAGACATTAAACCTAAGGGGGTTGGTCTTGAGAGATCCCCTTTATTAAATTATTAAACTTCTTAATCCAATCCAATAGAAGTTTATATCCAAAACGTTGTAGGGAACGTTACAACAAAAATGATTTTGTACAAATAATCACACGTTTATTTTTATATATTTTTACTACTTTATCACTAAATTACAATATTGAGGATGATATCTATTTTTTATTTATTTTTTACTAATTCACAACTTATTCCTTTTTTTAGAAAAACTGAACTGACTGCAAAAACAAAAAACGAGTTTTTTTTCTTACATCTTTTTAAAATCCCGGCCTACTGCCTACAAAGAAATCGGAACGTAATAGGTTTTCCAAAGTGTTCTTTTCGAAACAACAACAAATATGTAACGTAAATATTGCAGTACTAGACCAAAGATAAAAGTTGTAATGCAAAACTAAACAGAATGACCAAAGGCTAAAAGACAATTTATTGTGATGACGCCACAATACTCCCCCACCAGCGGAACCGGAACTGTTGCAGGTTCAGCGAAAACGAGAAGGAATTCTTGTGGCTCGACCGCTACGCGTTATGCGCTCTGTTAAGACGCTATCGGTAATTGCAAAGTTTACCTTTCGTGGTTGGATGTTGACATCTGGTTGACTGATGGGACTCTCTGCAATAACCTCTCTTGCTGGAGATGGCGATTGAGATACTGGAGATGTCGTACCTTCTTCATTGTCCTCGTAGCAAGGTTTAAGGCGACCGATGGAGATGTTCATTTCTCTACCCTTAAGCAAAAGTGTGTAACATTTGTCCGAACGGTTTTCAACTTCAAAAGGACCCTCATAAGGAGGCTGTAAAGAGGCACGTAGAGAGTCTGTACGCATGAAGATACGGGGGTAGGAGTCCAAAGCTCTATATTTGAAAAACGATACCGAAGAGTGATTAGAGGCCAGAGTTGGTTTAATTCCAGAAATTAAATTTTTGAGAGATATTACAAATTCGTTTTGAGGCTTGAAGCTTTTAGAATTTTGAAAAAGTTCGAAAGGCAAGCGCAAATTCTCTCCATAGACTAATTCCGCTGCTGTTGCCCCAAGCTCTTCCTTGAAAACAGAACGCAGGCCAAGTAACACCAGATGTAGTATCTTAGACCAGGACTTCTCCTGATAACACATTATGGCGGCTTTTAATTTCCTGTGCCAACGTTCAACCAAACCGTTGGATTGTGGATGATACGCAGTAGACTTATTTCGTTTAAATCCATAAAATTTTGAAAGCTCAGTGAAAAGATCGGATTCAAATTGTGAACCACGGTCTGTGGTGATAATTTTTGGAATACCAAAACGAGAAAACCAATTTTGACAGAGTGCCTCTGCGACTGTAGCTGCAGTAATGTCAGCGATAGGGATGGCCTCCGGCCAACGAGAGTATCGATCGATCATGGTAAGGCAGTAACGAAAACCTTGCGAAGGTGGCAAAGGGCCAATTAAGTCGATATGTACTACCTCAAAGCGATTGGAAGGCATGGGAAATTCTCCAAATGAACTTCTGACATGTCTCGAGACCTTGTTTTTCTGGCAAGAAATGCAGTTACTAGCCCAGGTGCGGACATCTTTCTTCACTGAATGCCAAAAGTAACGTGCGACAACCATCTTGACCGAGACTTTAGTACTTGGATGTGCTAGTGAATGGACTGAATCAAAAATTTGTTAACGATATTTTTCGGGAATAAAAGGTCGTAGTCCTTTAGCGGAATCCTCACAATAAATTTCTACTTTCGAATCTTCCAAGAGAATCTTCCTAAATTTAAGCTGTGAGTTTTCGAGGAGAAATTTTAGTTGATCGTCTGTAGTTTGCTTTGCAGCTACTTCCTTCAAATCGATGGTACTGGAGAGCTGAATCGCGTCGATTCGTGAAAGTGCATCGGCTACCACGTTGTCTTTGCCTGAAATATGCTGAATATCTGTGGTAAATTGCCCAATATAGTCTAAGTGTCGCAATTAACGTGGTGAAGCCTTGTCTAAATTTTGCCTGAAAGCGAAAGTCAACGGTTTATGATCGGTAAACAAGGCAAACGTCCTCCCTTCAAGAAAACAACGAAAGTGTTTTATGGCGCTGTAAGCCGCCAGTAACTCCCTGTCATAAGCGCTGTAGTTAGCTTGAGTTTTGGAAAGTTGCACAGAAAAGAATGCCAAGGGTTTCGAATCATCATCCACCTTTTGCTGCACAACAGCTCCTAAAGCGATGTCAGAGACGTCGACGACGACTGCCAGTGGAGCGGTAGCTGATGGGTGGGCTAAAAGTGTGACTTGTGATAATTGCCGCTTGACATCTTCGAAAGCCTCAATGGAATCCTCCGACCACCCGACTTTTCTGGCACCGTCTATTTTAGAGCCTTTTAAATAAACATTCAGCTTAGCTTGGTGTTGAGCTGCATGGGGTAAAAAACGGCGGTAAAAATTTATCATCCCGAGAAATCGTCGGAGCTCCTTAACTGTTTCTCGACGCTTGTACTTACTGATTATGTCCACCCGCTCTGGGTAAGGCCTGATACCGGAGTCGTTGATGATGTGTCCTAGAAACGGAATTTGAAACTGCATACATCTACACTTCTCCAAATTTATTAACAGCCCGTACTGTTTAAAATGCTCAAAAACTTGTTTGAGATGGTCGACATGTTCAGTTTCTGTTTTAGATGCAACAAAAACATCGTCGAGATAAACGAAAGAGAACGGCAAATTTCGGAGTACAGAATGAATAAATCGCTGAAAGGTTTGCGCCGCATTACACTGACCGAAAGTCATTCGCACAAATTCGAAAAGTCCGAATGGAGTGCAAAAGGCAGTTTTTGGTATATCTTGTGGTACCACTGGGATTTGATGGTAAGCTTTCGTTAAATCCAAACTAGAAAATATTTTACATCCTTCTAGCTGATGCGCAAAGTCTTGGATGTGAGGATTGGGATAGCGGTCTGGGATGGTACATGCATTCGAGCTCCTGTAATCCCCACATGGCCTCCACTCCCCGTTCTTCTTCTTGACCATGTGGAAAGAGAAGACCAGCAACTGCTAGAAGGGCGACAAATGTCTTGCTTGAGCAAGAATTCGAACTCGCGCTTAGCAACGATAAGTTTATCTGGTGGTAAACGATGAGCTTTAGAAACGACTGGAGGTCCTGTGGTCAAAATGTTGTGGGTGACATCGTGCGCTACTGACTTGCAGAGTCCATTGCTTACTGCGATAGCACGAAAGTCTTGCAGAAATTTGCGAATATAGGGATTCACTGTGATTTTCATTTAGACCGAGAGAGATGAGTATCTCGTTTTGACCAGCCGAGCTGGGGTCTTAAGGGATGTTAACGGGTCAATGAGATGTCGTTTCTTAACATCCACTATCAATCCGTAATGCTTGAGGAAATCCGCACCTAAAATAGGTTTAGAAATGTCTGCCAATATAAACTGCCATGGAAAATTTCTACGAAGTCCGAAATCCAGAGAGAATAATTTATTACCGTATGTAGCGATAGGAGTTGAATTAGCCGCAGCCAAGCAAAGACTGGCTTTGGACTTCCGACTGGCAGCAGTAGCTGGAATATCAGAAACATCCGCCCCCGTGTCGACAAGATAAAATTGTTTGCTGGATCTGTCGAAGGTATAGAGGCGATTGTTAGAAAGGCGCAGTTCACCATTCGCCAAAGGGGGTGGGCCGATTAGTTTGTGGAAAATGAATTAGTACTTACCTCACTAGAATTTTGAGAAAAGTTACAAGGCGAAATACATTTGTTGGCCTTGTTACCAAAGCGCCCGTGATACCAACATAAATTTGGACAGCGAGCAGGGCTCTCATATTTTGAGACCTTCCGCTCCTTACTTTTGAACCGATTACGCTACCTACTTGTAGTTGGAGCTTGCGACGGTATTACATTACTTTCGATTATATTTACTAACGATGCAATACGTTCAGACAACAGATTGAATACCGAGTCACTGGAATTTAAAAAAGGGTTTCTGACAGCACTTACTTCTTGTACGGGATGAACTTCGGCAAAAGTGTCGGCGCATGAACCTAATTCATCAACGGCGCGAGGATTACACGAGAGTATAGCCTGCATTTGCGCTGGCAGTCGCTGCAGCCAGACCGACTTTAAGATTTCGTCACTTAATCGGCCTTGATTAAGAGCTTGCATTTCACGCAGAAGTTGCGAGGGTTGCATGTCTCCCAAGAGTGATTTCATTGAGGAGTTGCTTAATTTTTTGGTTCTCACTACCCGTAAGGCGAGAAATCAACAGCTCCTTCAGCCTTTTGTACTCCTCGCCGACTGGGGGTGTTTGAATCACATCACTAACCAGTCCAGCAACGTCCATCTGTAATACACTGATGACCGTATAAAACTTGGTTTATTCTTGAGTAATCCTGGCCAACTAAAATTGAGCTTCCAGTTGGACGAACCACAGCTCTGGATTTGATCTCCAGAATGGCGCTGGTTTCACTGAAACAGCCCCGAGGACCACAGGTAGTTTGGAGGCGTTTACTAAAATTTCCGCATTTACATCCCCGTTGGGATTGGACATTCTACCAAGTTCGCACCAACCTTATCACTTTATAGCACTACAACACTTGACACTTACACTTGACAAACAATACTTTACAAAAAATGATACCCGCGACATGACCGATTATGTTCCTTTACAATATATACACAGGGCAAGGGAGAGCAGAGACAAAATCACAATATTACAAAATTCACGTAATGGATAAAGAAAAGGAATAATTTCAATTAAAATCAATAAATTTAAATATTTGTTTTAGAGAGAGTAAAAGAAAATAATATACATATATATCGGAAAAAGAAAATATATATCCAAAACAAATAAGGAACCTTACTCCTGACCTGTAAAATGGACGAACCACTTGACGGTACCTGATACCACTTAACTTGGAGTGATTAAAGGCCACTAGCGTCTGTTGACCTGTTGATCCTCCTTTCTTTAAAATATCTCCGTTTTGTATTCTTCAATTGATTCAATCTTCGACTTTTTCTTCAATTGCTTTTTCTTTAAATTGATTTGCTTCTATCTTCAAGTTGTTCGGGATAAACTTCTCGCCGAATGAGCCAAACTGGGTGAACTTCTTGATGCTTGGGGTCATACGCCACAAACTGGCCTCTAAAAATCCTATTCCTGCTTGATTCGGACATCTGGACTGGAAAGTCTCGAAACCGGACTTTTCTTTATGTGAATCTTGGAAAGACACCTTACCACTGGTGGGGGTCCCTTTCTATGGATCACGTCGGGGTCACCAATAAGGGGGTTGGTCTTGAGAGATCCCCTTTATTAAATTATTAAACTTCCTAATCCAATCCAATAGAAGTTTGTATCCAAAACGTTGTAGGGAACGTTACAACAAAAATCATTTTGTACAAATAATCACACGTTTATTTTTATATATTTTTACTACTGTATCACTAAATTACAATATTGAGGATGATATCTATTTTTTAATTATTTTTTACTAATTATCAACTTATTCCCTTTTTTAGAAAAACTGAACTGACTGCAAAAACAAAAAACGAGTTTTTTTTTTACATCTTTTTAAAATCCCGGCCTACTGCCTACAAAGAAATCGGAACGTAATAGGTTTTCCAAAGTGTTCTTATCGAAACAACAAAAAATATGTAAGGCAAATATTGCAGTACTAAACCAAAGATAAAAGTTGTAATGCAAAACTAAACAGAATGACCAAAGGCTAAAAGACAATTTATTCTGATGACGCCAAAAACCTTAAGCGCAGCAAAATAGAAGGGGAGTTAAGTGGAATTGGAAACATCACTTCCAAGGTTCGTCATAGCACTATAATAAAGGTGAGATCGAGATTCGATCAAAGCACAATGGAAATAAAAGCCTGGATTCTACCGAAAATGACCGCCTTTCAGCCAGAGAGGGAAGTAGATGTAGATGAATGGGATATACCATCGAACGTGTCGCCGATCCACATTTCAACATCCCGAGTAGAATTGATATTCTCCTGGGAGCTTCGACATTCTTCAATTTATTAGACCAAGGTCAAATTCTTCGTGGCACAAATTTTCCTGTATTGCAAAACACCACTTTAGGGTGGCTCATATCTGGAAATTGTAAAAGTCAGCAAAATATCAACAGCTGAGGTGTAATTTCGCGACAAATTCTGAGTCATACGGAAACGGATATTCGCTAAATCTAGCATTAGCGAGATTTTGGGAACTAGAAGAGGTAAAAAATCGTAAGATGCATTTGAACTCAGAGCAATTAGAGTGTGAACAAAGCTGCGTGAAAAATGTTAAACGACAAGTAGATGGTTGCCTAATAGTTAAACTTCTATTTAAGCCAAACAGTAGCTCTTTACTACGCAACTCATACACAACAGCGTTAAAGAGATTACTATCTGTAGAGCGCAGACTTCGCAAGGATCCGGATCTGAAAAAACAATACACAGAATTCATGACAGAATACGAGGACTTAGGACGCAGCAGGAAATCTCGTTACTAAAATACTACATGCCCCATCAATTCGTTTTAAGGCCTGATAGCACCTCTACCAAACTTAGAGTCGTTTACGACGCTTCGTCGCGAACTAGTAGCAATGTATCACTAAACGATTCCCTAATGGTCGGTCCAAAAGAGCAGACTGACCTTGTCTCTATTATCCTGAGATTTCGTCGTCACAGATATGCATTTACAGCGGACATCTCCAAGATGTATCGACAATTTCTTGTCGACGAGAGTGATACATATTTTCAAGGTATTTTATGGCGGAAAAAACCAGAAGGAAATTTGAACGTTTATCGCTTGAAGACGGTTACCTATGGAACATCGTCCCCACCATTCATCGCTAATAGATGCCTAAGTTACTTAGCTGATGAGCATTCACATTTGAGAGTAGGGTCAAAATTAATAAAGGATGATTTCTACATGGACGAACTAATTACGTTAGGTCAAACTAAAGAAGAGTTAAACCAAATTCAGTCAGAAGTAGAACAAATATTAAGTTCCGGCAAGCTTCTATTAAGCAAATGGTGTTCGAATAATCCAGAAATTTTGCAGAGTATACCTGAAACTGATAGAGAAACTACGCTACGGATAAATGACGTTAATGTGATCAAAATGTTGGGAATCATTTGGGAACTAAAGCAAGATCAGCTTCATTGCGTTTATGCTCCAAAGAAAATAGGGCACAAAGTAACAAAGCGAACTGTTTTAGCAGATTTTGCACAGCTTTTTGACCCTTTGGGAATAATTAACCCAGTTGTCGTTACAGCTAAGGTTTTCATGCAAGAACTCTTGGTACAAGGATTGGAGGGGGACGAGGAAATGACTGAAGACTTAGCAAGAAAATGGAATAATTTCAAAAATAAGTTGCAAGATCTGAATAAAGTTATAATCCCGAGGTTTCCGTTTTCTACAAATCAGTTTGAAGCAACAGAGCTACACGGGTTCGCAGATGCGTATTCGCGTGCGTATGGTTGCTGTATATGCACACGTTGTGTAGATATTAACGGAGACATTAAAAATAACTTGCTTTGTGCAAAATCTCGTGTAGTTCCCGTAAAAGTTGTAACGATCCCCAGACTAGAGTTATGTGCAGCGCAGTTATTATCGATATTAGTCAAGCGAATACATGCAGTTTTCGAAGAATAGTTGAGTCATACTTACCTCTGGACAGATTCCGAAATTATTCTCAACTGGATATCGCATCACCCAACTAACTATCAAACCTTCGTTGCAAATCGTGTTGCATTTATACAAAAAAACAACTCGTCGGTTTCACATTTCAACATGGGCGCATATTAGCACAAAATTAAACCCTGCGTAGAAAATTTGCTGGCATCAAATTGGCTCACAGGGCCAAATTTCCTTCAGGAGAATTCGGAGTCATGGCCACATTTACCAATATCCACAAATTTAGGAGACACTATAGGGCGAAAGGAATTGAAAACAGTTCTGACCTGTACTCCAATACGGGATATCGTCGCATCCTGCAAATACATTGACAATTTGAGAACCCTTCGTCGAGTATTTCCTTATCTGATGAAATTTGTGGACAATATGAAGACACATCAAATCCTTGATGTTCCAGTGTCACCCAGCTGTACATTAACTAAAATCATATCAACCGAAGAATTAGAAAGGGGCCATAACGCTATAATTTATGTAGTACAAAGAGTAAAGTTCTCGAAATCCGAGCAATAGAGCGAGGAAAGTGCTTGCCGGACCACAGCCAAATAAAAACTCTGAACCCTTTCATCGATTCGAGATTTTTGCGGCCCTGTCCTAACATCGCTCAAAATTCGAAGTCGTACATCATACAAAACATACATTGCAGTGTTTGTGTGCTTCAGCACTAAAGCAACGCATCTGGAGGTAGTTTCTGGCCTGTCGGCTGATGCCTTTATTGCAGCTTTGAAGCGAATGCTAGCGAGACGTGGAATATGTGCTCATCTGTATTGTGATAATTCCACAAATTTCGTCGGCGCAAGAAATCAACTAGCGGAACTACGAAAAAAGTTTTGGGCGCAGCTAACGCAACAGTCGATTCATCAATTCTGCGCCGACAGTGGGATAACGTTTCATCACATTGCCCCTCGGTCTCCACACTTTGGTGGCTTGTGGGAGCCACCAGTAACGCAAGCGAAGTACCGCCTTTATCGTGTCTTGAGTCAAGCTCTCCTAACATTTGAAGAACTTTCAACCGTTGTGATGCAAATAGGGGCAATAATCAATTCTAGGCCGTTAACACCGTTGTCGTCGGACCCCAGCGATGAGAAATGTTTAACACCGGGGCACTTTTTGGTTGGTGGCCCTCTCACGGCTATACCAAATTCAGAGGTCGCATTAGTAAAAATATCAGCATTCAAAAGATGGCAGCGAATATTAGCACTACACCAGCACTTTTGGAAGCGCTGGTCTCGAGAATACATCTCTCAACTTCAAATTCGTTACAAATGGAAAGCATCGTCCCCCAATGTTAAGCTTCGAACGATGGTATTGCTGACTGAAGAAAATCTTCCACTACAAAAATGGGTACTTGGCAGAATCATCGAAATCGTCGTGGGTAAAGGCGGCTATGTTCAAGTTTGCTTTGTTGTCTTTTCAACCATACTAAAATTACAGTCCGCTATTTAACACCATTCTTTCCTATAGGAAAATGGCAGTACGCTCAGTCCATTGCTATAAGTCAGTGCTCGGAGAAAAATGAGTATGTCAAATTGAACGAAATCATTGTTTAAACCAAACGATTTCGAGTTCAAAACGGTGCCAATGGCGCTTAACGTTTGTTTTAACAATTAGCAAACGTTCGTATTGAACACATGTACCCCGGTTGTAAAAATATTCACATCAAACACCTTGTCTTCATTACAAACATATAAAATGTTCAAGAAATTGACCATTTTTCTCATGCAAATTGAATTTCATTTACGTTCAAAATTGAAACGTTTGAAAATATTCACATCAAACAACCCTGCGTTCGTTTCAATAATATAAACTTTTAAAAAAATTGAAAATTTTCGCGTTCTAAATGAAAACTTGTTTATTTATGATAAAAATTTCACTTATCAAACTTATATACAAGAATTTCACTAAAAATATGTTAATGTGAGGAGTTGATTGTAACTGATTAAATCAACTAATGGCAGAGGCACACCCGGTATCATCAGTTCGAAAATCTGGCTGTAATTTTTGACGAAGAAATACGTAATATTATTTAATATCTAAGTTCCAAAAATCACATACGCACAACTGAACCAAATTTTGTTTCTGCCACAATTTCAATTTTGCCTGAAATTTTGCTATAATTCTTATGATAACTGGGAAAAATTTCGACAGTGTGCGCTTTGTTAATGTTCTCAATTCCAAATTCAGCTTCGAGAAAGGCATTCAAATGAGTGAACAAGGCGAAATACCAAAATTAAAAGAAAACCTTTAAGGTGTGAAAAGCAACTCCTGATTCGAAGTGTGAACGAACTGAAGTAAAGCTACAAAAATAATACTAAATTTAACTCTGTTGACGATCAAAGTGAAGGCGTTTTGCTTTCAAAACGAACAACAGACAGGTTAATGAAAATCCAAATGCATTTAGCTATCATACCGAACGTCAAAGTATTCAATACGAATTATTTTCTCATTTCATAGTGAATTGTTAAATTGAAAGCCTTTTTTAAACGCGCAGACGATTACGCGTTTTAGGAAAATCTTTCAGTTTTAATATGTTTTCGTTTAATTTGATAGAAAAGTAGTTGAATGAAGTGAATTCAATCGAATATGCAGTTTAAACGCGACGTGCGTTTGTTATTCGTTTTTATTTATCGCTCCGTGTAGCTCGAATGCATTCAGCATGGTTTTCAAGAATGATATGTCCGGCGATAGCTACAGTAAATTTCCGCTGAATATTCCTGTTTCTCTTTAGTAGAGTTTATGTCTACGTAGAACATGTCTTGGGACATAGCTGCGTTAAAACAACGCAGATATGGTTAGTTCTACCCATCTGCGTTTAGTTTGATTTCAGCGGCTACTTATGGATTCTTCAACTCAGTATATATATTCATATCTGTATTCTTCCCGGTCAGATCAATAGCTGCCTCATTCTTTGGTACATCATTGTGGCCAGGCACCAGGCAGAGAATAACTCTGTGATTGGCCACAAAGCCAACGCTCCCGAGCTCACTACGAAAATGTAGGTCTAGGCACAATTTAATCGTTGTCTAATCAGGACTTTAATTCTACCAATACGAACTCTGATGTCATCTGATGAAAGAGTTTCCTTCCTTCTTTCTTTGTTGCGTCTAATTCCTCCCAGGCTTATCGTTGTGCACGTTGAGTTGCTTGGAGTAGCAGTATATGTTCCGTTCCTAGCGAAGCTATGGAGTAGCTTGTAGAAGCTCAGCACCTATTGAAGATCTGGAGTAGCTCGTTGAAGCTCAGCTCCTATTGCAGATCTGGAGTAGCTTGTTGAAGCTCAGCTCTTAAATAATTTACGACTGGATACTTCTGGATTTACTTTTTTACTGAACATTTCTTTTACATTTTCTTACTCTATATATACAAATTGTTCTTATTCTATCTATTGTATATATATGGAAAATGTCATACTTACTTCCCAGTACGGAAGATGTGCAATTTACTTCCGACTGTATTTTACTTCCGCCTTAACACTTTGCGTACATAATGTTCACCTTGTGCAACGTGTTAAGTCACGCATATTACATTCTTCAATTAAATCGCGGCACTCGTCGCGTTTGTATGTATACAAATATTTTGCAAGAACCAGAATCACTTGCTGTTTGTTGTTAATTTATGATGTAATTCTCGGGTTACAGTAGGCATTTGTGGCTTACTGTATTAACCGTGAATTAACATCTTGCTAGTTGCTACCTACATACATATGTTTGACCACCGGCGCAAGGTCGTCGTATTGCAACTTGAGACTTCTTGCGCGCAGGGGTATTGCGACATCTTCGCTGTTTTACATGAAGAATATTTGACGTGGGTCAGTGATTGAAATTCTTCATGCAGCGAAAATGATGTAGGAGATAGGTATGTAGGCACAATGTTGTTAGTTATGCGTTGCAATAAATATGTTTTCTTCCTACACGATGTAGGTATGTATACGCATGTGCATTAAGTATGCTTTCTTCCTACATGATGTAGGTATGTACATATATGCATGTGCTACTTTCTACATGATGTAGGTATATGGATAAGCATATGCTTTAAGCATATGTATGTAACACATCCTAGATACATTACAAGTTGTTTCCAGCAGCCGTATTGTATTATTCATAGCTAAGATCTCCGCTCCGAAGACACTACAGTAGTCTACTCCGACTGCCACTCCCATATCCATTTTCGAACCATCTATAAAGAAATATATTATATCAGAATCATTTTCAACGCATTTATCCTCCCCCTATTCTCTACTGGAAATGTTATTTGAAAACCTTTCTTGAAAGCCATGAAATCAAGCAGTGAGACACTTTCGTCCGTGGCCTCCCACATGCAAAACCTCTGGAACGCCTCTATTTTTGCAGTGAAGTATTCGTCATACTATGTAGGTACATATGTTGATTGTCGAAATAATACCAACGCATTCGATTTCTAGTATTGCGGCATGAGACAACTATTTACGTAGTTAACTCATGACGATAACACTACGGGTAAAGCAACCTAAAATTTATACTGAACAAGTAACAAGAAAATTCTTGAGGTGAAAGTCAAAATTAAAAAAATTTAGGGTCCCAACAATTTTTTTTCCAAGGATTAAGGATAGGAATTACAAATTATTGACAATACAGACTTTTTGAGAAATACATTGAAGCAGATACGTATTTCGAGCATTTTCTGCTAAAAGTTATTAATTTCTCGGTTCCTACTACTTCAGTTTAATAAGGAGCCTAGTACAGCTTTCTTCAATTCCAGCCAAACTATAATTATTTATCTTCAACTAACTACAAGGCTACTTGTATTAATTCTGTCATTATAATATTTCGACTCAAGCTATTCTGAGCATTTTCAGCTCCACCAATCTTAAAGTGATAACGGCTATGATAAAAAAAAATCCAGCACTGTATAGACTCATATCGAATTCTCTTACCTACATGTCACCGTCATATGCAATTTCATACATATGGTCTATCCTGATGAATTTAAATCCACATTCAAACAAGTAAAATTAAAAGTAGAATCAGTTTAAGAACAGAAATTTGTCATGGTTTTACGTGAGCACCTGCCAAGTATGGCTTAATCTCACGGCATTCTTCGTGCTCGGAATGTAATGGACAATCAAGTTCCTCATGTCGTAACAATGAGTACCAGTATGCCAAAAGAGCATGACATGACATCAACTTAGTGGTAGAAGCGAAACCTATCTATCTCTGCCGATCTAGGGTCACGGCGCCCATACCGCAGCCACTACGATGCTCCCATAAAGGGGCCATCCCAAGTTGAAGTGGATAAAACCGTGTTATCCAGGGCTCGTCTAACCCTGTAGTACCAAGTTAGCCAAGTTAGTTGGGCCGCCCATTTGGTATAGCTTTTGTAAGGCATGATCAACGGGCCATGAAAACTCCCAGTTTCATACCTTCATGCAAGATATTCTTTAACAACAATTTTCATGATAGTCTAGATCAAGTCCGCCCAATTCCAGACCCGCGAGGCACGAGGTAGTCCGACAGCGTATTTGAATTTGCCCGCCAACTCACAGTGCTCCGCTGTACTAATAAGCCACTTTTAAATTTAAACGTAAACAAACAATGAAAGAGAAAGACAGAGCTATACGTAATTGTTTTCTATCTTTTCACCTATGTCTCCGTCAAAGTGCCAACATGTCAACAATGTGGGTGAGTGTACTTTTGCGTTGACAAACAGACTCAAAAATTGGAAATTTATTTTTTGTTTCGTTTCGTGTAATTCCTTTTACCTTTATTTGAGTTCAGTTAGATATCAATTGAAGTAGTTGGCACATTAGCAGTCATCTCTTGAAGGACCTAATCTGTAAACAAAGTTTTATTTGTAAATGGGACACCTTTAATAACGGAGAAGACCAATGGCTGTGTTGCTTTGCTACAAAACTACTTGGGTCGGCAGTTGTATGCATGACATAGCATCATTCACCTGGAAGACTTGTGTGATGATGTAATTGAACCAGCCGTAATGCTACATTAATTTTATGCGCGCGAGAGCTCTTCATCGAAGAATGTTCAGAGTTTTATTTAAAGACGAAATAAATCATCACGGGGAATTACATTTGTATTGCGCTGTCCGCTGGATATCAAAGGTAACATTTTGAAGCAGTTTAATCTCTTGAGAATTCACGTTATGTAATTTTTAGAAGAAAAGCAGACAATGCCTGCTTAGAGAGATATTTAAAAAGAGTCTTGATTATGCAATCTTGAATTTTTAGTTGATATTACCAATTATCTCAATATACCTAAAGCTATTGTATTAGTTGATATTACCAATTATCTCAATATACCTAAAGCTATTGTAATACAAAACTCTAAGGTCTTAAGCTCTGTCTACTGGATTGTACACAAATTTCTAGGCTATTTTAGCAATAATACTGTAAAACAAATTTCTTTAATTCTATTGTCAAGAAAACAATGACATCTGAGATTAGAGATTCGATTTATTTAATTGCACCAAATCCAAAGAGAACTAATTAGTGCGATGTACACACAAATTCTCCAATGCTACCATGAACTTGACAAGAATTTTTAGTTATTGTATAGCCCCACCACACAACTGTCTGCGATTAAATTTGTTTTAAGCTAATGTGCTCTGTTTTCTAGGTTTAACCAAATGTTTAATGGTATAACAATTTTGTACTACGCTTCGCGATCAAAGCCCTTACTTCGATTGTAACTTTTCTACTCTCCTTTACAAATTTTCAAGGTCAGGAATTTGGAAAAATATTCCTGATAATAATATCGGTACAACCTGGATTTTGAGGGGCCAATTTAAATTTTCGAACCTGTATGGTGGCAGTGGAATTTTAAGATAGAAAAAATGCATCTATCTATTTTACCGTGTTTTGGTCCATTTATAGTGTTGGCCATTTTTATCTCAAATGTATAGGATCCACTATTCGATATTTTATGACATTTTTCGATGGTAATGAAGTTATTGCTTGACACAATAACGGAAAGATGGGCCATAGTGATGCCAGATATTATTTTACCGTGTACATTGCAAAAGGAATGCTGAGTTATATGGTCTGTTACACACAAAAATCTAGGTAAGTACAAAGATGTATGATCTAAATTACATTGCAAAGTAACAGAAGAATTGCAATTGAATCGTCTTCAGACTTGCAAAAAATATTGATATGAATTCATTGATAATTTATCGAACTTTAAAACAAAATATATATAGAAAGAATTTAAAATTATGTACAATGCTTTCGGATAAGTACCTATTCAATGACAAATTACTGTTGACTTTGATCCTTTGTGGACAAGTTTTTCATTTACTTATAGGTTGATCAATTGAAGCAGTTTCTTCACGGAGCAACAGCATCAAATACAGTTCAAAAATAAAATCACTGTCTGAATCTTTTCAGGATAGGTTTCAGGATTTCCAGCTTGACAAAGAAAGTATTTTGCTGCTTATGAACTCCTTTTCAATTAAATTCAACGAAATAGTTGAGTACCCAGAAAACTTACCACTAGGTATGAGAAATTTTGGAAATTGGTATCAAATTTAAAAAAAAATTTAATATTCTATTTTTTACTAATTTAAGTAATCAAAAATAAAATGCTAAAACTTCAACAAATTTCGCTCCAAATTTCACAAATGGTTTACTAAAATTATCACCAATTAGTTTTTTAAACACAATCAAAATGTCCTGAACCTAATTGCATGTAAGCTTGCACATACCGTATTGAATGGTAGCAAACCAAATTTCACAATTTGAACGAAAAAATTATGCACTGTAGATCGTATGAAGTTAACTCTGTGACTGTCGAAAACGCAAGAGAGTGATGCATGGCACTCCACCTCTTTATTTAGAACCTGAACCGCCACTTTTCTGTGGAACCTACCACCATAATGCAGATTTCTCCAAGGACATAATTTTTCGTTCATTGCGATTATTTGCATTCGATGCGGAATTCTTCGTTTTATTATCTTCCAATGAAAAATTCTTATTCTTTCCTATTTCTTATAAATGCTTAAAAAATTCAAAACTGTCCCATTATATGGACCTGATTAAAATTTGGCATCCATTTCGAATAAGTGTGGAACGAAATTTTTCATTTATCTCGTTCCCACTTGCTATCTCTGTCTTTCTCTTTATGCATATGAGAAAACTAAAAATCTGAAATATCCATTTGATGCGGAATTTTTCGTTTTATTATCTTCCATTGAAACATTCGTATTCTTTCCTATTTCTTATAAATGCTGATAAAAATTCTAAATTGTGCCATAATATGGCGCTGATTAAAATTTGGCATCCATTTTAATAAGTTAAGTATGGAACGCAACATTTTATTTATCTCGTTCCCACTTACTATCTCTTTTTTCTCATTATGCATATGAGAAAACTCAAAATCTTAAATATGTTTTCATGAAGATATTTTCACACTTTTTAAGCGCTGCCACTGTGTTCCTCTTTAAAAAACACCCCGATTTCATATGTCATATGTTGACAATATATGACGGTGACAGTTGCGCGGTATGTAATCGTTTCCCGCCGTCAAAGTTTTCGCGAGTGATTTTTAGTGGCCCTTTGTGATTTAATTACAGGTAAGTCCTGAATGGTGCCAAGTAATAGTGCTTGTGTGTTGAATTCATGTGTTTGGGTGTTCGATCTTATGATTTTTCTCGACTGTACATATCCTAACCTGTACCAGGTGTGATATTTACCTTTACTGTTGTGCGCTTAATTTCATAATTCAGGTGCGCACATACATTAAAATTTGCTTACGAGTTCTAGCAAAGTAATTTTATAACGTTGTTGCAACATAGCAATATGCATTTCGCAAGTTTTCTGGCATTTTTGTTCAGTTCGCGGCCGTTGTCAACGTAAATTTTGTATAATTTCCCCTGAACTGCCCGACGGCTTAGTTTTCAGTAGAATTTCTATTCTACTATCACTATTCCATAGATTGGTTAAACTTCCACGTGTTGTTGACTGAAATTCAGCAGAATATCACCACTTGAAATTTACCACAGTGTTGTTGTTATTTGCATGTAGGATGATATGAATTCGTTGTAACGTTTTTATACCCTAGATGAAATCTATAGGGGTATACTAAGTTTGTCATTCCGTTTGTAACACCTCGAAATAATGATGTTAGAGCAAAATGGATTGGACACTCATTCATAATATTAAAAGTTAGTTTGATTTTTGCATGTCCGTCCGTCCGTCCGTCCGTCCGTGCGCACGATAACTCGAGGACGCGTATACTTAGAGAGCTGAATTTTGTACACGAACTTTAAAAAAAAAAGTAAAATTAAGTTCGAAAATGAGACAAATCGGGCAACTCCTTCGTGGGGTTGCCATATGAAAATTTCGTTTTCCGCTATATATTTGGACACTGCCTGAGAACGCGTCAACGTAGACAGCTGAAATTTCGTACATGATGTTTTTACTATATTAGCAAATAAAATATTAAAAATGGACTAAATCGGGCAACTCCTTCTTGGTGTTGCCATATAAAAATTTAGGTTTTTCACGCATACTTTGAAAACGATCAGTCCAAGACATTTTTGTTGTACTAAAAACTTCTGCAGAATACGAAATCCTATAAAAGTGGTAATAATCATTTATTCTGTGCAACAAACCGTTCTAGAGATATATGCGAGAAACAACTTCAAAATCAAACTTGAATAGATCGGTGACCATACGAAATTTAATACGGGCATTCATCTAGGGTATCATAAGAATTGGTCTTAGACCAATTCTAGCTTTTTTACTTGTTATGTTGTAAATTCAGTATAAATTTCACTCTTTCTTATTTAATTAACTCAGTTCTTATTCTAATAATTTCAGGAATTCATTTATTTGGGCCCTGGAGCTGCAATTCAATGTGGGACTTCGTGGGAGCGGTGCCAATATGAGATAAGTACCCATGTCTTTGTAGAATTATTACTAATTCTTTTCGTTTTGTTTTTCTTGTAGGTTCATCGCTGCACAACCTATGTACAACATACCTAACTAAACTAATAGCTAATATAATTAGGGTAGGGTAGTTGCATAGTTTGAACGTGGCTGTGATCATCCCTAGACATCTTTAACATATCCTGAAAGCCAGAAGATGCTGACGGATACAGGAGTGGGTTTGATTGCTTGTTCTTTTTACAGACGGTCTGTCAACCGGTAATGAATTGAAAATATGCCCCACATGAAAAAATAGTTGGGCGGGCTTGGTCTAGATGAATGGCCGTATATAATTTTATATTGCAACACCATGAAGTGATTGCAGAATTAAGACCTTTTTTGAAACTACATTTACTATTTTTATGAAAACACCGTCCACAAATTTAAAGCTCTCTATTTGTCGAGTTCTCAGGCATTGTCTAAATATACAGTGAAAATTGAAAGTTTTGTATGCCAACCCCAGGAAGAAATTACCCGATTTGTCCCATTTTCGAACGCAAATTTTCTTTTGATTTTAAAAGCATGTGTACGATATTTAAGTTCTCCAAGTACAATCGTTCTCCAGGTATCGTGAGAGTGGACGGACAGATGGACGGACAGATGGATGGACAGACAGACAGACAGACGTACGGACGGATGGACATACAAAAATCAATATAATATTAAATAATATTAGTCGTGAGTGTCCAATACACTTTACTCTATCATTATTACATTAGCAAGTGCCGACAGGCTGTGAATTTTCTACATTTCGCTCTTCACAATCAGTGGAGTTATTACGCCGCCTTTTAGGAGGCATACCAACACGAACTGTTCTTCCCGGCATTGTTTTTAGAAACAAGGCAGGGGAAATAAAAAAAATTATTTGATTATGAATTTCGAAAAAACCCCTCCTCAAACTCGAATGAAGGCAAGTGCTAATGTATCCCGATAACTTACCTCCCACGTTATTAACATAGAAATACTTCCCTGCTCCCATAATCTATACCAGCCGAAATCCTTCAAATTTCTAGGTGAATATGCCCATGTACATGCACATAGATATACTAATTCACATACACACTCGAACGTATTGAAATTACGTAATCCTTGCTGTTTGCAATTTCCACGCGAAACGCATTCGTTAATTGCAGAAATGAGCATAATGGTCCGAAAACAGTGAGCTCCTGCTTTATGAATTGTCTAAATGGCTGAGATGTTATTTATGCATGTGGATGTAACAACAGTAACCAACGCACCTTTATGTTTAGACACAATAGCCGCCGTCACTACCACCGGCAGCCTTGCTTTGGTGTCCATGGAATTTCAGCAGCGGTTTATTTCTAATTCGCATAATTGATGGTTCTTTTGGTCACTATTGGGCCTTTCATGCAAGGCGAGTCAGTTTTACACAACCCACTTTTTGACTCATTAACTTGGTTGCAACTGACCCTGGAGGACGGTGCCGATAGGTAGCTTACTCGACTTAAAATTTAAAACCGCCAGTGATGCCTGCAGGTAAGAAGTTTTCCTGCTAAATTTGAAAGAGTTATCATGAAGCTTAAGCAGCAGAGAATTTCTTTCAACCTCTTCTTATGCAGATATTAATTTTTATCGTTAATTTCTGACAAATGAAATGGTAGAAATATTATCGGATGAGATTATATTTTCCTTAATTATACGTAGGAGAAGTTTCAGAAAATAATATTGAATAAAATTATTTGGTGCTGAGCTTACACAATTTTCTCAGCGGTTCTTTACAATTTTATTATAAATTTTCCAAAATATTCTCATTAATTTGACGTAAAACTATTGGTAGCTGAATAAATAGGACGCGCGGTTTAGTATTTCTATTATAACTGAAAACCAAAAAAATCAATATGAAAATCATTTTGGCTACACCTGTTACTGGGTGTACACATATGGGTAAAAATTGCATAACCAAGGAGCTTTACATCACTAAAAAAATCAAGAAATGTAGAAGAGATACTACCACACAAACTTCTCTGTGGTATGACAACAATACGATTTGAGAAATGAAAAATTAATTAAAGGTTTCACAGTAGCCGACTGTGATCTGCTCCACGAATGCCTTTTAGAAATCTAAAAGGACAAGATCAATCAATTTATTGCCGTCTTTGAAATGCTCATATCATCTGTAAGCTTGACTCAACTTTTTGTACAACTGCGCTTTGAACTAAAACCGGGCTGACAGTTAGATAAATGATTGATATATGCAAGTGATCAAGATTATCAGATCAGTGGGTGTGCTCGATAAGATTAGCTGTTATTGATTCATTCCATAAATACTGCGGTTTCTTTTATACTTCTGCAGAAGGTTTCGTAGATATTGAAACCAGAGATGCCCGTTAACAACGTGCTGGGTGAAGACATTATCAAGCCTGGGGAGTCGGTATTTCTCCCTACTTTGTTCTACCCAATGTCTACGTCGATTGACATTTTTATAGAGAATCCATTTCTCGTCAACGAAGGCCACACATTCATTCTTTGCGCGAGATTAAACTTGGAAAGCTTGTATGGAACCCATTGACCCAATTTGCTGACTGATGTTACGGCAAACCGTCTATGAATGATTAAATTGCCGAATTTAAGTTTCTTAACAGTTACGATGTTATTTTGTTCCATCAGGGTTTGCATGCAGAACGTCCACGCCGATCTCGTCAAATCTTGCAGAATAAAGCTGTAGCCCTCGGCTTAAATTTTCACCCTTAACACTGGCTTGCGCTAATTGTCCGATCCCATTATACTGCTTGCAAATTTTACGATCTTTGCGATGTTGCCTTCATTGCAGTCATTCAGTAGATATGTTAAATAAGCTCCTTGGTTACTTCCATTTTAAGGTTGGAAAAATAACTGTACAAATCCAACTGCATTTTTCAAAACTTTTTGACTTTGTACCCTTTTTTGGTACACAAATGGATATATTTTCAACTTATCATTATGAAGAACTGGTAAGTCGTGGAAATTCCCTTTCCATTAGAAAAATGTTCACAACAGAGTACTAATGGATGTGAAACAAAGAACGGAAGAAATCTATGCAAAATACAGGAACTGAGGTGCATATGATTCAAATGCAAAAAATCCGTCTTTCGGCGGTATAAAGTTAGTTATGAAGTTAAAATGATCAAAAAAAGTACACCACTCGATTACCCGCTTCTCCTTCTTTAACGTGATACCAAACATGACGTGTTTTGGACAACCCACAATGGGGGATGGTACGACCCCACATTCCCAAAAGCCCCTCCTCCAGAAATTGTTCACCTATATTTTTGTACTCCAGACCCAAAATGCGTAGGAATAAACCCCAATGCTCTGCGACCCTCCCACACAGAATTAGATGTCTTTCAATATTTCGATACTTCTCACATTTTCTTTAACTCCCCAAGTATGTTAGAGAATCGCGAATGGAGAATAAGGGAGTTTTAATCGGGGAAAACGAAAATTCTCATCTCCCAAACTCTCCGAGTTACAGAGTCCGGGCCCTGGTCACATTGGGATCATGGGGATTGATAGGGCTGACCTTCTAACCAGGTCTGGCCATGATTGGACCGGGATCCACCGTAGGTATTACCACCTCGGTTATCGGGTCTTTCATTAAAGCGAATGTTTGTATGAAACATCAGTAGAGATGGGCAAATCTTAGCATTTGCAGGTATACGAAACTTGATGGGCTTAATAGGAATTTCTCAGACTTTCTCTCTGGGCATGGGAGGGAACAATGTAGAATTGTGGTTGGCATCATCACCGGCCACAGTTCGCTTCATATTCATCTAACAAGGTTGAGAGTTGTTCACAGCCCTGAGTGTCTGTTCTGACTGGAACGAGAACCTCAGACAACCGATCACTTTCTGCGTAGTTGTTCGGCCCTTGTTCAGAGCAGGCTGGATAGGCTTGGGTCTGCCCTCCTATCTGTGAATGAGCTGAAATACTTACCAAGTCCTGATGCGCTTTATTAAGAGGACAGATAGGTTTTGGAGAGAAAGTTTCTAGCAGCTTTGCACAATGGGCCGTCCTGGATTCCGTGCTTGGGATCTCTCGTCCAGCTCCATATAAAAACAAATAAATAAAAATCAGTAACTTACCCATCCTGTACAATGCCCTAAAAATTTGCATCCAAATCAACAAAATTGAACAGCACCTGGGACTCATTTTTGCGTAAACAGATGATGCATCTATCGGTAACCGCTCTTTCACGCATTCAAAATCTATAGAAGAACTACATACTTATAAAACTAAATTCTCTGATGTTTTATCGGCTTGATGTTTTTCCTTATGGTGAAACGCTTTATACGTTGTTATAAAACTAACAAAGGTAGTTTTTTTTTTAGTAATTATAAATTCTATCTTGTGCATTGCAATAGTTTGAGACTTAATAGAAACCATCAAGACGATAATATTCAGATAAATATCGATATATTATAATTCTATGCAATAAATTTAGCAGTGCCAAGAATTGAGCGTTGGCTATTTCCTTTATTGATTCGTAGCTTAATCCTAGAAGGAGCCATTTATCATAATCCTTTTTTTCTGATTAACAAAATTCCAAGCATTATCTACTTGAAAGATATAAAAACCTACGAGCTTAGGCAAAAATCTTTCAAACATTGTCAAATATTCTGGAGAAATCAAGCAATGTTGGTAGCCTAACTTTCTTCGTCGAGTTCCACAGCTACACAGAAGTCACTGCATATTCTACACAGTATGCTGGTGCCGAAAACCCCATACTGGTAGGAACAAATATATTTGTCAGAGTACTAGTTTTTCAAGAGAATTCCCAATCACGCAAAAAATACGACAAAGTAGCCTTTTCTAAAGAGCTAAGGATAAAAAAATATGTAAGGCATGACCTAAAGTTCTTGTATTGAGGGGGTTTTGATTAGTATTAGGAGTCCCGAACTTATATAGGCTTACATCACTTTTCGAGGTCCTTTAATATTATTCCAGAGTCAAGTTTAGCATCCAGCTCAGGGGAGATACTCATCGAATTGACAGCCTGCCTGCAGTTGCTATTATTTTTCTCTTTCTTTAATAAAAGATTGAATTTTCGTCGGTATCGAAACGAGTGAAAGAATTATTACCCGTTACACAGTATAGAAAGAGTATCTCCGCAATAATTTCATTTATCATTTTCTTGAAGTAAAATTAAAGGAAATTGTTGTTTGACGGAGATAGCATGATTTTTGCTGACAAAAATCGTATCATTTAACCACTGACAAAAGGCACCACTTTCGACGAGAGTCAATCACAAATGAAAGAATTTTCTGAAATGCGCATGAATTTCGCAACGGAATATATTTTCAGAACTTACAGTTTCTACTTGACTCTTCAGAGTAGGTAAAACGAGTGTATTTAGTTAAATTGAAAAATTATCGAAGAATCAGATCAAGCAAATTGTTTTAAGTCAAAACTTCGAGTTCATCTTGAAAAAGCGAAGTATTCTCTAATGATAGATTTTATTTACTTCCGAAACTTCTACTTCTTTCCTGCTTTCTATTTCTATTATATTTCTTTCCTCTTTACTTCTTCGAGAATTCTTCACAAAAGCAAAACTTCAAGAAATTGTTTGCTGGGATAGTAATAATAATAAGGTGGAAAACATAAAAATTAAAGCAAGAATAAGATAATAATAAAAAATAAATATGATAATAAATAAATAAATGAATAAATTGAAAAAAAAGGTAATCCAGGAAAAGAAAAAGAGAATTTGGAGATAAAGAGCCAAAGAAAAGAACCAAAATAAATAAATAAATAAAAAATACAACGAATTAAAAACAAAAAAGAAAAAAAAATTAATTAAAACATTGCAACAAGAATTTTAAGATTTGAGAATAAATACCATTCACAATCTAATAACTAGTTAAGGTAATCTCTATTAGATAGTTTTTTTTTACATCTGTTAGATTTGATGAAACACAAATTACTATCGACGTTGTTGTGAAAGGGGGGATATTGGAACAGTATCAATCTTTCCACATTGCTATGTAAATCAGTACAATTTCCCAATATCTGTGTTTAGATTCTTCGCGACGTAATGTATCATTCGAGATACAATGTTGGGGTTCGCAAAATCTGAAAAAAAAGTTAGAAGGAATTCAATATATACCCGTTGATGCACCTTTGATTATTAATTGCTGGGGACTTCTAATGTGTATACTTCGTGCTGGCTCATATAGTCCTGTCGAGAAACTGACATCTTTTTGAATTTGCAACGCCTTTTTATAATACTTTTTTTGTGTTGATGCTTGCTGTGATTTTGCTAGACTCCACATGCCAAGTGAAACTGTTTATTCTTGTCTACTATGTTTTTAACTAATTTCCAAATGCAAAGTGATTAGTAAGATGTGGAACTCAATATTTACTAATTTCCACATACGAGGTAATTAGTAAAACATAAATTGTAAAATTGGTTCGAGTTCTCGCATTAGCTGCTGAAACAGTAGCATTCCATCGGACATTGCTTCAAACGATAAATCATAACTGTCTCCATAGTTTTTTTATACGGTTTTAGTTAAAATAGCTCTCTCTTAACAATTTCGTGGTCTCAATATAGCCGTTTTTTGTTGGTGGAATGCACCATGCCGTGAAAAATTGAAGTTGGTATATTAAAGTTATCGCGACTAATTCAATTCCATTTTCTCCTTTTAATATCTACTACTTTCCTGTATAAAACTAATTGAAACCATTTTGTAAGTGATGGAAATTTTGGATACGCTCTGTTTTTTTAAAGAATAACTAAAATGCATTCTTCATCAGCTGTGCTTTATCAATAGCAATATGACGTATGTAGAAAAGGAGTTTGTCATTGCGTTCTATTGTTTCTATAGATTTTGGTATCCCGATTGCATTTGGTTTTTCCATAAATTATAAGGCTCCTGTTTTTTTCTCCTTCGCCTAATATCAAACTGACAGCGAACGTGGTTATTATTGCTTTTGCAGCCCGATTTTGAATACATTCAAACTGCTGGTACTGCTGGTACTTCCACACATACCGACAAAAAGCATCAGTAGAATCCAACAAATCACATAACTTTGCTTTTCACATTTCAGCGTAAACCAATAATTGCTGCATGTCTCAATTCGCTTAGCGCTGACTTAATTGATTTGAATGCACTTTGATTATTCGCGTACACACTACATTTGTATAGAGTCCGTGAGATTCATAAACGATTCCCAACAAACTTAAATGCCTATACAAAGGCCAAATTACGCCGATTTATGCAAATCGAGTTTGGATAGGATAAGTCTGCATTTCACTATAATTATGAAAAGTCATACATTTTGACCTCTCTCTCAACAGGTCTCGCACATTGATGGTGGCGCGGAATCTATTGTGCATCTCGGGATAAATTTAATTTTGATTCAAAATTACAAGGGCTGGCTGATAATCGATAACTCATAATTCCACCGGGTCATGATGACGTAAAGACTGGCACAGCCTACTCCACCGCAGCATAATTGCAATATCAATCTTGGGAACGGATTTCGCCTGACCCCCAGCACCAGCACATACGTGAATTTCACTCTAATCTGGCTCTGGCTGGGTGCTCGAAGATTTGTAGAGACTCGTCAGGGAGCCTATAACCTGCCATAACCCCGTCAGGCTATCATTTTTTGGACATTGGGTAAGCATTTAGTGCTTAATGGATAGCTTTTAAACACGCAATGAACGTTATATTTTGCGGATGGTTTATTGTGTTCATTTTCTTCTCCTTCATCTTCTTGTAGGTAAAACAACAAAAGACATCCAAACTTTGAAAGAATTATGTGAGATAATATACATTTGCGATTCAATTATTCAATTAGGAAATGCTTTCAACGACTCTTTAAGATGGTTGAGTGTTTCTTAGATATTCAGGTTTTGGGAAAATTAATAAGTTACCTCAAACTGGCACGGAAGGTATATTTGTTCTAAAACTGCCGAGTATTCATCATAGCCAAAAAATTTTGGAAATTTTAAGTATGAAACATTTTAATAGAGTATCTCACTTAGCTACTTTCTTGTTGAAACCAGTGTTCTCTTGGCGATTCCAAAATACTTAACTAAAAGATCTCCTTCAGTGGAGAATGAACTTAAAAGGTACGCCAGGAACTTACAAGTCCTGAAACTGAATGGAAAGGGCGAAGAATTTCTGAAAAACAATCATTCCGCAAATAATTATCTAATTAACGCAAAGATTAAGATATCTACACAGGTTCGGATTCCTGAGATTTGCAATGCTGGGGCTAATAAGTGACTTAAGTGAAAATTTTTGGGTGAAAAAGAGACGAGGCTATAGAAAATAGCCTCTATGTGTTGCTTAACTTGTACAATTGGGTTCAAGCTCAATGAATTACAGAGCTAATTCGGTTCACTTTAAATTCATTGTGTGACATAAATGGATCTCCATCGAATAATTTTTCGATTCTCGAGACTTAAATACGCGCACTATCTTAAGATATACTGCGTTGCTGTAGTAGCGGTATTTTATGCTAGCACATTACGTTCCGGGCTATCCGTGCAAAAATTGAAGCATAGCCGGCATATTTTAAGGTTTTTGAGCAAGCTGCATCGCTTCGCAAAAATGGTAATCACTTTTATAATATCAAGTGATTTTTTCCTACCTATAGCCCAAACTTTTAGATCGATTTTGATAACTAAGCTGTGCAAGGATCCGTCTCAACGCTTAGAGTAAGAATAGCTGAAAAACAAACAAGTAAGAAAGCTAAAATTGGTCTAATTGTAATCCCAATTCTTATGGTACTCAAGATGAATGCCCGTATGTAATTTTTTATGGTCACCTCTCTGTGCAAGTATAAATTTTGAAGTGCTTTTTCGCATATATTTCTAAAACGGTTTGTCGGACAGTAAAAATTCATAGGTTTTCTGAAGAACTTTCCAGTAGATTAAAACCGTCTAGGACTGATCGTTTTCACAGTATATGTAAAAATCCTAAATTTTTATATGGCAACACTAAGATGGGGTTGCCCGATTTAGACCATTTTATAAATTTTATTTACTATTGCTATAAAAACACCATGTACACAATTGCAGTTCTCTGCATCGACGCCTTCTGAGGCAGTGCCGAAATATTGGAATACGACAATTTTGTATGGCACCCCTACAAAGGAAGTGCCCGATTGGTCCCATTTTCGAACTTGAATTTACATTTTTTTTAAAAGCACTTGTGCTAAATTTCAGCTCACTAAGTACATGCGATCTCGTATAATAGTTAGGACAGACAGACGGACGGAAGGACATTCAAAATTCAAAATAATTTTTCATATTATGCGTGGCTGTCCAACGGATTGTGATTTAGGAGCATTATTTCAGTGCGTTACAAACGGAATAAGAAACTAGGTATACCCTATGATTTCATCTATGGTATAACAATGCGAAAGCGCAGATTGCATGCAAAGAAACAGAATGGCAATTGATTCATTTTCCCAAATAAATGAGAAGGGGAGGAGTTTTGAGATTTTACTCTCAACACATGCTCCCGCGCTTTTGTGAACACAAACTTTTCTGCAATATTCAGAGTATTATCCCTATATTTGCGTTGTAATTCCAACGTTTGTTGCTGTATTCCTATATTATTTCTGCTTACACTCGTTTTACTCTGAAGGGATTAAGAAGGGTGCATGCTCTCATCCTTGATTCTCTGACATTTTTGGAAAAAATAAAAATTTTATTGGGCAACAATTTAACATCTTCTTTCAGCACCTTGGTTAATGCGAAATTTATCTCTTTCGTGAAAAATTGAGGTAGTGTGACCCGATGTACATTATTATATATAGTTTGAAAGAATTTTGCAGATATTCAAGAAGATTTTATCATTAGGGTAATCCTGCGTTCTCTAAATTTTTGTTTTTAACTCGTTGTCTCAGTCGCAATACTATAGTACGGTATAGCGGTGAGGGTATACTTAAAGAGAATTCACTTGAGTAGAATAGAATAAAATAGAATACATTTCTTGAGTGTAGTACAAAGATACGTACAAAATTAATTGGAGTTGTACATAATTAGTAAATACTTGTGCCACATTTAATTTGGGGAAATACATTAATTTACTAAAAACTAGCTTAACTAACTAAGCTTAGCCAAACTAAACTAACGAATAATTACAGGTTTAAGAACAGACTCTATTTTTATTAGTTTTATTATGGGTAAGAAAATTTATCAAATAGCTTTAACAATATGTATCCAAGTTATGCCCCAAATGTTTAGGGTAAGTTTAGTGGCAATAATGATTTGTAAAAGATTCCGTTGAATCTTGTTCTCTGATTAGCTGGCAAACGATTCCACAAACGAATGCCCAGGACGAGTAGTTGTTTAATAGAAAGAGATTACGCATCAGAGTAGGCGTCATTTGAAAAAATAAAAAAAATAAAAATGAATCCAAATTTTGAAAGAAATAATTGCATTTAGCATTTAACGAAATTGAGCGGGTGTATCACAACGAGATTTTTTTTTTTTTTTTTTTTTTAAGAGAAATGTTTACATTTTTCAATAACCAAGCACATTGTTTTTTACATACTGTTCACTAGGGAGGTAGTGTTTTACTGTTCGTTTTTACACACTGATGTATTGTACAGATGTTCAAGCGATTGCTCTATTAGTATACGCTCGCCGGTGCATAGTCAAGTTTATTCCGCATTTATGCAAAAGACTTAAGTACCTATATGACATTATTTGTTTCTTTGCAGAAATCAAGGAAAATTTCCAGTTTTGTTCGGTTGTGTCCTATCTTCTTATTAGGTTATCTTTGTTGATGGCTTGTATTATATTCCGGGGGGCTACAAACCTGGTATTAATACACGATGATTACCTCCCAAATATGGCAATTTGAGGAGGGTTAGAGGGAGCAATGTTTCGAAAAAATGATCCCGTAAGAATCGTCCAAATTAAGACGAGAGCACGTACCTTACTAAATCACTCCCATCTTAGTTTTTAAAGTTTGATGCGCCGAATTTTAAGTATTTTGCAGAGTGCCCACCAAGTTGCCCGTGCTAATAATATTTGATATGGCAGCTTCTTTATGTAAAGATGTAATATTGGATATATAGCCTGTTACTCTGAGGGTTGCAAATTTGAAGTTTTGCAGGCTTATTTTTCTGATTTTTTCTCTATGACAGTAAACCATTTTAGCGTTCAGACCCCAGCGCTTTTTGGATACCCCCTTTTGTATGTCGATATCAATAGAGTTTTTAGTACCGCATTCACAATACAGAGTGGAGGAGAGTAGCGTAGAGTGGCAACGGGCATCCTTTTTTCACACAGAGTAGTGCATTTGGCTACCTCTGTTTTGCTCAGAGTAGCGTAGCATGAAAATAGGCTCTATTCTAAGCTCACGCACAATTTCCGAAAGCTTAGAAACTTCAATTTCGAGCTACTAGCATGTAGATGGCGTGGAAAAAGCTTCTTTTTATCCTAACTTACATGTTTTAATATTATTTTTTGATTTAATAATTTTTATGAATGTTAATAAAAAACAAGAGGTATTTTTGCAAGCTTCATGATTTAAAAACAAAAAAAATTACGTTAATTTTTATCTAATTTCGAAGAAATCTGCCAACAGGTGTCTCCTTTTTCGAATTTATTATTTTGACAACGACAAACATGTTTATTTGGCGTTACTATGGCATTTTGTTATATTAATTTAAAAGTTCGTTGGTGATTTGGCGTTCTTATGGCGATTTTTTACGTTTAATTTCAAAGTTCGAATTTCACTCGGCGCTGTATTGTGAAAATCTTCGCTTTGGACTCAAAGCTCACTCTGCTCCACCCTGCTCCGCTCTGCAGTGTGAATGCGGAATAAGGAAGGTTGAAGTTGAAATCGCTTGGAAAGGTAAAGTGGGTATGGTTTCCCTTTTTATATCTTCTTATAAAAGGTTTGGTTGAGTTTGATATCGATCAGTATTCGATTGCAGAGCAGGCAGAGATTATTCCAGTATTCTCTGCATAAGTTCTGACGTTTCCCCTTCATGCATGCACAAGGGCGGATCCAGACATTTGCTCTAGGGGGGCGATTAAAAAATTTTAAAATTAGAAGTGGAAATAAGAAAGAAACTCATAACTTATATTACGAGGCGTGATAAAAAAAATACGGTGAATAGTTTTAATACAAAAAAAAAGTAATCAGTTTACAACAAATTCGAATTATTTTCTATCAAAATAGGTGCTCTCCTTGGTTAGCGATACACTTATCCCAACGTTGTTTCCATGATTGGAAGCAATTCAGGAAGGATTCTTTAGGAATGGCCTTCAGCTGCTCTGTAGTGACCCTGTAAATATCGAAAAAGGTGTCAAACGTTTTTCTTCTAGTGGAGTTTTTATTTGTGGTAAGAGCCAAAAGTCGCATGGTGTTAAAATTCGGAGAGTTACGGTGGGTGCGGACAGACAGATTTTTTTTTTTTCAAAGAACTCGCGTATCGAGAGCGAGGTGTGGCACGGAGCGTCGTCGTGATGAAAGAGGAACCCATTGAACCATTTCTCTGGCTTATCACGGACTCAAGCTATACTAACTATATTGTATTACATTATATTTTTCCGTTTTTGGTATTCATAATCCGCTGATTTGCAAAACTTTAGCTTTTAATGCATGGATCATGTAGCAGTAAATATTCAAATTCAATTTTCATTCATTACGGTTTTTATTAGAACTTTAGATATTGTGACTTGCATGTGTAGCTCTATATTTGGTAATTTTGAAAATTAAGTCTAAAAATAATAATTTTGAGCATATTCATTAAATATGATGCATTGGTATCCTAGAAGTTCCTCTTTCCACATGTGTACGAACACCAGTCACTTAATTTGAAAAATTGAATTGCAAAACGGGCCTCGAGATTTCCTCAAAAAAAAAATAATATTTGAATATATAAATAAAATAATACAAATAAAATAATAAATAAAATAATAACAAATAGATAAACAAAAAAAATCAGTAAAGAACCTAAGTTAAAACGAAAATGAGAACAATTTCCAATAAAACAACAAGACAGCGAAACATTTCAATTAACAATGAGGGCAACCCACAAATCGCCCCAGATTTTCGCTTGATTTTTAAACAGTTGTAAGCAACTTCACTTCGGAAACCCAAGAGACATTGAACGCAGCCGGAACGGAAGGACAGTTTTTCGAAATTTACGACGAGGCCAAACACACATTTTTTTTGCTCTCGAAAAAAAGAAAAAAAAAAGGAAGATCAGCGCACGGGTGATCATCAGCAGCGGCAACAGCTCAACCGATCATACGCATATACAAAAAAAAAAAAAAAATAAGACATGAAAAAAAAATATAAAAACAAAGTGAAATTCTGAACTGATAAAAGAAAGTCTAATAAAGTAATTTGGAAAAATTTAAAAATAAAGAGGGGAAAAGAAAAGATGTTTGGAGCACGTGTGAAAGGATTAAAGCAGGTTTTCTTTTTTTTGTAAAAGGCAGGAAGTGGGAGGAACTGCCCAGAAGTTAAGTATTCATATCATGTGTTACATAATTAAATATAATTAAGTGTACATTATACAAAAAAAAATATTTATCCGATACGCGGCTGGAGGGTAGTGTGTCGACTTATTTAATTATAGTTTGTTATATTTCGCGAGGATAAAGAATTAGGAAAATGAATGGAAATAAAAAAAAAAACACCACCGTATTCTGAATTGCTAGAAAAGATTTTTTTTCTTTATTTTTTTCTTTTTGTAGGAATAACTTTTTTTTCTAATAGTTATTGAAAAACTTCTTCTTACAATTTTATTAAGCTATTTTAAATTATCCCTTTTGGGATCTTTTCCGAGGTGCGCGCGCCGCGAAATATTCTACTCGACTCCCTGTATATTTTCTTCATACGAGAAGCTTTTGCAAAACCTAAATGCTTATCCAGCACTATTTGTGGGAAAGAACAAAAAAACATTCACGGTTGAGTGTGTGAAATCGGCAACTTCAGGGGTTTATGTTACACTCTAGCTGGAATAAAAAAAATATTCATGTGGGCAAAAAAAATTGGAATATGAGCTTTAGTCACGTTGATGGAAAATGCGACTAAAGAATGGCTAACGTAAACAAGATGTATGGAAGTGTATATGACAAGATTTATTTATGTGATATTAATATTATCAATTTCAAATATTATTAAAATATTGTTGAGGATCGGCCCATTTATAACAAGTTTCGGAATTTTAAAGTATAAATATTTTCTAGCATATAGCATATTACTTATTTCTTTTGGTTGATTTCAACGATTGTAATTATTAGGTTAATAAACGTGAATTCAGACTACGTTGTGTTGTTAAAGCATTCAAAGGTTTCGTGGTTTACCCTGCCTACGCGAAAGACCACCTGGGGTCCAAGTTTATATTCCTTTTGAATACTTCCCGCACCCATCTCCTGAGGTAGCGTACCCTCACCTGAGGCGTGAGGGGATAACAGATATTTTAAAGGCATGTAGGTATCTATAATAAAAAATAACGTGAGTGCATATAAAAGAATTTTTCATAACATATACAATGTAAAATAAACATCGATATTTTAACGTCAAGGAGCGCACATCATTTAGATTTGCTATTTCCTGCTCTTAAGCAAGTTGGGACTCGAATTAAATTCAAACAGAAATTACGAGAATGGCAGTAGGCTAATATACCTCCTCAGCAAATTTTGAAAATTTTGAAATATTTTGTGAACATTTTATTTACCATATATTCAGGATAATCTCGCAGAAATTGATAATAATTCTTGTGTCCATAGAACATTATCAATAACCCTTAGCGTTGAACAATGGGTTAAAGATAAAGAATCGAACCCATTTTCACATTGTTTTGTCTGTTGAACATGTACTCCAACACTGATATATTTATTTGTAGTGTTTAAGATTAATATAATTCGTTTAGATTTTACTAAAAACATTGACCCCAATACTATTGTTCTATAATGCGATTTGCAGATTGTCTTCAATTTACCAAAGGTATTTGCTTCGATATTTTATTATAAACGAAAATTGAACGTATAATCTAACTGCTACATTATTTTGCCAAATTACAAAAAACATAACATATTGCGCCATGTGGACAAAAGTACTTAACGGCCGTTCAGGGAATGATTTAGTATCATACTGAATGACTCACGTGGCGAATATATATTTCTGTGGAATAATTCATGTATCCCTCAAAACCAAAACAGAATAACTTCGACAGATATATTGCAACTTTTGAATGACAACAAACAAAACAAGTCTGTTACTCAAAAGTTTTCAGAATCGGGCCATTCGCAAATCTAGGAAGTGAATAGCGTTCACAATGTTACATTGTTAGACAAATATTTGAGACATTCAGAAATTACAGCCCACTATCATTGCTCAGGATTTTAAGGAACATGAAATATTGAAATCTGATTTTACGAGTAATCGAAATAATCTCAAGTGGTTTCAAATGATCTCCTTTAGAAAATCGTACTTGCTAGTAATTAATTTAAAAAAATTTATTCTGGCATATACATTTTTCCTTCAGGTTTATATTAGTTAACGATAATTATTATACAATACCGAGTAATATGAATTTCTTATCATTTAATTGGAACATCAATAAAACAAAGCAACGCGAAAAACTTCTATCATACAGTTTTTATTTTTGAAGGCTTGAAATTTAAGAGTTGAGTTTCTAAAATCATAAAATATGCATACTTACGACTTGCCAATATACAGATGATATATTCCATTAAACATAAATAGAAATTTTTTTTGAAAACATCTGATTGCTCCGACTTTGCTTTCTTTTTGTACCTTAAAATTTTTAAATTTTATACACAAATAAATGTTAATATAATTTCAATATTTAATTAAAATATAAAATGAAGAGAAACTCTCTAACTTTTGTGATGGAAGATATTATTTTATATTTTTTAGTGTGGATTTAGAAGCGTCTTTTGTAAAAAGATTTTTTTTATATATGTTTTTTTGATTTTATTTTATTAGAGTATAAATATTACTTTATTAGAGCTATTGTAGTGGGAGCGATCGCCCCGATCGCCCCCCCCCCCCCGTCCCCCTTATATCTTCCACTGTTAATAATGCCTCTAATTATAATCTGTACAACACGCTGTAGAATAGGTCATCAGCCTCATCTAACTGGATTTTATTAGACTATCAAGTATAAAAAAATTTGTTTGGGAAATATTATTAATATGACGAAATTATCGTAATTTACACATTTTTACATAACCAAAGTCTAATTAACTTAATTTATGTATACTACTTTACTTACTATATCAGTGTAATACTTAAATATGAACTGTATTACGTTTACAAAAGTAGTCCATTTGGGAGAAAATGTTAGTATGATAAATTATCGATAAATTAGGCAAGATATCTGTACTGCAGTATATGCTCGATGATATTCTGGAGTGTCCTTCCCGAAATTTCCTAAAGTCTTTGTGGTGGAATTCTTGAACATTTTTTGACAACTGGCAATAGGTAGTAGAAATAAACCAATGCAATGGTGTTCGGCACATGCATGAGTACTTTATATACTGTCACTGGCATAGGGTACCAGTGCAGTGAAGTTTCAATTACATAACTTTCGAACACGTCAGCGTTTACGTCATAAGCGGAAGCTAATGCCTGTAGAGTGCCGAAAACCTATCTATTAATTCCTGTTTTATTTGAAGGAACATTCGGGCAATATTACTGTCACTTGTGTGGCGGACACTTTGTTTTTGAATTTCTGCTACGAGACTAGTGCCTGACCTTAATCTGTCGATGATTTGTTTCTTTCTGTCAGATATATTTTGTTTATCGTGTTTGCTGCGAGTTTGCCATTTTTTTTTTTTTTTAGTTTATATGAGATATGTACATAGAAGGTATCCAAAGAAACGATGTTGTGTAGCCCCAATACAAAGTTTTGAGTATCAGACTTTCAGGTTCTTCTTTCATTAAGATTATTCATATTTCTTACTTTGGCTTTGTAAATGTACCACTGTTGTGGAGATTTGTTAGATGATAAAGCATTGCAGGAATTGCCGTTCACCATGGTTTCTATGAAATTGTCTTTGATTTACACGTCCTGGCCTTTGCACTTAATTTTAGTATTCCGAATTTCAACTATTTGCTTTTTTATATAACTGAAGTAGTTTACAATTTCTTCGTCTGTTTCTTTTAAAGATCTAAACCTAATCAATAAATCAGGGGTCCGGAAAGAAATGAAAAAAAAAATAAATAGCTTCAAGCGGAGTGTTTATGTCGGGACAAAGAAATATCGTTCAGAGTGAAAAGCTATCTCGGAGCTTTAGTTTTCAAAGAATTATTGAATCGCTCCTTAGAGATTTAGTTCCTCAAAAGAACAAATAGACTCGATCTTTCAACATGTTCGTTCCTTTATTTAAATTTTTTTTTAGAATTACACATATTTTTGTCTTTAACGTTTGGTAACATACAATTATAAATTAGACTAACATTTAAGCGCACTAACAAAAAAGATAAAACACTCGTGGAGCGGGGATACCTCACTGAAACATAAAATTTTTCCATGGCAGAATAATATTCCCGCAAGTGCTAGTGCACTTCCTCTGCAACAGAATTCATATCGGTATGTGATGCAGTTAAAAATTCCTCCAAAAAAGAATTAGTGGTGGTTTCAGACATGTCCAAACTCAATTCTGATAATTTTATAAATACCGCGGAACTGTCAGAATTCATTTATTGCCAATATATGGGCCATGAATTCGGAGTATTTTTTTACCAGGAACCTGATGGAGGTATTAGAAAAGTGCTAAAGTATCTCAACAAAAGGATATTTAACATTTTTTGATTTCTCATTTGACTAATGAGAAGGTAAGAGATAGCAAGTGGAAGTGAGATGGATAAAAATACGTTCCACATCGCATTTTCTCAACATGGATGACAAGAATTTAATTGCGCCATGTTATAGCACAATTTGGATTTTTAATTTTCATTCAGTGAAATTAACTTATGATGGAGATCTTTTGATGAAAAAAGATAGATGTCAATATTCCTAATCGAATGAGATAAATTATACATGATGAAAAATAATACATTCTGAGAATTTTGCATTATGGTTTCGGGTTCCATACACAAAAATGGCGATTCAGACCCTATATAAGGACGAGGATGGATCGCTCAATTATTTTTTCGAGTTCAAGCAGTTCAGTTCGTGGTATATATTTAGTAAAATTTTTGGTTGAGTTCTCACTTGTAATAATCGTGCAAATCAGCTTATAATCTGCCTATGGTAAGCATAAATTAACATGCAATTTTTTTTTTTGTGAAGGTGAAATTTGTGCAAAGACATAATTTAGTGACATTATTGTGGTTAAGTGACTCATTTTTCTTTTTCAATAAAGTGCATCAATTTTAGTTTTTTATACTTAATAACATTTTTTTTTGATAATCAGTCAATATTACATGTCTTTCGACCTGGCCTCCATTGGCCTGAATTGCGCTGAGGTGTCCCAAGTAGAAGACTGGTACAATTCATGTACAATTCAGGTACAATTCAAGTAGAAGACTAGCTAGCGTCCCAGAGAGGCATCTTGGTCTGGGATATTCTTAGTAAATTATACTGTCGCCGTTTGCGTTTCTTTCGGAAACCGTGAGACTCCTTTTCGAGAATATTTTGCATGTATGATCCTTGACTCCTTCCGCATCTTTTGAGTCATCTTCCATCAAAATCGATTCAAAAATTTAGCCAATATTTATTAATCTTTATGTAGGAATCTATCTTTTCATATCTTTTGGAAAAACATTTTTTGTCACTGAACTAAGCGGAGCAGGATTCTTTTGACGCTGGACCTTCAAACTAAAATATAACTGAAGAAATTTTCGAAAAGGCTCCACGTTTTCCCGACAAAATGGCAGAAGACGATCCTTGAAGATTTAGTTAATTATGCTATCGCTTCTCGACATGCCTTGAAGTGCCATGAACTGCTCTGACTTGCTCTGACATGTCTTTCGACCTGGCCTCCATTGGCCTGAATTGCGCTGAGGTGTCCCAAGTAGAAGACTGGTACAATTCATGTACAATTCAGTAGAAGACTGGCTGGCGTCCCAGAGAGAGGCAGCATCTTGGTCTGGGATATTCTTAGTAAATTATACTGTCGCCGTTTGCGTTTCTTTCGGAAACCGTGAGACTCCTTTTCGAGAATATTTTGCATTTATGTTCCTTGACTCCTTCCGCATCTTTTGAGTCATCTTCCGTCAAAATCGATTCAAAAATTTAGCCAATGTTTATTAATCTTTATGTAGGAATCTATTTTTTCATATCTTTTGGAAAAACATCGTTTTGTCACTGAACTAAGCGGAGCAGGATTCTTTTGACGCAGGACCTTCAAACTAAAATATAACTGAAGAAATTTTCGAAAAGGCTCCACGTTTTCCCGAAAAAATGGCAGAAGACGATTCATATAGGTATGTGATGCAGTTAAAAATTCCTCCAATAAAGAATTAGTGGTGGTTTCAGACATGTCCAAACTCAATTCTGATAATTTTATAAATACCGCGGAACTGTCAGAATTCATTTATTGCCAATATATGGGCCATGAATTCGGGGTATTTTTTAACGAGGAACCTGATGGAGGTACAGGGTGGGACAAAAGTCACCATGGGGGCCAAAAGTCACCATGGGGTTTAAAAATTTAATAACTTTTTCGTTTATATATTTTTTTTATTTTTTTTTTAGATTATATAAATAACATCTGGAGAATAAATAATGGAGAGATTCACAACTGAACAGAGAACCAGAATAATACAGGGTGGGCCAAAAGTCACCATGGGGTTTAAAAATGCTCTTTGCGTTAAAATAATTGATCGCTGATTTAAGTAATAAAATTCTATTATTCTGGTTCTTTGTTCAGTTGTGAATCTCTCCATTATTTATTCTCCAGATGTTATTTATATAATCTAAAAAAAAAATATATATATATAAACGACAAAGTTATTAAATTTTTAAACCCCATGGTGACTTTTGGCCCACCCGTTATTAGAAAAGTGCTAAAGTATCTCAACAAAAGGATATTTAATATTTTTTGATTTCTCATTTGACTAATGAGAAGGTAAGAGATAGCAAGTGGAAGTGAGATGGATAAAAATACGTTCCACATCGCATTTTCTCAACATGGATGACAAGAATTTAATTGCGCCATGTTATAGCACAATTTGTATTTTTAATTTTCATTCAGTGAAATTAAATTATGATGGAGATGTTTTCATGAAGAAAGATAGATGTCAATATTCCTAATCGAATGAAATAAATTATACATGATGAAAAATAATACATTCTGAGAATTTTGCATTATGGTTTCGGGTTCCATACACAAAAATGGCGATTCTGACCCTATATAAGGACGAGGATGGATCGCTCAATTATTTTTTCGAGTTCAAGCAGTTCAGTTCGTGGTATATATTTAGTAAAATTTTTGGTTGAGTTCTCACTTGTAAAAATCGTGCAAATTAGCTTATAATCTGCCTATGGTAAGCATAAATTAACATGCAATTTTTTTTTTTTTGTGAAGGTGAAATTTGTGCAAAGACATAATTTAGTGACATTATTGTGGTTAAGTGACTCATTTTTCTTTTTCAATAAAGTGCATCAATTTTAGTTTTTTATACTTAATAACATTTTTTTTTTGATAATCAGTCAATATTAAATTAAGGTGCCTTGTACAGGATAAATTCAAGAGAGTTATTCCTATACGTCACAAATCGGGTTAGCTGGAATATACCTGCGAATTATCCTTTATTTGCTTAAAATTGTAAATTTGAAATAGTGAATTAGAGTGCTTAAGCTAACCTGCATATGAAGTTTTTATTAAATCGAAATGTAAATCTATTTATGGTCGTTCTGATTTCAATATACTGCTACACTAACATAAGCCACCAATGATAACATCATCACATGTGGCTTGTGAACGGTTCTACAGAAACTGTTCCGTTACACACGTGCTGAAATTACAGTATTATTAACAAGGGAATTTTACATCAGCTTAGTATACAGGCATATGGTGTAACCTTTCCCCACATCGTTTTTTTTTATATAGTTCCAGGAACTAATTACTGCATATTAAATCGTTTGGTGATCCTACAGGAACCAAGCTACTTGCGTAACATTTTTTGGGGGTTTCATCCAGGAATCATAAGTTGCAAAACAATCCTTAAAATTTTTCACAAAACTTAACACAAGAAACACTATAACCATTGTATGCAGGCACCAATTAAGGCTATACGGTTCGGTTTATCTAGAGAGCAAGTGAAAACGTATATTTGTTTGTTTGTTGTTTGTGAACACGTGTGAAATAAGGATTTGTGTACAAAAGAACATCTCCAGGGGAGTTCTCTAAGTTGATGAGGCCTAAAACTATATTCCCTGAGAGATTTCAATGGAGAATAATAGAAAGACACGTAATCAAAAATGTTTAATTTTTCGTTAGTAGGGAACCCTACCTTTCCCGATAGTAAGTGTTGATCATTCTGACGTCCTCGTGGCTTTGACCTAAAGTCATAATTATTTATTTAGTTAGAGCAATCGCTAGTAGGTTTACTTTCAACTACTAATTTTCTGATTTAAAAACATGGAATTGCTTTTTCACTCTTTTGACTTGTTGTCAAATTCGTCATCATATCTTCGCTTGAGGGTAAGATGAGGTAGGACAAGAGAAATGAAAAACAAAATCAATTTGCGTATTTATTTTTATATACAAAAGTCGCATATATAGGCTTTGCCTTTCGCTGCTACCAGAGTGAGCCCATTGCACACGGCATTGCTCATTTACGACATACTGACAGTGATGCCAGATTATGTCATGGATTAACCGCCCAAATAAAGACAAAAGATCGCCCAAAAGGCGCCGAAATGTTTGTTTTTAATAAGGGTTAATTGCTGATAAAGGGGTTGCTATTTGATTAGTTTTTAATGGTTTAATCGATTGTAGATTGCATTATACTAGAAAAAGTATACCCGCGCGATTTTTTTCTTTACAAATGCCGTCAAATCAGAATATTGGCTCCCCAGGTATGAATTTTCGTTTTAAAAAAATTAACGAAAAATAGAAATATTCAAATTTAGAAACTGCTTTCCCTGCAATAAGTTGATAACTAAGCTCCCTTAAAATGGAAAAAAATATTGTCAATTTAAAAAGTTACGAAAGAAATATTGAAACAGTTTTAGTGACAGTCCTCAACATCACACTAATAGTAAAAATATCACTATTTTCGATGTGAGCTGCTGTAAACATTACTGGATCTCACTGAAATTTACATAGAAGTTTGAAATTACATTATGTAACAAATTCGAAATGAACATTTTAACACATTTGCAAATCCATACATTTTTGGACCCCCCGTATCTAATGTATATATGTCGTAGACATTTGACGTAACTCAGCATTTCACGAAAAGTCTAGACACTTCATGGAGAGTAGGCAAATAATGTAATGGTTTTGACTTAGCCCCTTTTTACATTATGTGTCTGAAATTTTTAGTCACTTCATCAAATGCTAAAAGCGCTTACGCCGATACTGTAATACCACCCTATATAACCAAATACTAGTAGTGGGAGATAGGTGGTGGAGGGGAGGTCGCACCCAGGCCTGCGACACAAACACCCACACACCACACCACCCAAGCGCGGCGTGTGTGTGTATGTGTGCATATGTGTGTATGTGTGGTGTGTGGGTGTGTGTGTCGCAGGCCTGGGTGCGACCTCTCCCTCCACCACCCATCTCCCACTACTAGTATTTGGTTATATAGGGTGGTATTACAGTATCGGCGTAAACGCTTTTAGTATTTGATGAAGTGACTAAAAATTTCAGACACATAATGTAAAAAGTGGTTAAGTCAAAACCATTACATTATTTGCTACCCTACATGAAGTGTGTAGACTTTTCGTGAAATGCCGAGTTCCGGCAAATGTCTAAGACATATACAGGGTGTTTCCCCTTAGGAGGTCCATAGAGCGGGAGGTGATAGTACTCACCTAGACGAACCAAAAATTGAAGGGCAGGGGGGGGGGGCAATATCAACCGTTTAGGAGTTACAGGGTGATTCATAAAAAAAGCTGGGTTTTCACAAAACTCCCCGTATATTAAAAACTACAGGGCGTATGGTCACAGTTAACCATCTCCCCTCCGAAGTTATGAAGGTCTAAACTAAAAATTTCGGATTTTCTTTCCTTCTTTTTTAATTTGACCTATATTATTTTTGCAAAATGGTCGTTAACATAACTTTTTTTTATAAAAACTGTAAACTGCAGACTCTTCTCTTTAAGTTGACCTATTACACCCAATGTGCTATCTGAAGCCCTTTAAGAGTTATTAGCTCTAAACCTATTCTCAAACCTATTTTCAAACCTATTCTCAACGATAATTTGTTCCCTTAGCACGTAATCTTAAATAATATCGTCTTTTTTCGGTGTGACCTGAATAGGTTATGAGTTAATAACTGTTTAACGGCTACAGTTAACACATAGGATATAATAGGTCAACTTAAAGAGGAGAGTCTGCAGTTTACAGTTTTTATAAAAAAAAGTTATGTTAACGACCATTTTGCAAAAATAATAGAGGTCAAAGTAAAAAAAAGGAAAGAAAATCCGAAATTTTGAGTTTAGACCTTCATAACTTCTGAGAGGAGAGGGGTACGGGGCTGGTTGAGCTGTCGTTGGAAAGGCCCTGAAGTTCTGCATACAGTGAGCCCTTAACTGTGACGATACATACGCATTGTAGTTTTTTGTGAAACCCTAGCTTTTTTTATGAATCACCCTGTAACTCCTAAACGGTTGACATTGCCCCCCACCCCCCTGCCGTACAATTTTTGGTCCGTATAGGTGAGTACTATCACCTCCCGCTCTATGGACCTCCTAAGGGGAAACACCCTGTATATGCTTTTGTTTTTGCTGTGAAATGAACATTTTCTGAACAAATATAAAATATTACCTTAATTAAATTCCAAACTTTTTTCTTAGAATGACATGTCCAAGAATCATTTAATGAGAATAAGTAAAACCCACTTTCCATATTTTTCATATTTAGATTTTTAAATAAATTTTTTATATATCCACTGTTGAAAAATGTTAAGAGAATAAGAGAACTTTCAGCGGTATTGCTCTTGAAAACTCTTTTTAGCATTTAGTTATTTTAAGATAGTCGCTATGTAACCATTAGACTAATTTGTAATTTAACCTGCTAATAAAGTTTCATTATGTTTAAACGCCAAATTTTTCATTTAAAATGCCGAGTTTAATTCCTCCTCCCTAGTTATTTTTGACATCCACCACCAGCTTTTTGACATCTAAGTTCACTGTAACGTAGACAGCAGACAGGTCAGAGCTTCATTGCTGTTCTGATGAGATCGTCCTGCACTGCTAATCGAAGCATGCAGTCAAATTTTGATTTTCGGCTATAAAGCCAGTAACTGACCAGTACCTCGGTACTTGTCTTTTATATATTGCACGCAGTAGACGGAAAATTGCCTGCATACTTGTATATTATACGGGTCCTCGGAATACTTAACCGCCCTCTTCTATTTAGTTAGAATGAGACATCCAAGGATCAATTAATGTGAATAAAACCCATTTTCCATTCTATTTTATATCTTCAAATAGAGCCCCAAATGCGGAGAAAAAACAGTGTGGCGCCCAATTGAGCATTGGGCGCTTTTCATGAAAATCGACCGTAGATTTTGTAAAATGATAGCCTAATTTGCGGAAAAGCGCGCAATCCGGCATAACTGCATACTGAACAGAAATGCGACGCCTCATTTTTTATTAGTGCCATATTATTACAGATCACGCAAAGTTCTGCCTCCACGAATTTATTGTCCTCGTCTTTTTCGATGAAATTTCAATAAATAAAGTTAAAAGCAAAATTGTGAACAATTTGGGTAAGATGTCGAGCTCGTCATCTTGCACGCCTGTTGAATACGTCAACTTACCCGAAACGACGATTATAAATTAAAGTCGTAAAAAATATTGCAATAAAATTTTATTTGAAATTTACTTTATTAATTCAAGTAACAAAAATTAAATGATTTAAGAAAACGCTTCTGTGGATATTCAAAAACTTAGAAAATTTGATGATAACAGAAATTGAATGGAACATAATTTTACAATGAACTTGCGTGTGATCACATGAGACGGTACTGCCTGAAGGCTTAAACACAGTTCCGATGACAGAGCGACAGAACGCGATAGACGACAGCGAATATATCGTTGCGAACAGGCAGTCGAAAAATTGGGAATACAATTGCAAAGACAGGCGGTGAGTGACGATTGAAAATGAAGAAATGATTAAATATCATTTGTTAAATGTTTCGAGCGTTTTAAAAGGGAGATTTTTATCAAGAATATTTTATATGAAAGAATTGCAATGGACTAAAGTGTGAAAAAAACTGAAAATGCGGAAATTAACTATATTAAACGCTTTGAAATATCCATCCAGACCACGTTTTTTTGTCCATTTGTCTTGCCTGTCTTGTAAACTATAAATTATTTTATGGATTTCGCATTTCCTCGATCAATTTTTCCTCAAAGCTCATTATTTTAAAATTACAGCGGCGTGCTACCACCTTAAAAAGACAAAAGTGAATGCCACAACCATTTCATTCGATTAATTTTGTTGGTAGGACTGCAGCGACGACGGCAAAATTAGAAATTGATCAATCCCGGCGAAAATGTCGTCGATCGCTCAACGTCGGTCGTCGCAATTTGGTGCATTCGCATAAGATGCTGTGCTTTTAGAAGTTTGACAGCGATATATCGTCGTCGTTTGTCGTCTGTCGTCGCAATTGTGTTTAAGCCTTGAATAAAAGACAATTGCTCATGTTTTAGTTTCTCCTTTACTGTGCAAGCAGAACTGACTGAATGTTGTACAAATCACAGTGCCATCGGTTGACAATGTCGTTTATTAACGATTCGTCATCTTGGCCGAATCGTCATCTTACCCTCACTTCCCGTACTTAATTTAAGCTCCCAGAAACGATCCCCATAACCTTCGAAGTGACTTTCACTTCGACTGTTTTCCTGTTCGATCCTGCCTTCGTCCTTGGAGAAGTTGTGCAACCTTGAAGCTATATCGTGTTCTAAATTTAAATGAAGTCAACAACAATTTCGTTATCCAAATAGAGGGAATCTTTATGAATTGGTGAAACTATGTAGTTTGCAACAATATTTTCTCTAGCGTAGCATTCCTTACTCTCGTAAACCTTCACTTTATTGTCAGTAAAATTTCTCTTCTTTTTTTGATTTTATTTTTAAGACATTTTTTATGAGGACTCGTAGTATGCTAGTAGGTCAAAGATCCCCGCATGTTAAGGGCATATGGCTTCAAAGAAAATTGATAAAAGGAGGAGCACAATTTTATTACCACAAGATATTTCACACTACTTTATATGTCGGTACACTGCTCAACTCTGAAATTCACGAAATGTTGTGGTTCATTTCAATCCAAAGATTCTTCTAACTGAAATCCTTTGTTTGTAATTTATCCCATATGAGTGTAAAATGAAAATCAGTTACTCAGAGAAATTAAGTTATCCGTGAAACTTTTATACAATCAGAAGCATGTTGCTAAGCTTTGCATCACAACAATTACCCGGAAATAATGATGGTTTATTTAGTAAGGGGGACAGGATATTTTTATGTTTCCTCTGTTCTCCTCTTTCGAAAGTCATTTGCAACAATTACCCCTTTTGGAGCTGTGATGTATATTCATTCAAAATGTTTGTGCTACAGGAGCCATAGCGCCTGTCACAAACAAAAAATATCCCACATTTGTTGCTACATCCAATAGCACAGCAGCAGCCCAACTGTCCACCATATTCTCCATCATCTACCACAAAGTACTAACAGCAGCTGAGCTTAAGCAACATGCATCGCATCAGTCAGTTTAGTTCCCAATAAGTTCTGGCAGAAGTCAGTTTAGTTGTAAAACAAATCGGGTAGGGCACCGTTCATTCTCTTTCATCAGATAGTAAGTCGCCTTCATTTCATTCGTCGTGTAGTTCTTCATTCGCGCAGTTCGTGTTGTGCTTGTGATGAACTTGGTTTTGGTCTTCTTATCGGTAGTGTCTCGCCTTTATCTTCAGCAGCAGCAGCAGCTAGTCCTAGTTCTGGTCTAATTGTAGTAAGGTAGGTGATTTGTGCGTGCGGTACACGTGTTTGATCTAGTCGCCATTTACTAGCTCATCATCGTGGCCGTAATTTATCGATGTACGAAGAATCAAATATCCGCGTGAATTTGCAAGTTTTCTCGGGCTGAAAAACGGAATTTATACCTAATACTAATATTTTTATTTGCAATACAAAATATTGTGGTGTAACGGTAATGCCGTGGTGGGTGAATGAAGGATTCAAAGTATATCGGTGGTCGGTACTCCATGCCACCGCGATGGCACTTTGAGTGAATTCTTTGGAGTTGTACTTCAATTCGCATAGGATCTCTGGAAGTGACCAAATAGTGGCAAGGAATCAACGGTAATGCCGTGGTGAGTGAATGAAGGATTCAAATGTATATCGGTGGTCGGTACTCCATGCCACCGCGATGGCACTTTGAGTGAATTCTTTGGAGTTGTACTTCAATTCGCATAGGATCTCTGGAAGTGACCAAATAGTGGCAAGGAATCAACGCTAAGTGGCTGCAGGGTTTCGCCGCGGTTTCCGTTCTCTGTTCCCATTTCCTTTCATCATCGTCTCAAGTAGTGTTTTGACAACCCTGTGGGAGAACAGGGTGTAGAGGGTAATGTATGGTAAAGTAAGGTGTTAAGTTGCACCGCCGGGGGTGTGAAATTTATATTCGCAATATTCCCATGTACATATATGGCAAAGAAAGAAATTTTATCTTTGTAACGGGATCTAAAGACAACGGGTCTACTTTTTCGCATATTGCTGCAGTGAAAGTGTATTTTTTTTATATGCTGCATAAAGAGTGTATATATAGTGAGTGGTAAAATTGTAAGATAACCGTATACTATTTCAAGGATATTTACATTTTCCTACCTTTTGGATTACTTGGAGACGGTGTTGCATCGAAGTTTTCTTCTGACCCATGGATAAGTCAGCGACTGTCGAACTAAACTTCTTTGATTTGTGACTTTGTGAGTTTTTCATAGTTTCCTTTTTAGTCTTTAAGAAGCCTTTCGCTATGGCTTGAGACGTAAGGTTTAGTTTTTTCTTAAAGATTTTCACATGATATTCACAGCCCTGTTTTGCAAAAGTGGATAAAAAGTTCTTAACTCAACTGCCAACCAGATGGTGCCTCCTGGAAGATATGAGACCAGAAAATTCTACCAACGACCTGATCTGAGATTTGGGGCGACAATTACGTATATCTTCCTGTATCCACCTGGTATATCAGCCTTTAAGTTTGTTTTATTGGGGGTTGTTTTTTTTGGTTTCTTGGCAATATTGAATTGAAGTTTTCTATATTTTTATTTTATTTTTTATTTTTATTTTATTTTTTTATTTTTATTTTATTTTATTTTTTTACTTTCGCTATATATTTCCTTGAGTAGTACTAACAAAAGATGTTGTAATCTTCAGTACGGCACCAAATAAAGTATTATTATTATTATTATTATTTCCGTTGTCGACATGTTGTAAGAATACCAAAACCATTTCTTAGAAAATAAAAATGTTTTAGCGAACATTCTGCGTATTTTTTCATTTGTTTCGGACTTTGGGTTTTTTGTTTGGGTGACGTCACATTTAATTTCCGGGTTATCCAGCTGAAAGTGGCTGGACTCAATCTTAATTGAAGATGCATAAATAAAGGGTGACAGAAAATATTCTATTTAGTGTTTTGGCCCTATAAATATTAGATAAAGGCCCAGAAATAACTGATAGTTTTTGCACCGAAAAAGTGAAATTTGCCATTTTTCTAAAGTATTTGAAAGTTCAGTATAGTCAATTAAATAAATACAAATATACTTTGCTGCCTAAGTATAGCAAATTCTATTAACGACGTCAGTTAAATGTATGTAGGTCTGCATATCAAACGACGTTTAAACGATCAATTCTTGTATTTTTGTAACTTTTGTCAATTTGAAAACAGGACAAAGGATTTCAATGAAATGGAGCGAACTATTATTTTTAGGATAGTGACATAGGTGTAGTAGTGAATCTCGAGCAATAATAGGGGGAAATTATAATGTGATTTGCAGGTGCTAGAAAGCTACTTCGATTTTAATTTTGGATAACGTGGTTTAGGGGGTAAAAGTTTCGATAAAACGGAGTGAATCTACCGTTTTCGGGTTGGAAAAAGTTATTTATCTAGATCTCTCTTTGAGGAACTGATTTTAGTGATATTTATTAAGTTACTAAAATGGTTCCCAAGTAACATTGGAGGTCAAATTTCCTATCACCGAAGACCGACTAGACTTAAGAGTTTACCATTAAAGGCTACTCCCATTTGAGGTAAATTAGGAAAGAAATATTACCTAATAATTCCTTAAAATAGGCCTTCAAAATAATCGTAACTTTGTAATCTAATCCTGTTTTTACACGGTCTTTTGTTACACTATTTGGAAATAACACGTTCGGCAAAAATAAACTTATCCTGTTTTTACACGGGCAAAAAGATTTCTAAGGAATTGGCTTTTCCTTGTTTTTTCTTTTATTATATAGTTAGGGGATTTAATATTTACACAACTCTATTTACATGTTTTTATTCTCTATTGTAATATTTAGTAAAAAAAAAAAGAAAAAAAGGAAGTAATATTTTTATACCTACCCAAGATAAAATCTGAAGGGTATCTTAAGTTTTTCATTCCGTTTGTAACACCTGGAAATAATTATGGTGGAGCAAAATGGATAGAACACCCATGCATAAAATTAAAAGTTATTTTGATTTTTGCATGTCCGTCTGCACGTCCTCACGATAACTCGAAAACGCGTGTACGTAGAGAGCTGAAATTTTGCACATGGGCTTTAAAAAAAAAATAAAATTAAGTTCGAAAATGAAACAAATCGGGTAACTCTTTCGTCGGGTTGCCATACAAAAATATAATTTTTCACAACATATTTGGACACAGTTTGAGAACGCGTCAACGTAGAGCATTGGAATTTTTTACATTGTGTTTTTATAAAAATAGTAAATATAATTTTAAAAATAGACTAAATCGGGCAATCCCTTTTTGGTATTGCCACAAAAAAGCTTAGGATTTCTTCCCATCCTGTGAAAACGATCAGTCCGATATGGTTTTAATGTACTGAAAAATTCTTCAGAATGTGAAATCCTATAAAATTGTTTATAATCATTTTTGCTGTCCGACGATCCGTTCTAGAAGTATATGCGAAAAGCCACTTCAAAACCCAAACTTACGCAGATGGGTGACCATACGAAATTACAAATGAGCATTCATAAGAATTGCTCTTAGACCAACTCTAGTTTTTTTTATACCTATGTTTTTTTAATTTAGGTTTTTAGAAAACTTTTTTAATTTTGTGGTGCTGTTTATTTATTGAAACTGATTAAATTGTGTTTTGTTGGTTTTTTATAAAGTAAGTTAAAGCTTTTCATAAAGCGTAATTTATTTAATAGATTTAAAATGACTTCTGGTACCAAGTTGAGTGCTAACTCCTCTTCGTATACAATAAATATAGTTGTAGAAATGAAAAAGACACTGTTGTGTCCATGTCAACATTACACCCAAAAACGTATACCACTTGATACCAACACCATTAAGCAGAAGGCTTTAAGAACTTGTGACCAAATAAATAACGCTTGAACCGTCAAGATCTTCGAAATCTATCAAGGACAATAAAAATAAATTTGTTGCTAGTAACGGATGGTTGCAAGGATTTCTAGATAGGCATGCAATTCATAATGTCAAGATTAAAGATAAAATAACTTCTGGAAATATTCCAGCTGCCAAAGAATGCACTTCGCAGCTGCCCAAATGAATTGGAGAAAGTGGATACAATATGTTACTTAGCGAAATACGAAATAAGTTCTAGTGGCTTTAAGGTGGCAAAAGATAGAATTACGTTTTTGCTCTGCAGTAATGCTTCAGGAGACTAAAACTAAATTTAAGAAGTGAATTTTGGACACGGTATATTGAAGAGCAACATTTGTGTGTGCTTTACCGAACTGTTAATTTTTGTAGGCCATTTGAGGTTGTTGAACCAATCTAATATTTTCCCGTTTTCTTTTACACGACATTCTCTGGAACGAATGTACCGTGTAAAAATAGGATGAGGTGTAATTAAGTATTGGGGAAAAATAACGTAATAATTTCTTTTTCATTCACATCATAGGAATGAGGAAAAATGCGGAAATAAAAGGGGAAAATTTCGTAAACCTGAGGCAAATTTCCGTAACTTTTACCTAAATTTTACTTAACTTTGAAGTCAAACTTAAGGAAATATGTGGACTTTGTAATTGGATCTATAGCCAAGTTCAAGGAAAGATAACTGTCAAGAATTATATATAATGTAATTTTCAGAACGTAACCTGTCGAGGTTTTTACTTTAACTTTCAGTAGATTTTTATTTTGAATTGCTTCATTGGAAAAAATGCCATAGAAACAATTGCAATTCATCGCGAGGTAGAGAGTTGAAAAGCAGTGAAAAGTTTTTTGACGAATTCATAGCCTTTTTGTATTTATTTAAAAATAAAATAGTTAATCCACAAGAACTAGTGGGGTTCAATTATTGATTTACCACATTTGGCGACCGTGACAGGACGTGGATTAAGAAGATGGAAAAGGATAAAAAGGCACGTACTACACAGAGAACATCGCTCACAAAAGCGATTGTTAAATTAGAAAAGCTTCTTCTGAATCAAGAGAGAGATTTACCTGAAATTAGACGATTAATGTACATGATTGAGAAAAAACAAGAAGAATGGAAAGAAATTAATGCACGAATTTATGATAGATTACTAGAGGATGATAGTGTTACTAAAGATCTTCTAGAAAAAGAGATAGATTCAAGCGATGAATATGATCTAAAGTCTAATACGGCCAGAGCGAAAGTTGCTGCGTTAGAAGCCACAGCACAGATGGAGACTACCAGCCAAGTATTATCTGTACAAAGTAGCGTACTTCAGGGAAGTAGACGACCTTTCAAACTACCACAACTAGAGTTACAGAAATTTAGTGGTGAGCTCAAAGAATGGTTACCATTTTGGGCTCAGTTTAAGAACATTAATGAGGATTCTTTGATTGATAGTGCAGATAAATTTCAATATTTAATACAACCGACAGTAGGTACCCGGATCTCGAGCCAGAAATTTAGTTGAGAGTTTTCCAGCAACTGGTGAAAACTATTCTCAAGCTCTACAGTGTCTCAAAGATCGATATGGTAGGGATGATCTGTTGGTGGAGGTGTACGTGAGAGAATTGTTGAGTCTAGTTTTGCAAAATTCCATATCTTCAGAAAAAGTGTCGTTGTCGTCGCTATACGATAAGTTAGAAAGCCAGTTGAGAGCACTTGAAACTTTACAAGTAACGACGGAAAAGTGTGCTTCCATGTTGTTGCCATTAGTGGAATCCTGTCTTCCTGAAGATATTCTACGCACGTGGCAAAGAAGTGATTTGAACAGAAATGTTTCTGAACAGGGTAGCCAGCAAAATACATTAACAAACGAAAGTACTTCCAAATCTCGATAAGATCGATTGATGAGTTTTCTAAGAAAGGAATTAGAAAACGAGCAAAAAATTACATTGGCACTGTCAGGCTTTGGAATTGAAAATGCACCGATGAAAAGAGAAGAAGCAATGAAGAAAGAACGTCATCAGAAATACTTACTTCCAAATAAAAATCTATCTACAGCCGCTGGTTTACTCACCACAATCGGAAATACAGATTGTGTGTTTTGTGAAAATTCTCATAGCAGTGCTGAGTGTATTAAAGCTAAAAGAATGACTCTGAAAGAAAAAAGATCTATTTTAGATAAAAAGCAATGTTGTTACAATTGCTTGAAACCAGGTCATCGTATAGCTAATTGTTGGAATAAATCAAGATGTTTAGTGTGCAATAGAAAGCATAATGTCATAATTTGTGACAGCTTACCAAAGGTAAACCAGGATTTTTCGACAAGGACAAATAATTCCGAAAAGGACAATAATGAAATAACCAATACGAAGGTTAAAAATGATAAAGTGTTAGCTAATTTGGAGAACACTTGTGCAGTAATGTGACCAACACTTTTAGTGAAGTTAATAAGAGATGATGGTCATAAACGAGTAACAAGAGCAATAATCGATACAGAGTCACAGCGTTCATACCTGTTAAGAAACGTAGCTATTGAGATGGGCTATAAAGATGTTAGAAGAGAGAAAATACGGCATGCATTGTTTGGAGGTTTGAACACGGATATCTTGGAGCATAATATATTTAATATTAATGTCACAAATATGACTGACTGTTTTTATTGCAGTTTTGAAGAATTAGATCAACCACTCATTTGTGATAGAATTAATCAAATTAGACCTGGTGCTTGGACAACAGAATTGCAACAGTATAATATTCAGTTGATGGACTTCGAAGATAGACCCGTAGAAATTTTAATCGGTGCAGACATGGCGGGTAAGTTGCTTACAGGCAGACATCACCAACTTTCGTGTGGTTTAGTAGCAATAGATACCCAATTGGGATGGACAGTAATGGGCTCGGTTCTGCAAACATCAAAATCAGATAGTGTAGCTATGACGGTCACCTCCATGTCGTTAAAAGAAGCTGAGATATCTGACTTGTGGGCTTTGGATGTTTTGGGTATTACTGATCCATCAGATAAGAAGAGAAAACAAGAACTACAGATAGAAGCCGAAAACCATTTTCAAAGAACAGTAACAGTTGACGATGAAGGGAGATATCTAGTTCATCTTCCATGGTTAGAAGATCATCCACCTTTAGCTAGTAATTTCAATATTGCTATAAAGAGGTTAGAATCTACTATAAGGGAACTAAAATTCGATAGTTTTTATGATGAATATAATGCAGTGTTGAAAGAATGGGTTCAGGAAGGAATTATAGAAGAAGTTCCTAATGAAGAGTTAACTATGACTGCACATTATCTCCCACATCGTCATGTTGTAAGACAAAATAGCACCACAAAAATACGTCCTGTCTTTGATGCATCCGGAAAAGAGAAACATTTTCCAAGTCTTAACAATTGTGTAGAGAAGGGTGCAAATCTAATAGAATTAATACCATCGATTTTAATTCGATTTCGGTTAGAACAAATTGGTGTTATTGCTGACATAAAGAAGGCTTTTCTTCAAATTGGCTTGCTTCACCGCGATAGAAACTTTTTACGATTTCTGTGGAAAGATCAACAAAGTCCTATGAAAACATACAGACACAGACGTGTAGTTTTTGGTGTTTCTGCGGTCCGTTCCTTCTCGGGTCAGTTATCCAGTATAATTTGAAGAACATTTTAAAAGATTGTACAGAAAATTCTAAAGAGTATGATTCAGCTCTAGTAGAAAAATTGATGAACAGTTTTTATGTCGATAATTGTGTAACGAGTGTGAAAGACGAAACAGAATTAAAAAAATTCATTAGTTAAGCAACAGCTATAATGGCAGAGCGTAAATTCGAATTAAGAGGCTGGGAATATGCTAGTCCAGAGTCTCCCCTTCTGTGTAAAAGTGACTGTACAAATGTACTGGGACTACTTTGGAATAAACAGGGCGATACGTTAGAGGTAAATCTAAAAAGTTGGGACTTTTCCTGTGTTTCATCCATTTTTATTACTAAAAGAATGATATTATCTGCTGCTCATCGAGTTTTCGATCCAATTGGTATTATTTGTCCTGTGATGCTGTTGCCAAAGCTATTATTACAGCAAATTCGGTCTCTTAAATTTAATTGGGATCAAGAAGTAGACGAAAACACTAAAACACAATTTCAGAATTGGCAACGAGAATTAATCTACGTACAGCAGATAAAATTTCCAAGGTGGCTGGTGCGTACGAAAGAACCATGTGAATATTCACTGCATATATTTTGTGATGCTAGTAAAATAGCATATTCGGCAGCTGTATTTTTAAGAACGAAAACAGCATCTATAGTGAATGTACAATTAATACAGGCGAAATCAAGAATATCTCCGTTAAGTAGGCAAAATAAAAGAATTACGATTCCTAGATTAGAATTATTAGGTGTAAATATTGGAGCTAGATTATATGCTGTTGTCATCAAAGACTTAAATTTACCTTTGGAAGAAGTCATATTTTGGAGTGATTCAACTACAGTTTTAGCATGGATAAATCGTGAAGAACAATGGGATGTCTTTGTGAGAAATAGAGTAAATGAGGTACGAGAATTATCATTTGATAAGCCATGGCGCTACGTACCTAGTGCACATAATCCTGCAGATCTTCCATCAAGAGGGTGCAGTGCGAAAAAATTGTTAGAATCCAAATGGTGGCAGGGACCTTGTTGGTTGAAAGAACCGGAAGAGTGTTGGCCCTCTACTGTGTTATTTGATGAAAGCGAAATAAATAAAGAAAAGAAAAGGTCTGTAACATCAGCTTCGATGATATGTGCAATTGAAGAAGTAAACTGGTATTATCGTTATTTTTCTAAGTACACTCAGATCATACGTCTAATCGCCTGGATTTTGAGATTTAAACGAAATTCTTCGTCTTCGAGAGAATTTAGACTTTGTGGCGAATTAACAACAGAAGAAATTATAGAAGCGGAAAGGAGATTATTTCATTTAATACAAAAGGAATGTTTTTCGACCACTCAAGATAATAAATTATCGAGCTTACATCCTTATATGGACGAAGATGGGCTCATCAGACTAAAAACGAAGGCGATTACGTTAAAGATTTTTGCTATCCAATTGTTCTACCAAATCAAAATCATCCAGTGGTCGAGCGATTAATTTTAGACATACATCGTAATTCATCCCACGCTGGAAATCAAACTATGATGATAATTTTACGAAAAAGATTTTGGATTCTTGGTGGTCGACGTAGTGTTAGGTCTGTTTTAAATCATTGTGTAATATGCAAACGATATAAGTCGAAGGGGATACAAGTGCAGTCCCCACCCTTGCCCACTGATCGGGTGCGTGATGCAAAAGTATTTGAGATTGTTGGAATCGATTTAGCAGGACCTATATATTTAAACGTAAAAGGTAAAGGTACGTATGAGAAATCATGGATTTGTTTATTTACATGCGCTGTATATCGAGCAGTACATTTAGAGCTAATTTCTTCATTGTCCACTGACCGATTCATACAGTATCTGAGAAGATTTATTGGTAGAAGGGGCCGGCCTAGTATCATCTATACGGATAATGGTACTAATTTCGTTGGTGCAGCAAACGCTCTAGAACGTCTCAACTGGAGTCAAGTAGATCAATACAGCGCAATGAAACAGATTCGATGGAAGTTTAATCCACCTACAGCCGCCTGGTGGGGAGGTTGGTGGGAGCGTTTAATAGAAATGTTAAAGCAGCTGTTGCGTAGAGTGTTGGGCAAAACTTCTTTAGACATTGAAGAAATGCAGACGACTTTATGCGAATGTGAAGCTGTTATAAATGCGCGGCCGTTGACCTATGTATCGGAAGATCCTTTGGACTTAACGCCATTAACCCCGGATATGTTCTTGAAAGAAATTGAGAAGGTAGGAGTAGCTGATTTAGATGCGATAGAAGCAGTTGATCTTAATCGGCGATTGAAATATAGAAGAGAATTACGACAAGTGCTTAAACGACGATTTCAAGAGGAATATTTGGGACAGTTAATCTTATATAGCAAGAAGATTTCTCCGAAGAAGATCGAGGTAGATGAGCTAGTGTGAGTAGGAAGTGATAACGTTAAACGACTTGAATGGCCGTTAGCAAAAGTGGAAGAGTTGATACCGGGACGAGAAGGAGAGGTACGATTAGTTAAATTTAAAACAGCAGCTGGAGTTTTATTACGTCCAATACAACGAATATTTCCTTTAGAAATTGAATTTACGCAATCTGAAGAAGAAGGAGATATTATTCGCCAAATATGCATAGAAAAAATAATAGCGAATAATTCTGAAGATGAAGATTTAGAAGAACCGGTTGAAATTGGAACTAATGAAAATCAGAAGCAGAAAATTAAATACACAAGAAGTGGTAGAAGAGTTCGGGCCCCACCTAAACTAGATTTGTAAAAGTAAAATGACTTTAATTTTGTTTTAAATCTTTATATATGTTTTAATGTTGATGAATTAATTCATTGTTGTTTCCATTAATTCAGGTGGGAGAATGTCAAGAATTATATATAATGTAATTTTCAGAACGTAACCTGTCGAGGTTTTTACTTTAACTTTCAGTAGATTTTTTATTTTGAATTGCTTCATTGGAAAAAATGTCAAAGAAACAATTGCAATTCATCGCGGGGTAGAGAATTGAAAAGCAGTGAAAAGTTTTTTGACGAATTTATAGCCTTTTTGTATTTATTTAAAAATAAAATAGTTAATCCACAAGAACTAGTGGGGTTCAATTATTGATTTACCACAATAACAGAAATGTTCTCTAAATAATTCCCAATTCGATTCTATTCACCCTCAAGGCCCGGATTCCCAAAAAAGTTAACCTCGAAGTAATTTTGACTAAATGGACATGCTTAGCGAATCCGTTCATAGTTGAAATTATGTAATTCTTTCTTCAAAGGCAACTGGTAAATATGTCAGGAATAATTTCACCGTGTCCTTGTGTGCAGTTTTATTCTGAAAATTTTAAATAAAACACATTTAATATTGCTTCTACTAAAAAAAAAAAAGCCTTATCGACATACATATTGGTTCTTTTTACGACACTTTTACATATATCGGAACCAAATAGGCTCTGGATGCTACACTTGATTATTTGCTTTCCAAAAATGGGGAATATACGCAAATACAGCTGCGTTTGCATACATTCCCATTTTAAAAAACTTGTATCCAAATGATGAGGGTAATGCCATGGTTGACTATTTTTAAGATGTCGACAAAACATAAGAGTTAGCAATATCCTTACCCTCTCTCTGTTTGACAATCAATTTACCTATTTAAGGTGAAATTCCATAATTTAAAGAATAATGTCCAATTTTAAGTCAAAATCTCTTTATAGGAAAAAATTATCATTGCCTTTGAACACAAAATTACCTAAACAGGGATTTTTGCCTTCAAAGTCGAATATTTTGGTTATTTCGCCTTGCCATACAGGAAAGTCGAACTATAAGGAAAAATTTTAAGTCAATCTAACTTTTAGCTCGATAGATTTTATATGCGCCATATTTATTTGAAAAAACAAGGCTGCCATATATGTTAAAGGAATGAAAACGAAAATTTAATGCAATATTCAATATACCTTAATTTAATTTTTTCAATAGTTACTGAATCCAGTACAAATTTTGACAATATAAATGGCAAATATTGCAACAGGAATCGATTTTGCATCACATAATCAAAAGTCTTACCATTTCTATAAAAAAAATTTCGGACTAAAATTTTGATTTAATTTGTCGAGTTCTAAATGTTTAAAGTCATAATTGAGTGCACATTCTGATACCCATTTTTACTCTTTTATGATTCGATTGAGAATTAAGGGTATATCATATTGTGCAATACCTTCGAAAATATCGTGGCCTATACTTTGTCAGTGTCATGAAACAATTATAACTCATTAAAAATTGAATTTGCTATAACATCCCTCTACATGTTCTCATCTGGTCTAAAGAGAATATTGATGTCTTGTTCATGGGAATGTTTCTTACGCCATATGCCAATTTTCCAATTATTTTGCGTAAACTCTTTCCTGCTAATATCAAAATACCTACGAAAAAATTGTGAAGTACTGAAAAATTCCGTAAAACTTCCAATCGCATGGCTACCAAGACTATCTCCATGGAGCCCGGCACGTGCTTTTGTATTTCTTCAACGAATATTCTTTCAGTTGCCATGTATTTTACATCATGAACTATTAACTGAAATAACCTAAAATATTTTCTTAAATGTAAATTCTTTAATTAAGCTCTCTTTACATACTGAAACGAACTGCATTTAGGTATATTGATGACTCATTGCAGATAGGTATACTTCCTAATGGAATTAATCCAATTAAGGAATTTTTTTCGGAACCTAATGGGTTGCAAATTTCGTATACATCTTGGTAAAGTATGACGTCAAATATTTGTCATTACTCCCAAAAAATTCATTATCTTTGCAGTATAATCACAGCAGTAATAATCGCTTAAAATTAAATTGTTGTTGAGTTTTCCTTAAAATTATTTTATAAATACCTATACTTTTAAATAATACTTTTAAGGATTCTAGAATTGAAAAAATAAAATAAACTAATTTTTTGCCGTTGGGTAAGTTCGAAATTATCTGGATAAAATTGATTTCCCCTAAAGGGTATGTTGAAAAGCGATTTAATTTATTACTAAAGCATTCCCTGTAGGGTTTCTGAAACGGTTTATACCGAAACCGCGGACTGTCGGCCACAAAACCGTACCCGAAACCACACAAGTATTTTTTCGGATTTTCAATTACTAATTTTTCCTCTTAGCAGCAATATAAAATTCTACTTGATATAGGATCGGTTGCTAACCAAACCAAATTGAAAATATTTTAAATTCTCTCAGTAAGCTGTGGCGAATTTATAAAAGTTTAGTTTTAATTATTTTCTCATTATAAGCAAGACAAGGAGGTAAATTAATAACTTTATTAGATTTAAACATGATATAATTATAGTTTTCCACACACACTTTTTTTTTTATAGAGTATAAAATGTCAAGAAAATATTTGTAATCATCAGTTTGGCAATATTTGAACAAGATGTCCAAAGATTTAACTAAATCGCAGTGCGCAGTTTGTAAAAAAACTTTTACGTACTCGCGTGGATCCACTGGTGCAATGATAACTGATCTCAAAGCTATACATAGGATTGTATTGAAAGAGAGTGTGACTTTATTATGTAAAAAAAAAACTATGATAAATTTTGTAAGAAAAGATTCTTTAGAACTAACAGTTTCAAGTATTATAACAGATGCAATGAATGTTCGAGGATTTAAGCTTCCAAAAAATGAAACGGATGTCATTAAATTAATCCTCACAGATTATGGAAATAAAAAAGGTGTGTTGAAAAACAAATTGAAAAATGTTAAATATGCTGGAGAGAAATTTGGTCTTACGATGGGTGAATGAACCAGCACCAGGATAAGGAGAATAGAGTGCATAGGTACTACTCCTCAAGAAATAATTACCTGAGTTGGTAGAAAGAAATATGTTTACTCAATTAAAATCTTTAAGCCAGTGTAAAATGGAAGCATTTAGGCCATAATTTTGATCTCACTGAACTTATGCCATTTAGAAATAAAACTAATAAAAATATGTATTTGAATAGTTTTTTAAATTTTATAACAATACTCCATCTTTTATTATTAAATATATTTAACCCATTTCTTTTTTAATATTTATTTCGTTTAGTAAACTTTCGGCCCGTGAAAGCACAATAACAAACGAATAAACTTTGCATCAATACTGGCGGGCTAAATAAAGGGAGTCAGTTAACTTTAATATCTTTGTTTGCTTGTGGCAAGACTAGGTTTATCAAATTAAATGATCTTTCAATTCTAATATGAAAGAACTTACCAGGGCCGACTGAATTGATTATTTATAATTTTTTCCAATGACTTTTTCTGTGGTATCATCTGACGCTTCTTTTTCTGTCAGTCGCCTGAAATGCCGCCTATTTATTCCAGAGATTCTTGAACTCATATTTAGTAGATCTATTGGAAATATTTATCAAGTTAAAAATATAAGCGGGATATTTTAGTAACATTATAAATATAGAGTTGAGTGTAGTTAACATGAAATCAAAAAATCTCCATAGAATACATATTCAGAGCACTCTCTGACTTGTAGTTTTTTCCAGAGCACTCTGAACCAAGAGTGTATACTAATACTAACAAGACACATATCAAATACTCAATTTCCTTAAATGCTGCATGCAATTCTTTCTTCCAAAATTTGAATTCATTTTTTATTTTAATTATTTATTTTTTTCAAATGACGCTTATTCTGATTGGGTAATCGCTTTCTATTGAACAGCTATTAAAGAGATTTCTCTTGATAGCATACACTCGCCGCTGTGAGCTAAATAACTATTTTGATATTTGATATTTTATATATAATTTAATGTTATTTCTAATAAAACTGTAATTTGTGAGGGTATTTGCAGCATTGCTTTTATTAACGGCAAAATCTAAAAATTTTATTTAAACTTATCAACTACACAATTCACAACTTAAGTAGGAGTTTTAAAATGGAGCAATATTTTCTTGGATTACGAAATAAGAAGCAAAATACAGTTTAGTTTATACCAAAACTCTTTTAATTTGAATCAGTATGCGAGCACACTTATTTTTGCTGCCTACTCTACCTTCGGAGCAAATTAAGAGTGTAGCAAACTGATATTTTTAGAGATCTGGGTTGGAATTAAGGTAGGATTGGGACACAATAGATCAACTATGGTCGCGGTGTCCGTATAGTCTTAGTGGCTTAGTCGTCCCTACATTTAACCTAAGTTATGATTGGCCATAATCGAATCAATTAATAGTTTTTTTTACTTTAACTATATCCATTATCCGCAGCTAATGTGAAAACAAAAGTAACTAAGTTTGTGATATTTATTATCTACTGCCTTATCGTATGGATTTAAGCAGGAGTCTGCATATCAATTTCACCGAATTCATCATCTGACACTTTATTCAGGAAATTACATATTCATTAATCCTTTTTCTTCATACGTGGAAGGTGGTAATGAGTTTTTTACTCTTTCGAGACCCGTACAACGTACGAGTCTATAGGCAATTCTCAACCTCTCTCACTACTCTCAGTTTCTGGCTTAAAGCCGAAGACCAAAAATTCCATAAAACATTTTTATTTCGGAGTATAGGCTTTAGGCCAGAAACTGACAGTTCCTCGGTACTTGTTTTTTTAATTTGCTCTGCTCATATGCAGTATGTTCAGAATTGCCTGTAGGCTCGTATTTTGTACGGGTCTCGAAAGAGTAAAAAACTCATTACCACTTTCCACTTATTAGCTACAAATTTTCCTTAAAATGATTCACATATAAATTTTTAAATAACCACCAGCAACTTATTGGCATCTGAGTTCACTATAGTGTAGACAGCAGGCAGTTTTAGGGTTCATTGCTTTCCTGATGAGATCGCCCTGTTATTGCTGATCGAAACACTTTACACACAGTACCTATTCTCCCAAAAAAAAGTTTTTTATGGAGTTTCTGTTCTTCGGCTTTAGGCCAGAGACTGACAGTACCTCGTTACTTGTAAAAATTGCCTTTGCTTCTAAAGCTGGAGTGGCGGTTACAATCCGCAAAACTTATCAGCCTCACAAACACCTTTTTCTTGTTATACCATATTTGCCGGCCCTTCCCTGGAGTCGTATATTGATGGATGACGTCCAGGTGTTGAGGGATGAAGTTAGAATCAATCGAAACAGTTTATGAATCTAACAGGTTCGATAATATTATAAGTTTGTGACTTCCCTATATCGTGGGAGAAGCATTGCCTAGTGCCTTAGCCCATATTTTAGCCATACCTCATCATTGGCTTTACAAGGATTGAATCCTCTTAATTTTTTCTTTTTTGGCAGGACATCGGTTCTTTTCTTTGGAATTTATTTCGAATAATAGCTGCCTTAAGATTTCGTCAAGAACTAGATTGCATTAAGTATCTATGACTTACCAGCCCATTTGCTTCCTCTTCATCTTTTTGTGGTATGTGCGTCGCTCGTATAATTACCAGGTATCAGGTTCTCCTGATACCTTTTTTTTGTGCAATACATAATATTATGATCCTTGTATTAGAGATTGCCCAACATCTCATTTTCACAGGGTACTAGTTTTCCGGAGAGGTCGGATAGGTCAGAAATTGTCCATAATTTTGACTCCTTAAGTAATAAGGCTGGGGATATCCATAGCTGTGGATTCTATAACAAAAACCTTGGAGAAATCTAACCAATGAGTTGGCAGACAAAATATTTCCCTGAAAGGTGCGAAGTGTCCCACAGATTAAAGTTCTAATCACTATAGCACATCAGCACAGTCTCATCGACACTGACTTAAATATGTATTAGACTTAAAATTGAAAAGACAGATATTATATGGACGAAGGACAGACGAGAAAGCTTGCCGTTTATCTTACGGATCTAATGGTGCCCGCCGTAGGGGTAAAGATAAAAATTAAAACAATAAATTTTCATTCCAAAATTTCAAACATAAACTCGCATGGAATCGTCAGGTAAGGTATTCGCCCACGAAAAGACTAAAATAATTTCGCTTCAATTAGCAACTAACGCAATGACCACCCCAAAAGGGACTACGACTGTACTTGAATTTATTCTAAATAACGAGTCCATCAAGGGGATCTGTTGATGTGAAATTTTCGAGTTCATGGAAATTTTCTAAGTAACCCGCCCGTTTTCTTTCTTCAACTGAAGTGCGACTAAAATCTTTTTTGGCAATTACTTTTCTGAGAAAATTGTTAAAAATTTCTGCTAAATGTGTGGTGATAGATAAAAAATTTGGAAAACTTGATTTTCTTCAAAACAATATACAGTAGAGTGTCCCTATTTAAACTTAACTGCAAAAGTTTTCTAGCATTAGTTTGGGGTGAATGTGGAAGAGTTCTTCAAGTGCTTTCAAAATACATTTAGGAATGGTAATAAGATGAAACTCTGCTGAATTCAAAAACCTTTTAAGAATAAGTAAAAGTTTTGGTAGTTTTGGTAATTTGTGGATGAATGACTTCATGTTGATATTGAAATGAGTTAGACTGGCTGGTATTCTAGGTAAATAAAACGATTATAATAAACTTTCGTGTATACGTAGATATTAAATGGTAATGCGCTAATGGACTTTAAAGCGTTTTATTTGCCCATGTTACTAATGAAAGCAACAGAAAAACTTTTAACTTATTATCTTTGCCAACATTCATCGTAGTTGGAGCTTACTTCCAGTAGTTAACATGAATATGGCAAGAATGCTTGGGAAAAACTCATCTCAAGACCCAACAGTGAGAAGGGGAGAGAGTTAAGATTTTATAATAAATTCTCATGAGATTGAATTGAGGCAAATCTAAGCAGCAGTTATGATTTTGAGCAACTGCTCCATACACAGGCCTATATGGTTAGATGCTGAACGTAGATAGCTTTAAGATACTGAAAACTATTTAACTTAATTTCACATTATTTATAGCGACATCAAGCCACTGCTATACAAATGCTTTATCTAAAAATGTCAGCGTAAATTTATGAACAAACTCTGAAACCGGGTAACACCATCAATCAGTATTCTGAAGGATGCAGTATATATAATTATGACAACTTCGTCACTGGAAAGAATAACGGTTGCCTTGCTATACAGACGAAATTACCAGATGATCAGATCCCTGCACCTTGTGAAATTTGAAACAACTCGGTCATATAAGAATTTGTCTGGGGAATTAGATATGAGTTAGCACAGATAGTGTTCTACAGAAAAACTTTAATCATATTGAGAAAGTTCTCTTAAATCCATTCATTTAGATAGATACGGAGTATAAATTTTTGAAAATCTTAGTTGAAGGCGATTTATTCAGATATCCTAAAATTTACACTATTAATAATGAAATAACAGAAAAAAAACTCCTACACTGGATGAAAAAAATGCTGAAGGTTTAATAACGCTCATTCAATTTCAGTTGAAGAAATATTTGCAATGCCCACGCAGACTTGAAATTGCACTTCAAAATATAAATTCGCAGCAATACTGGGTATACATAAGGTCTCAGCAGCCATTTTGTAGTGATGTAATTTGGAGAAGAAAATCTTTCTCTCAGTCTGATAAAGTTGTTCTCCCAATTTTTCTTTGCTTTGACGATTATGTTATAAATAAACCATTGGGACTGTTTTATTGCAAACCTTTTTGCAATATTTTCGATGAATTTGAATAAAACGCTCGACATCCTTCGAGATGCAATTTATTTCCCTATTCCAATACAAGGGATTTTTCTCGTGACAGTCAGTGAAAGACAGCAAAACTATATCACCAAATGGCGGTACGGTTCCCTACCAGCTACAACATTGACAACTGTGTAAAACAAAAATCCTGTTCTGACAACAATCAAAATAAAAAATATAATTCAACTTCAGTTTACAGTCAGGTCTACAATTATTTGAACTATTGTCCCTACAGTCTACTCTAGTACTGTTGACTCTATATAAACAATATTTTCCTCTAATAATGAAACTAAAAGTTTTAAATTTAATTCTGAGCTTAACAAGGACCATATGCTAGTGTGGCGCTTACTATACTTGTCCAATTTTTCCAAATCGCGACTTATCTAAGCATATTTTTATTGCAGCAGTCTTTAAAACGAAAGACATGGCTTCATTTCGGAATGCAAAGACTTTATATGCTTTACTTGCAGAATTTAAGAATTTATGGCTAATTTACATTACTCGACGAACATTGCTAGAAAACAGAGTTATTAGTTTTCCCTTATCTGAAAATACTTAAGAACGATAAGGGCAGAAGATAATCCAGCAAAATTTTACTGAGGTTAATGTCAAATTCCCCTACGAAGGGGAAATTTTCGCTGCCATACTTAGCGACAAAAAGTTCTAGCCAGAAGTGTATTTTATGGCTGCAAATTTTGCTATTATGGCAGCAAAATCAATCCATATACTACTAGCATGTACGAATATAATTGTTCACACGCACACAAATTAAAGATATTTAAAGCAAGTACATCAGCTGGAATATGTCAAAAGTTTACTGAGAATATTGTTGTATTCTCTATACCTACCGTGCAATGTTCTATATTCTGAGGGGAGTTTGTAAAATTAACGATTCCAGGATCAATTATTCTTTGAAAATTTTGTAAGGGAAGCTGAGGAAATGGTACTTTTGACGGCTATTCTTAGTGGTAAAGGGACTTCAACCAAATTTATATAAACCAGAGGTGGTTTTGCCAATTCAAGTGAATGGAATACAATTTCAAAAACAGGATGTATTTGTGCCTTGGAAACTGAAATCAAAATGTAGCAGAGAAGTGAATGGTGGCACTTTTCTGCGTTATTATCATGATTTGCAAGAAAATTAGCTTGATAAGTTATGTAAAAAAGTCAATGGAATTCAAATTGTTAACTCTTATTACAATCAAGGAAATTGGTGTGTAATTTTTAGTAAGATGCAAACAAAGAAATAAAATTTATAGTTATTTAAAACTGCATTTGAAAACGAGACTTTCTCTGTTTTTATCATTGTTTTTTTTTTAATAGAACTAAATATGTATATGTGAAATTTTCATATTCATATTCAAATTCCATAAGAAATTTCCTCATATCCATTAATTTTTCTTCTTTTTTTTACTTCTGACTAATTTTTGCAACTGATAATTTGATGAAATGTCAAAAGTGGCTCTTCGCTATAAAGGTGCCTGTACACGGTGCCTTTTTACGCATTCGCTTATATTGCATGCGCAGCGCATGCCTATTCCTATAATTTTTTGTGCGCTTTTACGACTAGAAACACAGCGAAAGCTTTGCGCATGGTCTCCCGTTCCGAATGGGAAAAATGTGCGCAATTCCACATCCAGTTGTAGGACGTTTGCACCGAAAGTAACTTTAAAATGGAGAAAAAAGAATTTTCAAATTGTGAAGAGAAAACAGTTACGTTTAGAGAAGAATATAGGAAATTGGTTATATTGTGGAAACCGGATTCGAATGGGTACAGCAATAGAATTCTCCGAAGTGATGCTTTAAAATTATTAGGAGCCAAATGTGAGTTATCAGTGAAAGAAGTTAAAAACAAAATAGAAAGTCTACGACCGTATTTCCGAAAAGAACATACGAAGTGTCAAAGTAAAAAAAGTGGATCGGGAGCAAATGACGTTTATAAATCGCGTTGGTTTGCATATAAGAATTTATTATTTCTATTAGACGTGCTGGAACCGAGAGCTGTACTGGAAAGTGAAGACTTATGTGCTACAGGAAATACTGAAAATTCTCTGGTGAGGTGTATGTAATTTTGTCACATCCCAAACAAATAAAATAAACTAAATAAATACCAGAGTTTACAATGTAAGGATAGTCTGTAAGAAAGAAAAAAAAACAGTGCGACTACCGTTGTGGCTTACCGTTTTTTTGTATGTTCTATATATTTTAATGAAAAAAGTTTTATAAAGATTTTGCTTGCCATGGAACTGCTCCTTCATCAGATATAAAAAAATCCATAAATTTGTCTCTTACTAATTTCTCTTCATCAGAAGGTTTACGAGCAACTCCTTGAAGTTTTCTGAAGCTACCAATTTCGTCCGCTGCCTCTGTTCTCCATGACCCCGGAATTATTTCACCATAGATTCTTCAATGTCAAAGGATCCTTGTGGTGTATAAACTGGCCTTGAATAAACTGGCCTTGAACAAGTTTGCTTTCTTAGCCAGTTGTGTAGATAAGTACATGCCAAGACAATATTTTCGGCTACCTGTGGCTCAAGTCCAATGGGTCTCCTTAAAATCCGAAAAATTGCTGACAATATCCCAAATGCATTTTCAACTATTCGCCTAGCTCTAGATAACCTGTAATTGAAAATCCTTTTTGTTGATCCCTTATTCAGTTCTCCTGGAAAAGGTTTCATGATATGCTTGGTCAAATGGAATGCATCGCCAGCCACTAGTATATATGGCACATGTAAATTTCTTCCAGGAAGTGCGTGAGGTTTGGGTAAATTTAGATCCTCTTTCGACAGCTTTTTGTAAAATGAAGTTTGCCGGAAAACTCCACCATCAGAAATCCTGCCTTGAGTTCCGATATGGACATATTGAAAACAATAATTGGCATCAACGATTGCGAGCAGTACTATACTAAACGTCCCTTAATAATTGAAATAGGTTCTGCCGCTATTTTCAGAACATTTTAACAAAATATGTTTTCCGTCCACAGCTCCGATACAGTGATGAAAATTCCATTTATCGTTCGATCCTTTAGATTATTGAGCCCATTCTTGCTCACTTGAAGGCAGCTGAAAATAACAAAATGTCTATGCTTTTCAATGCTTATCAAATGAAGTTTTAAATCAAACTTCTGGACAACAATCACGACAACAGAGGAACCAAGCAGCCCAGCCCCAAGGAAGGAAGTTCGTTGGGTAAGAGAGTTGGTGATTCATCCAATGTAAACCAACCTTCCTAGAAAATGAAGAAGAATGATCAAAACCACAAGCAGGGCTGATGAAGCATACAACTTTATGAAAAGCATGCAAACTAATTTATCAGCGCGAGACCAATTTACTGCGTTTGGAGAATATGAAATGAAATAAAATTTAATTGGACCCTTCTCTTACCTTGACTGAATTTTTTAACTCCTCTGTAATAGCTTTGCACACATCACGAATTATTTTAGAAAGAGACGATAATGAAACATTTAGCAAAAATATTAACTGGAATAAGAGTCCCCGGTGGCCAAAAATCTAAGGGTTGCTGCTTACCTTATATGAGCAGGGATAGCCTCTCTCATATTTGTATCCTGTTTTTTTATTTTTGGCTCAAGTATTTTAAGCAGAACTTCGAAATCTGTCGGAGATATCCTTGTAAAATTTTTGAATAGCCAGTCTACATCTTCCAAAATGTTGTTTTTTCTTTTCATAAAAAACTTTCGCATCCATTTTTTTTCCTTCGTTCTTTCGCTCTTCTTTCTTCTTCAAGAATCAAAAAAATAGCACTTGCAGCAGCACAAACTTCGTGCGATTACATTTTCACTTATTCACGTAGGTACTCACTAGACTAACTAAACCCAAGTGCGAAAATAACATGCGCTGCGCTCTCGTGTATCAGGCGATGCGTAAAATTGCATGCGCTTTGGTAGAAAAATTCTTTCAACTTTACTATAAAACTAATGCGCAATTCACCCCAGTTGCATGCGTAAAAAGGCACCTTAAGAGAGTGGCAAATAATTTTTTTCCAGTCGATCACCTCTTTCTTTTTTTCTAATAGTGCAAAGTAATAAAACCCTCTCACTTACTTTTTCAGTAAAATCGCATGTTCGAGTAATGTAAATTACCCATTAGAGGAAAATGATATTTTGATAAAAGTTGAGAATAAATTTACGAAAATCTTCTTCTGTAAAAAGTAAAAAGTGTCCTTAGTTTCAGTAAATCCTTTCGCACGCATATAGATATTGCCGACTTTGTAAAAGGCAAATGAAGAAATGCAAAAGGCTACTAAGAAAAAACAAAGTCCATTACGTGATACAAAAAAAAAAAACTACACGAAAGATGTGGGGTTTTTATTTTGAAGTTTGTCACGCACGAAATTCTTCTAGCGTTTGATACACGGAAAGAATTTTTTACTAATATTAAATCTTCGATTTATTAAACACAGTAAATAATTTTTTTTTTAATATCAGTTCAAAAGGTGATCAAATCCAAAGTTTCTAAATATTGAAAAATTTTGTCTAATATCGAGAAAGATGAAGTTTTCAAAATTTATTCTAATTTACTAAAAACTATCAAATTCTTCTCGAATACACTTTGCAAAAAGTTTTCTGAATTTAATCAATGATTTATTAAATATCTCTTTCTGTATGAAAATGTGATAAAAATTTAAACTTAAATGTTAGAATCAATAATTATTTGCTAGAACTCAATAAACATCATACAAATAATTAAAATTTCGCACACGGTTATTAAATTTAGGAATCATTTCCTTAATTTCAATAAATACATGATATAAGTTTTTTGCTGTTGGGATAAAATCAAACGGTTAATTTACACGTACAACAACACTTTCAAATATATGAACGTGTCAGTGGAAATAGTCAGCAGCATTTTACGGAACATTTAAGAATATTAAGGCGAATACTTGTTGACTTGAAAGCAAATTGTAGCAAGTTGGTTCCTGAAAACGTCTTTAATTATGCGTTGTTCTTGTAAACTATTTAAACAGCAACAAATCCCAATTAAATTTGTTTTCAGAATCTATAAATGTATGTATTATTTTCATTTGGTCGCCGGCTTTATGCAAGTAAAGAAGTTATAGAATTGAGCGAAATCCATAAGTTAAACTGTTCTTTTCGCACTGGGGGAAACTATTTAAGTTTTTATACCCTAGATGAAATCTAAAGGGGTATACTAAGTTTGTCATTCCGTTTGTAACACCTCGAAATAATGATGGTACACTGAAAGAAAAACTTATGTAAAAACATTTAAAAACCAAGTTTGAATTTTACAAAATATAAGGCAATTCTGGGTCTTCTAAGTTCTAGGGTACAACACCCAAATTTGCTAAGGTAAAGTATAGGCATCAAGAACTTGGACAATTTAACATAACTTTTGATACATGCATACGTTATTACTTTGGCAAATTCAACTTAGCCTTTTGGATGATTTGTAACAGCGATGTGTGATTTACATAAGCATACAGTATAAGATGTACTTAATGTATTGTATAAAACATCTTAGTTTACGGCAGCTTACTTAATACTTTTTGCGCAATTTTAAAAAGTGACTTGACAAAACCGTCCAAGTGCTTTGTTCAAATGTCGAAGTCCTTAGTCAAAATATTGAGAAAGGTTGCCAAATAATCTTGTTCAAACTACATTAGTGTAAGTTGATTTAACCAATTGAGATTATTTGACATACAAAAGTACTTGGGACAATCATACAAAATTATTTTGTGAAACGTATGGTATTTGCCTAAATGATTTGTGTAAATTATTAATATTTTTATGCATTTTTATATATGATAAAGGATATACATCGTCAAATCTAAATAAACTCGCTTTGTGAACAATCAAAGAAATGTCAAAGTTTTACCAGCATTTTAATGCTCCGCACATTAAAATTAGTGAAGACTTACAAAACGCCATCTTACCCAGTACTTTAGTCATCAGAAGTGAATAACAAAATAAAAATTGTAAAACTCTTAGAACGAATGAATAAAAAAATAACAAATTTTGAAATTAAGGAAACCACTTTATTCGCTTGACTTAACAAAATTTAAGGAATGTTAAGCTTAATCATATGCCTAATATCCGCTATGAATGTGTCGACTACTGGAAATCGTTCCAGCGTTTCTTCAATTTCGAACAAAAATTTTTGGAAAAAAAATCCAAACTGCTATGCATTCAGCAGGATATTTTAAGTTTAAAACGAAAAATATTTTAAAACAGTACTCAATTGCTTCTAGGTATGACAAAAACTGGAATTTTTCTCCATCGAGACTGACGTAGAAATGCTCATATTTGGATGAATCTCCAACCGCAATCACAAGGGGCTGTAGGGTAGTTTTCAGCTTAGCACATCCTTCCCGTTTATCTTTCAATAACTTGTTGATTTCATTAGTTTGGGATGCTACCAACGTTAACGAAGATTGGGAATCCCGAATCGTAAACTTTTTTCTTTTCCCTTCAATGATTCTCGATGAAGGAACTAACACTGCATGTAATAACTCAAATAGTATTATATTTTTGGTTTCTGAAATTAAGATTTTTATGACTATAGTTATCTTAAATTTGTGACTACAATTATAAATTATTACCTGTATCCAGTGTGCTCTCTTTCTCTATAAAATCTTGCAGGGAAGTTTTTGTAGATATATCCTTAATTCTGTCCTGTAGTAATTTCTTGGCGACTTGTGAAAATCTCTCCCAGTTAACAAGTGACATTTTTTTGGCAGGGAATAAATATTGAAAATCAATATCAATCTATAAGGTAAGTTATTTGTTCATAATGTAAAATTTATATTTGTTCATAGTGTAAAATCTTACCAATTCAGGAGCTTTGGAATATTTTAGAAGCGGCCATTCCTGAAATATCTCTGTAAGATTTATATCAGAACTGAGTTGGGCACGTCGATATCCAAGCGTTTTTCTCCATAATTTTAAAACTTCATCCCATCTTCTTAGATGTTTCAGGGTTTGCGCGAACTCCCGTAATTCTGCATTATCTATTCCTATTTTGTACGTTTAGTAGTTGATATTTTATAGAAAGAACTAAATTTTAACCATCATCTAAAACGTCATCTGTTTCTTGTAATTTTTGTTTAGTTGTCTGCTTCAGCGGCTCACTGCTGACCCGAAATTTTTTTAAAGCGCGTTTTCTGCCTTGGTACCTGTCCCATAGCTTCCCTTTAGGCGGCTGTTTGCCTCTTCCCATAAAATATGTATGCTGTAGATTAAATTTATATATTTTATGAAAAATTATAAAATGTCCCAATCTTTTTATTTACCATGTCTTCGGTAGGAAACTCTTTTATAATGTGCTCTGCTAAAATTTTACACTTTGCTACTGATAAAGAAATGTCGTTTTCGACGAAGTGTTGAATTATTTTATGAACCAGATCTGTTCTATCATCAGGTGTTAAAAATCCGGTTTCTGCATATCTCCTGCTAAGTGATTTTCCTTGTTCAGTTTTTAGTAGTATTTCTTTGACAGTAATCTGAAGAATAAACAAATATGAAATGGAATATAAAATATATTAACTATTTCAAATTACATTTTCTGCACTCGTGCTACTTGTGCTTAGAGAAGGGGGTCTTATATTTCGAATCCACGATTCCACAGACGAATTGAGCGGTAATGTTTCACTTTCAATTGTAAAATCAAGTACAGTGTTTTTGCCCCGCCTCCCAAGTTGAGCTTCCTTTTTGGAAAAGTGGTTAATTTTAAACAAAAACATAAAAACATTACCAAATTATGCAACGATATGATTAAAAATTAAAATTAATATAATTAAAATTTACGCAGATTTGTTTTTAGCGTTGTCTCGTCTTATTTCTTAAGGCACTTTCACATCAAAAACAAGAATCGAAAAAATGTAAACCGAAAAAATCAATTTATTCCACTTTAAAACAAGATTCTTGCTCCAATGATTAATAAAATCATGGGAATTAGGATAAACTAATAATTTTACTATTAAAATAGTAGGTACATTTATTTCAGATTTTTAAGAAAAACACAACTTTTATATTTTATCGACCGAATTCTTCGGTCGAAAAAGGTTTCCGCCCCATAAAACATAAAAGTTGTTTTTTTTTATAAATATAAGATAAATATACTATTTTCTCAGTAAAGTTCTTAATTTATCCTATTTTCCTGGATTTTATTAATCATTGGAACAAAAATCTTGTTTTAAAGTGGAATAAATTGAGTTTTCCGGTTTACATATTTCGTTTTTTTTTTTATGTGAACGTGCCTTTAGTTGTTTTGTTGTCATACTTACATGTTCACGTTGCCATAGGAAAAGCTTATGTTCAAATATTATTTTAGTGTTTATATGTTCACCATTAAAAAGTTCGTCGATGTGCCGTTCTTTCATATATTTTAGACCTTCTGTTGTAATACCTTTTGCTGCAAAATTATAACAAAATGCATCAACAATTTGAATACAGACATATACATATACATATACA
>OZ005744.1:130418549-130673071 GCA_963930735.1 Dioctria linearis | reverse complement strand
CGAGATCAGTCAGCTTGTCGTTTATATAGCCCTTGCTTGCACACGACACCACTGATAGAGTAGCAGCGGCGCATGATTACAAGAATTGGCAATGGAGCTGTGCTCTTACGGTACTAGCGATAAAATTTGCCTAGCAACGAACAAAAATGCATAGCAACAAGAAATTTAGAGCAACACATGCTGTTGTGTTAAATTAAATTATATTTGCAAAAATTTTATTTCGTATCACGTAGAGAAGAAATTCCCGTTCGATGGTACTTATAATGATGATAATGCTAGAGTTGCAAATTGATCTGCTTAATTTGATTGTATTTGTGCCATGCATTGTATGTTACATGACAAGCATGTGTTGATAGATGTTGTACCTATTTTTGGAAAAATTGTAATTAGATTGAATTTGTTTTCTTTTCAGAACTCAATTTCAGCATGGTATTGTTGATAATATGTTCCCTTTTCAGGAATTGTTTTTTGATAATAATTTTAAATTAATTTGCTCAATGAGGCTATATTTTTATGTTGTATTTATGCAATATGCTATGAAGAAGACAAATACATGGCTATGTTGGGTTGTGTACATGTTTTTCGCTTAAGAGAAATAAAATTAGATTTAATTTTACTAAAAATTTAATGCTTTGTTTTTAGCATGCTTTCTTTCAGAAGTTTTCTGTGTGAAAATATATTCGAATCAATTTGGTTCGAACATTACTGCACCCTTGGAGTTGTCCAAATTGAAGCTCTTACTGAGATTTATTAAATGGCATATTTTCTTTTGTTCTGTAAGAAACTTTATAACCGACTTTCTTCACCCGAATATCTTTAAAATGCGTGCTTTTCGAATTTGAATACGAAGGCGGTGTAAGTTCTTGCGGGGGGCTAATTCTTCTTTTAAACGCTTCAGCATAATTTTTTACATATTTCATGTGAACATTTAAATTTTATGTTTAACCGATGGGTTTTGATGTGATATAAATTTTTACAGTTTTTTCGTGTAAAACTTTTTTACATGGGAGTACTTACATTAAAGTGCGACAATCTTCCTAACTGTACTTACCGCAGAGGAAAACAATTACATCACAAAATTCGCTAGAGAACGTATATGCGAGTTAATATGCATATATTAGATAGATTATGTACTGTTATATGAGTTTTTAGCGAAAATGTAATGACTAGAAAATAAAATATAATTAAAACAACTTTTAAAATAAATAACTTTCGTAAATAAATTATAGGTACTAAGTAAAAAATATTTTTTTCTTTCTAAAAAAAAAAACTTCATTGCAAAACTGAATCTACCCAATAACAATATTTTAAAATTATATGTTACGGGCAAATTTTTTCTCCTTTGTTAGTTTGTCTGTCGTATGTGTTAATCATTGGTTATATTTCAATATAAATAACGAAATCGATGAACTGTTGACTTTGTGATCCTTGTCCATTTCAAGGGGCGAAAGAACGGCCAGCAATCTATTCCTAAGTTAGCGCGCGACTTAACCGTAACTCAACATCATCCTCAACACATACACAGCCAGTCACACTACAAATCCTACCTTAGAAAATATTGCGCAGTCGAATGACACACATCAAAAGGGACAGACAGTTATGCACGCAGTACGCAATCACATCACGCTGTCTACAGTGTCACCTATTCGCAATACATAGGCATGCGGCCACACTAACACACATATTAGTTTTCAATTAAACGATACTAGAAGAACATCAATTTACATACACACATATAATTCACTTAAACCATCAGACTTCGCCCTCAGGACATATATGCATGTATATATATGAGATAGTTAAGGCTTAACATTCACACATTAGCTCTTATTTTTATTTCTATTAAAGACAAGCTTCATTTTCCTTAAATCCTGTGCGGTTTAATGATCTCTAGATTAATTCCTTTTCTATCATTCTTAGAAACAATGAACTCTAAACTGCAGAGTTAATCTAGGAATCACTTTGCACTATTAGTTAAATTCATATAGTAACCTGTTAATTATGAGCAATGCTACATATATATAGGCTTTCTCTTTTCTTATACTTCATGATTATTTGCTTTGAGCTATATTTGTAGATTTTTTTTTTTAATGTTGGATGGGCCTACTGAAAGCATGTTGGCGAGATCATAGTCGATTCATTCGAAATCTAGACACCGGCCTGAGCCTCATTCTCACCTTAAATAAACTCACAATAGACTTCAGTATACAGATAATCGAAAGTGTTAGCAGCCCGGATAAAGAATAACCAACCTACGAACAGAGGTGATATTTTTGAACATGCGATAAATAAACTAACCCAAATCAATTCAAAGAATGAGCAACCAAATTGCAATAGTTTTGTTTAATATACGATAAATATAACAAACTAAAGCAGTTCAGATATCAATACTCAAATTTTAAATATCCCTGCTGTAATGTCGACAACGATCGCTGACAGGTTCAGGTTTCGTCATGTTTCGAGGATCGATTTCGAAAATGATCGCTATGTCTCCTCGTCCGGTAGGTAAAGCAAGCACTTTTTGCGGGAAACGGCCGGAGTGGAGGCACTTACTAAGCAAAAAGACGTATAAGTTAAATTATATATAAAAAAAAGGAAAAGAGGAAGTGAGTTTAAACTAAAAGAAAAGAAGTGAATTCAAGTCAAAAAGGAAAAGAGATATCAAAAATACGGCAGACAGGGCAGGGAGAAAGAGTATCAGGATTAGCGGTGTGGTTTTTGGTTTTAACTGGAGTTTGGTATAGTTTGGTGCCGCCGATACGCTCTCAAGGGGGCCTCTCAAGTGAGGTATTCTGCCTTATATTGATTAGTTATATATGTATAAGTATGTATAGATGTAAGTAACTTACACCTCCCATTGAATTAATTATAACGTAATTATATGCATATTCTCTTTTATTTAAAAAAAAACGGCTTTCTCTTTTGTCTTGTACTAACGTACAAATTTTGTAAGTTTCGTGGTATATTTTGCCATTGAAAAACCACGCGGCGCCCATTTAATCCACAAGTCCGCTGGGCCCCAAGATCCTTCTCCACTGAGCTACCAAATTTGCGCGACAAGGGGTGCGTAGCAAGCAATTACCTAAACAGTGAAATTTAGAAGGTAACAAAGTGGCGCCCAACGTGCATTTAAAAAACATACCAGGAACTCATGGATTATTTTTTTCCTTTCAATTAATTTTAACCCCACAACAACTATTTACATATAAAAAGGAAAAATATATTTAAATAAATAAATTTTTAATTGTTTAAAAATCAATATTCGTAAATCTATCATTTTTAGGAATTACTAACAAAAAAAAAAACATTAGTACATACAAATTTTTCTTATACATATAACAATATCATGCAAATTTAGATTTGCGCTGTCGTATTTGATCCCCGTAGTAATTCTTTTATTTATCGAAAATTACACAAACGCGCAATTTTGTTTTGCCCCGTAAATGTGGTTTGACACAAACTAAAATCTGACAAAAAAATTCTAGTCATAAGTGTACAGTTGATATCGTACCGTTGATCACATTTCATAAAACCAGTGGCAGTAATTATTCTGCAAAACAAAATCAAAAAATTTCGGAATAACTTATACCTACTTATTTACGAAAAGTCAGTTGTCGCAAACGTCGGAATTAAGTTCAGTGTGAAGTTTAAAATAATAATTGCGTTAATATCAATCGGGGCAAGATGTTGCTGTATCACTTTCGATACGAAGTGCTGTCGACTGAAATGAAAATTTTTATTGGCAGGATGTTGTAGCATTTTCGTTCGACAAGCGTTTCCGAATATGTAAATGACATTTTCGGCAATCTTGACAACCTCAGCATAAATTAAAAATTAATACAATAAAGCTCTCTAACGTAATAAAGTGGATATATTTTATTGTTAAATGTATTTATATTATCTATGTACAGTGATGTCACAATTATTATCGCCAATATTATGGGTAAGGTGATCATTTGTAAATTGTGATAGATTCTTCAACGCCAAAATCGTTCCCTGGAAGACCAACAACTGCAGTGACCATACTCGTCAAAGAAATGACTCGGTTCGCATCTTCTTTTTTACTTTATTTTTGAAGTCGGCCCACATTTTCGAATAATCAAGAACATGTTAATAAGGTGATGAAAAATTTAATAAAAAAATAAACACCTTTTTCCATCCATCTTACTTACATAATACTTACATTTTTTTGCTTCCGACGGAAATTCATTTGTCCAAATACTCAGTGATAATTTATCGAAATTTCGACAGTCGATTTATGACAAAACATACTGCCGTGTCGAAATTTTCGAAAAATTATCGAATATCGAAATTTTCGACAGATACAATATTTTGCCCCAGCATAATCATTATACATATATAAGCATAAAATCTTAAGGGCCCGTGTTAGTAGTAAGCCTCACATGAAATTTGAGAATTACAGAGAGTATTGCCTGTGGTTTTTACATATTGGCAATTACAATGTAAAAGTGCATGATTGAACATCAGCGTAATTGTGTGTGTAATTAACTAAAGAGAAATAGCTCAATAGTTGAAATTTAATATAATTTGATAGAAATTATTAAATTAGCTCTCTAAGTGCAGTTCTTTCCTTAAGTTTTTGTCGATATTGTTCCGACTTCAAATATGCCAAAATACGGATTTTCATTTTCATTACAGGTAAAATTGGATTTTTTATTAATTACTGCTCGCAAAACATATTTATGAGCTTCACAGTTTGTCACTAGTTAAAGCATTTCCAGGAATAAACTTTCAGAGTCTATTATTGGATAGTTTTGTATCTTAATTTGAATTACTGTGTACAATAAGCAGATGTTTTTTTTCCGTGGTTCGGAATATTCTTTTCTCTCGAATTGTGCGATGTATGTAGTTATGTGCGTATCCTATCAGTGGTAGTAACAATAACTAATTGAATAGGAAATACATGATGTGAAGTGTTTTGTTGCTTCAGTAACCGTACTGAGTGAAAGAAGAGGCATTTCGAAGTCACAGCTTTTTAAGAGTGCTCTCGATCTTTTTGAAGGCCGTGTCTTGATATGATATAGGGCAGTGAAAAATAAGGTTAATAGGTGGTCTGAATTAGTAAAAGAATTGCGAAAAGAGTACCTACTATAACGATAGACTTCTGGATGAAATCAAGAAGCGCACTCAAGGAAGAATCTATTGGTTAATAAGTCGCAATCATGCGAAGTATGTTTTCCCGATTAACCACTCCTTTGTCAGAGATAGAAGAGTTGAAGATATTAAAAAGAAGTATAACGCCTTTCTACCAAACTCAAATTAGATTGAGTATAATCGATTCTATTGATGATCTCGTAGAAACTGGAAGGAAGCTAGAAGCTATCAAGTTTTTAGTTAAGTCATTTGCACCACCCCGTTCAAGATGGGGCGGACACTTATTAGAACCCGACCTCGCATATTTGTCTTCCAACCTAAGCCAAGTGGCAATATTGGACAGTTCTGTAAATAGGCCCAGATACGAGTGTTTCAATTGTAAAAAACCAGGCCATACTGCAAGATTTTGTCATCAGAGAAAATGCTGCTATGGGTGCGGCACAGCAGGAGTCATAAAAAGAAATTGTCCAGCTTGTAACCCTTCGAATTCAGTGATGTCTAGTGGAAGTCAACAACCGTCTGTCAGTAAAGCGGGAAACGGCAGACGAGTTCCACAATAAGCGGCGTGTGGAACTCATATCCAGAAGCCGCAGGAGCAAGTGTTAGTCGTTCTTCAGCTTATTGCCTAACTCTTGAGGTAAACAATGTAACAAATTTGGATTATACTTTCACGAATGTTGAAGATGATACACGTCCTTTCCTCTAGGTCGTTATTTTTGCCACATCTATGGTAGGCCTTTTATATTCAGATGCTTTGCGTACTATCATGAGTGCGGTGGGCTGGGATAAGTTGAGAGCTATGGGTTTGAAACTGTGGAAGATGGGTACTGAAAAAGTTACATTGGCTAATGGAGATAGTGTGAAGGTAATTGGGGAAATAGAACTTCCTATGCAACTAGAGGGAAATATCAAAATGTTTAAAGTTCTCGTTATTCCCGATCTACCCCATACCATAATTTTAGGGACTGATTTCTGGACAAGAATGGGAATACAATTACGAATGAGAGATAAATTTTGGGATTTTTGTGAAGATGAAAGAACTTGTCAGTATGATAGAAGGGAAGGATAGGCTTTCAAAGGAAGAGAGAATTTCGCTACAGGATATTGTTGACAAAGCAAAGCAGAATGCATATGAAGGGCTAGGGTGCACTGATAGGGTACGTCATGTAATTTATTCAGAATTAGACAAGATGTTAGAAGATGGAGTTGTAGAACCTTCTAGTAGCGCCTGGGCATCGCCAATAGTAATGGCAAAGAAGAAAGATGGCAGCTATAGATTTTGCGTCGGCTATCGAAAATTAAATAGAGTTACGCAGAAGGATGCTTATCCGCTCCCATATGTTTCTGCTATAGTCGTTAGGCTTCGTGACGCAAAGTTCATTACATCTCTGGATATCAAGTCGGCTTTCTGGAAAATTGAAATGGAACCCGATTCAAAACAATATTCTTCCTTCACTGTTCCTGGGCGTGGGTTGTTTCAGTTCTGTAGGATGCCATTCGGCTTGACGAACTCAGCCGCCACATAGCAAAGGTTGGTGGATACGATTTTAGCTGGACAGCTTGAGCCATACGTCTTTGTCTATCTCGATGATATTATCATTGTCACTCCTTATTTTGAGGAACATTTGAATGTACTGAGAAGAGTTTTACGGCGATTACAAGGTGCGGGATTACTCACAAACTTTGAAAAATGCGAGTTCTGTAGCTCCGAGCTACGATACTTAGGTTATTTAGTTGGGGAAAACGGACTTCAAGTTGATCCTGAAAAGGTTCAATGTATCTTAGACATTCCATGTCCGAGAGCCGCAACGGAGGTGCCCAGTTTTTCGTCTTTGACTTCTCTTCTAACTGACCTGTTTAAAGAGAATAAAAAGTTTGAGTGGACCAAGGACTGTGAACAAGCTTTCCGGGACATTAAAGAAACGACTTCGAGATCGTACACAGAAAAGGAAAGGAACACCTAGTACCTGATTATTTATCAGGAAGCGTGCCTGTCTTAGAAATATTATCGTCGAATATCCAGACTATCAATGATCCGTGGTATACGAAAATGGTCAATGCGGTTGAAAACAAAGTAAAAATTTTCCAAATAGGAAGGTATCTAATGGAGTTCTCTGGAAACACTGCAATGTACACTACCCGGACTTGACTACAGAGGGCGACAGTTGGAAACAAGTAGCCCCAAAGGATCATAGACAGAAGTTTATTGCGGACGCGCACGACATTCCAACATCCGGTCATCAGAGAATCCAAAAAACAACTAACTGGTTGAACACCAAATTCTGTTGGCCTAAATTGAAAAAAGATGTTGCTAGATATGTGAGAAACTGCATGATTATTATTAAGTATTAAGTATTAAGCCAGAGCTTCAGAAACCAGCCGGTTTGATGGCTTCAGGAAAACATGCCAATGCACCATGGGAAAAGCTATGTATTGATTTAGTGGGACCTTTACCAATATCTAAACGGGGATTTGTGTACATATTGACGGTAGTAGATGAATTTAGCAAATTACCTTTGTTGTTCAGTTTACGCTCAGCTACCTCGAAATGTATAATCCAAGCGCTAGAAGATTCCGTCTTAGTCATTTTTGGTGTCCCACGACAAATTATCTGTGACAATGAGGTTCAATTTAGTAGTAAAGAGTTTAGAAGCTTCTGCAGCAGTTACGACATTGGGATAAATTTTACTGCCTTATACCACTCACAAGCAAATCCAGCAGAACGTACGAATCAGGTCATCAAAACGATGCTGAGAACCTTTGTCTCAGATAATCACCGCGATTGGGACTCACAGTTAGCCAAGATTGCCTGTGGTATACGCACATCAACCCACGAAACCACTAAGCTGACCCCTTATTTCGGTAGTGAAGAATTCGTTCAATCCTAAATTCCGCGCTAAGGCATTGGAAGAAGTAAGAACTGACGTTAGAAAGCGCTTGTCTAAAGCAACAAATGTATCAAAAGCATCATACAATCTCAGGAGGAGGGACCAACAATTCTACCCAAATGATTTGGTATGGCGTAGAAACTTTGTTTTGTCTGATGCGGATAAATTTTTCAGCGCGAAAATCGCCCCGAAATTTGTAGGCCCTTTTAAAGTAAAACGGCGTGTTTCGCGTTGGACTTACAAGTTGGCAGACGAAAGTGGCAGGCAAAAAGGCATTTGGCAATCGAAGGATTTAAAACCCTTTAGGCAGTCAAATGATACATAAATTCTCGCAGTGCAAATTAGTAGCCCCAAGAAGGCATCCAGCCAGCTTAACTGGTTAACGACAGGGTACCAAAGCACCCCTTAAGAAGAAGATCCCTTTCAGCGGTTGGTATCCCTCCAATTTCGTAATTATTCTTTTTGTTGGGTATGTCTACTTTTGCTTGACATATTATTCACGTAAACCGTAGTTTAATATTTTTCTATTCCGATGTCATTTGGTTAGTTTTATCGAAATTCAAAGAACGGCAACTACAACAGTTTTGATGGGTTTCAGTTGAAATAGAAGCAAGTTTTTGAATTATAGGTTCACTTCATAAATAGTCATCCTTTTTTTTTTGATTGTGTGTATCATTTTCCTTGCAGCGCATAAAATACATTTTTAGATGAACTCCATGTATATCAGCATTCGTTACTAGAAGGGGATCATGAACTCTTTACCGAAAACTCTAAGGAAGAATTTTAATGTTTAATATATATTTTTTTTTAAGTTGGATGCTGGTAGCAGATACCTATATTTTAGAAAATACATGCGCTTTTCTTTTGCGGTTAAGTTTATTCAACATGACAAATTCTGTAAGACATACACTTTTCTTTTTGGTACTTGTGGGTTGAGGCTTAAGGAATTTTTGTTTTGTATGGGTGTATCATGTTTACTTCGCCCTTGCCCTATTTACATCAAAATCCTTACCACATAATTCGACATAACGAACGTTGAGCACTTTAGAAGGTTAAACTTTCGTATCCTAAAGAATTTAAGAACAAGATAAATGAAATAGCTCAAGTAAAATTATAATTAAAGAAAATTAAATAAATTTTGAAGGAAAAAAAAGACTGAAATCTTTCTGAGGACAGAGGGGGAATGTTAAGGGCTAATTTTTTCTCCTTTGTTAGTTTGTCTGTCGTATGTATTAATCATGGGTTATGTTTCAATATAAATAACGAAATCGATGAACTTTTGACTTTGTGATCCTTGTCCATTTCAGGGGGGCTAAAGAACGGCCGGCAAACTATTCCCAAGTTTACGAGCGATTTAACCGTAACTCAACATCTCAACATCATCCTCAACACACAGCCACTTACACTACAAATCCCACCTTAGAAAATATTGCGCAGTCGAATGACACACATCACAAGGGACAGAACAGTTATGCACGCAGTACGCAAATCACATCACGCCTGATCTACAGGGTCACCTATTCGCAATACACAGGCATGCGGCCACACTAACACACATATTAGTTTCCAATTAAACGACACTAGAAGAACACCAATTTACATACCCACATATAATGCACTTAAACCCTCGAGAATACTTCACAAGCCATGATACAGACTCCCTTCCTACCACAAGCGAGGCCCAACGTAGTCCTTACATCCTAAAATATTTGCAGTGTTCTAATGTAAAAGTGACAAAAGTTTGATTTGAATAGCTCCTCCGCCCCTAAACTACTATTCATACAGAAAAATGGCGTTCTGTTAATCTTAAGCTGCTTTCTTATCTTTCGAACTGTAATAAAATTTTCATACCTTTCCTAACAAAATTATTTAAAAAAAATTATCTTAACCAAATGACTACGATTCCTCAAACAAAAATTCTCAGCTGATTAATCATTGTAATAATCTCTGTGCCGTCATGGCATGTAGTGGGCTGATGATATCGAATGTAGCTGCCAACAGATTGGGACTACGGCTGCACATACATACATGCAATTATCACTCGGCTGAGAGGTATTGAGCGTAAAATGGTAAGGTTACTGTGTAATCAAAACTATTTTATTATTTTGTTAAGTAAGATATATAGGAAGTGTAGCCTTTGGGAAGGTAAGGAACCAAGCTTTAAATTAATACAAGACTATTTTCCTTTATGGATAGTAATTTAGTCTCTATGGCATATATAAAGCCAATGTTTTAGCACTTTTCCATAAGTATCAATATAGAACATTTTAAAAACGGACTAAGCACGCAACATATAGATTTCTGTTTCATGGCTTGGGAAGTATTCTCGAGGGTTTTGCCTCAGGCCATATATGCATGTATATATATAAGATAGTTAAGGCTTAACATTACCACATTAGCTCTTATTTTTATTTCTATTAAAGACAAGCTTCATTTTCCTTAAATCCTGTGCGGTGCAATGACTTCTAGATTAATTCCTTTTCTATCATTCTTAGAAACAATGACCTCTAAACTGCAGAGTTTAATCTGGGAATCACTTTGCACTATAGTTAAATTCATATAGTAACCTGTTAATTATGACCAATGCTACATATACTATAGGCTTTCTCTTTTATTATTACTTCATGATTATTTGCTTTGAGCTATATTTGTAGATTGTTTTTTTTAAATGTTGGATGGGCCTACTGAAAGCATGTTGGCGAGATCATAGTCGATTCATTCGAAATCTGGACAACGGCCTGAGCCTCATTCTCACCTTAAATAAACTCACAATAGACTTCAGTATACAGATAATCGAAAGTGTTAGCAGCCCGGATGAAGAATAACCAACCTACGAACAGCGGTGATATTTTTGAACATGCGATAAAATAAACTAACCCAAATCAATTCAAAGAATGAGCAACCATATTGCAAATAGTTTTGTTTAATATACGATAAATATAACAAACTATAGCAGTTCAGATATCAATACTCAAATTTTAAATATCCCTGCTGTAATGTCGACAACGATCGCTGACAGGTTCAGGTTTCGTCATGTTTCGAGGATCGATTTCGAAAATGATCGCTATGTCTCCTCGTCCGGTAGGTAAAGCAAGCACTTTTTGCGGGAAACGGCCGAGTGGAGGCACTTACTAAGCAAAAAGACGTATAAGTTAATTATATATAAAAAAAAAGGAAAGAGGAAGTGAGTTAAACTAAAAGAAAAGAAGTGAATTCAAGTCAAAAAGGAAAAGAGATATCAAAAATACAGCAGACAGGGCAGGGAGAAAGAGTATCAGGATTAGCGGTGTGGTTTTTGGTTTTAACTTGAGTTTGGTATAGTTTGGTGCCGCGATACGCTCTCAAGGGGGCCTCTCAAGTGAGGTATTCTGCCTTATATTGATTAGTTAATGTTTCTTTTCTGATTATTTAATTTCGTTGTGAGCATTGAATTAATTATAACGTAATTATATAGATATTCTCTTTTATTAAAAAAAAGAACTGCAGTCTCCTTTGTCTTGTACTACCCGTACAAATTTGTAAGTTTGGTGGTCCTCTGGGCCCCAAGACCCTTCTCCACTGAGCTACCAAAGTTGCGCGACAAGGGTGCGTAACAAACAATTACCTAAACAGTGAAATTTAGATGGTAACATACCTATATTATTTCGTTTTGACTTTAAATGTTTGATTGTTTTTTATATTCAAATTTTTTTAACATATTTTATTCATATTGTGGAAAAATAAGATAATGACTATCTATAATATTATGTACGTTTGGATTAAATGAAAGATAAGATTGCATCGCTGATTTATTTAACGATGATAATGGCTTCCTTTGTTTTCAAGAGCAAGAATAATGGTGAATATTTATATTGGGTATGATTGACATTATTGACTTTGATACTTGTATAATTACTTATAGTAGCAATGAAATAGTCTGAAAACGGAGCTATAATTTACACAAAATGTATTGCTTCCCTTCATCTGAATCCCACGAACCGCCACTGTTGTGCGCGTACTCTTGTCCTAACAAGATTTCAGTTTTATGAAACATTTTCTCATGTTAAAACAATAAAATTATTATTGTCAAATTATCTATATCTATCACTAATACAACCTCCAGCAAGAAATAATTGTAAACTCGTTAGAGTTGCCATGAATTATTGTTAGCTGAGAAACAAATGTAAAATTTGTTGTTTGTAGTATAAAATTAGTTTCCGGAACTACAAAATTTTTTGGGTGCACCATTGAAAAATCACGGTTGAACCCATAGTAGTGAGAGCTAAGAGCTGTTTAATTTCTTTCAAGACAATAACTTATTTTAAGGAATGGAAAGATTAGCTGAATAGGTCGTCATAATGGCTGTAGAACGATGTTTTTGGAACGCAGGGAAAACAGGATCCCTAAGCTTGGACGGAAATCTGGTCTAGTGTACCTTTCTGCTTAGTATACTTACCAGGGTACGACAGTCAGTGTTGCAGAATCTACTCTGCCGTATCATGTACCTACTGATTCCTAATTTCCCGATGTTATGTGGTTAAATTGGCGTATACTTTTAATTCACGAATAAGAGCGGAACTAAAACTGGCTATCATGTATCCGACAAAGATTCCATAAAGGAACAGTTTTTAGACGGAATGATTAATTCATTCAGACAAGACTAGCACGGCATGTTATGAAACACTCTGTGACCAATTTATTATAATGTCCTAACAGTTTCCAAAAGCATGTTTTTTTTTCGGCCAGTAAAATCCAGATTAATCTCTCAAAATCTTAATTTGATATTTCCGACTCGATTGCAGAAAACGATGTGCATATTTCACATGTTAGTTACTTGTGACTTTTACAATAATTCCCAAACAGCTTTAAAAGTAGATAGGTAATAAGTTCGTCAAATCCTTCATTGTGTTACACTTATGCCACTACAAATGGTGGCTTGAATAACAATATCAAAAGCTAGTTGCTCTGCTATTTCAATAGCGAAAAGCTTGACACGAATTACAGTGATACGAATTTCAAATCAATCCGTTATTTTAATTCTACATTCAAAGGAATAAAAACTCATTGTTGACTGGACTATAGAGTAATTTGGTTTCCACTTAGACAAAATTTTCCTATTAGATCATTTTTTGAAAATCATCGGGACAATTCCCTTTTTTTTCTTAGTCTAAATCGTGGCCTGATCTGCTGTAGGTCCCTATCCCAACGGGTACATGAACACATCCTACAGTTAGTTTGTCAGTCATCTAAATGTGGCAAGTTAAAATCTAATAGTCGTAGATTGCTTAGAACCCGTACGTGACATGCTTTTGTAAGTGCACTCGACTTTGGTTTTAGACCGAAACGTAAGTTCTCAGTCAGCAGTTTCCAGTATCCCAATTTAATAGTATAAATCTGTTGTACACCTGACGGATATGAAGCATTCAGGCGAAAAGAGTAAAATTGCTTATTTGACTGAGCCGAAATGGGAAGATCGCTTTCTTCCTCCTTTGACTTCGTTTAAAAATTGTCGATTTTCCCCTCAGCTTGGCGGATAGATCATTACTCAGTCGAATCCCTTGCTCTTCGTTTATAGCCTTCTAAAATCCTGGCGAAGTATGTAGTTCAATGTATGAAGTTTAATGCAGGAATGTCTTAAATCCACAAAGTCGCCTATACTTAGTAACACAATTAATTTTATAGAAGAGCACGTCAGCAAATTGATCTTACCATTTTATGTGCATCTTCAGCCAGTACTTTCTCGTTAATAATAAATTTTGGCTCTAGCCTCTTGAGAATTTCTATAATATTTAATCCGACGTTGATATTTTCAGATTTCCAAATTGGCCGTCGATCTCGCTGTCCCCTTTTAGGATATGATGGAATCATTCTATTTTCAGTCAAAAATTTCATTCTAGCTTCCACAACTTTGTGGCGCGCAGCTCTTCAATGTTCATATTTTTCTTCTTCGCATCGCATATTCGCATCGTGTCGCTTCGAAAGAGAAAGACAAAACCAAAACCATTTCAGCATTTCCGGATAGAATCTGCCACATACCAGAATTTACAACAAAATTGATATAAAATTGTATCGCCCTGGCAATACCTTCACTACCAACCAATGACAGAACCAACGTCATAATTGTACTAAACTCAGAAAAATAAAAAGAAATAAAGTCTTTTATTTCATTCAACCTATCCTAAACAAAAAGAAAATTTAGTTAATCTTGAATTTTTCGTCAGATGTTATAAGAAAGTTATACCGTGGCTCTGGATATCATGCGGCAATAGACTCCACTTACTTCAGCCATACTGAGAAGATAGGAGATTCGTGTGCCAATATGATTGCAGAAAGCTCACTTCTCCTAATAGGTAGGGTGAGTGAGACAAACTTAAAGCCTTTACTGGCTTCATAGGCATATGAAGGGAAAGACATCTAGTGCTTAACGATTACCGAAGACTCCTATATATTTTTCTTATTGTAGCGCTCACAACAGGTGAATTGTTGTCAAGATCTAAAGATATAGGTCTCAGTAGAATACACAGAATAGCATTGTTGAGAAATACTAGAAATTACTATACAATTTAAATTATTGAGATTCAACTCGTCACTGACCAATCAAACTCACGTCGCAGATCGTTACTGAAGCAGCATACGCCAACTGGTATATTTAGAAACATTGGCACATCGTTCGAATATTTATCAATGGAAGCACCATGTCGTTTATATATAGATCCAGAAAAAAAATGGTTATAATATAGAACCTTGAGGAACTTCAACTATTACAGATGCTTCATCTGAGCATTTATTTAGTTTACCTTAACAAACTAACTGCGTCCAATTTTTTTAAGAAAAATTGTATGTGCATCTTCATCTAAGGTTTCGTGAAGGCTAATCTGATTGATGTAACCTTAAACATAGCAGTTTGAAAGCTATGATCTGCATAAAGATTATCTTTTCTAAATCCTAAAATTACAGACAGCTAATTGGAATGCAGTCAGTCAGAAGAGATGATGAAAGTAAGCAGCACAAACACTTTTTCCACTTACTATGACAAAATGGGACGGGAATTGATATTGCGGAATATAAACAACCGTCCATGCTTTACGGCATTACGTTACGCTGCGTGAGATTCTTAAATTCATTCACTTTGTTGTCGATACAAAATCAGGGCAAATGATTTTCAAGGTCTATGTGCCTAATCTCTTACATTTAAAAGGAGCAGTTGGTTGATAGAATCCACTGAGCGTTGTCATTTTAGTAGCACAGATTTCCAGTGTTTGTAATAACCAATACCAGTGTATATACACTTTTGCGTGACATATTCCTCGAATTCTAAGAATTTTCCAGAAGTAAGTTGAGCCAAACCTACCAAAAATTTTACCGGACGTATGAAAACTACAACTATGTTTTCCACCACATTGTTGATTCTGCACGCCACCTTTATGTTAGTCGTAAGAAGGAAATTAGCAATTAGTATGAGCTCAACACTAAAAAAAATACACCTCTAATTGATAACAATCATTAAAAACGCCTCATAGAGTCCTTTAAAACAGGCCATTCAGTCAACTTCTACCTACAATCACACAGAGAATGCCATATGCGTGGTTCGTTATATAAACCTCATACCTCGTTTTAAATATAGTCAACTAACCCCTTTCGAATATTGTACGTGCTACCCTTGGATCAGGCCCCTTCGAATGAAGTCCTCGTTTTAATATAAAACAACTGATTGACCCTGGTTATGCCATCTAATATTTGTACATAAAATAAAATTATTCTCGCATTAAAATCACGCCTTTGGTTTTTAGATGAGGTCTTAGCACCCAGTTGATCCCGGCAAGTATTGACTTTCAATTACTTTTCGCTTTGAAAAGTTACGAGAAATACAAAAACACTCAAACGACATTCAATCTCTGTACGGTTCAGAAGTTCTGCGGCGGCTGGTTATAAAATTACTATTAATAGCGAATTGCTATACTTAGGATTAGCCTGAAACATTTCAGATAAAATGACTATTTCGAACCGTTTCGGGGGTGTGCAATTATTATTGAAAGAAAATATCTCTAAGAGAAATTCATTTTTTTTGCCTCGTTCTTTCACTTTGAACTTTTGATTCTTTTATAATGCCCACCACTACCACCATGAGCGCCACCATTACCATTACCTCCATTGTAGTTTGCCTTTTTCGATTCCCAATTCAAGGAAAAATGAAAGACGCTAAAGCCAGATCTGGTGAAGTCTTGGCTGCTTTAAACGACATGGAATATAGGGGTCCACTCGAAGGGTTTAATGATGGACGGAAAAGGCCTGCCAGCCTTAAATTATCCTAAAAATTGGGTGCTCTACGATTTGCCGTCTTCATTACGATGCGATGCCTCAGTTTGTTACAAATATGAATAATAAAAGTTGAATTTTCTCAGTTCATACTCTTGCCCCAAAAGGGCCCTTTCGGGCGGTCTCAAGTTTGGCGAAATAAAATTTGATGAATTTATGTAAGATCCCATAAAAGTCTTCCTTTGACATGATGTTATGGGAGAATTTCTGTCGAAAGGGTTTTGGAGTCTCAGTTTTTTGTGCGGTTCGCTCAAATTTGGGTTTCTCACTGGTGGGGGCTATAAAATGTGTAAAATCCGGAGGAATGAAGGGGTTTGTAACAGGTCCGATAACCAATTTTCCATAGGATTGCATTGGAAGTTGTCTGCATTAAGTAACTTAGATTTTTTTTTATTGTTGGACTTTTTGCTCAGAAATTAGTTATTTGCCTAAACGTAATCTTAACAATCCTTCTTAAATGCGTCATTTTTTAAAGTTATTTGGCAAACTTGCTTAGTACATTTTTTTTTCAGGATAGTCAGATAAAGTTAGGCGAAGTATTAATTTTCTATTCTTGATTCGGCGAAATGTGACATTTTCTTCCAAGCTGGAGCAGTTTGCTTAGAATTTAAAGCAACAGGTTACATACGCACTATTCGGGATTACATAAGAAAAATAAAATTGAAAAAAAAGTAAAGATTTGTTGCAATAGGAGCTAAAAAACCATCACAGGTTGTACATATTCTCGAAAACAAAAGAAATGTCTGTAATTTTAAAAATACATGACTGAGATTTACTTTTTATATTTTTCTGGTAACTGTTATGATTTGGTCTATAACCCGCAGTTGAACTTATTATTATTGTTTATTTGACTGGCAATGTACACAAAATTTATAAACTTTTAAATACTAAAGAGTATTGGATTTACAGTTTTGTACATATGATAAAAAATAAATAAAAATATAGAAATTCGTAAAAATTGTTCGAACCTACGAAATATAAAGGAAGCGGATACAATCGTGAATCGCAACTTTTGTCTTTCGAAGACAAACGCTCTCCAGTATCGAGTAAATAAAACTGCCAAATGGAAAATAAGACAGAATCAAGGGTTTGATTTATTTTGACCTGATTTTGAAAGATAATGAGTCAGGACAGAACTGGAGTCTACGAAGTATGGGTAAAAATTACCGATATTTAGCTTTATAATAAAATTTAAGTTGAATTAGTTAGACGAGTTTTAATCGAAGTTCCATCCAAACAAAGGCGAAAAGAACCGTTAGACGTTCAAAATAACTTAGTGGTTGCTATACGTTTACATATATATATAAAAAGAAAAAAACGGTGCCAAGTGGCTACATTATGGAATTCCTGAAAATTAATTAGTGGCAGGCACGGAATGCCTAAAAAACCAGCATAAAGCCAGTCCACAAGTGTGGCAAAAAATCCCATACATCCTAAGTTGTTTTGTTGGTGAATTTTAATATGCAAAGCATTAGTAGCCACACATACGTAAATTGCCAGATACTTTCTAACATCCCTTGAGTGCCGTGTAGTGACGTAAGTTCAAGGGACCCCTAGTCTACTCAACCTCTCATCCATCACCTGATAGTCTAGAGTAGTCTATTCCCGCATGGCTAAAGTGTTCAGAGATTTTCATTCGATAGCGATCGTCTAATACTAGTTTCCTATTATGTGATTGCTTTCTGCGTATGAAAAGTATAATTCCTTTAGTGATTCTCATTAAAACTCAGATTTGGTGAGTCTCTTAATCTACTACTCCACTAGAGTTCGTAAGACATTTGTTATTTCGTTTTTTAAATAACCTTAGTTGGTTTTTTTAATTTTTGTATCTATGTATGAGTATACTACCACAGCGGATTAATTTGTGGGCGAAAAAAATTGGTGATTCAGCAAAAAAAACCAAAACACCCTTCGTCATAATTAAAAACATAAAGTTTAAAAGTTATAACTCATTTCAGATATTTCTAATTAATTTACAATCCTTAATTTGGCCAATCATTTTTCTATACATTTTCCCTCAGTCGGGGTGGCTCATATCCCATTGGTAATTTTTCATAATATCTGCCGACTTAGTTCGAACTTACCAACAAAGGTGCCATTAAAATATTTTACTTTAAAGAAATGCAGAGATGAGGTTCAATTAGCAGCAATTATGCATACCACTTTGTCGTGAGTCGGTTTTACTGTGCTGAAGAGCAATCGTTTCTTAGTGACTCTCTCCTTAACTCCCCAACCCAACTTGTTTCTTTAATAAAAAAAAAAAAAAAAAAAAAATCTTGCCTCCAATACAAGCCTCGTCAACGGCAGAAATCAAATGGCAGAAAATTGCATTCTAATCCAGCAACCCATTACCGTATCCCATTAGATGACCTCACCTAACAAAAAATGGAAACAATTTTCCTACCCGTGTTTTTATAACGCTATTACATGCTCGATGTAATATAGAAACGTGTAATAATCCAGTTTAAACCATTTCAACACAATAATTCACTGATAACGAGTTATTTTGATAATGGTATGTGGTACTTGCATGTAATATAATCCTGGGGCAGGAATCAAATAGGAATCAATAAGGCGATCTTAATCTCTGAAATCGAATTGGATTGTTATCCGGAAGTTTTTAGCTGAGATTGTTCCGTGCTCAATTTTACACTGAATTTTGTGGAAATGATTTTCTAAATCTGTTTAGTCGTACAAACTTTCCATAAATGTTTTAATGGCCGACGAAATTACGCTGGAAATGTTTGCATATTCATCAAAATTTTAAACCGCGATTCATTTTCCAGTTTGAAGCTGGGGATAAATTGCAAATGGGCTTGAATTATTCGAAATAGGGCGACTTTTTATTTTAACTATGCAACGATTAATATTCACTTGGAGTCAGCTTTGCTGTATTAACTTTTCCCGTGGAATTAAAATTCAGAGATGTTTTTTCCCAGGATTTAGGGATTTTTCAATTTCATTTTTACTTTCGTTTAATTAAATGGTGGAAGCTACATACATTTTACTGGAATTTTTTTTTTGGTTTTATTACGGATTCTATTACTTTTATGACCATCGTTTACATAATATTTTTGCATTTTCAGGATTCGACTAATGCCACATAGGAAGAAAATTATTTTTCATTAAATTTGATCGCTTTGTTTTGCCGGTGGTAGCATCTAGGGTTTTGTCGTATCCTCTCTTCGAAAGGGCAAGATTTCAGAAATGCCGAACAATTAAAAGACAGTCAAATTCCAGCTATCACTATAAGCATAACTCGTGCTTTCTATTGATTAGTAAAATCATAATTTCTCAATTTAACTTAAAATTTAATTTTAATTGAATTGCAAAAAAAAAACAGCTACAAATTATCGAAATTCGAATTTTTAGCATCCCCCCGGTAGGGGTAGGTAAGGTAGTTTACAAAGCATAAGTTGTGGAAGGCCTTTGAAAATCGTGTGTGGATCTTCAAGTTGGGGAAGTTATTGTAATCACATATTGGTAGCATTTCTTAACACTATTTCTACCACGATTTTGTGTATACATATTTCGACCAAAAGGTGTCTTTTGATTTTTTGCGTTGGAATGCAAATTACTGTGGAAATAAATATTAAAAAATATTCTCGTTTTTTTACGATATATTAAAACGCAAGTGGGAAGCACTTAGCGGCGAATACAAATAGTCGTCCCAGTATCAAATGCAAACGATTTTCTGGAAGAAATGCACAGAGAATCATCTGAAATTTGAGTGTTAATAAAACGATTGCTAAAATACGAACTGGTTTTATTGGCTACATATGCGAGAGAATGTGGAGGAATGGTGTCGCAGATTCCCAATTTGAAAGGGCTATAGTCGTAGATATCGCTGGAGCTTTTCCAGAACCCGGTAATCGATATATATTAGTTGCTATTGATAGAGTTCACTTCTATCAGCACTATCAATTAAATTTAAATCAGCGAACCCTCCATCGCGCCCTGTACTAGGACACCACCTAATACTTGCGGCTGTCGATAACCGAATGCTCTTGCTCGCTTTTTGTTTTTCTAACCTCTGTATGTATTTGTATTCTACTACTACTGCTCATTCCATATTCATTCGGACCAAGGACGGTACTTCGAACCACGAGTTTCCAGAAGACGTGTAAAATGCTGGGAAGAAGAAAAACCAAAACAAGTCTTCTACAGCCACAATCTGATGGCATGGTAGAATGCTTCAAAAGAACATTGATCGACTATTTAAGGAAGGTAGCCTACTATCAGCAATGCGAATGGGATCGACGTGTTTCCATGTTACTAATAGCTTATCGATCAGCTGTTCACAACACAACAGAATAAACTACAACCAAGGTCATATTCGGAAGGGAGATGCGATTACCTAGCGACCTCAAGTTTGGTACACACAGAGGTGAACAAAAGTTAAGAGACGACTACGTATTGCAGCTTAAACAATAATTAGCTGATGTACACGAGGCCACTAGAGCACATTTAGTAGTAAATGAAGACCCGCTATGACTTACGGGCTAATTCAGCAAGATTTTATGAAGGTAATCTTGTTTGGCTGTACAACCCGAAAGGAAGTAAGGACAGTTCTCCAAAATTACAACAACACTGGGAGGGACCGTATTCAGTGGTGACTACAATAAATAGCGTATTATACAGTATTCAGCATGGTACAAGAGGCTAACGAAATATCGTTCATCTCAATCGCTTGTGTCAATACTACGAGCATCAAGACTGTAGTCCACCTGCTGCTCGGGACAAACAATTTTAAGATGGGGTAGTATTACCTGCAATAGAAATAGACAAAATACAGTTATGATAAAAAAACCGAACGTTTTCTGGTTCTTCGGGCATAATATGAAACTACCAAAAACTAAAAGAAAAACTTACATTTTCGCATTTCTCAAAAAGCTTATTACGATTTTTCATCATTCAAATGCATTCGACAACGCGAAACTCTTTTTATGTTTTTCATGAAAATTCCCTCAGGATCTCCTACATGTTGAAAATTGCATTGTTGATAACCTTCAAATGAATACATTTATTTTACAATTCCAGCGAACTTTGGAACATTTTGGGTAATAATCCATTTGCCAGGACGCCACGTGTTATTTGTATTGTGTACTTGGTGTACTATTTAAAATACAGAATTTTTGAAACATTGTTGCTGACAAGTGAAGTTTCATTTCACCGAAGATATAGTCCTTAATTTACGTTTCCCTTTCAAACAGAGCAAGGTATGTTTCCCAGGAGAGTTCCGTTTGTAATATTTGATCAAAATATAAAACTAAGTTATACTTAAACAAGTATCATTTGACAATGACACGAAATGAGATTTTTTTTTCTACAACAGAAAACTACCGTTTCCTGAAACAATTTTCTTGATATCCATCGGATTTTCTGCTTGACTTGTAACTCATTTAAAATGTGACTGCAATCCAGGTTGCATATCTGAAATTCTTTAATATAAGAATTTCCCCTGCTGTTGTGTAACGCAATCAAAGTTTTCATAACTCAGTTGGTGTTTTTTTTGTGAAAAATTTCCAGAGACAATTTCTACGCCCTCATAGTTTCCTACTTTCGCGACAGTCAAAACAATCGAAAAAGCTGTTCACTTTCAAACTAGTTGTACCTAGGTAGATAGGTACGTACCTACCTCAGATAGGATAGGAATTACAGCTTTTGTTGGAAAACAAAAAGTTTTAAACAACATGCTTATGAAATGGGTAACCATGGAGGAGAGGGAAAATTTCCATTATTGTGTTTAACGAACTAAACCCTGCTGAAGATTTTTAAGTCATCCAGAATTTTTACCCTGGATACTTAGTTGATTTTTATTTTGTTTCATTTGTTCAAAAATGTTTGCACAGAAGAGGAAATTAGCTCATTGCATGACATGCACAATACGAATAAAAATGAAAAATTAATTAAGTAAAGGAACCATAAAACCTTCAGCTGGTTGCGTTAATAGACTACAACAGGAAAAATAGAAAGTGTCTTGGTGTGGAGCTAACTTCTAGAAATGCTGAAATTTTCATTTATACTGTCAAACACTCTTGAATTTGGTAAGAGCTGCCCTAAGAAAAACATAAAAAAGATTTGAGATGGGACAGATAGTAGCTAGATTTAAATGGTCGTGCGCTTTACTCTTAGAGGGCTGAAAACTTGTATAAGGCTGAAACAGATTACACTTTAGTGCGCGGCGCGACAACGCGGCAAAATGTTAGAGAACATGTGTTTCCTATTGTGCATCACGCATTGAACGCGGCGAAAATTTTTGCCGCGTAGTCATTTCTAATCCTAAATTTGCTGTACCAACAAAAAAATTATGTTTGGGGTAGGCAACTTCTCATGAAAATCTGTAGTACCAATATAAGAGCGCTGTATCTACACTGCTACGCTCTTATTGCAATCTGTGACACAGCGCGACGGAACAATTTACCGTTCATTTTGCCGCGATGTCGCGCCGCGCACTAAAGTGTAATCTGTTTCAGCCTTGAGTCGAGGTCAAGAGACGCTTCATTGAGTCATTAATTGAGCAGACAATTTAGGGCTCCTGACACCTTTTTTGCCTTAGGTTGGCAGTTGTTATTTCGTAAGCAGTCACTGAGAGGATTGGCATTGCTGTTCCCACATTTTGGTTTGCTCAAGCCATCGCAATTCTATATATATATATATATATATATATATATTTACCTATATATATTTACCTAGTTACGGTAAGTAGTAAACTGCGAAATGAATCCCAAGCTGATAGCTCTCCAAATATATTTTAATGAGACACAAATCCTTGTTCCGTGTATACCTTTGAGAGACTAGTCCTTATAAGTTCGTTTTATATAGATCTCCAGACACAATGATCGGCCTTCGTACATATGCACAATTGAGACGTTGGTATCTTGTAATATCAGAGAGCTGAGATCTTCCATCTGCTCTATCTTCAGGAAGATATTGCTCGGCCCTCCATGCATAGAATAGAATATAAACAGAAAATAATTCTATTCAGAAAAACTTAGTTAGACTATCATTAGGGTCTTTTCAATCTATCACTCCTTCAAATGTTCTTCCCAAGTAATAAAATATTTGAGAATTCTTTAGTGAAATAGAGACTATGACTCTGCAATTACGGAATTACTATATACATCTGTCATCACTGTCAAACATCTATGTGTTACGGTATCTAGCCTCACGAACTATAATTTTTCAATGTGGAGCACACATAACTTAATGTATGAAAATGTATGGAGGTCATTGTTCTGTACACGAATCATAAGAAAAGTATCAACGAAAATCGAATTTAATTAAAACGGTAGTCAAGCAAGTTATTTCTGAGAACTGTAAGAAAGCTAATTATCCATCACTCTCTTAATTACGAATCTCTACTTCTCTCTATATTTATGTTGTAGTTTTCAACAAATTATATAAGGCATCTCTATCTCTGGTTTTGTACCCGATAATGTTGGTGCTCCACAAAGACCCTTTCCTGACTCTCCATTGTTTTCTCTTTCCATCAATAAGTTACCTGTTCCCTCGATCTTTGTGCAGATAACTTGCAAGCTTATACCTCGAAGAGATTGGTGTAGATGACATATCTTGCTTTCCTCCGGTCACTCCAAATATTATGCAGTTTTATGAAAAGGTTTTGAATAACAGTATAATTAATTCTCAATAAAATCTTTACTTGGTCTAATCATGACGATCATGTTTTCAGAGTTAAGGTCTGCGATATCTAAGAATCGTATCTAGTTGCCATTCCAAGTGAAATATTTCTGGTTTTTTCTATGATTGGTATGTTGGTGAAGTTTATAGATTCCCTTCTTACTTGTTGATTAATTCTACCATGCGAAACAATTATTTTTGGGAAACCATTTATGAAATCTCTTGTAGCTAGTAGGAAGGTTTTAATAGCCTTTATTAGGGAGCTGTAATCGTATTACAGCTGGAGAAAAATATCGTTTGTTCGTCAGTTTAAGAGGTTGTGTGTATAGTGAGTAATTTGAAGTAATTAAAGTTTGTTTGATCGTGGTCTGACTATGTCTTTAAACTAGAAAAGTGACCACCTCATCAGAGTTTGAAGATATCAACATGTAGAATATTAAAAAATAATAAGTTAAAAAAAAAGAAGCTAAAAAAATCCTAAAAATAAAACGAACGGTACCTGTAAAAAGAGCATAACGAGGTTATAAGAAAATGTATGTACTTACATAGAATAATTTTTCATTTTGCAGAGACGGCACTGTGTTAGGTCTGCAACGAACTGACCGACGAACAATCAGATGCTGAAGAATCAAATTCAGTCGTCCGAATCGATGTTGCTGCCTCTTCTCGCATATCGTCAATTCTGCATAGTTGACCCGGTATCAAGGTCCAAGCTTTGTAACATAGCAGCCTATCACAAGGACGGCCTGGATTGATGAGTCGCATACCAACACCGGAATAGCTTCCTTCGGTCCCATTGCAGCAGCCAGATCGTCTTAAGGACATCTTAGCTTACAGGATATACGAGGTGCATCCAGCCGAGTATCCAGACTTATAGCGTGGAGGGGGTCACAACTAAAATGTTGAAGGGGTGGAACGAGGGGACGGAGTAGAGGCGCTTTTAAATTTTGTTTAAATCAAGTTATATCACAAATCCAACTTTCGATATAATTTGGAAAACCTTTTACTAATATTATCCATATCAATGTCAATTTCAAGGTGAACATTAAGAAGAGCGAGTCCCGATAACCATTCTTCAGTCATGCTATTTCTGAGCCACGTTTTCAGGGCGAAGGGTTGAAATGCTTCTTTCTGTCGCGGCCACGCTTACTGTTAGCGTGACCAAAGGGTGAAGAAAAGCGTATATGGTATAGGGTACATGATCGCGAAAAATTCCAGTACTTCTACTACTGATTTAGGTAGTATGGTATCCTTATTTATTTCACGTTTCCACTTGGTGACCCACAAAGTATTCGATCTTAACTTTCTCCTCAAGAAAGCTAAACAGCTGCTCGTATCTCGATGCGATAGAAAAAAAGCGGTACCTATATAAATTGCATTAGTGAAGAGCTATTCAATAAAATTCTTAAGAACAATTCGCAAGTAAATTTCTAAGAAAAATGTATTGCTTCCCTACGATCGTAAAAATTTTGAACAACTCAGGCTTGATACAGTATCGCTATGAAAAATCAGCGGGTGCTTATAGAATTCTACTGGAAGAACTCTAAAAGAAAATTAGTTAAGTTAGTTTGTGAATTCACCACAAAGTTGTCCTCTCATTGGTTTTGTGTAGGAAAATCAGTAAATTAAAAAAGAATTTATGATCGCTGACCAATTTATTAGAAACAATAACATTTTTAAACCCGAAATTGTGTGCTTTTTTATCCATATGAGTAACTGGCGAAACAAAGATCTAAAAGTAACATAATAACCGGATTGCTAGGCAATATACATGCGTTTTTCTAAACAATCAAACACTAAAATGAGTATGTATTCCAAAATTACTTACCATCCTGTGATAGGTCTGATAGATCACTTTTCGACACTAAATTAAAGCACAAAAATTCTAAACAATTCGTACACGTTTCAAAGGTGCCAGTGATGGGCATTTACGCGTAGATTTGGGTTCTCTACATTTTTAAGTAGACAACGCGTAAACAAAGTAAACAATGTAGGCAATATGTAGACAACGCATACAACGTATACAACTGCTGTCACTTTTTCATTTTCTTGTGTGTTCTCGAGAAGGTAAGATCAACTTTTGTTTAGTGTATTTTATTATTTGTGAAAGAGGTTGTGCAATTCAAAATGCCTGGTGGAAGGCCTAAAAATAGGGCTTTTGACGAACTAGGCTTTGTTTTGGAAAAACAAAATAAAAAATATGTTACAATATGCTCCATGTGCAATAGAAAGTTGTCAAATACTGCTTCTTCCCGTTTAAGGGTACATAGGTAATAATTCTTCTTACTTACGGCAGCTCTGATATATTTAAACCTAAATCATTGCACTTCCACCTGCTTATAGGAATATGTGTAAGTTAGCAACAAGTAGTGTTGATGCCGCATCCGACACGATTTTATTTCTTATAGATGACACTGCCAATGAAGTGTCTGAAAGCTTTGTTAAGCTTGATGATCAAAATATGTTCGTTGTTGAGAAGGATAACACTGTAACAAGTTTAATATAATATTATCAATTGAAAGTACTTTTTTTGTTAAGAAATTTAATATTTAATCTGCTTTTCACGATAAAATACCAAGCAGAAAAGTATTACCTTTATCTCTTCTCGATAAAACATATGAAAATTGTATCGCGTCTAGCAGGACAACCATTGGAAAGGAGTCCATATTATTAATTGATGGATGGAAAACTCATCAAGAAATAGACTGTTTATTCAATGATCCACAATGCCAGTGGAGAACAAGCATTTATTAATGCATGGGATCTTTCGGGAGAAGTAGAAAATGCTGAAAAGTTAGCACATATAGTATACGATTCAATAGATATAGTAAAGGATAAATATTCTCCAGAAATGTATGCAGTAGTTTCAGACAACGCTAGTACTATGATGAAGATGGGAATCATGTAGTTTGGCGTAGTACATGCAATAGTCATACAGCAAACTTGTTGGCAAAAGATGATAAGGGCGAGATGAATTTTTAGTATTCTGGAACATCGCAGAAATTAAGCACCACAATTGTCATTCTTAGCCAAACGGCTTATGAATTTACCTGCTTCAACAGCTCGGCTTGAGAGAATACCCTCAAATTGGGCACATGTGCATTCTCCTATTCGGAATAGGTTAACTTTCGAGCGTTCCAAAAAACTTTTGAACATAAATTATTAATTGCGATTGGCTGATGATGTTGATGATGAAAATTCAAGACAATGAAAAACTTCCTTTTATAAAAAATATAATAAAATAAAAATATGTTATATTTTAATCTTGTAACTTAATTTTTCCTATGACTTTCCTTAGTTTCATCATCTTTTACGTAATCTACTTGTCTACGTAGACTAAAGGCCATGTAGATTACATAGTTCTCTACGCGTAAAGAACGACGTAGATTACGCGCCCATCCCTGGGTGCTACCAGCGAATGACTATTAAGCAGCAGCGCTAAAATTAAACTTTTGGAAAAGTGCGCTATAGCATTAAACGCTGGCGTCAGCTAAATATTGTGTCCGTACCATATGCAAATAGTCCTGTTAAACTTTTATAACTCGCTCTAGCACTAGCACCGCATTGTGTTTCCCACCGCTTGGGGAGGGGGGTCATGACCCGGGTGACACACCCCCTGTATACGCATCTGGATGCATCCAGCCACAAGACCAGCTTACCGTCGTCAGCACGTTATAACGACGGCTGGATTTGCTTCTTAATATTTTAGGTTCCGAAGGTTCTCAGCTTCAGTCAGCCTAATTAGGTAGCCCACCGATCGACGAACGTACATGAAATAGCCTTATACAAGCCACACATACTCTTATTCGAGTGTTTAAATCGTTTTCTTCGTTTGTTGTAGATTGTCAAGTTTATAAGTTTGTAGGCTCTATTGGTGACCGAAAACAAAATGTGTGTTCTGTTGGCGATCGTACTATTATGTAAAGAAGATATATCACTCACATCGGCCCAGCAACTTCCATTAACGAACAGTTAAAAAATAGTCAATATAAGTTCGGCGTAAGCTCTGTATGATGACATTCTTCTTAAGATACATCGATCACTGTAGTAGTACAAATAACCCTCGCTTCTTGTGATAATATTTGAATTTACATATCTATGTGCTCCCAGTTGCTGCATTTATCAAAATAATTTTCATCCCAATTGATGTTATCTTTGTAGTCTTATACAACGAGTGTCAGTCCAGAACTCACTTTTAAATGTTACTATTGTCTGGTACTTATCATGTAGCAAATTCAGTTCCACTTAACTTGTTTTTCCGATATTGTTTTCATTTGTTGTTTAATATTTTGTTAATTTGAAAAAAAAGGAGATCAAAAAAATTTTTTTTAATTCTTCTCATTAATTCTATGTTGACCTGAAAGAGTTTCCAAAAGTCTTGGAGGGGTATTCAATGAATTTTGGGTATATGAAGAATATTTACATGTGTATATGACCAACTGCACTAGACAAGTTCCTTTCCACGTGCCGTTTTCACAGGTCAACACCGATGTGACTGCATTTTTGCAACCGTAGTAATTTGGTCCAATTTTTTCCCCAACTTTCGGTTTTACAAAAAAAAAAAAATTATTGGACGAGTTGAGAGTTGGAGAGTTGATTAATTTAAGAACTTTCGCAAAAAATGTTACTATGTCAACTGGGACTACTGTAGATTGAGCTATGTATATAAGAGTGCAGTCAAGTGCATCTGTCCTCACAGTAAAACCACTTGTAATAGTATACATCTCTGAGACTTTACTATTTACATATTTAATCTGTGATAGCACGTGGGATATCTTGGTACTAATCCGCAATAACGATAAAATCGAGCTCTTCAGACTGCATTTAAAAATAAACTCTAAGGATGTCGTTCTTATTGCTGCAGTTGTGTAAGCAATAACGATAAATTATGTATGTATACATTCTATAAGAACAATGAGAATCGCCATGAACTAAGGCCATATCCAAATGTTAGTTCACTGCATCCGAATGTATACGAAATCGAGTAAATTGTTGATGGTGACGATAGAGCAAACGATGCACCTTTTATATGTCGCTTTATGTAGTCCTACATCCAAATCTCTGTTCCATCACGCCCGTACCTCCTACACCTTGTTGTGTTCATAGTGTAGACAGAAGAATTTCAAGTGCTCCAAAAATAAAAAGGATTGAAGGGCTTTCTTTATTATTGCAGACTTGTCCTTGTTGAGTTTTGCTGTGGCATTTCTTAGACTCCATGTCCCATTACTGCTGTTGTAGATATGAGGGCATTCCTAGAAATCCATTATCTGTGTGATCCCCTCGGTTTTCCTTACCTTTTCTGATATTGTATAGTAGGTACACATGCCTATACCGTCGATGTTTTCTATTCTTCTGCCCTTATGGTTTTCTATGGATTTTCCAATGTGATGATGGTCTGATGGCGAAATTCACCTCATATAGGAAACTTTTTGGATTGACATAGTGGTTGACCCGTTGGTTGTATGGCATTTTGTGGACGATGGACTTTGTAGGTTTCTACATTTACTCACTACCCGGCAATAACAACAAGAGCTTTGCGGTTCTATTTATTGTTGTGGGTGGGACTTAAACTAAAGTTTTCTTCGATTTTTATTTTATTTTTCGTAAGGCGAGGATACCATTTAGATTGGTTGCGAATTGGTGAAAGTTTGAATACCACTTACTGGCTAGGCTAGGTATATCATTCAGACTAAATATATGTTTATGGTATAATGGATATGAATAATTACAAACAAACTTTTCTTTTGTTAGGGTAAAGTAGGAGGATATGGCACATTTTTTATAGAAAACAAAAGTCTTCATTTAAAATAAACTTTAAATAAAAAACGAAAGTAACTTTTCACTTAAAAAACTTGTGAAGTGTCATATCCCCCCACACCCAGGGTGATATGGCACACTGTATATAGTGATATCGTACATTATTTTTTCTTCATCAGTGTTTACAGATAGTGATCAAGAGTCGGCAACAAAATCTAGCATATAATTTATTCATTTGTCCTTTTTTGCTCTTTGTCTATAGTCCTCCCAAAACCTGCGCAAATATTTTCTTCAAAATCCTCAGGACCATTAGACTCGTCATCTAGTTGATCGACTTCGTTTTCTTCTTCTTTCGAAACATCTTCAATTTCTGTAACAGTCGTCTTCTTCTTCTTTCTACTTTGAATCTTTCCTTCGTTGGGTTTTATTTGATTTATCTTCTCATCCTTCATTTTGCTATGTTTTACCCGGGGGTTACATGTAATAGTACAGCTTGCATGCAAGCTGCACTTCCATACTTCTTACACGTGTAACCTCTACTGCCATGCTGGCAGCTCAGCTTTCAGATAACTTGCATGATGAAAAACCATGGCAGCTGAGGTGATTGTAATTTGACATTATACAGTTTTCAAGATGGCGGAAAAGAAATGCTTAAGAGAATTTGATAAATTTATTCTGGAAAAATGAGATTTTCTGGGATCATTTGCATTACATCATTTACCAACCACTTCCTCTTCATTTTTTCTTGGGTTTTTAATATTCTTCTACTTCCTTTATTGCTATAATTTTCCAATATACACAAGACTTTACGTCTCAATGCCATTTTTTAAATGAACTTGCATGCAAAATGATAAGACCGAATTGCCTGCTTCTGTCAAGTTAAAAATCGCGTTGGAATGGAGGCTGCATGCAATCTGTACTATCTCGTGTAATCCCCGGGTTAGCTAAATCACATTCCATAAAGAAATCAAAATTTGCGCCTTTTTCTTCCTGTGATTAATTTTTACTACCTCTGAGTCGCAGCTGAAGTAATATTGCTGGATCCAGGAATGGAATCATTGGTTTGACCTACTTATTTTGTTATGGAAGTTTTCGGCACTTCACTAGAAATTTCCTTTCTTGATGCTGTTTCGTTGGAATTTTCATTTGCTTTTAATATTTGCACGTTAGTCTTTATAATTGCATCATCAGGAATAACATTAAGATTAAAAGGATAAATACCAGTTGCTGAAAATTCTGAAATTAAATAGTTTGCAGTTGCTGATTTGCTGAAGAAACTGCGTTTTTTCAGGTAGTAAACAGATCCAATGTCATTTTTGGCGTCATATTCCAGCATTTGAAAATGAGTGCAGTGAGATGAATGCCCTTCTAGTATTAAGTTTTCTATTCTTGAAATTTTCCTGGATAAAAATGGTCTTTTAACCAACTAAAGAAAATATACAAATTTACATAGCATATTTGTCTGCCATATATATTTCGGATCCTGAAAGCATACCATCCTCAAAATCTGCTTTATTATTTTTGCCTGAAGACACAAACAGAGGAAGAATATTTCCTTCCGCATTGCATCATGCAATGAGTAACAGTTTCCCCCTTTTCACCTGATATTATGGCTTGTTCAGGTCGATTTTTAAGCTGGCAGCCAGTCTGATCCGTGTTATAAATGTGACCAGGCTTATTCATTAGACAGTTCTCAAGTAGAACGGCTTCCAAATGCATGAAATTGCTGGATACTTCTACCATATTCCTGTTTTTAGCACTTGACTGGGAAACTCCTACAAATTTATTTCCAGATAAATCAAGGTGACGTTTCATAAAAAGAGTAAGTAAGTCATCCAATTCCAGCCTTTTTTGAGACTTGGTTGAACCTGATGTGCTTTATTTTGCGTCTCTCAGCCAGTTTAAAGCCCATGTGACAAGCTTGACCACTCGTCGCAGCAAATTCATGAACTTTTTACCAGACTGTATCAAAAGCCTTAGAAACATCCAGGGTAATATTCTTGAGCTCACCAAAATTATGAAGACCACAGTTCTAACTTTCCGCAAGAAAAGTTATCAAGTCTTCAGATGAGCGCCCAGCTAGAAAGCCTTAAATATGAACGGCTGTTGTGGTTATATGCCCAGCTTATTTCAAATACCGTTTGCCTTATGTGTTTAGAGTTGGGGGGTATGGCAGTGCCTGGCCACTAAACCAGGATCGGTGCAACGCTGTGCCGTACTCCTGATACATATATACATACATAGATACTTGTTGTAAGATTCGCACTTCATTTTTTATAGTTTTCACACATTTCTTTAACCCCTTATGTAATTATTAAAAACTCTTGCTCTGATGTTTTTGGGAATAATGAGAATTTTATTTCGGTAGAATCTTACGTCTCCTTTCAGCATCTTGGCCAAAGCGAAATTTATCTTTTGCGAATATATTCAGCAGTGGTCTTTTCTGCAATCAAAGCCCGAGTTATCTCGGGTATGGGGATTTTCGAACATAATAGTCGCCCGAGTATACTCGGTTGTAGTCTTTAAGGAGTTAAAAATGCCATTAAATATAATCACAGAACAGAAAAATTTCACAACTAATCTGCCAAGAATATTTTCAGTACAAAGTGACAGTTCATTAAGTCACTGACATGTATATAAATGGACTGATCGTTGAGCCCAAAATGCATTAAAGAAAATGTCACCACTTTCATATTCCTATCTTTTTCCGTGAGAGCATATTTTCCCACTGAACTGTGACAACGGGGAACGAGAAATTGCTTGAAGTTCAGCGGTATGTCCAGAACTGGCAACTTGGTAATCAAAACTCTCCTACTAAAACAACCTTGTAAATAGCATTTCCTTCGGGTCATAATTAAAATTTGGCAATACAAATAGACCAAAATACTTTTGTGGTAAATCGGTAAATCCCACTGACATGCATGGGCCTTTCCATATCAAATAGGTAACATGTGTGACATGACCATCATCAATTATGTTACGTACTTGGGGCCGGATTCACTAACTCGGAGAGTTTGGGAGTTTGGGAGATGAGAATTTTCGTTTTCCCCGGTTAAAACTCCCTAACTCTCCATGCGACATTCTCTAACATATTTGAGGAGTTAAAGAAAACGTGAGAAGTATCGAAATATTGAAAGATGGATAACTCTTTGTGGGAGGGTCGTAGAACATTGCGGTTTTTTTCTACGGATTTAGGGTCTAGAGTACAAAAATATAGGTGAACAATTTCTTAGGGAGGAGCTTTTGGGGATGTGGGGTCGCACACCCCCCATGGGCGGGGGGGGGGGGGGGGGGGGGGTTGTCCAAAATACCTCATGTTTGGTATCAAATTAAAGAGGGAGAAACGGGTAATCGAGTGGCGTAGTTTTTTTTCTGATCATTTTAACTTAATAACTGTCTTTTTACCGCCGAAAGACGGATTTTTTGCACGTGGGTCATATACACCCCAGTTCCTATATTTTGCATATATTTCTTCCGTTTTTTGTTTCACATCCATTAGTACTCTGTTTTGAACATTTTTCTCATAGAAAGTGAATTTCCACGACTTACCAGTTCTTCATAATGATGAGTTGAGTTTTTGTACCCGAAAACGGCCATTTTTTTCATCTTAAGAAGGACTGATTCACTTCTTTTGCAGTTATCTCCAAAACTATTTACAGGAGTTAAAAACTAATTACATATCTAATTAGAGGATAAAATGTAGATGCGATTTCATCCTACATACAAGCTTTAACGTGCATATTTAAAATTTTTATAGCATCTCTTCTGTACTGGAAGACGACCAAATTGACCACATTCGCGTGAATTACAATTTTTATCGGGTACCTTGAGACACAAAAATCCTTATTTCTCTGTAAGTATTGGAAGGATTTCCATAATTTGTTTTTGTAAACATAGCCAGGATATGCAGTAAATCCATAAATCAATTTGAAAATCCTAGGTACATTGGTACCTTCACAAAGGACAATAAAAGCAGCCAATACTGTCAGTTGAGAAATATTTTTCTTACTTCTCCACACCTAACACCGAGTTTTGCCGAGTTGAATAGAGAGTTTGGTAAATCTCAATACAAATTCCACGAGTTACAGAATTCCGAGTGAAGAGTTAAGTGGTAAAAGAACTCTCATCTCCACAACTTCACAACTCTCCGAGTTAGTGAATCCGGTCCTTGGAGGGTTTGTGAAAAATAAAAAAACGAATTCAAAATTTGGACACCATGTATACAAAAAATATTTTTTATTTGTAGGTAGTTATAGATGTATTTTGGTGAAACTTTCTTCATTTTTACTCCTTGATCCCGTTAAATTTTTAGTGGATAATATAAAGTAAACAATAAAAACAAATGAATAATATAAAAAGTACGTCTTCCAGGATATTCAAGGATAAAAGATAAAATCCTTATTCCTTATGTCCTTTTCCGCATATGTTTTTAAGATTTTATTTTTCTTAGTTAATTTAAAATCGTGCCTCTCAAATGAACGCTACTTTATTGCCTTAGCATGAATAGAAAAATATATATGAATTTTCAAAGAAGACCAGGGCAGCATTTTTCTGAAATTTTGAAAGTGCCATAAGTCGCGGAAAACACATTGTATAGGGAAAATTTGAAACTTGTATTTTCGTTTGCTCAAATCCTCCAAGTGGGTAATATTTCAACAAAATTGCTCATGGTCATGTCAGACTTTCTATGAGTTTTGGTTGATTTGCTATGGAATGACCCACATATAAATAAAGTCCCAAATAATTTAAATATAGCGCCAGTTTACGACAGTTGGTAGCATTGACAGTGAGAGCATAGTTTCTGATATCAAAACTGGTGCCACAAGAAACAGGAGAACAGCCGGTCCATTTATATACATGTCATTGATCACGGTGTACCGCAAAAATCTAGTGAAGTTACTTCAGTTGAACTTAGCACAAAAACAAACTGGGAAGTAGTTTTGGCTTGAGGTACAGCTTAAACTTTTTACTCAGGGACAACTGTCCAACTCGCTTTCCAGTTTTATTTTGTCGGGAATTATCGCAAATTTGGAGAAAACAGTTCCTTAATTTTTCAAATTTTCACGGATATCTTGCCAAAATGTCTACCTACATGCACCCGTTTTTTAGGTAAACCAATTTTTGTGATTCGTTATTTGATTAACTTTGCTTCTAATGCTAAGTAAAACTAATTTGGAATCTTCTTCGTAGGGTGTGTAGCGAATGAATGGAAACCATCTATCCCGAAACGATATATTATACTCTACCCCTACCGCCACCATATAATTTTTGTATATCCCGACCTCAGTTCAAAATACATAAATGTAGAATACGACTTCCCGATTACCTTGAATGTTCCAAGACTGTCGTCGTATAAAGTACGAATTCTATAATATTCCCAGACGTGAACAAGGCCGCCTCTACAAGTGAGCAGAACACCACAAAGTAGTATCGCAACTATGTAGAATCTAAAGAAGCCGTCGCCAAGTAATTGGGTCAATAATCAATAATACCTTGACTTTACAATTCTCTAGAACTCATTAGGCTCATTACGTAAGATTATTTTCATTCTATTTATGTAGTCATTATACGAAGCAGGAAGTTTCAAGTTTCCTACACAAATTTACGTGTAGCCAATTTGTAAATAATTGGCTACACGTAAATTTGTGTAGGATAAGTTAGCAACATCACCACTGGAGAAACAAAACCTCTTCCAAGCATAATTTTTTCTGTTTTGTATATGTTTTAATATGTTACTTATCAAGTCAAGATTGACAAAGACTAAAAAAAACACGAAGTATATTTATAAAATCCACAAAGTTTTAGGCATTGTGACGTCAAAATGGAAAATATTTGATTCGAAAGTGAAGTTCTATTTGTAAAGCGCTCAAGTAAAATTGTTTATTGATGATGTCGTGTTTTAGTTAGGTGTGAAAAAATCTTCAGCATACCTTGATAGCTTCTATACCATGGTAAAGGTTGATGGAACATCTCACAAACCAAATGAGCCAAACAACTCTTTACAATGTTACCGCACGTATGAGTCAATAGAGAACACTAAATTTAGAAGTCTATTCGTCACTCCTAATATAGTTGCGCTACGATAATCTAGAATTTGAATAAAAGACAAAGCAGATTGAGGCAGATTAAGATTAAGTCTTCGGTCAGAATATCATCATTATAAATAGCGGAGTACTTCCATCCGACAGTGACCAAATTGAAGTCATCGAGAGGCACAAGACTCCTCCTGCAATAGATGCGTCTTTAGATCGCAGATTGACGATCACATCAAACACTAAAGGGTCTGGGTTAAAGCATTTGGGGTAAGGAATTCTTTGACAAAAGCTCCAATTCATCTTAGATCGACGTCCTGTTACATTTGAACAGTAGAAATATATTTCCATAATTCATATATGTCGCGTGCACTGCTCAGAGCAGTCACGTGCGTCGAAAAATAACAAATAATTTTATCCTCAGTCACTTTGGGATTAATTTTAGGAGTAAAATGGCCCGTAACCTCATGGTGATAGCGTCGAAAAACCCAGCTGCGATGGAAACCTTATTAAGAGCCAAGTTAGACTTATTAGAAGTAGACTAACTATAACCGAAATCAGTTATAACAGGAGAGAGTTGTCATCTCATATTACTACTGCTCGAACGTATTTATTTGTGTCGCGACTTCAAACTTTGCTTCTGACTGATGGAGACAGTGTATAAAAGGGACAATGAATGTATGTTTCGTGCGCAAATCTACCAGGCAGTTTACATAAATCACGTGAAGTTATATCCTTTATGTGCAATGTGAGATCTTTGGGACAAACGCTGGACAGAACCGAATGTCAAACTGGACCTGTCTGTCACATAATTTAAAATATTATCATGAAACTGCTTAACTTTTCTATTACTCTGACTATGGTTCATAGATTGATGTCTCTCTCAAACATTGAACTTGAAACTTACATAGCTTCTCTAAGATTAAGAAAATTTGCTTAGTTTAATTAAATTGTACGATCTTAATCGCGATTTGCACCTGTATTTCTCTATTACTTCGTCACTTATTATTACTATACCTGGAAAAAAAAATACAAAATTATGTAACAACAACGAAATTGTTGTAGAGCATCGAAAAGAATGTAATTAAGCAATAGATAAAAAGGGACTTTCTAGATCTCCATATAACAAATACCGTTTAAAGAAGGTTCCAAAACCATTTGATTTTGACATCAAGGAGATCCAGTTTAATGTTGTCTCTCCAAATAGAATTGTTTTTGAATGCAAAATAAACTCAAATAAAAAAATACAAATTCCAATACCGTCCACGCAGATTGATTTCTTCGTTCCCTTTTTCTTTTCTTTCTTCCGTGGAAATTTTCGATTTTCCCATCCAATCATTAAAATTACCGAGAATTTGACACTGACTAACTTGCGGTCTTGAATTGAGTCTAAATATTTGCTTTGGAGAAAGATATTCAACCACAAGAACACAACTGCTCGGGAGCAGCTGGCTCCCGCATCGGTTAATTTAAATTACAAAACAAAGTTTGCTTAAACTCCTCGTGTCTTTGTTTTGTACAGTAAATTCCATTCGTACAGATTCTGTCCTGTTGGAGTAGGGCAGTAGCCCTCCTCTCAATGCCATCCACTCCACAAATTCATCCGAGTATTGGGAGTTCGGGACCGCAAGTAGTTGTCCCACGGAATGTTGCCCTGGGCTTCGAGCCAGATGGATTTTCTGAGTGTCTGCAAAATCGATATGTCAATGGTGGTGTGATGTATACTAGTTTCCGTCGAGGCTATTTTTATGCATTTCACTTTACATAAATGAACTCTGGATTTCTTGGATCAAAGGTCCGTTACATAGGGCAGAGAAGGGATGAAAGATTATCGTGCAGCATACCATGATGACAAAAATGCAGCGATAACTGTGAGAAGGAACAGTTGTTACAAATCATCACTGAATACTGTTACCTACTTTGACTGGGCGCCACGTATTGAAATCTTTTGCGTGATTGGTCACTATCCAATTTTCTGGGCTTCCGTACTATAGGTATTTCCCCCCATTAACAAGTCTACCGGTACGATTTTGCACAGACGATTGTCTCGCTCGCAGACATTCCGTCCCGGTAATATCTCTTGACCCATCAATTCACCTGATTTTTTTAGTCGGTTGCATGGACTTAGCCGCTGTCGCCGCCAAAGCTGCCGTCGTTGAGCTGATTGTCTTAATTCTAAGCCTCTTATGAACATCGATTTTTATGAAACTTGATAGCGAATGTTATTTTCATCTTCGTGTAGTCTATTTGGTTGTTGTTGACGGCGATGACTTGGATCCGGTTAGGAGATTTTGCAATTTAGAACTATCCTGGTCGCTCTGTTGCTGATATGTCTGGCTATATGTCTGTTTCCCATTGCGTAAATTCATGAAGTTCACTGCCATTGCGGAAATTAAGAAACTCGAATCTGAACTTATGCCAAGAATTATATGTAAAGAATATTGTGGTTACGGGGAAATCAGTTGTTATTGACCAACAATTTTCGATCATATACAGACAGAGAAGGCTTATGTGGTAGGCCGCTACTTCTCCACGAGACTTCCTGCGTTTGAATAAAGGAGTCTTTGAGAAAAAAGATTTGCTGCATGTCTGCTTCTTGAATGTTGTGGCTGCCATAGGGAAATTTTCCCTCAGATCAAAAATTTTCTGTATTTGTATTGTTTTGTTTATAAATAAAACAGGATACAGATCGTGTAATTCAAAAGAGCGAATTTGTTCGTTCAGGCTGGCAGTGTGAATGTTTATACTTTGCTAGGGAGTTTTCAGTTATAGGCGACTATATTGCAACTTAAGACTTGTTATTCAAATTAAGCAATTTCCAAGGTTGTTAGTATGAATGGAAAGGATGAAGAATATAAAGCAAGATCGTGGTATTAAAAGTATCATTACCCTTATCAGTCAGCTAAAAATACCGGTATTGATGTTTGTAATAGCAACGATAGATGAAATCAATAGGGTATACTAAGTTTGTCATTCCGTTCGTAACGCACAGAAATAATGATGGTAGCGCAAAATGGATTGAACACCCACGCATAATATTGAAAGTCAGTACGTTCATCTGGCCGTCTGTCTGTCTGTCTGTGCGCACGATAGCTCGAGAACGCGAACTTGAAAAAAAAAGGTAAATATGAGTTCGAAAATGAGACAGATAGGGCAACTTCTTTTGTGTGGTTACCATACAAAAATTTCTTCGTGGGGTTGCCATACAAAAATTTCGTTTTGCCTGAGAACTGAGAACGCGTCGACATAGACAGCTGAGATTTGGTATATGGTATTTTTATAGTAATGTCTAATAAAATTTGGAAAAAAACTAAATTGGGCAACCCCTTCTTGGTGTTGCCATATAAAACTATAGTTTTTTTACGTATACTCCTAAAACGATCAGCCTTACACATTTTTATTGTATTAAAAACTTCTTCAGAATACAAAGTCCTTTAAAATTGGATATAATAATTTTTCCTGTGCGGCGAACCGTTCTGGAAATATGTATAAAAACTCTGGAACCCAAATTTATAGACAAATGTGCCAACATAACTAAGGGCATCTAAAACTGTGGTTCATATTGCTTCTTCATTATAGCATTCTTATGGTTAATTATGAAGAACTTTTAAGGAACATTGCATACGTTGGTGTAACTCAAGCTAGATAACCTTAGTAGTTGTCTTTTTTGACAGGCAGGTCTTCCCATGGGCGTATTCTGCTAAAATTTATTTCCAATTATATATCAAGTACCTACAGCTATTTTCATATATTGTAGATCCACTAAATTGGTTTGATTGGAGTGATCTATTACACCACCAACGCCTTCAACTATTTACCTTCTTTCCGTCGATTTAAACAAAAAAACAATATATGAAGTTCCTTAGAGTTTTATTTATAAAAACTTCAAGCTCTATTCCATCACAGCCCTGCTGCTATAATTTTTTTTAAAAATTGTCAAAGGGCATTAATCTGGGGAATAACACAGGTCAATAGGCATATGATTCGATGAAATGAAATACTCAAGACAAATCCGTTATTTCGCCAACAGTTTTATAAGACTACGAGTAATTTGGTCTTCTTTAAACCACTAAATGTGCTATAAAAAGCCGTTAAAATTTCACACTGCAAATAGGAGTCACATAAGACACAAATGTACGCAATTAGGCTCACAGATCATAATAAAATTCCTGCAGTTAAATTTCCTTCAGAGCTCTGACTGATTTCTTCGTGATTATTCCGCGATATTATCTGAAAATTATAATAAATATGTAGTATCAGCACCTATAGTGTTTTGATTTATCTGCAACATATGTACATATGTAGGATTAATTAAGTAAAAAGGCGTTCTGTAATAAAAATAACCACTTTTATTCACTGCTTTGGGTTAGTTCACTTTGTTTATTATCTAAATAACTTGTTATATACAAGAACAAGAGAAAATATTACAAAAGGTCAAGTTCAATAATGTTATACCCTAAATAAAGTGAAAACCCAGAGTTCTGTATGGCAACACGAAGAAGGTGTTGTTCAATTTAGTTCATTTTCGAAATTTTATATATTCTCTTTACGAAAACGCTGTGTGGCTACTTTCAGCTCTTTTCGTCGACGCGCTCTCTGGCAGTGTCTAAATATATAGAGAAAACCCATAGTTGTTTATATCAACACCAGGAAGGTGTTGCCGATTTAGTCCATAGTTTTAATTTTATGTACTTACTATTACTATGAAAACACCGTTTACCAAATTTTAGCTCATTACATTAACGCAGTGCGCAAATATATAGTGAAAAACGAAATTTTTGTATGGCAATCCAACGAAGGAGTTGCCCCATTGGTCTCATTTTCGAACTTAAATTTACTTCTTTTTATTAAAAAAATCCCATGTGCAAAAGTTCAACACTCTAAGTGAAAGCGGTCTGCAGTTATCGTGTACCTTTAGACAGACGAACAAACAGACCGTCGGTCGGACGGATGGTTGACAGACGGGCATGCAAAAATCAAAATAACTTTTAATATTATGCGTTGAATGAAATTTGGTATACCCTATAATTGCATCCGAGTATAAAAATGACGCTTGTCGCTGGAGCTGGTTTATCACTAAGGCTGCTGTCAGGGTGCGCGCGAGAAGCGGAGCCGAGCTGAAAGCTGGCCAGTGCGAGAGCTCACGCGAGAAAGCTATGCACATTCATTTTCATACAAAGTCGCGCGATCATGTCAGAGTAGAGGCAAAGCGGAGCTGAAAGCAAAGCTGATTTCAAAGCGCAAAGCGAGAAAGCTGGCTGTGCAGTGTTTTCTCGCGTGAGCGAAGATGGTTTTTTCTTGAAGTTAGTATAGAAATGGCCATACAGGCAAAAATACTTAATTTACCGTGTAGGTGATGATATTCCACATGTTCCCTTCTTTTAATATTTAATGGATGCGCAGAAAATAAGTTTTTTTTTGCAAAAAAATAATTGCGAATATTTTACGAACGAAAATATTCCTCGTCGGAAGACTCCATAATATTATTTTCCGAATGTCACAACTAAATGTAGTGAAAACTAATTCTGAAACCAAAAAGTACATGTAAAATCATAAGCGCGTCTCGCATTCACTCAGCCATCTTCTCGCATTGCTTGTCGCATGAACAAGCTCTGCTTTGAGCTCCGCTCCGCTTCTCGCGCGCACCCTGACAGCAGCCTAACACGTGTTCTTTAAAAATTATCCACAAATTGCAATTTTGTTGTCGTTGGATTCCAGGGTTCCTACATATATGTAAATGACACCTTTATCAGCTCATTTGTTCCCTCGTTTTTTTTTTTTTTTTTTTTTTTGTATATATTATTTTCTCTATTACGATGAAGTGATCCCATTAAATAAGTCTTACTCGGAAAAGTTTATTCGATATTTGAAGTTTTTTTCATGTATTTTCTACAAAATAGAAGCTTGGATTCGTCCACTTCAGAGGTCTGACCTTTTATATCTCAAATCCTTAAATTCCTTCACTATTAAGTAAACGATAGTTTGGGAATATCCGCAAACTCTTACATCTTTATCAAAGAGAAGCAAAGTTTTCCTTAAGTGGCAACCTGGACATGCGGGCCATTAAAGCAATGAAATTAATGATGGCCTAGCCAAAAGAAGAGCACAAAACTCCCTTTGTCGGACCAGAACCACCCTAAATAGCTGGGAAAACAAAAGGCTACAAGGATTTCATCAGGCAAAACAGTTTATTGACACCTCTTTCGCAAAAACAAAGGAACTCCTAATCCTTTGAAGAACAGAGCTCAAAATAATTACAGAGTCTTCTCAGGCCATTGCCCATTGAGGTATCACCTATACAAGTTAGGCTTGCTCGAGACTTCATCCAGACGGTTCTGTCAGCATGATTATGAAACCTCGGAGCACGTCCTCTGTAACTGCGAAGCATTGGCCAGGCGAGATTACTCCACCTCGAACTACGTGTGGAACCTGAATCCCAGAATGGTACTAGACTGTATTAACTGTCTAAATCTAGGAAGGGCGTAAATCGGACAAGGACTCACAATGCATCTTTCAGGTCGCAGTGAAGCGAGGTCAACGCCTGCACACCCCTCCACAAATCTAATGACCATATAACCCCGTATCAGCATTTCCTTCTCAATTAGCTTACTAGAAATGTGTATTTAAAACGCAGATTGCTTCTTTTCTAGTACAAAGTCATACATATCCAGATTATTCGGACAGACATAACATTTACAAGTACCTACTATTGTCAAATTTTCGTACTCCTTAACTTTAAGCGGTCTTACCTTGTTTCAGATAGCAGATTCTGGAATTTCCTTCCTACCTGTGCAATTAGCGGATTCTTACAGAGTATTCAAAAGGATTCCCTTTCAATATTTAGTGTGACCTAATTAGATTTTTTTCGTCCACACTAACTGACGAACATATGTTTTCGCAACTACTTTTAGTTAATCTTATTTTTACTGTTTAATTTAATTGCTGTTCATTTCTTTATTAACCCTTTCTATCCTGAATTAAAGGAATGCTTTTAAGAATTTTTTTACTTATTGTGAATGGGGTTGATCTGAAAACGCATAGAAATGTTTAAAAAGCTTATAATACTACAACGCATAGAAATGTTTAAAAAGCTTATAATACTACCAGTACGACTGGTACGACAATTATTAAATGTTGCTTATAAGCAACAATAGAATACTAGTGCAACAAAAGTCCAGGAATATTTGCTCACCCATAATATCTTAAAGTAGAAATCAATTCGTCATCAAAAATAGAACAGAAAAATAAAACATATTCTATAAGTATTTATACACATCATATATTATGCACACATAAGACTTATTTCGTATGATAGTTCAAAAAACAGTTTTTTTTTGCCGTTAAACATAACCAAATATTGCATTTTATGCAACACATTGTCGTAAATCCTGTTTTGCAGTTTCGGCAGCAATTTTTCTTCTTTGAGTAATTGGGTAAGTGTCCTAGATTATCATTCCTTGTACCAGGTATAGGGTCAGCAACCCGAATCATTCGTTTTGAGGTTGTTGGAGAGTTTTTCGAAGATTGTGGTCTCTGTTTGACATTGTTGCTTGCCTTTTGAAATTAGTCCATTAGCGATATAAATTTATTATTGAAGTAACGTAAATTCGCAGGGTAATCCTTTCTGTTTTTGATGAAGCCTATACATATAAAAGCCGACTGCCACATTTATGGTCCAAAGTACAATTCTCATTTCTTTGATCTGATATTTATCCGATACAACTCTATGAACATATCCATTAAGTCAACTGCTTCCATCGATTCGTTATATTTTTTGACAACGTCTGGTCGTTACACGGCGATGTTTTCTTTTCATTTTGGCTAAATCGGTTACATGTACTTAAAGGTTCTACACCAGCAAAGATTTTATAAACTGTACAACTTTATTGTCGTACGTCGATAGATATTGTAGTCATCGTTTACTCTGAAATCATATGATCCTCTTCCAAGTGTGTTTTAACTCTTCTTCTGTTTTCATGAAGCATTTTCTCATTCGATTTGATCTTATAGCACCAACACTAGATAACCGATGATTTTTCAAAAATATTAATTGAAGCGAGGAAAGCCAGCTATCAAAATATAGTTTAAAATTGTCACCAGCTGGTAAGGTTGATACTAATTGTAGAACTATATATTACTAGAAAATCTTAGGCCATAATCTCTGCATATATCTATCCCAATGAAAATTTCAAAATCAAGCATTATCCCTGACGCTGCAGCGCTGGTGAAAATTTTATATCCCCATTTATGTGGCTTGTTTTTCAAATAGTGCTTCAGCAAAGACCTATATTTGAAAGGAATTATTTGTTCATCAATAACTTGCTTTTCTTCTGGTGCTAGTTTCTTCACATTATCTTTCAAACCAAGTTAGTAGTGGTCTTACTTTAAAAAGTTTATCACAATTTTCATCAATGCTAGACTTCTGTTTTGTATTATCATTTATATGTAGATATTGTCTTATCTTTTCGTACGTATTTTTTAGCATTGCGTCATCTACGCGGTTAAAACGACAGTAAGGGCTCCAGTAAAGTCTATATTGTGGCATACGCATTATACCCATATATAATAAAATTCCAGTTAATTGTTCTATTTCTTCTATGGTAACTTTAATTTCAACTCAGTCTTTTTGCAAGGCATATTTATTAGTTTCGTAAATCCTGACAAATTTTTTCGATCACGTCATCATCCGGGAGCATTTTAAAATATTTGAGTGGAATAAAGTCTTCTTTTGGTAGATCTGGTTAATATCCCGTCCAGAGGAGATTAGTAGGGTAATACTTGTTCTTCTTCTTCCATTTCAGTTTTTTTTTAATTTGATATGTTCGTGCACAATACTACTCTCTGCTAAAGTACCTTCCTCATATGTTGTTAGATTATCCAATAGTTCTAACTCATTTTCCACATTTTGAAAATTAATCTCTACTAACTCTCCAGAGTTTTCAAATCCTCTTCGTAAACTTGCTGGATAATTTCTTCGTCTTCTTCTTCATCGATTTTTTCGTCCTCAGATTCATTCCAATCCACTTCATCAAAAATGTTATATACTGCCTCCGTACTCAAATTTCTTTTTTCTACAGCCACCTGGAAATCTATAAAATTGCATCCCAAATATAATAGCCAGTCTATCCTGATGTTGCTTATGATCAACACAAGGTTCGAATGCAGTTTCCATGAATTCACCTGATCACTAAATTAATTTTTTAATAAAATACAATATTTCAACTCCTTTATTATAAATATAAATACACTATGACCTCAGAAACTGAACATAAACAGAAATATAGAAATAAAAATCATATCCATAGGATTTCGATTCGAGATACCTCCTGAGAAAACGCTCACGAATATATCCAAAATGTTGCTCCCACGTACCGCAACGTACTTTCCTAATTGAAATTACTTATTCTTATTGCATGCATTTTGGCTTGAACTGAATTCATGCTTTTGAAGGGCGTTCAATGAGGATCAAAACTTTTTTGCATGTAAGCAACAATAGGATAGAAAGAGTTAATTTTAAACCTTCTTGTTAATTAGATTTTCTTTTTCTATTTCCCGATATTCTTCCTTTCTATTCATAAAATATATTTGTAGTTATAGTCTAATACTACTCTACTCTACTCTTCTGAATTTCATTTTCTAATTAACCTTAGTCTTAGTTTATTTACCACACACTCTATTTCAACTATTGTATTTTTTTTTAATTTTGTCTATAATATTAGTTTGTATATCTTGACGTAGCTACCCCGAGCTCAAAATTAATATATTTGAGAATTATTTCCAAAAATTAATTTTCTTGCTCAACAATCAACATTTTGTTCAAAGTCTATCTAAGAACAATAGGTATACTATCCGCGGCAAAGAAAAACGATACGACATCCCTAAAATTTTCGATTTTCTGAACTGATGAATTTATTCGCAGCCTCTGAATTTATAAAGAAGACGTGGGATTTATCAAAAGTTGATAGTCAATCAAAATTTAAAATCTTGCAATTAATTTACCATTTTCTTTTGTCGTTGGATGAGATGAAAACCGACATTACTTTTTTTTAAGTGAACCATGAACGAAGCAGTTACAGAAGAAATTGTGAACACATTTACGGGCTGAGAGTTGAGAGAATTCGCTCGCGACATTCTCCCAAAATAGGCTATTTACCAAAGCGAAATTTAAAATTGGAACTGAAAATTTCTGTCAAATAGTTCGAACTTTTTGTACTTCTATTTCCTGTACTACACTTAAGGCAGCGGTCACACTGATGAAATATGAAGTATGCAGTATGAAACACGCAGTATGCAACATGCAGTACTTGCTTTAGGCTGCGATGTTCTTCAAATTTACGCAGTATTGAGTGCAAAATCAGAATTAAAAATGTCTTCCTCGTCGGAGGAAGAAATTATAACTTTATGGTGGTTTTTAAGACACCGCCGTAAGCACTTGTCAAAAAGTCGGTGTTGGATTTTGTCATTTTATAGAGAAAATTTTTAGCATAGTTCAGTGATTGTCGCTTATGTGTCTATAGATGATAAGAAATTCAAGAGTTTCTACAGAATTAGCAAAACTGCTTTCCACCATTTCCAAAAATTTTAACAAAAAATGCGCAAAATGATGGAATAATTTGATTTCTGGTTTCTTTTTTTTTTTTTTTTAATCAGTAATCGCAAACACAAAGATCGAATGACTTTTCTGTTTAAATGATTTATCGCTTCAACTTCTCAGCGCATACGGTACTAGTAAATACTGTATGCAACAAGCACTGCCAGCTGCATGTGATTTCTATTGCGCAATTTTTACTACTACTTCGTCAAAGTGACCGCTTTTCAGCATGTTAAAATAAAATTCATTAGACAACATAATTTCAATGCATTAAACTGCATAGTCAAGCTTCATACTTCATCAATGTGACCGACGCCTAAGGGTTCTTTGCAATCTATTATACCAATAATAACTATTTATAAGCAAAACAAAAACCCCTAAATTTCCTCTCCTAAGTTTTTCCTAAATTGTCTTGAATAGGTTCGAATCTTAACTTATATTGATCGAAGTAAGCATTCCTTTGAGGTTTAATTGTGCAGAAAATAACATAAAAGTGGAAACAATATCCAAACAAGCCATTCTCTGGTATCCTCCTTTCCGCTACCTACCCTCACTCCTTAACGAAGTGTCTTCACAGTTACCAGAGGCTGCGACGCAAGCGAGGAGCTAAAACTTTTAATTAAACGAATTAATTGCAATTGTAACTGGCGGTTTTTTTTCGCAAATTATTACACGTGTAAAACTTTAAAGATATCCGCATCTACATTGTCGGTGGATTTTGTGCAAGTTACATAGTTACCTCCAATGAAAATGTTAGCAAAATTGTTGTGGGTGGGGGAGGTGACTTGATATTTATGTAGATCATGTTTGGGATTATTTTAGTGCAAATGGCATTTTTGGAAAACGAAAAAAAAAGAAAAAATATTGCGGAAGTTTATATCCTATTGACTCTCGTCATCATGTTGTTGGAAAAAATCTCAAGGATTAGTAATCATGACGTGACATTTACTTCGCCAGAGAACGTGCATTGACACAAACTTATTGGAGGTTCTTGTACGCGTGAAATACAGGTGGAAAATGTAGAACACAAAATTAATGTCTAGTTATTGTCAGTATACACTCCATCTACACTTTAGTTCAGAATTGACAAAACTTTTGGTATTCATAACCCGTAGGCACTTTTCGTTGTTTGTTGTATATCATTTGCTGCTTCCAAAACATGTATTCCTACTGGATCTGACGTATGGAGCACCCTTCGATATGCATATAGCTTCCCATGTCAATCAGTATCAAGTACCTCGATAAGTATATGTAAATCCGATAGCATGACATAAATTGGTAACGTACGTATCCTGAATAGAGAACATCGTTAAGGTGTTGATAGGATAACAGGAGGCATCATGCCTGGTTGCCCTTACTCTGTGTGGGTCAAAGAAAAGCGATAAGAGAATAGAAATGGATATTATTGTAAGTGAATAGGTGTTGTATATGGTGCGGTATCCAGGTAAACCACAGTGATTGCAGACAAATCCCGAAGTAAAATAAACAGGCGAAAGGTCACCTTCCATGAAACCGAAGTGTTACAGTTTTTTATTCTCCTCTCCTTTATCTATGCAATGCGGAAAGTAATTTATTGTCCTTATCGGAGCCTTTTGTCGCCTTTTTCAAAGCAGGCTGGAACAGGATTGTTCATAAATCAAAAAGGACCTTGTCTAGGCCCAAGAGTAGAGATCAACGAGTAAACCAGGTATGTATTGTATTTAGGTAGGCGAACTGTTTACTGAAGGTTTTTTTTTATACAATATATCTTCGATGTATCTTTTTCTCCTCACCTTTTTTTTCTTACTCTCATTTCTGTGAAAGTAACGTGTTTCAGGAAGATTGATCATCTAATCCCTTTCACATCAATTTTGCATGCTTGAAATAGTTCAATTTGCTGCTCACTAGAGAACATCTTCTTCCTAAGCAAACCGATTACGTGTATACTCCCCTGAATTCATAAAATATTATGTCGCTGCCCAACGTTTAATATTCTGAGGGGTGCTGGAGAAAAAGAAGATAAGGAAATAGGATGAAAACAAAACATCCTTATGTCGTTAAAGTATATGAAAGGAATTGCAAGAATGATTCAAATCGATTATGTGACTTGACCTGTGCTATCGTCGCCTACATCTTGAGAGAGAAACTTTCGTCCTTCTTCCATTACACTTTAAATATGTAATTTCAGGAATTGTTATATGAAGGACCCATGAACTTCGTTATTCAGGTACGATCCCGCACAATGCAGCAAATAATATCTACTCTGATGATGTGGATAAGAACTGAGTCCGACAGCCAGTCAGCCAACACAACTAAATGACAGGACTAATAGCTTCCTGTTTTTTTTTTACGATTTTATAATATTCGGCAATCCTTAGAGGAGGGTCTTTAAAATTATTCATCTGACGTGTCCTATTGCTTTTGAAAACTCTATTAAGCATCACATAAAAACCCTCGAATATCCTCTAGTAAAGGACAGTGAAATTATTCTTGTCTTTCTTTCCAGAATAACTTTAAGGAGAAAAAACATTTTCAGCCATTTAAGGTAGTCACTACGGGAAGGTAAATAAATCCACTTTTCGTTGCTTATTCCATAGAAATTCATTCTTGGCACCTGCACAATGTCGTATTGACGTCCCGGATTTCTTTCCAATTTTTCCGAACGTTTTTCCAATTGTTCCGAATTTTTTTCAATTACTCCGATTTTTTTTTAATTTTGTGGATTTTTTTCCAAATGTTCTGAATTTTTTCCAAATTATTACGATTTTTTTTCAATTGTTCCGAATTTTTTTCCAATTGTTCCGATTTTTTTCCAATTTTTCCGATTAATTTTCCAATTGTTCCGATTTTTTTCCAATTTTTTAGAATTTTTCCCAATTGTTCCGAATTTTTTTCCAATTTTTTAGAATTTTTCTCAATTGTTTCGAATTTTTTTCAATTATTCCGATTTTTTACCAAAAAAAAATTAAATGAATTTATTAATACGGCAGTATGTATATATGTACCTCACCCCGTCTCCAGTTTCTACCAACCACACTTTATCATCCTTCAATCCAATCTTTCTTCTAGCTCCCCATATAAATTTCTATCCATATCCCTTCGCATATAAATTAATTTCTATACATATCTCGCTCTTTCCATAAAAAAAAAACAAAAAAAATATTAATAATAATTAATTAATTTATTGAAACGGCAGTATGTACATATGTACCTCACCCCGTCGCCAGTTTCTTATACCCTAACCCAAAATGAGCTAATGATATGTCTAAAAGATTTGACATCCAACTTGAGCATATCTCGCAATCATCACCAAAATGGTCAACAACTTGATGATGTCTTACGGCAGTATGTATGTATATATCCAACTCCCCATATACATTTCTCTGTCTTCACACCGTAAAATTGCATTCAGACCAAACCAAAATGAATCTATCTACCGTCCGCCATTTCTCATCATATCGCGCTTTTTCCATTAAAATGATTTAATCAGCTCTTATGTCTAAAAAAAAAAAAAAAAAAAAAAAAAAATTCTCTTGACTGCTCTCGAGGCATTTGGGTTTCCGCCCTCGATATCGTCGGGAAACTGTACAGATATTCAGCAATTTTGATTAAGCATCAAGGACAAGTTCTTGCTCCTATCTCGTTTCATCGAGGTATCAGACAGGGCTGTCCATTGTCAGGTATGCTTTATGATCTTTCGTTGGAGCCGCTACTGGTGAATCTTCGTCGAATGCTCGGACAGTATGCGGTTCGTCTACCATATACCAATGTGAGGCCTCTTATGTTGGCGTATGCGGATGATCTGTCTATTTTCGTGACAGGAGATGAAGCTTTTCCGGTCGCTCGTGCTGTTTTCGAACAGTTCGAACGTATAGCGGGTGCTAAAATCAACCTTAGTAAGAGTCAATGCTTGTGGTGTGGAAGGTGGAGAGATCGCACAGATACTCCACTCAACATCCAATGGACTAATACTTGCCTGAAGTATTTAGGTGTGTATATCGGACGCGAGAGTAAATCAAATAATAGCCGCAACGCTCTTGAGAAACTCTCTAGAGCTGTAAACTCATGGCGTAGTCGACTGTTTCCATTATCCTTAATGGGTAGGTCCGACGAGGGCATACTACAAGAGAAATTTCTTGAGCAGCTGTTCAATACACCCTTGTTGGCCAGTGTGTAATAAACAATAGTGAACCACTACATCCTTATTCAGCAGTGTGTAAAAAACAACGTGCCTGGTTATTGAAAATTGTAAACATTTCTACTTCACATAAAACAAGTATATTTCTCTTTGTCACACACATGCTCAAATATTATAATCATTTTTTATTTTATTTTTTCAAATGATGTCCTATTCTCGTGGGTAATCTCTTTCTATCGATCAGCTGTTCAAGAAATTTCTCTTGTAGTATGCCCTCGTCGGGTAGGTCAGTCGTGATAAACTATTTGATTACCTCGTCCATCGTTCATCTGCTAAAGTCTGAGATGTTTGATGAAGGCTTCGTAGGTCTTCTTCAAGCAAAAGCGATAGACGCCTTTTGGTGCGGAAGACGATGGGTTGCTGAAAGCACGCTCTGTCTGCCAGTCAAGATAGGTGGAAAGTGAAAATATGGAGTGGCGTCTTTTATGTGTAGGAAGGTAGTATTTGAAAAGTCTTGAAAGGGAGAACAAATCGCGTGACTAACTGGCATTAGTTGCAAATTATAATGTCGACAATTAATAATGAATGGATAATCATAGATATACGATTGTCCTGGATACGATTTCCAGCTGTCAGAGAAAGACAAACCGTTTGGAATTTATAGTATTTTTTTTTTTGCATTGAGCTGGTTAAAATACAGTTTTAAGTCTAATTCAACCATGTTTTATGTCAATCACGTTTTTGGTGTAGCCGGTACCCTCTAAACATTTGAGAGTATACATCTAAAGTAAAACGAAAACGTGAATTTTACGAACCTCGTTTTACTAATTCACCCAAGGCCCTATAGTACATGAATACTATAATCACAGCGTAATAAAAACGTATTGAAAACGTACCACCCTCTAAGCATTTGAAAGTGTACACCTAAAATGAAATGCAAACGTATTGAAACGTACTTTTGGAATTATTGACCTGTGTGTCATAGAACCTGACAACAGACAGCCGTTTTGTACTTATTAATTTGTTTGTAACTCTTAGCATAACAACAACAAATCTGGATAGGTATAATTATATTATTATTATTGAACGTTTGTTAGTTTACTAAACTATTTTCTACTCTATCGATAATTCCAATTATCTATGTCCTACTCGAGGTACGTAATAATGTTGTAATATAGTGTAAGCTGAGGTTCCTTAATAAAGGCGTTTTTGTTCCATTTTTATTAAGAATTGTGATGCTATTTTCACCAAATAAATTAAAATTGAAAAATCTGTTGTTTTCTTTAAAAGCTATTGTCTCCTCGTGCAGAACGTTTCGTAAACTAAATGTAGTTTTCATTCCGTAAACGAAACATTTTAGAGCACAGTTTGCGAAATATAATGTCAACTACCACTACACTAACTATCTACGTTTTCCAGTTTCACTTCTCTTTGGCCTGATGATTCATTTTCATTTCGCATTCATAACACCAAAGCGTTTCTTTTGCGTACACTTCTTATTTCGATGATTTCATAGACAAACTTTTCACATTTGTCGCGTGTTAACGTAATATTAATGTCTTTATTCCTTGCGCATAAATAACATCTTTCACGTTTTGAAATATTTTAGTTTCAGACTTATGGGAAGGTCCTAACAGATTTTAGTCCTTATGAATTCCACACTCCAGAAAATCTAATCTATGTAGTGATACTTTTATGACTTTTTTGTCATATGTAGTAGGGTAAATGTACTAGTACCCGGACATTTATCGTTTTATCTTACATTTTTATTGAATCACTTTATTACTACTTAAAGAATATGCAATATATTGTTACACGCCACAAAGTGACATAAGCGAAATCTGCTGGAAATAGAAACAACTTTAGGTAAGTGTCATCTTAGTACGCTTTGGGTTCGGAGAACGGAATATTCAGGAAGGTTCTAGGATTATTCTTAGAGTATAAATACGGCGGTTTCACATCCAGGAGGCGGAGTCTTATTTCAGCCAGTGAATGAAGTAAACTATTTGGATTGCGATAATTAGAAGTACAGTACTAGCAATAAATAAAGAGTTGGTTTCATAATTATTTGTGAATTTGTGAGAGTAAACAGTAAAGTTAAATAAAGAAAGAACTTTTGAATTATATCCGAAATATTTTGTTTTAAATAACGAACTAAGGCCACGCTCGTAACAATATTTTTAGGCCATTTAATAATATTTTGTTATAATTTTGGGGTGTGAAAAAAAAGTTCGCTTTTAGCTAATATTCGGACACTACAGTTTCAGTGTCCGGACGTAGACTTTTTGGAAGAAATTTATTACCCATTTTTTGTTAAAAATACACACAAATGAGCTTTTTCATAAAACTATATATATTTTATTAATTGAAAGAATTAACACATTTTAAGGTACTTTTCTCACTTCAAACTTGGTAATAATAAAAAAAATACCTATGTAATTTTAAAAATATTATAAACTGGATAACTAAGCTCAAAAAAGTTATCGCATAGTATTAGTTTTGCTGTTAATATTTCCAGCATACGAATTTTTTGCTTGCTGCTCGTAAGATAATGAAAATATTGGAGTGCTCTTGAGGTAGTACTAGTACCACTAACCACCTAGCGCAAGAATCCCAACCAATGGTTTTAAATCGTCATCTTCAACATCGCTTTGTATTATTATTATTATTAATTGTGGGGGATGCAGACAGGATCTCTGCCCCTCATCTTGTCACTGCGACCTATAAGATCTATTGTGACATTACCCCTTGATGCCCTAGGGCGCCCATTCGAACTTAAGGTCTTTGATGAAGCCTATAATATTCTTTAGGGCCATTTTTTCGACATCCTCTGGCAGTGGAAATGCCTTTCCTAGATGTCTTAGCATTATGCGGCACAGAGCTCCACAGTCGAATAGGACATGTTCAGCGGATTCATCGCCTTCCATACAGAATCGAAAGGTTTCATTATTGACCTTTCCCATCTTTTTAAGGTGGTATCTAAGTGGGCAATGCCCAGTAAGTAGGCCCGTTATGAGCCTTAGTTCCTTCCTGCTGAGTGTGAGGAATTCTTTGGTTCTCTGTTGCGAGTACCTTATGAAGTTCTTCGCTTGTCTCAGCCCCGGGGTATTTTCCCAGTATTCCTTCTTAGTTCTGTCCTCCCAAAGCCTGATCTGAGCTGAGAGGTGACTTTTTGGGTGTCCAAAGACCGGCTCAAGGCCAATAAACGGAGATTTGGCTCCTTCCTTTGCAAGGCGGTCCGCAATCTCGTTTCCCATAATGCCTTCATGTCCTGGTACCCAGATCAGTGTCGCCCTATTTGTCTCGCCCAGTTGCTTTAAGACAGTAAGACAGTCCCAAACCAGCTTTGACTCAAAGGTAAACGAGTTTAACGCTTTAAGTGCTGCTTGGCTGTCTGATATTATGTATATTTTTTCTCCACGCATATTTTTATGGATTATTTTGCGAGCGCAGATTTCTATGGCGTTTATTTCTGCTTGCAAAATGGTTGGTGAGGCCCCCAGTGCCTTTGCGAGATGGCACTTGGCCCATATATGCCCACGCCTGCTTTACCTTCCATTTTGGATCCATCCGTGTACCATTTAAGAGATCCTTTTTCAAAGGGTAGGTCCCCAGTGTGCCACTGTTGACGGTTCCCCACGATCACCTTAAATGGTGTTTCAAAGTTATGGCGTTTCGGCATAACGTCTGAAATTGGGTTAGCCATCGGGTCCTCTATGAAATCTTGGAGGACTTTCAGGTGGCCAACCAGATTATTTGAACTTAGGAGGTTTGCCCTTTGTAGCCTAATTGCACTAAGTATGGCCTGCTCCTTAACATGCAAATGTAAGGGTAGCAAGTCCAACATAGCCTCTAGGGCCGCAGTTGGGAAGGTACGCATGGCACCGGCTACTCCTAGACATGCAAGCCGTTGTAGTTTTTGCAAACTAGCTTGAGCTGTCTTTTGTTTCGTTTTTGGCCACCAAACGAGTGAGGCGTACGTGACCATGGGTCTTATAATAGATGTGTATGACCACAGAGTGATTTTTGGTTTAAGATCCCAAGTTTTTCCAAAAAGCCTGCGGCATGTCCATGTTGCAACTGTAGCTTTATCCAGTATTCTTTTTAAGTGACAGTTCCAGGTTAGTCTATTATCCAGAGTAATACCTAGATATTTGACTTCCTTTGAGAATTCCACTACTGTTCCCTCAAGGGATGGTGCTTTTAGGTAAAGCTTCCTTTTTCAAGTTAAGGGAACAACTGTTGTCTTACCAGGATTGGCTCGAAGTCCCATTATTTGGCACCAGTTGCAAACTATGTTTAGGGCATTTTGCAATAGATCAGAGATTATCTGTTCATGTTTGCACCTAATTGTAATGACCAGGTCATCCGCATATCCCTGATTGTCATAGCCGGAGTTTGTTAGCTTCTGTAGGAGATCGTCTACAACCAGAGACCATAGTAGAGGGGACAGTACCCCACCTTGGGGACATCCCTTGGCAGCCACAACTGTAATAGAGTCCTCCCCCAGGTTAGCTGTGATTCTTCGGCTTTCAAGCATAGCTTTTATCCATTTTATCAAGGAAGTTTCAATTCCTTTTTTGGTAGCTGCATTCTCAATGGCTTCAAAGTAGGTACTGTCAAATGCTCCTTCGATGTCTAGGGATGCGCATAGGGCAGTCTCTTTATCCTCTACTGCCTTTTCTAGTCCTAGGACAAGACTATGTAGGACAGTTGTGGTAGACTTTCCTGCTTGGTAAGCATGTTGATTTGGGTGCAGCGGTGATCGCTTGAGTGCACCGCTCCTTATATAGTTGTCTAACGCGTTCTCCATTGTTTTGAGGAGAAATGAAGTTAGACTGATAGGACGGTAGGATTTGGGTAATGCAGGTGAACACCCGCCCCCTGTAGGTATGAATGTTACCTTAACTTCCCTCCACGTCCTTTTTATATATCCTAGAGTATAACTTGCTCTAAAGATCTTAATGAGATTTATCAATATCTCTTCTAGCCCTTGTTGAACATCGCTTTGTAATTCAATTAAAATATTGCTTCTTCTTCTTCTTTTTCTTAATTGACTTTCTTTAGACTTAGTTCCTTTTTTATTAGTCTTCTCTATACGGCGTCGAATTGATCCCGGCGACACATAAGGTCCAGTCATTGGCGACACATAAGGTCCAGTCATTGGCGACACACAAGAAGGACTAGGTTCTGGAGAAATAGTTTAAACTGTTGTTAATTAGAATAAATAGGTAATCAGTACTCTTACCAGTCGCAACTTTCTGCAGTCATTCAAATCATATGTTCCTCCCGTCAAATCGCTGAATGTAAGATCTAGCTTTGGTGACGCTTCAGACGAAGCATCTGCTTCGGGTTCCTTGATGATATCCAAAACGTGATTTTCGTGAATACTTCTAATTCTTAACTTATAATCCATTAGCTCAATAACCTCAATATCAGTGTGAAACTTCTGTACTGTAATTAATTTTTTGTTGTTATAAGTTGGCCAATATTCTTGACTGCCAGTCTCGAGGGGTCTTTCTAACTGACGTCAGCTGACTGCATCATATGAGTGGTATTTGATGGCAATGCATGTAAAATTATACCTTTTTCCTTGTAATTTTCACTCAGCTCTAACTTCAAGTGTGATTTGTGGCCGCTTGTGAAAACGGTGCCTGCGGTCTGCTATTTTCTTACTCCTGGAAACACCCATTAACTCCGCCATTAACTACATATTCCAAAAAGATATCGCTCCTCATCCATCCTTTTTCTGTTCCCAAGAACAGATTCGTTGAGATGCTATTTACAACATCCTTTAGTAACGCAATTATGAAAGGGCTACCATTGGGGAGTATTTTTCTGCCTGCAGAAAATAAAGTTCTTTTTCTTCTGCGGTCTTAATTTGATAAACGTTTTTGAATTTACGGCATGTAATTATTTTACTGGTTTTCGGACAAAGAAAAAAACTCGTTTTACCCCCATTTAGTATTCCGGCAGGATCATTTAATATGTTGTCCTATCCGATACTATGTAAATATTGGTTCAGTTTTCCAGCCATTTGAAAAACAGTAATCACTGCACTGCCATTAGTAATACTTTCTGCTTGTCTTGCAGCCAGTTTAAAGAAGGAATTGAGCCATGTTGACCATCTTCTTAATATGTTGCGCAGTGTTGACCAAATTATCTTGTTTAAGTGAAATTCCACACTTGCCAACAACACTCCATAAATATTTTTCAGCACATCATTCTGTCATCTCTATATCATTAGCGGATCGGTTTATACGTTTTTTTCGGTTTGTATGCATAAGTACCTACTGTCATCCGTTCTTTTGAAAGTTATTATAATTATTTACCACCCAGGTATCTTTTATTTTTAAATAGTCGATTACGTATTAAATATTTTTGTTAGGACACTGAAACTGCCATTTTAGTAGTCGGCCAGCAGAAAGGGAATTTCTTAAAATACGTCCGAACACTAAAGGTTTAATAAAAAAACATGTTTAACTTTTTCTGTCCTATAAAAAACATATTTTATAATGGTAAGTATTAGATAGTAAGCAGTGTACAATCTCCTTTGAAGCATACTTTCAGTGTCTGGACAGTCTGTCCGAAAAATAAACAAAATTGTTTTTTTCTCTTTTAGTTATTGGACATCGAACAATTTTATGAATTTAATAAAAAATATTAAAAATGTTTGATTTATTACTAATAAATTACAATTTTTAATCAACACAAAGACAGTAAAAACTAATTAAAGCAATACTTAATAATTTTATCTCATTTTGTCTGATGTGTTGAGCTTACTGACGTGAAGTACATACACAGACTGATAAGTATTTTCTCAAAAACGACACGTGTGTTACCCAAATTTGTATCTAAAAAGATCAAATAAACAAAATTCTAACGGAGTTCTAAGGGTAATGCGTGTATTTTTCTTATTTTTATTAAATAAAATGAAGTGTCCGAATACTGGAGCTGTCAGGATACTAGTGCAGTTATTCTATATTGAAAATGATGAAATCTATCCGTTTTAGTAAGTCTGTCATTCCGTTTGTAACGCACAGAAATACTGCTAGTAGAACAAAATGGTTTGGGCTTGGGCGCCCAAGTATAATATTAAAAGTTATTTTGATTTTTGTATGTCTGTCTGTTCGTCCGTCGATTCGTCTGTCCATCAGTTCTTTCTTCCGTCCGTCTTCACGATAACTTGTGAACGTGTGCAGATAGATAGCTAAAATTTTGTAAACGGGCATTTAACAAAAAAAAAAAGTAAATTTAAGCTCCATTACTCCTAATACGCAAATATACACGGAGGAGATCGTGCTATTTTTCCCGGGGGCGATTGCGTGATGTCATCGTTTTTGGTGCACGGAATCATTAAAGTGATTTCGTTTTTGTTTTTTTTTTTCAAAATAAGTCAGAAAAAAGCAACAAGAAGAGAAAACCAAAAGAAAACTAGGAAGGAAAAAAGGAGAAACAGGTTCGTGAAACCACATGGCCAAGAAGTAAACATTAAACAAGAGAGAAGTTATAATTAATCAATTTGACAATAAGACCAATAATATTATACTCTGAAAATAAAAGTTAAATAAAGTGAAAAACCCGAAGCTTTGGATGGCAACACAAGGAAGGAGTTACACGATGTAGTTCGTTTTTGAAATTTTATTTACAATTTTTATGAGAACGCCGTTTACAAAATTTCAGTTCTCCACGTCGACGCACTCTCAGGCAGTAACCAAATATATACTGAAAAATGAAATTTGTGTATAACAATCTTACGAAAGTGTTACACGACTTGTCCCACGTTCGAACTCAAATTTACACTCGTTTTTTTAAAAGAAGTATACGAGCTATGGAGAGGACGACAAACGGAAGGATATACAGACGATTAACGGAAAGACGGACATCCAAAAACCAAAATAAGTCTTAATATTATGCGTGGGTGTTCAATCCATTTTAGTCTCCCAGCATTGGTTCTATGCTTTACAAACGGAATGGTACACTTAATATACCCAGTAAAATGTATGTTCCTTTGGTCAGCTGCAACATTTTGCACCATCAGCTCTGGGTATATTTATTCCTTATATTAAACCTATAGGTTATACTAAGTCTTTCATTCCGTTTGTAAAGCATAGAAATAATTATGGTAGATCAAAGTGGATTGGACTGATGTTTGCATTTCTGCCTATCCGTCCTCTCAATAAATCGAGAACACATCTAACTGAAAGAAAATTGTAGATTTAAATTCGAAAATGAGGCAAATTTTGTTTAAATTGGAAACACTTTCCTATAATGAAGGGAGACAGTTTCATAAGGGCTATGTAAAGTTACATCTTAAAACTTATTTCTGTAGTGATACTTGTTGAGTTTATATAAAAATTAGGCAAACATCCCAGCTTTTGAGCAATGTGCCCATCTAACGGATTCAATATTACATTCATCTAAAAAACATAGAACGCAAAAATGTGTTTTTTTTTTCATTATTTTCGCATTTGTTTCATTAGTACCTATAATAATTTTTGTAATAAGCTACTCTTGCTAGGAACCAAAATTAAAAAATGGAGGAATTAGATTTGTAACTTCTCTATGGCCTGGTTTTTTTTTTTCTAAGAGATTTTTCAGGTAGTTTACCAGCAAAGACTTGCAATTCCTGATGTTTTCATCTCATACTATTGGGATTTGGTGTAGATACTGGCAAAATGGGTAACTGCCTCTAAAAGACATCAATTGTTCATCGACAGTAAGAGTAACACAGGAGCGAAATTTAGTTTACAATTTTCTACGAATTGATTCAAAATTTGTTAAATCAATGCCAATTTATCAGTAAGTCATCAGAGTGGTCGTATATCTTTATCGTTCAACCGGATGAATTGTGTGATTTCCTGAAATCTTGTAGATACTTGGTGTAAAATATGTATCGCTGGACAAAAATTTTGTTCTGTTAATTACTTTTTTATTACTGATTGTTTTTTCCAATCTAAGGAGCCGGTAAATATTAATATGAAAATTTCCTACACAATAAAAAAACACAGGTTCCCATAGCAACCACCTCTAGCGACTGTCAAAAGCAGACTTGTGAGAGCATGATCTGTTTATCTGCGCTGGTGTGCACTGTTAGAAAAATGAAATGTTGTAATTGCTTTTCAATAAAATTTGTCGTGAAGAATTAAATTGCACACCAGATTTTAGAGTATTTTAATATTCTTAATTATTGTGATCCCTGCAAACATTATGATACAAAAACGATTTGCTAGCAAATGCTAATCTCTGGCTTCAGCTTCGAGAACGAACTCGATATCGAATGGAAAACAGACTACCAGCATAGTAAAATGAACATGAACATAATGCCAAAACACACTGTGGACGACACAACAAAGTCGCCGTAATTCTGTTGTTGTCAATGATTCAAATGTTGCGTTTAAAACACAGTGAACGCGACGCAATTTTTGCTTTTACAGCTGTCAATTTTCCACTTATTTATTTCAAAATAAAATTCAATAAAAATCATATTTCGCTTTTATTATATTTATTTGCCTCTTCGTTAACAAAATTTATAATTTTCGCCTGAAAATCCAGCAACTGTAATGGCGGTAAATTTAAACTTTTAACAGAGGTTGCCAAAGACCCGAAAAAAATATCCGTGGAGTCTTCTTGATCTTCCTCGTTCATTTTTCCAACCACAGTGTTTAAAAAAGCTTGGAAATCTTCCTCGGGGGCGTTTGTTTTACCAGCCCGGCTGGCAATTTTCGGCGTTGATACCGTTGGCCCCTGACTTCCAGAGGTGCTGCCTTCCCCGTATTGGGTTAGCTCCCGCAAAAAACTACCTGCATTGGGATGAATGTATCATCTGCATCAAGTAATTCAGTAGAATTGTCGGTTCTATCCTCAAATGCCGTCTCGTAGCTAGTAGAATGCCTTGAAATAAAATTGTTTATTAATGAGATGAATTGACCTGAAACGCAGAATGTGTATACTTACTGTATTGGAACTACGGAATCTCGCAAGAAATGCATGAGGTCAAAATATTTCCACTTGCTACCCTGAAGGGCACCACTTCCTGAACTACCTTTCTGTTTTCGTAGCTCTCTGACATACTGATCCCGCAAACACTTCCATCTGCTTCTGCATTTTGTTTCTAAAATTGTTGGTTGAATTAAAAAATTTGACATTCATTGTAAATAATACCATCTGCATTCAACTCCACGCTAATTTCCTTCCACATCTTATCCTTTTTTTGCTGATTGCGATACATCCCTTGCCGCTTATCGTACATATACGTTTTCTCCCGCATTTTTTCGACCAGCTCCTCCTCAAACCCCATTATTTTAACACTACTTAAATAAATTTATTTTATTTTATTGTCTAATTACTTAATTATTTGCTATTACCTGCTAATTTGAAGAAAAATAAACAATTATTGTGCAAAAAAATTCACAGCTTCACGAAATTTCAAACAACTGCGAACTGTCAGACAGAAATGTCCATTTAGTTGCCGCGACAATTTAGAGATTTTCCCAAACTTTCCGCGCGCAACTTGTCGCGTCGTCCTCATTGCGTTAAGGAATATGGGACTTCCATATATTCGAATCTTTGTCGTCCTCACTGTGTTTTGGCCTTTATTCTCGACTTATCAACCCGCGATTCTCTCTCGATAGCGAATTGCTTTCGATCCCAATCCCAACCAAAACTGATGTTAAAAAGAAGTTAAATTCTCACAATGTATTTAAGTTAGTGGTGTTATATATTTCTTATATATTAAGAGAAGCGAGCTATGCTCTTACCTTTAGTGATTCTCGCAAAGTGTGTTTTTATGTATATACATTTAACTAGAGCCATGGAAACGTACGTTCATTCATTTTAAGTGAGAAATAAAGTCCCGCGGACAATATTATCTTAGTCACTTCATCACACCTTTAATTATATTACTTTCTTCCCAAATAAATACTGGACATGTCAGCACGCGTCAGTGGACATATCAATTATTTTTGTTTTGAGCATAAGTGACGTTTATGAGTCATTTAAATCTTGCGCAGTGGAACAGTGGATGTATATACGCATGCTGTCTCATTTGATTGTAATTAAGAAATCAGAGAAATAGAGAAATCTCGGGCAGAAAGCGGAAGTGTCGTGCTGAGCTCTTTATTTTGCTACCATTTATAACAGAATCTTTATGCCCATTACTCCGATCATCCACTAAATATTTTTTTGAAGTACGGTGTATTTTAATCAAATTATCCAAATGAGGCTTGAATATATTTTCCTCATTTGTATTAGTGATTCTAAAAGGTGCGAGCTGTGCCAGAGGCGGGAACTTAATCAAATATACAAAAATATCACTGGGAATAAATTATATTCAAAAATAGGTACTAAAAGCAAAACATAAAGACTGTCAGAAAATTTGTTCAAAGCCAAAAATGTTCGGCTTGATTGTGTTCGCATCACTCGACAACAGTCGACAACTCAATTCAACTCTGACCCGAATTGAATGTAAATATTTACCTCGTCTTTACTACGCGAATCGTGCACCTATGCCCAAAGTTGGTCACTACGGTCGGATGCCGCAGCAATTAATCAAAACTTAATTAAGTATGTTAAAAGGGGATGATTTGTATAAACAGAGACATATCTTGGGTAGGGAAATCCCACCAAAAAACGAGGATCAACCACAAAAGTGGTTAACGAATGCGGTCCAGATGGGGTAGAATCCAATCCGCCACGCAGTCAGTATACACGTCCAGCCTTATATGTATGTATGTCGAAATTATGCGGGGTAAGTCAGTAAACGGAAATTTTAACCTGATGATGATGATGATGTCTATGTTGGCCGACCAACTATCATGATTGCCACAACATTTTTGTTGTTAACGCAAGCAAACACACTTGATTGGTTAAATTGGCAATTTTTAAGAGAAACCAAATGGGAAGCGTTGCTCAGGTAAGCTGCACAGAAAAGCAAATTTTAATGCGGTTGTCGTGTTCCGCTTTGCTCAAGCATCATTCGCTGTTCATAGTCAGCTCCTAGTGTAGTGATGGTGGTGGTGGATCCCTGACGGCTATGAATAAATTTGCATAAAGTCGATTCTATAAAGGTGAAGCTGCCAGCTTCACTCCCAATCGCAACCAGTAAGAATTAAATAAAATAAAAAAGAAACAATTCTCCTTCTTAGGACGCTTGAGGACGCTCTAACCAGCCATTAGCAGATCATAAAGTGGCTGAAGGGAATATGCTCCTGTAATTTATGGCACATTCCTGGAAATTAGTTTGCATTTATTCCCGGAGATTAATTCGTATTGGATTAGGCGTTGATTATAACCGACACCGAAGAGGTTGATGGTATCTTAGTGGTTTTATGACAAAAGGTCATTTCATAGGCGAAGAGGACCCATAAAAGTCAAAAGAATCAGAAGTCCATAATGGCTTAAATTGTAGAACAAGGCACATTAGGCGAACGAGATCTAATTATAGATGTCGGCAAAGGTGTGGTAGAATTAATAGAATCGATTTGTCCCTAGGGAAACCTTTCGTTATCTTCAAGAACACCACAAATTAGGCAGAGCTCAAGGGCTTGTAGGTATGTATAATAGTTCGACAGGACATGACTAATTTGTATGCATTTTCTGAGCTTCTGGTGACATGTGTCCTGTATATGAAAATAACCATTATAAAGTACGTACGGGATACGAAGAAGTCAGAATCCGAAAATAAGTACAAAAAAAAAACAATTGAAACCATTATAAAGCATTTTTTCGGAAATTTTTCTTCCTAATCTTTAAGCAGGTTTGAAATTGTGAAATTATTATTAAAAGGATTCTCGAATCACCGATTCAAAATAATCGTGGTTATCATTACCATTCCAAAGTCCAGAAGTGTGTGAGTGGAGCTCATTTGTGTTGCGTCTTAAAATTCTTTAAAATTGAAATTTGATTGGGAGTTTTCGTGCTGTGAATGATGACGGAACCATCAGAGCGAATGAATACTGCTCATGAGGTATTAATGGCGCACAAATTACTGAAACAAGAGCCTCCAAACTGACTGGAGGATGATATTGTGGAGTCGTTCATAGAGACTTGTCCTAATTGAAAAGTCTTTTCTAATAAAGTGATGGATTGCTGATGATGGATGGATGGATGGATGAATGGATGCGGATGGTGTGTGTATATCGATGATGGGATCCCACACCGGGATGAATCTTCACTTTTCAAGTATTTTGCAGATTCTGTAAGTTTAATATCTGATGTTCGTCCGCAGTTTTTGATGTATAAGCAGCTTACGTAGTTCGGTGATGGTTTCTTAAAAAGGAAGGAATTATTCGTATCATATAGCAGGGTTGTCATAGGTTCATCAATAAGAAAAAAAAATTTATTCACGGTTGAGTGTTTTGAAAGTTTTCAGTTTTTTTTTGTTTTATTGCTAATTGGAGAAATTGGAGTTAAGAAGTAAAACTCAACTGATTCATTCCAGTTTACGCAGGTAAAAAGTTACAGTTTGAAAATAAATTTCAAATTGGAGCTAAAAACTATCATCAGTTTAAATTTCAATCCAAAATTATCAAAGTCATACGCCCACCCAAGTGCCTATATAATGTAGTGCTTTGAAATGGACGTTGTTGCGTATTTAGGTTCTTATAAGAAAATAAGAATCGCAAACGATTTTAAATTTTTTGAAAATGGAACACTTATTATCTGAACTTCGTATAATTTTTGAAAAGTAATTTATTTCGACTCGAATAAATTGATCCGTGCTTAAACGAAAATCAAGAACTGTTTTTTATGATTGAGTTTGCTGCTCGATTGATTGCGGTATTTGTAATTTTTACTTAAAAAATTCCATTCTATTCTACGATGTAGGTATATTCGAAACTGAAATAAATTAATATTTACGCATAGGGGGAAAATAGCGTTTAAAGAAGGAAACTCCCACTTAATCACTTAAAAGCTAGTCTAAAAGGATGGAAGAAAACACGAAAATTTCTATATTGAACGGACTGCAATGAGTACGTCAATAAAAAAAGAAAATTAGCAAATAAGCAAATAAGCAAAACAACTCCCCGTCTGTATTTCGCAGGTAATTTTTCTTTAAGGTATTACCTAAGCAATATTGACTTGAATTAGACTCCATCCTGCCAGAAGTGGCAGGCAGTTATGAAATATCGAAACATATGTACTGCGAAGTAATGCCATCATGTAGGTCTCATCATATCAAGCACACAGTCCAGTCTCCAATCCATGAGTGTTAGACCTCTATCAACAGTAACTCAGACCTGTTATAAACTAAATACGGAGACATAAAATAGAATTGATCTTCCAGGTCTAAATAAATGTGAATTTCTAAATCTAATTTAGAATGAAGAGAGTGTGAGGTGAAGAGGACTCAACATTAGCTTAACTTGTCATGCAAAGGACTCGGTAGTAGCGGTCCCTCATTAAGTTCACTCTCGAATACCCCACAGACATTCTGGTCCCATGTATACCGCAGCAAAAACTCAAACAAAAGTAAGAAAGTTAAAGGACTCCGGAATAGAGAGTGACACAGAAAGAGAGAGAGAGGGAGAAATGTTTTTCAGGCTGAGTTTCGGGATCAAATATTTACAAAAAAAAAAAGCAATTTTGAAAGAAAACTTAATTTTTATACGTTAATTACTTTATTCTTAAAAAAAAAAATCAGTGCTTAACAGAACATTTCTTATTGATTTTATTCTTAAATGAACTCTGTTTCTAAATTTTGTTGCACCCAAAATACCAAATTATTTTTTTTTTCATAAAGCCTGGGAAAGGTTTCATAAACTCCAAGCACGTGTTTGACAACAATATACCAGAAACGCATTTTTTTAATTTCTTGTATTCGATGTTGCTGCCGCCATTGAATACTTTTCCTTGTTGTTTAACATTTCTTCCAGCATATGTGTTTGTTTTTCCGAAGAACTGGATATAGTGATCGTAGCTTCTCCACTACTTCGTGCATCCATTTTCATTTTTATATGAAAATCTTAATCTTAAATATACCTGAAAACGAGCGAGTAATTTCGGGATATTAGTAACCCCAAAAATGCTCGGTAATTGCCATTACATTGATAACAACGCCAACTGGTATTTGCTAGAACTACCAAAGTTGTGTAAGCATGTATTCAGAGATATCAGTGACAAATCAAAACAAAAATGGAAATGAAAGTGACAATACAAAATTATCATCGGCAGGCGATGGCACTTCGCTTGAATTAATGCAAATTATACACCTGCTTCGGCTCTTCTTGTACCTTTTCTTTTGATTTCATACATAATAATTATCTCTTTTATAATTGCATGTTAATATGGAAACAGATGTAATTTAGGCCTATTGCTGTAACAATGTAACAAGCACCCTGCGTTTATTTTAGTTATTTGCTGTAGGTACAAACAATTTATTCTTGAACTATTCGTGTAAATTTATCGCTGGGCAGAAAAACCATTCGTTATGTGTTAAGTATTGAACTCATCATAGTCAAGAACGTGCGCTTAGACTTTAAAGACCCCGAAGTGGATCAGATTCAATAAAAATCATTCAATTATCAAATTGAGAATTTCTTACAATTTTCCAACTATTTTTTATTTCCCATTGATCATATTAGTAAAGGAAACTTTGCAGAATAAGAATCAGCAGATAATACCGGTTTGTTAATAAACGTGCAAACAACACCCCTTCTGAACGTCACACATACGCGTTACCATTCAAAATATCCCGATTTATGTGTATCAGTTAACAGTACAGTAACAGTTAACTAAGTAATTCAATTACCTTGAAAGAAATACCCAGTTAAATTTACCCTATGCGTCATAAGCATAACGTTCACTTTTTAAGCTCTTACATCTCAACGATATTTTATTTGAATTCCCATTTTTCATTTTATCCAACAGCAATCTCAAATTGAGCATTTTATAACCCACAGTTCATAATACTTGATTTTAAATTCCAATTAAAATTTATATGACAAATCTATTAAGATTCGAGGATCTTAATAATTTATGCAAGCTAAAAGTGAGAAAAATTAGTAATAAAATAAAATCTAAATATAATTCATAACTTCAAAATTAATTTTGAATCTTGGCAGTAGCTGCCGAAATACCCATCTTGGCATACATCCATTCCACCGGTTTATTCAGACGGAACCAGCAGGTAGCATGATTCGACGAAAAATGTCAGATTATAACACTTCTGCCAGTGGAGACATCTGAACATGCTCCAACAAATCATCATTAAAGGCCTCTACAAACTCGAACGAATATTATGACCAAAAAGTTTTGCTTCAAAAGGGTTACCATACCAGATTACTATCAACGAGAGAAGTCAGGTATAGACAGATATATACATATATACTTATAACCCAGGAAGGATGGCAAATCTCTCTTGGTGCCTTCCTCATCTTCCAATTTTGAGGGAGAAATCTCGTCTGGCTCGGTCCTCTCAAGACTTTGAGTCGAAACTAGTCTAGATCTGCTACTCGAAACTCCATCTGCTGTCTAACGACAACAAAATAGCATTATTTCAGGTTTCTGGATTCGAAGGAGTACGCGGTAATGAGAAAGCGAACATTCATAAGTATATAGATATAAAAGCACAAGTGAAAAAGCTAGAATTGGTCTAAGACCAATTCTTATGATACCCTAGATGAATGCACGTATGAAATTTCGTATGGTCACCCGTTTGAGCAATTTTGATTTTTTGCATTGATTTCTCGCATATATTTCTAGAACGGCTAGTCGGACAGAAAAATGATTATAACCAATTTTATAGGATTTCTTATTCTGAAGAAGTTTTTAGTACAATAAAAATGTCTAGGACTGATCGTTTTCAAAGTATTTGTAAAAAACCAAAATTATTATATGGAACACCAAGAAAGGGTTACCCGATTTAGCCCATTTTTGAAATTTGATTTGCTATTAGTATGAAAACACAGTGTACTAAATTTCAACTTTCTATTGCAACGTGTTCTCAGGTAGTGTCCAAATATATCGTGGAAAACGAAATTTTTGTATGGCAACCCCACGAAGGAGTTGCCCGATTTGTCTCATTTTCGAACTTAATTTCACTTTTTTTTTTAATGTCCGTGTACAAAATTTGAGCTTTCAAGGTGAACGTGTTCTCGAGTTATCGTGCGCACAGACAGACAGACCGACGGACATGCAAAAATCAAAATAACTTTTAATATTATGTGTGGGTGTCCAATTCATTTTGCTCTACTATCATTATTTCGAGGTGTTACAAAAGGAATGACAAACTTAGTATACCTCTATAGATTTCATTTAGGGTATAAAAATAGAAAGAAACGATAAAGTAAGGTAAGACAAGATAACATAGAGAATAAAGCGCTTCAATGCTTATAGAGTTGAAAAGAATGTTAAGTTTTCTTGTAGTCTAGTTTGCCAATAATTTCGCAGTCATCGGTTATTGCAGCTACTAGTAGAGTACGAATAAGTAGTAATCTCGTTGGAATAAACTTTTCTGATAACCAAGTTAGTGTGGCGGTCATCCCAAGTAAAATTGCTTTTAAATATTATACCAAGACCCTGAATGGATTCGGAAAGGGGAATAATAGTATTATTAATAGTCAGAAGTAAATATCTACATATATGAATCTAATTGTGAGCGATAACATATAACATTTTATCTTTTGAGTCCAAATGTGAACTGCGAAGTATAATACGTTTTTTACCGGTAAAAACGTCACTGCTACAAACATTTATTGAGAATTATGTTCTGTTTACGCCGAAAGGTGCATGTGCCTGCATAGATAGTTACGCGTTGATGAAGAGCGTTCCTAAATGGGCGCCAAGTGTTGCACAAGCGCGACGTTTTTTCGTTGACTGCGTGCTCTGGTCAACATCTTCAACCTCATGCATTTATCGCCGTAAGTAAAGCATAATTCTCGATAAATTTTGTGGCAGTGAAGTTTTTACTGGTATAAAACGTACTATACTTTCCGGTGTACATTTGACATATACATATAATATATAAATATATATTGGGAAAAAGAAGTATACTTTCTCCAGCAAACTATTCTACATCCCCAAGCAAAGCATCCTGGTTAAAAGATTTATAATCAAAATAGGAATAAGAACTACTTTAGCCTCTATTAGTAAACTGAATATCATATGTTTACTTGATAATATCAAGATCAGTTATTCCTGGGAGAGAAAGTTGTTGGTTGGAAGAACTTTTGACAAATTCGAAGTAAGAAAAACGTGCAGCAGAGAGGATATTCTATAAAAGAAGTATGTTGGGTAATTATTGACTTTCTGTAGACTCAAAGGTGGGTGATAGGACATTCAGATTAAAATATTCTCCTACAATGATTTATCTAGCTGATAACTACCATGCCTCTTAATTCTGCCATACCTCAAAGAATAATTCTTATATCTTAGACACACAATCAATAATTAACTAATGAATCATTTGGCAAGTGCAGATACTCTGCATTTCTTTAATTTAGTTGTACTGTCACACTGATTTTTATATACTTATCATGAGTGGAGAAGCGAAATGAATCGAATTGATGCGATACACTTTGTTTTTTTTTTCCAATTTTCCGATTTTTAAATGAAAAAAACTTTATATAAAAAGAATTTTGATATAATATAGTTTGTGAATTGCATTTTTTCTTCTTATTTGGTAAATGGGAAGATGCACGACGGTGCTCCATATTTGTATTTTATTACAAAATACATTGAGTTTTAGTACATTTTTCCTCATACGTGAAAAAAACATGTCGTTAGTGAACATCATTATGATTTTCAAACCATAATTATGAATACTATGTGATATACGGCATCTTAATGAACAACAAGTGCTAATGATTTCTTAGATCGTGCGTGTGTCTAAGGTATTCAGCTTCGACATTAATCATCTCCTTAGTGTGATTGTAGAATGGAATATTCAAATATATCTTCGCCTGAATACTGTTTAGCCCTATTTGCAAAAATGTTGTTCTGAGATGACCTTTATTATAAAAAAAATTGTTCGATAAACTTTTTTTCCAAATTTGCATAAAACCTCAGTTATTTTCCGTCTATTTATTTCTTGAGTTATTTTGGTTTCGATAGAAGAAAATTTTCGTTAATATTTCATTATGGTGAACCTATGTTGTTAATGGGGCAAAACCAGATTTCCAAAAAATATATAACTTGTATGTATTTTGTAACTTCCACATCTTTATTTAGCGTTGAATATTTTTTAGTTTTTCTAAATAAAAATACATTTCTTCATTCGCAATGAATATAATTTTATGTTTTCTTACCGGTTAAAGTTTATATTTGTTCAAGTAGGCCTTTTTCGTATTCTCTGGTACAAACGAAACGCACAAAAAAGGAAAGTTTTTATTTATCCTATTACGCACTCAATTAATTTAGGGCGGTAAAGTTTCAAGCCTTGGTTCCACTCATTAGCAGGGCCCAAACAACAGATTTGAGTGACTAAAAAAAAAACAAAAAAACAAATTAATGAAAATAGGATATGCAAACAAAATTCTCCATTTTGCTATTTTGATTTTGTTTTTCGAGTCACTCAATTTTGTTGCTTGGACCTGTTGATAGACCCAAAACTTGAAATTTTGTCGCCCTAAATAAAATATTTATGTGATAAAATAATTAAAAAAAAATTTTTTTTTGTGCTTTTCGTTTGTACTGGAGAATCCCCAAAAGCCCTACTTTAACAAATTTTACTTCATTCAGTACAAAATAACAGAAACGAAATAAATTACAAAATACCTCAAAAACACTCTATTAATAATTAAGATAAATCAAAAGAGATTTTATATCTTGTGCCATATCTTTAGATCCAGCTTGGTTGATTTTAATCGGTGCATTGTTTGAAATAAAGACTGTTTCAAAAAAAAAAAAACACGTACCTATCTCCCCTTTCATTACTCATCATCAGGCAAACTAAATTAGTGACCGCTGGTAAGACTGCACCTATTAAAAATGCGTAGGAAAATGGAGAGCATCCAAGAAGACCGCCGCAAATTAATTCTTTCCACTCATATGGAAAATGCGAATATGTTTCAAAGAGGCTTAGCTGAAAAGTTAAAAATTCCGAAGATGACCACTCAAACTGTTCTCAGTAAATTTCGAGAATCTTATAGTGTCCGAAGAAGTCCGGGTCAGGAAGGAAATCAGGTTTGATAGACCAAAAATTGGCCGAAGAAGTATTAACCAACTTTAAACAAAATACCATTGAGAAATATGGCTGAAACGTCATATAGTAAGGTCCATAGAATTAAAAGAAGAGAATAAATACGAAGTTTCCATGCTCAGAAAATACCGAACAGAACACCAGAAAAGAACCAAGTTGCAAAATCCAGGACCCGCATTTTTTATGAAAATTTCCTAACGAAATTCGCGTAACGTGAAAACAAACTTCAACCAGTTTCTAGGACAGGCATTTTATGTGGCAAAAAAGATGGGTGGCGCAGATCCCAAGTTTAAGAATCAATGGTGCACCAAAATTTCCAGTAAATACTTAATTTGGCAAGCAATATAAACGTGTGGCCAAAATCATCACCTTTTGTGTCAACAGGCACTATCAACATGGATGTGTACGTTAAGGAGTGCCTTCAGAAACGCTTTATTTTATTCTTTAGAAAGGATAATGCATCAGCTTTCTTTGTCCGGATTTAGAAACTTGCCACTTGCCGGCAGAAAAGCGAGAGATTTCAATGCATCCCCGTAATATCCAAGAAAGCGAATCCTCCAAATTGTTTAAAAACTAGGACCAATCACAAATATTGGTCTAATATAAAAGAAAACTTAAAACAAAAACAGAAAACACTCCGCTAGCATAGACACTTTTAAGAGGTAGTGTAAAAGAGCGTCCGATACGTTCGTTCTGTCTGTACAAAATGTAATAAGGAACGTAAAGCAAAAGGTTCACCAATTTTATACCACGTAGTAATTATATCATGTCGGTTGTGAATAATGTAGGTAATTAAGCAATAGTTTAATACAATTATTTTATAACAAAAAAAAAAGAAAAAACATTTTTCTTGTTGATTTCATTATTCATAGGTGATTTTTTTTTAAACAGTTCTTAAACTGTTCGCTGTTCCAAGTTATTTCTGCCAGCTGTCATCAAAATTGACTCCGAAATAACTTGTACCTGTGCTGCAGAATTTTATAATATACCTTAAGCCTTATGTGAGCAAAGTGGTACAAATGTAGCAATCGTAAATGTTTTAACGCAAATTTACATGAAAGGTGCAATATATCAGCTGCCAGTTATTCTTCAAATTAATCAAAATAACACATTTAATAAAAGAAAAGTACGAAAACTTTATCAAAAATATTCTATTTTTGGGCCAAAAGCTATTACCCCTTATAGCGAACGACGTGAACATTTGTACTAATGACTGAAATGAAGAGATATTTGCATTCCCTTCTTTTTGTTTAATAGCTGAAATTAAGAAGATATTTCTATATACAATATACATATAAAAAAAATCAGACAAAGCCAAAAGGAATAGTTTTTATATTAACGTTCATTGAATAATACTTTAATTATAAAAAAATATATAACGTACAAGAACAACATTTTATAATGGAACTTGAGTGCTGGGCACAAATAGGAAGATTGCACACATTACATGTCTTCCGAGTTTCTCGGTAACTCTTTGATGATCGGCATAAATAACATGTGCCATCGAACTCTTGACGATTGCTGGTATTTCCCTGTGCTGCACCGGAGCAATGCAAAGTCTTTCCCAGCATACACTCAATTCCAGACTTAGTCAAGAAGTGTTGAAAAACGCGACGATTTTTCATCGTTCCTCAATGTATGGCATTGCCAGCATTTGTCCCAGATCCCCCAGGAAGATACGGAGACTATCGGTAAAGTTTTTCCAGGATGTATGCAGGCTGTAAGGCTAGCTATATCTACCATATTATAAAACAAAGCTGTGGCCATCGTTTTGCTTTCGCTTTTGTAAAATAATGTGTGACCATTTTATTCATGTTGTCAACGCCACCTTTTACACTGTTGTAGTAGTGTATAACTTCTGGTTTATTTTTTAGGCCAGTTGCTTCGGCTAGGTAGTGCACTATTGATAAGAGTATTACACTCTTCTTTTTCCCGTGTTTTGTTAGCAATCATTTGCTTGGGTATATATTGCTTATTTTCTTCAGTGTGTACACTACGGCGAGATTCTGTGACATCAAAAGTCGAGCTAGTGGCAGTATCGTAAAAAAGTTAATCATATATAGCGATATTTCTACCACTATTTTTATATTTATGGCACAAACCATTGACAGCATGCTCAACTAGATTACCTTCATGACGTGTTGTTGTCTTGCCAGTATAAATTTGGCCACCTAGTGGATATGAATTTTTTGCATCACACGCCCACATATCTTGACACTATATTTTGCAGACTTAGATGGAATATTGGGAATATATTATATAAATTTCCTGCGTCCTTGATTGCAAAGCGATTGCTTCTACGTTATCTTGTGCTAGAAGTTTTTAAAGTTTCTGTGGTACATTTCTACCACGTCGCTCGTAATCAGAGAGTTTCATACCTGCTCACATGAGGGTTAATAGGCTCTTCTTTTTTTAACTACAAGAATTCTATTTACATATATAAGGCAATATCGCTGCAAATACATGGAGCGAACTACGGTTTTTGCCAAAATTTATTTTGATTTACTCTACGTCGCAGTTTTCTTAGCCACATGGAGCACTCCAATTATAAATATATGTAGTTTTGAATTTCGGCATGTGTATCACAAAAATATTTTAAAGTATTAATTGTAATTCCTGCCCCATGTATAAACAAATTTGTTTTGGGGTAAACCAATACTAACTTTTGTGACAAAAATAGGATATGGAGCAAACATGACATGATTTATCTCGATACATATATAACTTAGAAAAAAAGCTGATTAAAGCAATTAATTCAACTTGAGCAATATTCTTATAACCCGTACTTAACTCAAAATATCAAATTTGGCGGACGGGTCAAACTCATGACACAAAGATAACAAGGTATGGCCGATTTGTGAGGAACTGTTAGCATTACTACGTCATGTGGACACAAATGTCATTGGCAATGACAAAATTAATTTTCAAATTGTCAAATTTCCAAGCAAAGAAGACAAATTCTTGTAATCTGGTATCGAAAATGGGTGTTTCTTCAATAGAAATATTGGGGACAGCGTATAAAACTGAAGGAATACAAAATGGAGTTTATAGGGAATATAATTAGACAATATTGCAGGAAATTCCATTTTGGTTTGGTATTTATTGGAATTGAGCTTACTCCTTTCAGTGTAGATATTTGTAGAGCATATGCTAAAGCATTGCCGTCTTTATGTTCCAGGCCGTGATATCGAATTCTTTGAATGTATTAGAGTGGTACGATTTCGTACTTCTCTTAGCATTTGTTCTTATGGAAAAATGCATTACTTTCAACTTCAACCTTCTGCATAATCTAAATAAGCTTCCGTATTAAAAGTTTTATTCAGAATTTTGGTATTTAATTCCTTGTGCATTTACCAGCATAAAAACCTAAGTACTTTCGTTAAGAAAATTGTTTATATTTTTTCACCTAAACATAGCTCTACAAATAAAAATGAAAAATGTGTTGAATTCTGTTACCTTCCTACCACAAAACACACTAGAAAGCAATCAGAGCTTTGTACTGGCCTATTGAGCTATATGAAAAAATATGAGTCTTTCAACGTTTAACACACACTAACTTCTTAAGTATAATAAAGACAAAAAGACAATGTTAAATATTTTTTATATTATCCCGTAATGCTTCTATCAATTTAAAAATATTTCCAACATTCCATATAAAATAATTCAGTTTTTTCATTTCAAACATGACTGAAAGTTTTTTTAATCAAAGAATCGGCAGAGGTACACATTCGCCTCATATTTACACAAGCTGCGCTTACTCACTGCGCTGTGAATCGAACGGACGGCAACGGGTTTTTGTGTTTAACTCTTCATAACTTTTAAATTATAATTCACAGGTAACTCAAATATTAGCCTATTTTATAGGCAAATTTGTTGAGTTTATTGTAGTATAATTTATACTTAAGGTTTTTATACATTTTCAAACAAAAGTAGATCTGATTTAAGAACTATTTTCTCCCAGTTTGAAGTGAGAAAATACACAGAGAAATGAAAGCTGGTATTTTATGTGTAGCGTTATGTTTGAGTAATAAAATATAAACAATTTTCTTAAAGAAAGTTCTTAGATTTTTACGCTGGTAAATGCACAAAAATTAAATAACATAATTCCTGAATAAAACTTTTAGTACGGAGGCTTATTTACATTGTGCAGAAAGTTGAATTGGAAAGAAATGCAATTTTCCATATGAACAAATGCTAAGAGAAGTGCGAAATCGTACCACTCTAATATTTTTGCAAGTAGCAAAATCGTTTTGTGTCACGGCCTGGAACATAAAGACGGCAATGGCTAAGGGCATATCAGCTAAAGCCTGAACTAAAATAGAAGTAACTAGCTTTACGAAATTAAACGAGTGTTATGGCCCGATATGCGGAAGATTCTTCCAGCAGCCAAAGGCATCACAGCGAAATAATCAGCAATTGCTAAACAATAACCTCGCATGGTATTGTTCTGCAACTGTCGGTTGTTTTGCTGATTAGCCCAACAGCTGGCTGCGATGAGCGCTTAGTGGAGCAATCGCATAGTAATTAATATGTAAGGCGATTGTTTACTACTAAGCGACTCAGGTGATGCAACCGGGAGAACAAACGACAAGGTTGTTGTCGTTTGTTCCGCGTTTTGAGCAAAGAAACCTTTCTTTCGAGTATAGGTTCATAAAAGACCAATGACTGGTCTGTTGAGTGCCGTAGTATTCTCGCCGTTAAGCGTTCAGTTCAGAGTCGCGTTTTTTCCAAGTTAGCCTGAAGTACTAAGTTATACAACAAGTTAAGAGTGCGGGTCGTGAATAAATGTAACATTGTTGAGATAGGGCATTTTAAACAGCAGTCAATAAATAAGTAAATGTAATTATCGTAAAAACGTCTTTTAATTGCTTTTGGGACACGACACGCGACTGAGGTTTACTTCCGAAAAATTGATATTTTTAACCTAAATATATATCACATTCCATAAGGGTTATTATCTTGATATTTAATGTTTTCAATTTTAGAAAGTGGTAAAAGTGAAAAAATTAACAAATGGAAGTTGATTTAATCGAAGATTTGTGCTTTCTATTAATTCGCAGTACCATTTCTACTCCGTTTTAATTTTTACATTGCACTTTTAATCATTTAATTATAATTTATTTGTTTGAACACATCGCATTCTTACGGAATGAGCGATTCTTAGCGCACTATACTTATGGAAAATTGGATATTAAACTTAACGAAAGTTCCCCTCTCACCAGTTAAAGTTAATTTGGGTACGCCTGTTAAATTAAAGGGCGCGTTCGCTTTGCGTAAGTAAATGTACTTACGTATTCTTCTATTGTAGTTCAGTCTTAAATTAACAACACCTCTAGATGTCGTAAAGACAAGAATTGTGTCAGCTGATCATGCAACAGGCAGCATGCAATAATACGATAATTCGAGAAAATGGCTTGAGAGAATATGTTTTATTCATCTGAAATTGGAAACTCATCTATAAATAAGCTTAAATTATTATACTTAACATAATAGGTATTAAAACGTTTGATATACGATAGCATTTTCGTTTTCTTTTCCAATACTGAAGTGTATTCAAAGGCTGTGATGTATGTTTCATTTCCATTTTTATCAGTGAAGTGAATATTTATGGCATCTGGTATCATAAACAATTTTGTAGTATCATTGAATATGGTACCCATTCCTCCATCACACAGTTGTTATCTAAAGCCGTACTTGCCGCTATAATCAACCCATTTCGACATCCAGAAAACAGGCTGCGCTGCAGGATCGGTGTTCTTTCTCATCTTGTAGATTTCCGGCAAGTTGAACAGGATTAGTATTTATTCTTTTGATAGTTGCTCATATAAATTAATTACATTTTACCTGTACCGGTAGTTATTCCTAGGCATCTGTATTGAAGCCGAAAAGCATCATGCAAGTTATTCTTTTAAACACGTTGGGTTCTGCTTTGTATCGTTCACTGCGATTATATTTATTTCAATTAAAGTTGTTCTCCTGCTGCCCTTGCATTCAAGATTCTCTAACAGATCAGGACATTGCGCCATTGTCAACTCAAAATTAATAATTTGTACGATTGTTGACCTTTCGGGTTTAGACTGCGACGTTACAATTGTTTATATCAACTTGACACAACGACAAATTTCACTGAATGTCAATAGTCCCCACACGACCGACGTAAGCACGTAATTGGCAGAAAAGTCGGCCATACCTTGTTAATATTTATATGATGGGTCAAACCAATATTCAGGCGACGATATGCCGACAATGTAGGTACAAATTTATATTAATCGCCTATTAGTTTTGTAAAGGACAGCCTTGATCTTCTAAACTCCAACTTGAGAGACGTAGCAGCATGCATAACCGAAGATTTGCTGTTTAGCTTCCATAAATTTAGTTACAGTGTAATGCATCTTGTATCGCACCATCTGCAAATGCTCTCTGCTGTTATATCTGTTAGCAATCACTAATTACTAGAGAAAACTTCCCTTTTTCCTGATTTTACCAACCGATGGTAGTTTTCTCATTTATAGACTCTACTTGCAATGCAAAATGCTGCATTTGATTGCAACTTAAAGGTCTATACTTATTGCGTTTTTGAACACCACGCAGGTACTTCAAGTTACCTAGCTAGTTTTCGCTATCGAGTCATGCAATTGACTCTCTCTTTGATCGTACTACCCCTGATTGGAACATTCTGACATTCTGAATGAATGGTGGAGGATAAAATTCCTTTACATCCATGCCAGATTAAATAAAAAAATAAACAGCATCTGTCTCAGACTTTTGACGTCTTTCTTTGAGGTAGTACCTATTGCAACTCATTGTCGTGGATTTCTTAAATATGTTTTAACAAATTTGCAAATTCTATCACAGTACTCCGATGCTTCACAATGCACCCCACACTGAAAGCTTTATGGTGCCCGTTGCTTTATATCCTCACATCGTCACATCATCTCAATGCCAGTGGTATAGTATTTTCCAATCCTCTGTCTGTAATATTTACTATCTGTTATCACTACCAGAGAGTGGTCATGCGGAGGACTAGAGACAAATTCTTTTGTCAGTATTACGCACTTTACCCATTGACAAATGCATGTCATTTTCAAATCATTATACGAAAAGATGAATGCCAATAATTTTACTACTCACAAGCAACTACATACCTTCCTTACCGTCATAATATCTACATGGGCGCATAAGTGGAGTAGCCGCAACGTAATTGCAATAAACGCTATTCCGATAAACTAATCGTTTGCTGCTAGTATTTGTGAATACATCCATGCACTGTGTTACACTGATTGTCACTTATCTATGAATTAAGTGACCATTTCTGAAAAACGCTGGAGGTCTTCATACGTTCCTTCTAGCACTCATTGCTTCCCGGTAAAGCAAATGCATTTAAGAGTGTCGCAATACCCCGCTCCCCATCGTTTAATTCAATATAGTAAAAATGTATGTAAAAAGAATATATGAAGAAATTTTTTGAATTGAGTTTCTCGTGAACTCTCGTCCTAGAACTATTACTAAATCTTAAAAACGAGAGCTTTTGACAAAGTACAGAAATGCAAGCAGATACGGACAGAAGCCATTAAAGTGAGGAATGCAGAGCCTAGAACAAAAGGAATGAGTTTTCGTAATTTATCTTTTATTCTTTTTACGTTCTGAATTAAAGCTTATGTCAGATGATGATGTTATCTAAAAGTTTTCTTGTACTTTTGTCCTTTGAGAAAATTTAATAAAATTCCGATAAAACTCGGGATTTATTAAGACAATGCGATGAGCTCTACCTCTATTTCTCCAGAGAGATTAAATCTTAAAGACTTGCACTCAACTCGGTTTGAACTGAACTAAAGTTAAAAACTTGTTATAAGCCGGAGGCCTGAGTGAATTCATGCATTTTTTCTATGTTGAAATATACGTATGCTCCACGTAATCATGTCTTCCAAGCGATAAAATTTAAGTTTCATAGATGTTTCCAGTTGAACACAGATTTAGGTCAAGTTATGAGCGCGATATTGAGATCGAATTAAACTTTTTGTTTCCATCCACCCATACCAGTGGTCAGTTGGTTTGGATTTTTTGCTTGTCTATTTCCTGTTTTGGGGTGCGCCCTAAAGCCTATCGGCGGGAAAAGAAGTGTTCATACAAATTTCCCTTACATTAACCTTGATATATGAACCACCATCAAGGGTTGACAGATTGTCAGCACTCCGCCTGTTACAATTTGTCCAAAAGTAAATTGAGGAGAGTCCTTATCTTTCATCGCTTCATGAAGATGAGCTGGAGTCTAAGGGCTATAGCCTAGGGGGAGCTAGCTTTATTGTTTACCGCCCTAGAGAACCTTCCATTTTGAGTAAATTGCTTTATGCAACCCCTGTCTTACCCTTGTGTGGCAATAGTTATAGTGGTGGTGGCTCTAGTGGGGGGTCGTGGTCGTGATGATAGTGATGGTTTGTTTATAATGAGCAAGTTTTGGTATCTGTCTCCATGGACCAAATAGTTCTATATCAACCTGAAAGCAAAATGTAACCAACCGACCGATTGACCGACCTAGTATCCAAGCCATCACCATCGTTCAAATAAAATCGTATGTACGTCCCCCATAACGACTACAATGCATTCCCACATGTGAGAGGGCAGTTGGTGTTAGCTAGACGAATTAAGGTCAGGAAGCAATATGCTGCAAACGAAAGGGCTACGTTTATGGCCCTAGAAAGGCACTGATGGTTATCCTCCTTAAAGTCAAGGGCAGTTGAGGAAAAGTGGAGATATCTTTGTAGCATGCCTAGTCTGTATAGTACCCTCCAGCTCCCGTAGTTTAGTAATGATTATGTTTTAATGTAAATGCCGCCTAAACTCTGAATGGATAGCATTTGGTAATATTTATATATGATTCCAAGATTAATTATGCGGATGTGTCCTAGGATGTACTGTACATGCTTCCGTTGGGTTTGAGCGACGGAATTACATGCATATGACAATGCTTCTTGTCTTATGTTGTCTTCAATAGCTATCAACTCTAAATTATAAACAGGATGGTATGTACCTATTAGGACTACAACTACGTAGGTGCTGGAGTATGTTCTGTATGAATACATGTACTTGATGCGACTGCAAAGTGGAATATTAGGGATTTGTGTGTACATAGAATTCCTGATTTTGAACACTGATGTTTATTTAGTTGAAATGAAATGATAGGGCAATGGCACTTAGTTTACCTTGATTCCAAGGATGGCTTGATGCATTTAATGGAGTCACTTTGAATTTGAATGGAGTGAGATTAGGACGGATGAGATTTCATTTAGGTAAAGCTAGTTGGATATCATACTATTCTAAGTACAATAAGGACAGTTTATAGGAAGTTCATATTTCACTCGGGGTTAAGTAGGTACTTCTGAAGTGTATCAACAACAAATATCTAGTTGAAGCATTATTCGTCAATATGAGGTCAATTATCTCTGAAATACTAAAGCATATGCGGTCACAAATGTACCTGCAGGTTTATATGTTAATATAATTGCCCTATTTAGGTCCATCGTGCAGTCAGCTTTCTTCATTACTCATCTAACAGCTTCACAACTTATCTTATCTTATCTTAACTTATCTTTACAACTAATTAATATAACGCTTTCAACAAATTCAATTTCCCAAATTAACTAATTACTTCCAAGTCGCATTCCTGGTTAAAATATACAATGAAATTAGAAAGCTCAACTAATTTTTCAGTTGATCATAATAATAAAATGCTATGAATTTACGTAAAATGTTAGTTGAAGTGACTAATGTAATTCGCATATATAGCAAATTTAATTATTTGATAGATATTGCTGAAAATTGCCACAGTATTTAACTTTATCAGTCAGATTAAATCAATTATAAAATTAATTTTATTATCTGCCCGCAGTAGGCTAGCAATTTTTTAAGAAAGCGTTTCGTATGGGCAGAAAATCTATCTGTACGACTGAGAGTTTTTGCCTGCCGCAGACGCTAAAGGAAGGACTAAGCAAACTCCATGTATACACTTAGTCTATGCTCTAATTGTGAGTTATATGAGGCAAAAGTTTCTGAGTTGTTGATCCAGCTAATGTACGAATTGAGTGTTAAAATGTCCAAATGAAATTGATTTGGTTGAAATTAAGATAAAAGTTTTATTAGGATTTTTACACTAGAACTAAGAGTTTTCCGATAGGAATTGAAATTTGTTCAACTTAGATTCGGTATAATGAAGACTAATGAAGGAAGTTAGCTTGATTTTGGCATTATCCGTGAGAACATGAAAATATCTTTTACTTTTACCACAAATTCTATAGTAAAAAGCATATAGTTTAAGTAATATAAGCTAGGAAAGTGCTATATTTGGTCCCAGATCAATTCCTACAATACCCAGATGAATGCTCGTATACATATCTCTATACAGGGTGTTTGCGCCTAGGAGCTCAATAGAGTACAATGGTACTCAGCTAGAAAAACAAAACATTAAATGGAATGGGGGGGGGAATATTAACCCTTTAGGAGTTACAGGGTGATTAAAAAAACTCGTTTTTCACAAAGCACCCTATATCTTAAAAAGTACAGGACGTAAGGTCACAGTTAAGAGTTCATTGTATGCAGAGCTTCATGGCCTTTCCAACCACTTCTCAACTAGCCCCGTACTCTTCACACCTCACGAGTTACAGGGGTTTAAAAAAAGATCGGATGTTCTTTTTCGTTTTAGTTTAACTTCCTTTTTTTCAAAACGGTCGGTAACTGTAGACTCTCCTCTTTAATTTGATCTAGTATATCCTATGTGTTATCTGCAGCCGTTAAAGAGTTATTAGCTCAAAAGCTTTTCTGAAAGCTATTCTCAATCAAAACTATTCTCAAAGATAATTTGTTGCCGTAGTGACTCACAATATGTCAATTGAAAAATATAGGCTAATTTCGGTATGACCTGAATAGGTTGTGAACTTCAACGGTTACAGATAGCATATAGAATGTACTAGGTTAAATTAAAGAGGAGAGCCCACAGTTTACAGTTTTTATAAAAAAAGTTATGTTAATGACGTTTTTGTAAAAAAAATTATGGTCACATTAAGAAAATAGGTAAGAAAATTCGAAAATTTTATATTAGACAACCATAACTCTTGATAGGACAGGGGTAAGGGGCTGGTTGAGCAGTCCTTGAAAAGACCATTCATACAATGAGCTGTTAACTGTTACCGTACGCCCTGTAATTTTTAAGATACAGGCGTTTTTTTTTTAAAACAATTTTTTTTCTTAATCACCCTGTAACTCCCTGCTATACCATTTGTTATTTGTTTAGGTGCTTTGCTCTATTGACCTCCTAGGAGGAAACAACTTGTATATGAATATTCGTGGGTCTGTTAGCGATCGTGTAACTTCTGAACGACTTGACGTCATATATTTCATTTTCCAAGACCATGGTTCATAGCATTGGGTGGATCTGATAGGTGGCGCTTAAACAACAAACTTATTAACGGTGAATTCGCAAGAATACTTTATTCTAAAGTTCCACCATTATTTTACATGAAATAAGCCATCAAAAATGGGAGCCACGCAAACTCAGTATTGCTGTTACTGCTTATGAAGGAATATTTCCAACAAATACATTAGGCTGATTTTACGCTGTTCATATAAAGCAACGTGAGTGCTTTTATTTACGATTTTTATTAGTAAAATATTCATGAACTAACTCCACTTCATACTAATATTTGAGAATATTTAATGGTCAAATGATTACTATAAATTATGACGCTTGCGAAGATTTGGAATTGCTTGAAGGTGACAATCATTGGGATACAAGAATTGCCGATGCAGCACTTAGTTCTTCTTCACATCAAATTCGCCAATTATTCGCCACATTGTTGACAACATGCTTTCCAACAAGACCAACTGAATTATAGGTAAAATATGAGAAGATGTAGGTACTGCACCTTATTCGAAAAACAAATCAAGACGAAAAACTTCAATCACACCAGAAATGTTTAACACAGCACTGGTTATGTTCGAAGACGTGTGCATACTCATATCGAACGAACCACTCATTAATTTATGAATGCCTTCACATAATGGATCAGCAAACGACTTAGTAAATAATTACATGCATGTGAACAACAATTTAGGACTAACAAAACGACAAATGAACAATTGTTGTCAAGTGAACATGAGGCCACCAGCAGGCAGCAATAGAAGGAGGTTTTTTTTTATGTTGGACGCGCCAGGTGGAAGCGTTAAAACGTTTTTAATTTCGCTCATCCTTACCAAAGTTAGATCTCAAGCTAGCGTCGCATAAGCAATTGTATCATCTGGCATCGCTGCAACTTTATTTAATGGTCAAAGAACAGCTCATTTGGGTCTAAAGCTACAATTAAATATATCGACCAATGAAAATGCAGTATGTAACATCAGAATACACTCAAGCATGACTAAATTACTAGAAAAACACATTATTACCTGAGCTGAATGTACAATGAATGACACATAAACATTCATTGGAAGCATTAAATCGAACCCTAAATGAATTAAATGTCAACGAAAAATTATTTGGAGAGTGCCACTAGGAAATTTCAGAAAAACATTACCGATTATTCGACGTTTAACGTATTTGGATAAAATCAACGCATGCTTAAAATTATCTATAGTATGGCGAGGTGTCCATTCATTGCAGCTCAGCGAATTAATTTTATTTAAATGAATTGCCAAAGTGGTATATGAAAATGAAAGCGTAAATTATCTCACTGATTTTTTTAATTCACGTAATTTACAGGAACTTTCACCACAAAACTTATGTTTGAAAATTGGTTCACCCATAACCCTTAAATAAAAACGTTTATAATATGAAATAGAAATATGCTTAATATATTTTGCATGAGATCATTATAGTGAAACTGAACTTTAATTTCCAAAGTATAATTATAAAAATATTGATTTGAGATTTTCATTAATAATAATTGTCTGCTTTCAATCTAACAAAATAAATAACTTTTTTTTAATATCAACTCAAAAAATGATCAATTTAATCAAAATTTTATTAATATTAAAAAATGTTGTCTAATATCGAGAAAGGTGAAGTTATCAAAATTTATTCTAATTTACTAAAAACTATCAAATTTTTCTCGAATACACCTTAGAAAAAGTTTTCTGAATTTAATCAATGATTTATTAAATATCCCTTTCTGTATGAAAATGTGATAAAAATTTAAACTTAAATGATAGAATCAATAATTATTTGCTAGAACTCAATAAACATCATACAAATAAATTGAAATTAGCGTTTTTAAATTTCAGGAATCATTTCCTTAATTTCAATAAATACATGTTTTTTTGCTGTTGAGAATAAATCAAACAGTTAATTTGCATGTAAAGCAACACTTTGAAATATATACAAGTGTTGTGAATACTTGTTAACTTGAAAACAAATTTCAGCAAGTTGGTTTTTGAAAACGAATTTGAACAACAAAAATCCACAATAAATTTGTTTTCAGAATCTAACTGTTTACATTTGCTTTCATTTAGACTTGCGGAACATAATTAAATTTTTTAAATATATTGTGTGTGTTTTATGTGTGGAGTGCGATATATTCGTGCAATATATTTTTTTTTAATATACTGAACAATATTAATTTATAAGAAAACAACCGTTTTTCCTTTTTAGAATTTCCCGGGATTGTTTTTTCAGCAATATCACTTTCTTCAGTTTCAAATTTACAGTTGATAGCTGTGCTATAATTGAAAGCTTCTCTTCATATAATCATACCTGTCATGAAATGAATGAATTGAGAAAAGTACACCTGCAGAAAGGAAATTAATATAATTGTATACTAATACGGTAAATGAGGTCTAGCATTAGCTCTCTTAATCTATGGTATACATTTTAGAAAAAAAACTAGTATTTAATTTATTGCAAAATAAGATAGTCATTGACATAGAGCGTTTACCTATGAAAACTCATAGGGAAATAAGTCAATTTGAAATTAATTCAGTTTCCTGCTAAGTCTGCAGCTCGAGAAATGAGTGGAGAAAACGGGCAGGAACCAAGCCGTACTGACGATTATACGGTTCCTGTTTATATGAAACGCCGTCTTTTTGCAATGAAATTTCTTTTTTCAAAGATTTTCCGTTTGCATAAAGAGGTTTTTCCACTCTTAGTTATTGACATTTCATTTACTTATATTAATCTTTCAATGTTTAATTCAAGTAAATAGGTCGCTTGGATCTGGCGAAAGGTTTTCTGAATATAAGAAAGATAACATCAATATGCATTTCCAATATCTCTAGTCTTATTATTTTAATGCTAAAAAAAGAAAATGTGACCCCTTGAGTTTAGTTTAATTTACTTGGTAATAATGCAAGCACGCAGAAGTTGAATCAATAATATGTTTTCTAGAAAATAATAAAAATTTACTTGGCGCAAAATGAACAGGTTTTTTATTTGATTTTTATCAACATTTTCTTAGTATCAGTAATTTTTTCTTTCCGGGTACAGTTTTTGAAATAACTTTTAAAAATATCAATTTTGATGTCTCATATTTAAACCTAGGATTTTATTTTCAAAATTCAATGTAAGAACTTTAAATTGGAATTGTCTGTCATTACCAATGTTCAGTTTTAAACATCAGACAGTTAATTTTTTAATTTTTGTTCATTCAAATAAACTGCAATTTTCCGTACTTCTGCGCTTGACCATTAGCGCGGCTTTTTTCGGTTCTCCTAGCTAGCCTCCAAGCGCGCCAACGATTTCTTCTGTCCATAATTTTACACAATCAAACTCATCCCGCCACCTACCGAAAAGAGTACATAAAAGTATAATCGTTAAAGTCGTATTAGACATAAGTCTCTAAAACGATGAAGCCGCAGTGAAAATGGTTATAACTAATTTCGCAGGTTCCTACATCCTGAAAAATTTCTCAGTACATCAAGAACAAATTGGCGCCAAACGTACTTCCAGTACAGTTAAAATAATTTATGTATGAGAACACCATGAGTTTCAAGATTTATTCCATTTCTGAAATTATATTTTTTATTTTTTCGCAAATGCCGTATACAACTGTCTAAATCAACGGATGGAAATGCAAAAATCAAAATAACTTTAATACATAAATATTATGCGTGGGTCTCCAATCCATTTCTCTTTATCAGCAATATACGTTATCCACGAAATTACAAACCCAGTATGACCTATGTGATTTCATCTAGGGTATAAAAATAATTCACTAATGATGTAGTGAATTAAAATTCAAACTTATGAGCGAATTATATTATACATATCAACTAATGTAATTCTATAATTTAGATAATTGTGAGGTTACATCATTTTAAAAAATCTTCAAATTTATTTGTTGAACTTATTAATTACGTAAATAACAAATCATATTCTGGAAAACAAACAAATATTTGCCTTGTTCTTGCAAAAAAGTTAATAATTTTATATTTTGATTCTACTAATACGTCTTCTTAAATATGATAAGATAGTTTATCATCAAAGATTTGTTAATAAGATTAATTGAATTACAAACTACAACTTAAGTATTTTGCAAATCAACTACGGGTAAATCAACTAATTCCAATTAGGAATTGTGATTAATGAGCATTTACAATTTAATTAATCACATAATGGTTTTCCAAATGAATTTGAAGGAATTACTAATGTACAATTAAGTAATTGTGATTTGTAGTAAACAGTAAACTTCTAAAAGAGATCCTCGTGGCACTCCGTTTTGAACAGGAATTTTATGGTTTAAACTCAAAACAAAACATTGCCGACGACCCGTTAAGGTCAGCAACAGATTATAATCGTCAGAAATACTATACTGCAACTTTGTATGAACCTGAATCCCATTGAAAGCTATCAAAATAGGATTTAGTAAAGAAAAGATAAATTTATTATAAAAATATAGAGCTTGTTTAATTGCTTGTGAACGAAATATCCGTAGCTTAGGCTCTATTGCATAATAAAATCAATGTCTAGTGACTATCCCATAAGTATCAATACGGAACATTTTAGAGAATCGGACAAGTACGCACACATATGGATTTCTATTTCCTGGCTTCCCGAGCTTTTAAGGCCTTGTTGGTAGGTATACAGAAAAGTACAAATAACATCATAACATCAGTTAAATAGAGTTTAGAGTAAATTGTACGTTCGCGGACGTGAATGCTATAGCATTCATTTTCCTTGTGATTTAAAATGACATGATGCTACATTCAATTCTATTTTAGTTTTAATTTTTTGAAATTATGGATGCCATAGCATTCATAGTAATATAGATATTGAACTGTAATATTCTGAGCAGTCCGATAAAATGTGACTAATCAAAATATGAATATCACAATGAATTTAAGTCTAAATCACCTTTCAATTTTTCAGCTCATTGAAGTTTTTACTGTCCGCGAATGTGTTAAGGGAGATATAAAAAGTAGGTGTGGATAACATCTTAAAAATTTCGACTCTAGCGACACAGCAGCCCAAGAACAATGAAGTGAGCGAAGTTAGTATTGTCAGTAAAATACCTAAAGCAATGGTCGGTGTTTGTGTTGTGTAGATCCGGAAACAGCCTCCATTGTAAATAGCTTTGCTGGCTGCTTGAAATATAGCTTGGCTCATGTGCACCTTGAAGAATTAAACAATTACGAAATATATATCAAAATGTACGCATTTAGAATAACAAATGCTATTGACATATAACGCATTAGGTAAGGCGAGATTATAAAAAAAATTTCAGCAAAATAGTGAATATTGAAGGGAGCGGAAAATTACTAATTGTTAAGTCTCTAAATACATGTTGCGAAAAGTACCCACTAATATTTGCATTAAAACATTCAGGGAGTCCCAAATGCCATTTCAGCTGATGCAAAAAAAACATATCAGTATCTAGTGGAACGAAAAAGTCAGCACGCATTGTCGGTCATATACGGAATTATATAAAACTTGGCAGGTGGTACTGTTCGTGTCAACAAATTGACATGAAAATTTCGAGTTGGTGGAGTACGTTTCAGTATTACATACATATCCTGCACGGATGTCGGTTAGGGGCGAGACAATAATTACAAAACGATTTTGTCATCCATGTACTTTCTCTCACTCTCTCTCTCTCTCTCTCACTCTTTCTATCTGGGTACCAATTCATATAACATGTGATGCCTTGCGATATGTTTTACAATTAGTCAACCGAAAAAACACGTAAAGGTTCAGTGAAAATTTCTTGGTGCAGATATATGTATATTGGAATTGTCAGACTTGCATGTTTCAAACGGCGTTCTATAGGCTTTTTTTCTGCTTTTGAAGGCCGAAATGGCCATGACAATTTCGGGAAGGTGTGAGGAGAAGGCCATACATTTCATATCCACAAAAGATATAAAAATGTTATCAAAAATTCCACAGGCATATTTGGAAATACTTCCAACAGAATATAGTTCCATAAATATTAAGGTATTCTCTGGTAGTAATTGAGATGAGAGGAGATACTTCATTCAACGTACCTATCTTGACATTTTATGTGGGACATTTATAGAAGTCTTCTGACAAGAATAATTTCAATAGAAATTTATCACACGGATGATGTCTTCGAAAACATGTGTTCCACTGTTTCAATAAAAATAGACGGTGGATTTTTTCAGTTGATTTAAGCTCTTGAAAAAAAGAGTTGAATACGTCACTAGCCTTAGCAAGAGAAAAAGTTATAATTTGTCGAATTGTAAGACCATTAGTATTATTCGCTTGATGTAAATAAAAGTTAAATAAAGTAAATATCCAAAGTTTTCTACGATAATACAAAGAACACGTTGTCCAATTTAGTTCATTTTTGAAATTTTATTAACTATTTTTTATGAAAAGGCCGTGTACAAAATTTAAGCTCCTCACGCATTCTCAGGCAGTGTCCGTGTAAAACTTAAGTTTTGTATGGCTAGACCAAGAAAGGGTTGCCCGATTTAGTCCATTTTTGAACTTATATTTGCAATATTTATGAAAAGACCGCGATCAAAATTTGAGTCCTCCACACTGACAAAGTGTTCTGAGGCAGTTTTCAAATATATATTGAAAAACAAAAGTTTTGTATGGCAACCCTACGAAGGAGTTACCAGAACCGAATGGTTCCATTTTCGTATTTAAATTTAATGCTTTTTTTAAAGCCCTCGTGCAAAATTTCAGCATTTTAAGTGAACGTGGTCTCCAGTAATAGGCGGACAGACGGACGTAGAAAAAGCAAGATAACTTTTAATATTATGCGTGGGTTTTCAATCCATTTTGCTATACCATAATTATTTCTAGGTGTTACAAACCAAATCCCTTTAGATTTCATCTAGGGTATTAAAATGAATCACGCACGTATACGAAACAGCAAGCAAATCTTTTCTCATCGCAAATAAGAGAGCAAAGAAAGGGGATTTACAAGGAACTCCACAGGACGAAATTTTGCCACCCATGCTTTTCAGCATAAATATAACGCTACATTTTGATGCAGAAACATGCTATTCCTCCACTCTTTCTGTTTTCAATTACTTTTACTCCTATAGCTACGAAGAAAAACAACTATTAACTATTTAGGAATCTTTACTACATATGTATAAAACACCTACATCCCTAAAAAACAGATTTGTGCCAAGACAAATAGAAAGTAAGGACTAAAAGCTGAGAGGATACTCTAGAGACACAAAAATGCCATTCGAACTCCCTTAGCTGTAGTGGTGGAAGTGGTGGAAAACCATTGAAATTGCAAATATCAAGCCATTGGAAAATGTGCCTACTGGGTGGGAGCCCTTAAATGTCTCGAGACTGTACTCAATAAAAAAAAGTGAGAATCAACATATTTTTGGAGTTTAAAATACGCCTCTGACAAGATTACCTCATCTTGTGTCATTATCAACATTCATATGCAGTTCATCTTCATCCGCATGCATGTGTCTTTAATGCAGCTAATGAGAGAGTTTGCTTTGCTTGTATCCGCGTTCATTTTAGACCAATATAACTATCGAGCTTAAGTTAACCGTATTCAGTATTCACTTCATGCAGTCAGACTGAATAGGAAGTTCTGAACACCTAGCTCTACAGTGTTTGCTTAAAACTCATATCTTGCAAGAGATACTCCGCCTACATGTGGTTTTAATGTATTACACTCTTCCAATCTCCAATAACACAAATCAGTGCCCCTCATGACATTTAGCAGCTTACTAAGTAAATACTTGTCTAGGTACCTCTTCACAGATTGCACTGTACTTAGCGTTGTTTTATTCCTGTAAAACGCAAGAGAATTATACTTATTATGTGGAGGGTGTTGTAGCTTCAACATCACAAGTCAGACATTAGAACCCACTACGACCCACAGACTTCAATATATAGACTGATGACAGCTCACAAAAAGTGAAGCCAGCATATGTTGGGAGCCATTTGTGCTGCCATAAAGTAAGAAAAATATTTCCAGAAGGGAAATTTTTATATGTAAAAGGAAATTATTTATTGCAATAATATGTTATTAGCTAGATAATTTATAGTAATATTTGAAGCTAAATCAAAAATTGTATGCTTTAATATTTATTTTTAATACGGAATTGGTTTTTATTTAAAAAGAAATCTTAAAGGAGATTAAATGCATTACAACCATGAAAAAAATACAAATATAAAAAAATTAATATTACAAATTTGAGTATCCAGACCACCTTCCATTGATATATGTTCTTATAAGCTATGTAGAAATGATTCATATTAGACCAAGCATTATTCCGGTATTTGGATTAATGCATAGATACTTGGCCGATATGATAGGTAATTCGCCCTTCTAACTGGGATGTGAAAGTGGCGGTTTTTTTCTGGCTATAGCAACGAAATTTATAATAAAGCGAAACAATGGTTGAGGTATTCTGACATCTGGATCTGGGTATTAACTACTTTGTTCCTTTACTTAGGAAATTATAACGCATTCGTCGTCGACAATTTTAGAAACCTATTCCGGTATTCATTTATTAGTTTTTTTATGATGCCAAACTGCAGCAACTGAAGAAAAATTAAGAATGTCACAGTACCTTTGATTACTTTCGTTTTTCCGACTACCTAATGATATAATAATTGATTAAGATTTTTAATATCGTCACTCAGAAGAATATTTTTTAACGTTTATTCAGAAAGTTTAAAAAGTAGTATTAATAATTTTAAAACTCTATGACCATCACGTAAATTGTTGCAGTTCTTACTTTGGTTCAAGAAAACTACACAGAATAGAAACAATTTTTAGAATATAAAATTTTCAAATTTAAAAGGATTGATATGACATGAAATTTAATGAAGAAATATCTTAAGATTCTTATTTTTCTCGTAAAATATCAAATTTGTTACAGTATTGGAGTGGCAAATTTCATACGAAGTGTACTTTTAAATATGAAATGGGAAAAACTTAAATACTTATACATAATATATTTTGAATATTTAGCAACAACTTAATTAAGAACTGCGTACATAATTAATTTTTAAAATAAAATTGAAAATTTCCCTTCATTTGAGCTAATCATGGTAGTCCTAATTATGTAATATCCCGCAACATGACAGTAATTTGGGATATTTTGCCCCTCAGCCTGGCATCAAAATTTTTGTATGCTAGCAGTCTATATATTGAAGTCTGTCCTAGGAAGAAACTGAATTGGAACATTCTGGATCTATTGGAAAAGCAACATTTAAGGCTGGGTCTATGTCGTAATTGGGACAACTCGGTGCATAGTTAGTAAGATAGGCGGGGCGTTAAGATTTTTGAATAAATCGCAAATTGATTAATGGAATATTTGTTTAAACGCCTAAGGCAACAAATTAACATTTTCTAATTTTTAAAATTGTCCCCCAATTTTTATTGAAAATGATTTAAAAGTGAAAATTCAATGATTTTTTTTTAATTTCTCTGGTTTGCGGAGCGGGGCTGCCACAAATTTGAACTAAATTAAATAAATTTTTAACATAAGTTTTTTGAAGTTAGTAAGCAGAAAATAACAGTTTCCGATTTTTAAAGTTCTTCTAATATCTACGACAATTCGATACAATATTGCATCAAATTTTCACAAAAATAAATAGAATTTAAAAAATCGAAAGACGTTATTTTCTGCTTATTAACTTCAGTAAGCTTATGTTAAAAATTTAATTTAACTGTGACCGTAAGCCCTCTACTTTTTGAGATCCAGGATGTTTTGTGCAAAAATAGCTTTTTTTCTTAATCACTCTGTAACTCCTAAACGGTTGATGTGCCCCCCCCCCCCCCACTGCCATACAAATGTTTGATTGTCTGTTTGCCTAGGTCAATACTATCACCTCCTGCTCTATTGACCTCCTAGGCGGAAACCCCCTGTATAAGTGATGTAGGTCTTATATGAACACTGAGCATCAATATGAGACTACGATATAATTACTGTTTCCACATCAACACTAAATTCTCTTCCTGGACCGTGATAATAAATTCTGTAGTTTACCATTATTAGAGTCTAGTGCTATTCTCAGGGAATTCTGTAGGATTATAATCTGGTTACATATGACACTCTAAGTTATTCCCTAGAAAATATCCTATCTATATAGGGTGTTTCCGCCATGAAGGACCATTGAGCAGGAGGTTATGTTACTCACCTAGCCAGACAAAAAATTGTGGACTGGGAGGGGGGCATATCAACCATTTAGGAGTTACATGTTGGTTAAGAAAATAAGATGGTTTTTAAAACACACCCTGTATCTTTCAAAGTGATGCTTATGTTGTCACTTTTAAGAACTGATTGTATAAAGAGCCTAATGGCCTTTCCAACGACTGATCAACCGCCTCCGTGCTCCTCTCGGGAGTTATGACAATCTAAAATAAAAATTTCGGATTTTCTTTCCATTCTTTGCCTTTCTTGTTTATTTTTACAAAAAGCTGATTAGCATGACTTTTTTATAAGTGCCTTAAGACGTAGACTCTCCTCTGTAATTTACATACACACACCTTATGTCCCCACTGTACTCGTTAAAAAAATATTAACTCCTAACCTATTCAGGTCATACCGAAATTAGCTCTTGGATAATCAGGCAGCCTTGAATGCTCCGAGTAGCCTTCGGATAACATCGAAATTACTGAGGTACTGCAGGACATCTTTGGATAAGCTCTGTTGCCCTACAGAGGGTATCCGGGATAATGGGGATCATGGGGAATGATTGGGCGGACCTGCTAGCCATGTCCGGCTTTAGTTTTTCTTTCCTTGGCTCAGAGCCCAATATAGGCGTTGCCACCACGGTGATCATCAAGGTGAATCTTCACATGAAACATCAGCAGCGATGGGCAAACCTGATTACTTGCAGATGTACAAAACTTTTTCTGGATGGGTCTAATAGGAATACGTTAGCACAATGGGCCGCGTTGGCCTCAGTGCTTGAGATCTCTCGTTCCCCTGATTAAAAACAAAAAATAAATAAATAAAAATGCAATATGTAGCATTGCAAACTCATAATTTTAGATTTTTTTAATAAGAGCACGTAGCACACTATGGCATTATAATCTCATCAGTACTTTCTCACAAGTCATTAAGAGGCCTTCAGACAGTACATATATCTCTTTAACGTCACACACATACCCTCTCTTAATTCAATTGGGTCAATTATAGTTTACAACTCCAATGATTAAGTAAGAAAGCACATAATTTACCCTTTATTGCATCTATCACATTTGTTCGACTTTATTATAATTAAATTTTCCTCCCAACAACTTTGTAATCTAAAAATTGAGCAAAGGGCGCAAAATATTAATATTCTTCTCTTTCTTTTCCAGAATAAACCATGCTTCTCAGAAAATGTGGATTAAAACCATGGAAAGCAGCAAAAAAGCCATCGGAACAGTTATATTGTTGGTAAGTACAAAACTGAGCTAAGCTCCCATTTACACTGACCCAAAAGTGTCAGTTGAGCTATCCCCTAGGGTTTTCTTGTACCAAACCTCAAATAATATACACCAAATAATATCTTGCAATGATGCTTAGGTATGTTGCTACCAGTGTTCCGGCGATATCCTTGCTGAGGCAGGAGGGCCCAGAAACCAAATCACTGAAAAAGGGATGGCACAGGTTATAACTAACCATTACAGAGCGGGGATATGTGGAGAGAAAATAGCTTTTTCGTATTATCGTTAAATCTTAGATGTGCTGTCCATTATCGGAATTATTATTGGCATAAGTCCCAGACCAATATCAATGCAGATACGTAATACAGGGTTTTCCAATAAGAGGTGTTATTTTTATATTCAAAGAAAAATGCCAGTTTTTCAGATAAATGATCGGATCTTTATTTTATTATAAAGAGGAAGGTATGCCGTTAATAATGGAAAATAACATCAGCCAAATGACCACCACGACCACGCCTATAGGACCATATCCTTTTCATGAAATTTTCCATAACCAAATCGCAAAGTGGCTACCCTATGTCCTTGAATCGACGCTGGGCTGTTGGCGTAGACCTTCTCTTTCACGTGGCCCCAAAGGGTGTTAAGTCAAGGTGTTAAGTCACAAGATCTCGGTGGCCAATTGTGATCACCTCTTCGAGAGATAATACGGTCCGGAAACTTTTCCCGTAAAAGATCAATGGTTTCGTTGCTTGTATGGCACGTAGCGCCGTCTTGTTGAAAGTAAACGTTGTCCAGATCAACACCATCCAATTCCGGCCATAAAAAATCATTACTCATCTGTCGATAGCGCAATCCATTCACCGTAACTGTTGCTCCAGCCTCATTTTCGAAAAAGTAAGGTCCAATGACCCCGCGGGACCATAAACCGCACCAAACAGTCGCACGTTGAGGATAGAGAGGCTTTTCAACAATAACTCTTGGGTTTTCCGAGCCCCAGATGCGACAATTTTGCTTGTTGACGAAGCCATCGAGGTGGAAATGGGCTTCGGCACTCAAGATGAGTTTTCGATGGAATTCCGGATCATTTTCACGCATTTCAAGGACCCAATCAGCAAAGACTCGACGTTGTTGATGATCGGTCGGCTTGAGTTCTTGTGTTAACTGAACTTTATACGCCTTAAGACCCAAATCTTTGTGCAAAATACGGTGTAATGACGTTTGTGGAATGTCTAATTCCAAAGAACGACGAGGAATGGACAAACCTGGGTTTTCTTCAACACTTTCGGCTACAGCAGCAATATTCTCTGCTGTTCTTGAGCGACGTGCACGGGTTTTATTCTTCACATCACTAACTTGTCGCGACTGCTCGAATTTTTCTACCAATTTCTGTATTGCGGTCCGACAAGGTGCTTCACGACGACCCAAAAATGTTCGAGTTTTACGAACCGTCTCTGCGACATTTTCACCGTAGTTTCTACTTGTCAAATGTCAAAAAATGACAGCTCCAAAAGTGACATCTACCGAAATAGCGGGCTAATTAAAATAACACCTCTTATTGGAAAACCCTTTATTTTCGTAATCTCCTTCATCTTACTTTCATCCTTAATTCAAGATGATTTATATATGAGTGTGTGTGGGTTTTCTTTTTTTTTTCTTTTTTTTCTTTTGTAGAATATGTTGATGCGACTATGTAGAAATAGGATATGCTTCCTTCAATTTTCTGGGTCGAATAGTCTTTTTTCGTATTTCTTTTTCTACTTTATTTTTAGTTTTTGGTTTGTCCAGGAAGGAATGAACGATGCTTATAAGTTCTTGTATAGAATAGATGGTAAGAATTGAGCATAATGAGCACACAAAAATTGAAATCCATAAAAAAAGCGGGCGGAGATGTGTCTCTTGTCGTTTGTGTAATACTGATGCCAGAATGTCTGGAGCCGTATTGCAGCTATAAATCTTTGCATTTCAAATAAATTATGGAAATGGATCCTAGAGACGACTCTCGAAGAAAACGGAGTCCTTTTTTTTGGCAAATGCAATTGGACATGAGTGCAGCATCATAATTTTGCCCGAAAGGAGCATAATTGGAAAGTTAATGCTGACGGTGAAGAATTCGAAGGTTTAAAGAGTTATTTTCATGGATTTTTCCAAGGGATGTATGTGGGTATGTAAGTTGTTCAGTAGAATATCCCAAATGTGTGTGATGAATTATTTGATATTAATATCAGTGGATGGAAGATTGTTAGTTGAATAAAATTGCTTTGCATTTCAATGAAATTTATTGGTTTATTCACTCAAACGAATTGCAATTAAGTCGAATTCAATTTCTAGATAAAATGTGAGGGCCTTAGATTTATGGTGAAAGAGTTAAGAAGTCGGGAACTAATTCGTAAAATATAAAAAACACATTTTCCATCCCGCAATTTCAAATTCAATTCGACTCAACATTAAAAATTGTAGAACTGAGATATTTTTTTAATGTGTATGCTGAGTTGAGAATAGATAATTTGATTATCAGAACCAGTTTAACACAAGCTCGTTGTAGTGACACGTTTAATAAACAAACGGTCCAAATACATGCTCTTCATAACTTAGTTCGGATTAAATGCAATGCAACATAGAACAAACAAAAAAGAAACAAACAATTAAATAGAACGAAAAAAGATTTAATATTATATAGACTTTTTAGGGTTCTATATCCAAAGGGTAAAAACGAGAACCTTATTATTAAGCCTCCGATGACGGTCCGTCCCTCTGTCTGTCTTCACCGGGCTGTATCTCATGAACCGTAATAGGTATACTGTTGAAATATTCACAGAGTGTGTATTTCTATTTCCGCTAAATAAAAAAATTAAATATTAAATTAAAAATCCAAGGGGGCCCCCATACAAGAAACGTGATTTTCTAGACGTATTTTGCTCATTTTCTTCTCATTCATTATTATTTCAAATGATTCCAAATCTCATTTGAAAAAATAAATATAAAGTACATAGTATACATAAATAGTGTACGATGGTTCGAAATCTTTCGTGTGGGGGAGTCCAACTCGCACATGGCTGCTTTTTTATTCTAAAACATTCTTAGAAACGTTAACAACAAAATGTTCAGCCATATAAATAACAGAAATAGACCTGAGTGAACATAGAATAGAGGAAGCCTTCTCAAATTGTTCCTAGTATACTATCACATATAGAGATTTTGTCCAGTAACAACGGAGAATCAATATTCGCGTTTAAGAATTGATGCACAACAGGCAACCATTCGACGTTTTTGCAGCGAGTGCATATTTAAAAGCTTAGAGCGATCCTCATAGGGTGGAAGAATGAAATAATTATTCCAGAGTAGGTGCCTAAGAGCAAAGCGTAGAAAGTTCCGCTAAACACGCTACGGCCGGTATCGTAAAATGGAGACCAGACCTGGCTAGCGTATTCAAGAAGTGGTCTCACAACGCAAGTGTACAAACGCAATATTAGTGGGTTTCGAGAACTCTCAGGAACAAAGTTTTATAAAGTCCAGCATAGACATTTGCTCTAGGGGGAGATCACCACCATTGACCACTCCGTTTTTAAATCTATTTTCCAATAATCTCTTATCAAATCGACACTTTGATAAATAAATTTTCTATGAATACCAGTTAGATAGGGTTAATATATGTGAAACCCTATTTGCTTTAAATTAAATATTTGCAGGAAAACTGAATCTGATATTAATTACCCCGGCTATGATAATTTGATAAAAACGTAATAGCTTCGATCACAAAGACTTCCAACATTTTTCTTGCACTAAAAATTCCTTAGTGCTCTAGTTTTAAGTTTTTGAGAATAATTTATGACTAAAAAAGAACAAAAGTAGCAAATATAACAATTAACTATTAAGTGTTTTACATTTAAATAAATTTTAAAAATTTCAAGGTACACAAAGAATGCAAAGTCAATGCAAAGTAATTAAAGAATTAAATATTTTGTTAAAAATTTGGAGTTATAAATTTCAATTTCGGGAAATCGTTATTCACTGTACTGCTAAAATTTAGCTGCCCAGACCTTGCTTTCTTTGTGTACCTTGAAAATTTTAAAATTTATACACAAATGTAATACAATTTTAATATTTAATTAAATTGCAAAATGAAGGGAACTTTTGTGATGTATTCATTAAGTGAAAGGAAAAGTTGTTTTCTATTTTCTAATGCGGATTTAGTTGCAGTCTTTTTAAAAACTATTTTCTCTATTTCCTATTTTATTTGTTTACAGTAAAAATTTCGATTTCATTATATTTCCATGGTGATGGGGGGAGGGGGCTCCCCCTCCCTGTATCCGCCATTGAGTTTATGTGGGAGATAAAATTCAATCTATGGTCACATTTGACACCCAAGAAGCAGACGGAATCCACGCGGCGAATTGAGCAATCCGCGAAACCATGCTCATAAGAGATTTCTGTGGAAGGTAATAACCTCGCATTTTTCAATATTGAGTACCAAATTATTGCTTTTGCACCAATTATGAAATTTGTGAAGATCACCCTGTACATGTTAACTATCGTGAACAGATTTAACCTGAGCGAAAAGCTTAATGTCGTCAGCATAAATCAAGGCCTTACAGTGCAAGACAACAGAGGCAATTTCCTCAATAGAAATAATAAAGAATAACGAACCCAAGAGACTCCTCTGAGGTTCGCCAGTTGAAGCCTTAAAAACTCTAGAGATGGAATGGCGGAAAGATTCCGTCCATTTTAGAAATGTTGGGGGAAACCCATACTTTTCTGTCTGTCTAGTAGCCTTTTGCAAACCCGCCAATGATAAGAGCAAAAAGAGCAAAATCTTGCAGGGAATTGAGAGCTGAGAATAAATGATAGATTCAAATAATTTGGGCATACAAGATAATTTTGCAATAGGCCTATAGTCAGAGATTTCACTTTTACTACCTTTCAAAAGTTGATTTATAAATGACAATAGATTTGGCCTTAGCCGGTTTAACTTCCAATTGCGTAATGAATTAATTAAAAGACTGAAAAGTAGAATTGCAAGCACAGAGCCTGCGGTACGCCTGAACTCAAAGGTAACAAGTCCGACTCATAATTGTTAATTGATACACTTTGAGTGCGATGTGAGAACAGTGAACATATCAGAATGGATTTTCTCTCTTATATCATCATCGATTATCTGGTAGCCGTTATACAATACGAAAACCAGAGCACAATCACTCAGAAGAGAATTCCCTACCAAAACCCATAAAGCACTCTATCATTTTAGATACAAATGCAAGAATGCTAATAAGCCAATAATTTTCAGGAGAGGATCCATTAGTCTTTTTGGGTTAGTTGGAAAATGCGGGCGTGTCATACAAAAACATGGCTTTATTAGAATTTACAACCATAGCTTTATTAAAATTGTAAAAATATTTTCGACATATAAAATTATATAAAGCGGCCTCCTAATTTTTACCGAGCCCAGTAAACTGTTTTGAGAAAAAAACACTAAAAAAGATTTTCGAATAAAAACAAATCTTCAAAATATAATTGGTGGGTATAAACATAAGTATATTCTTCCTTTGCTCTACAGTTAAGACAGCGTCCTAATTGTATTAAAGCCTTTTTCTTTTGTTCTAAACTCAAAACTTTTGCTGCACACAAATACTAATAGAAACTTAGCTAAGAATATTGGTTAATAATAAACGCCAAATCTCAGCAAAACCTTGCAGGTGTATAATTTCCTTACAAAATTAACCTTCTTAGCAGTTCGGAAACTTTACGACAGTATATTTAGGAGGTTGGAAACAAATATAGCTTTAATGCATAACTGCTAAATGTTTGCGTCAAAAAATTTTCTATATCCACGGTTAGTCCACCCATGTTTGGCTGTGAATTATTAATAAAAAATCCTCATTTTGCAACCATCCCCAGCCTAACTAAAATCGATTATTTCCTAGTGAAAAAAAGCTAAAGGTAGTTTGAAAGGTATAGTATATCGTGGCGTAATGCACCTCTTGGACGGGACCAAAATCTTCCGATCAGAGTTCTACATAAGTTGGTCCTTCAGCCTAAAGTTGATGGACATATTTTTCCCTCTCACCAATTCCTGCTCTCGTTGGGGGGTAACGGAACAGCAAACGTTTTTGTTCAATTGTCAGGAAAGGTGAATGAATAAGTAATGGACTTGTACTATACATAGAAAGGTTTAGTTATTCTAGCAGGATAAACTGCGCATACATAAGAATATTAATCGATTCGAGTAATTTTTTGAAGACTGCGGAAGACAATAAGCCATCCGACGACCTTCATACTTGGTGCGGTTTAACATTTTCGTCTCGCAATCTGCAAGTTGTTTGCTTATTGAAATTCAAAGCTTTATGTCCTCGGACACTAGCATTAACAACATTTTGTCGACGTATGCACATAAATTATTTTCTTACTAACGTTATCTCTAAACAAGTCTGCCTTGCCCGCACAGCATAACAAATTGATGAATTCCTCTTTGAATCACAGAAATTGCATATCTTTTGCCTCTAATCCAATTATGGGAAACGGAAAATCACAATCACAAGAGCCACTCGACTTACATATGTATGTATTTGAAATGCTCATAAATTCATAGATACTGTGCATGAATTGAGAAAATGTTCTTCTATTCTATAGGAGACTGGGCTAATAGTAGTAGGGATGTGATGCTGATATCATTGGAATCAAGAATCCAGTTTTCAGCTCGAATCTATATATAGATGGATTTTTGATCTGTAAATAACAGTTTTTGTTAGAAAATTCAATTCGAGTATTTTCAGCTCCGGAATCCACGGGGACTTCAATTGGTATATTTTTCCAGAAGAGAATATCTACCAAAGTCATATAGAGGATACCTCAAAGTCTAAGGGAAAGGGCACTACATTTCCATGACCACATTGATGCTAATATATGTCCTTTTTACGGTCTGCTGGTAATTTATAATTTAATTTGAATGTTCAAACGTTTTTAATAACAGCCATAGCAATCATCAGCGGATCTGAAAAAATGGAATTGGGAGCCATCCAAATATCACAGGTCAAGGGATTCATAGTGTTTAAGTCGGTCAGTTTCAGGAGACATATAAGCAAAAAGGAAATGTAATGCTTAGCGTTTGAGAAATTCATTGAAGCATTTCATCTTCATATAATGGTATGGGACGAGTATATATATTGTGAATTTGCCAGTATTGAACTATTTTCAAAGTTCGGGAAGATAAAAGTAAATTTTATTCAGTGATGACAGTGAGTATAGATCAACTTCAACAATTTAGAAATTACACGAGAGCGTACTTCAGACCTGCTTACAAATTGTGAACTTCAGTATGGTATTTTGGATTCTACTTGACTTTGTAGAAATCAGAGTCAATCGTGTGGGAAAAGCAAAATGAATGTAATTTACTGTAAATAAATCTTTTTAAGCGATTTTCCAAGGACTATGTTCTCTTACTTTCCGCACAATCCTCTATTAGCTCAACAAGATCATGTCTTGCTCTCAGCGCAATGACTACTAAGAACACCAACAATATTTTTGAACACATTCGATTTCCAAATCAACCAGCTTAAATATTGAATGTCCCTCTCTACATCATCTAACAATATTCTTCAAAGATTTTCACGTTGCCTCCCGTTCAGGATTTACCAACCAGATTCTCCTTCAGGGTAAACACGCAAATCCTGCTGCTGTTAATTTGACTAATTTTCCTACATTTTCCTATGATTGATTGATTGAAAGTTGAGGTGACCCCTTACAGGGGCTGTCGAACGTAGGCCTTAAAAGGCCCATTGTTCACCCTCCAGACTTATGAGCAATTGCTCATAGGATTAAAACGGGCGCTCTTACGAAGTTAAGTATTGGCTCCCAACCCTCCTTTCCGGCTTCGTGCAGCTCTTTCAGGAGGTGTGGATCAAGGAATCTGTAATGCTCTCCTGAGAGAGCTGGACAGTGACAATTAATATAAAATCTTTTTTGTTGTTCCATTATTTGTGTAGATATAGAGATTGTCTGGTTTGCCGACTCTTGAACACGAAAGATATAATTGTCCATGTGAGAAGTAATCCGTGTCTAGACCAAGACACATATTTCTAAAGATTGAGCCTGACCTTTGCTGATTGTGATTGTAAACTTAAATTGAAATGGCATATCCATTGGAATCTTAGAAATGCTAGGAATTAGGACGTCTTCACGTTTCTAAAATCCTGTCAAGTTTGTGCTTCAATAACGTCGCTCATTCATTTTTTTATTGTAAGCCGCGTGCCGTTGCAAAACTTTGGCTGGTTGATATTTCGCAACATGATAATTTGCGCGCCAATTTTGAACTGCAGTACGTGCAGTTCTGGCAAATGGAGTGAATTCAAAAATTCTGTTGGATAATTAACCACATAATCTGCTTCCAGAACAATGGCGACGGACTTGTATGTAACTGACTGGCTTTGAATGTTAGGCTGAATCATATTGTTAAGTTCGTAAATGTACTTTTCCTTGGCCGCAATAATAGCTCGTTCACTCAGCCAATCGTGATTTTTATAATTGGCTTCAATATTGAAAAACACTCTTTCAATAAATTCTTTTTTTGACGTCACTAAATTGCAGAAGTAATTAGGGAATGAAATTCGTCTTGAGGTCATATTAATCAGCACCCCTCCGTTCCCAGTTTGCAGCAATTGATGTGAAAATATTTTAGCTGATCGATCGTTCTGCAGCTCAACAATTATTGTCACCACAAAGCAGGGTATTTCACCAAGCATTTATTTCGTCCGCTGGTGTCGATCGAGGAAGTACAGATAATGTTTATCTGCAATCTGCTGCAAGCAATATTAATGCGAAAGTCCTGCAACGATCGATCAAGAGCCTCGAACGATATTTTGTGCGCCATTGTGCATTCATCACAAACAATAAGTTTGCATTTCTGCAATACTTTTCCCATGTCGGATTCTTTGAAAATGTTGCACGTGGGAGTTTCCACCTGGTAGCAGTGCCACAATTGCAGCAATTTCTAAGCACAAATCTTTCTACTATATTTGATTTTCTTCTTGTGTATTCGAAGGAGAATACCTTCAGCCATGTGGAATTTATATTTCTGGCTTAACTCTTTTACTAATAAAGGAGCAGGCGGTCTATATGTTTGCAAACAATGCGCGAATTTGATATGGATGTGACTTACAACACCCTCGAAAAATACTTCCCAAGCCATAAAACAAACTCTCTCACTACCACATGAGAGCCCCTACTGAGTCCTAAAATTCTAAAATATTTGCAGTGTTCTTATGTAAAACTGATAAAAGTTTTATTTGAATATCTCATCCACCCTAAAGTACTATTTATACCGGAAAATTGAATTCCGATAATCTTAAGCTTGATTTCTTATCTTTCAAATCAAGAAAGTCGCTCAAGCTACATTCGATCGCCAAAGCTTCACCGCTCGAAATAAACATTGTTAATAAATATCTTCAGTGTATTATAATGCATCGCTTAAACCATCTATCATTTCTGTTGATGTCGGGCCTCAAATTGTATGAAAAGTGGGCATTCCCCTTTGTTATTATTTGGCTTCATCAACTCACTCTAAGAATGCACTCTAAAAAAAATATAGCTTTTAATATCAAATACTAAATGTAAATAGATTTTCTTGTGGGTACTATGAAAGCAAATAAAAATAAAAAGTTTAAGGGACTAGCTTACCTTTAGAGTATGAGGAATAATTAGCCTAATCACCACAATGATGATGTAAGTAAGATTGAAATGTAAAGCGGCTCATTGCGCAAAAAACTATTACGCATAAATCTTACCCAAATACTTGGTATGGTAACTAATATCCGTGGGCATTGTGTTCAGATTAGACTTAAGCAAAACTTTACGAATGCCTAAAGGATAATTTTAGATGGGATTTTAAAGTTACTCTGTGAGAAATACTCTAGCCCTGCAATGTTCTTACCACTAGAAATCCCTGAGATTTGTGCACAATCTAAATCTTGAAAAGTATAAAATTGGGACAAGAAAATAAATCGATAATATGCAACGGCAGCATACTGACAGACCCATAAGTTCACCACATCTAAAAATAAAACATGTTTTTACCCTTGAGCGTGAATCTCCTTGACGGTTGTATTCGTTAAAACTAAAAATTCCAGCAGTTCTGTGTGAGCTTAAATGTAAGGAATTAAAACTGGTTGAAAAGCGTTTTACTTTGTTTATCCGAGACATGAAGATTTAGAATCCACAAAGGAGTAAAGCTAATTGAATCTCAGCTTCATTTACGTGAAATCCTCAATTTATTATGCAGCTCTTCACAGTTATTAATAGGGTGAGGGATATTAATTGGCTCTTAATCTGATAATGGTCATTAACTGTTAATGGCATACTGCTTATTGAGTTTATTAATTCGCTCGGAATATGAAAATCCTTTTTATGAAGGACCTACATCCACACCATGCCTATCTCTATGTTGTTGGGATAGCTGACATTTGAATCATTTTCATAGAACCGTACACAGTACACCACCTCACCCCGTAATCACAACTCTGCATGAAAGGATGATTAAGTGCGTTCCATCTTCACAACCCTGTTTGTATGGCAGATTGCCGTATATTATATCCTGCATACCCTTGCTTTCAACTCTAATTATTTATTTACGCTGAGGAAACGTTCAATAATTCAGGTCTAAAAGAATTTTGATGTAGGCAAGATGTTCTTACATCATCCCTCCTCCTATCCTCTTGGTACTCCTTGATATGGCGCGCTCCTTCACCATAGCATACTTACAACTCTGAAATTTCCATGGTGTCTTTTCTCACTTTTCAAGCTGTCAGTTAGGAGATTTACCAAGTCAAATCCACTTGTCGACCTAAGGGGATTCACTTTTGTCGCATATTATTGTTACTTACGAGTATATTGGAGTAGCGTCGTCGACGGGCGGTACAAGCCTGTAATGCGATTATGAGCTTTAGATGCGTTTATGTTTACACACCACCTTTCAAGTTTTAGTGTAATCGTACACAACTGGTGTACGACTTAAAATGGAACTTTAACGATTTTTATGCAAAAGGTACGTAAGGGCGTTTCATAGAAATATCGACGGTTCACGGATTGTTATAATTGTACTAATTCTATGAGTGCGAAATTAATACCTATTAATAAACGTGATGAGGTATTGTGGTGTACTTTGACGAATAAGTCCGAACTTCTATTATGATGTGAAAAGAATTAGCCTAATGATTCCGTATGTATAGGAATAGGAAGGCTAATTGAGTCTTGTATAAATCTGAGTTAGCAGACCTTGACTGTATTGTTCTAAGAAAATTAATATTTTCTGTCTGCACCAACGAAAATTTTTGGAACAGTTGCCGTAAAACCTATTGATAATGGCTTATACTTGCCGTGTTATACATAGATTGGACGACCAACGTGGAGCATAATTGCTTTTATAGATTTGAGTTCGTAGCTTTGTTTATACTAAGATGTCAGTGGAGGTCCATATCTGAGATATCTAAAAAACGCTGCCTTGACTTATTCATACGAGATTTTACGTCTCCTTCTGTACTGCCAAACTCGGTAATTATGGTGTACTACCGAGATATTATAAGCCTTTCCTCCATTCTTTGGTTAAAGTTTAAATTTCTTTTAATTTTTTTATTATACGATTATGTCTAAAAATAGGTGGAGTATAAGGATATCATGTCTCCATGCAATAAAATACTCAAATTTTAATTTTAATTAATTTATATATTACTTGACTTAAAAAACATAAATTCAGCTCACCCTGCCTTCACGAACCCATAGATGCATGACTTTTTCTTTTTCCCATTAGAATAGATATTTTATCTGTATTCATAAAAAATTGTTTAAACAAATATGCAATAAGCAAAATTAGTAAAGCTAGAACATTTAAAAAATAAAATTAGAAACGTAAGTTATAAAAATTCTAGATATTCAGTTAATATTCAGATTAACAAAAAGTGATACAATAATATAAAAAGTGACTGTTGCAATGATAAAACTAAAGTTACAATAAAATAATAACAATTATGAAGCAACGAAACTCCATTTTTCTTCATTCTTCTATCAAATGATATCCAATACCTCCCCCTCCGCACGGGCATGCGACAGCCCCCCCCCCCCCCACCCCACTTTCGCGCACCGTAGCAAGCATCCATACTAGCATTAATACTAGTAAAAGAACTAATAGCACTAATCAACCAATTAGCAGAAGCAATTACATCAGCTCTTACCTAGTGGGAAATGGAAGTATTCCGGATGCATTCCGACAACATTCTGTGAAAGGTATGGGAGCAATACCCTCTAATACGCAGTCCGTTTCTTTTAATCATCAATGCATCCTACGACGGGAAGGTATATAAGGTGGTTATATACCTTACCTCTGCATGACCTGTAAGGTGAATGGAAGCCTTCCTTATTAAGTCTTTGGAAGGTGAAAGTAAGCAAACCTTAATAATTCTTTTGAAGGTGAGAGGAAGCATTACTTCAAAGGTAGGAAAAAGCCACTCGAATCTCGTACTTAAATGAAAATATTCCACTTTTCTAAAATAATGCACAAATCAGAATATTTTCCATCTGTACGCACTTTGCTTCCTTCACTGTTCTTAGAAAAACAGTGAAACTATAAGACTCATTATCGACCTCCACGCAATCCCTCGAACTAGCCTCTGCAAATATAGCCGCATAGATTTCTAACTCTTTTTGATAACAACACAAATAAATATATCTATTCATTCCCCTTCCTTCTCTAAGTATTCTCTGAAAGGTACATAGAATGCTCAAAAATACGACGCGTCAATACAATACGTCTACCTTCCTAAGCCAGGTAAACGTAAGGAATGTTCATGTTAATAATAAACCTTATCTAAGTCAAGCACTCACATTTTTCCGCTGGGAAGAAATATAGTAGTAAATCAACGTTCTGAACTTTCCAACTGCATCCGCGCTTATTATTGTATTTGGTAAATTATTCCAACTACAAGCAGTATAGGTACATAAAGTAAAAGCCTTACAATACTAGGCCTATTATATCGCGGAATTAAGATATTACGGTGCCACGATGACTGAAGGTAGCCAAATAATCCCGAACGCTCGTAAGTATTAGTTTATAGAAAAAACACACAATTGCCTTGCGCCTGAGATGTTAGTACAAGGAATAGCCAAGTAGATATATTCTGAAGCGGGCGATGTAATCAAATCTTCAAAATCAAATCTAACACAGTCATGACACGTAACACTAATAATTTGCGACGCCAACATGAATCAAGTAGTGGGTAAATCGAACTTCCATTTGGACAATGGGGAATAATCAGGGCTTTGACGAGTTTCAATTTAGTGCTGGAACCTAAAATCTGAGCAGAAAGTCTAACCTCCGCAGTCCACTATAAATTTTGCCAATAAAGAAAGATATATGATCACAACAGTTCAATTTTTAGTTGAGTTTTCTTACTAAATTTATTGTCTACTCAACATAAGGCAGCACAATGTTGCAACACACGGCCGTCAAGAAAGACAGGGGAAGTGAATGCTTCTAAGGAATCGTGGTACAGCAAAACTTATGTGACTTATCTGAATTAAGTAAAAGGTTGTTATTTACTGACCAGCCATAAACTCTATCAAAGTCATTTACACGCAAAATACAATCTTCGATGAACCAATTGTTCTGATATAGTATAATATTAAAACTAGTTGGCATACACGTGAACATTACTATCTAATATGACAGCTGGCAAATCAATAATAAATGAGCTAAATAATAATGGACCCAAAACAGAATGCTGAAGTACACCGGCGAACAAGGGAAGCATTCTAGAGAGCACTTCTTTAATGTGAACTTGTGGAAATCATCCAGAGAGAGGAAGCCAAACGACCGCTCACAAGATTTCTCGTGTTTCAATGCTCAGACGTAAAAGACCGGTAAGGAGATTTCTCGTTTTTATACCTTTGCGCGAAACTTTCACAGTTTGTATTTAATACCAAAATAGTTCACCCAAGTTGTTTTTTGTTTTCTCCTACAACATCCAACATCCTCGCGAGGGGGTTAGGAATTTCGTGATTTTACGTGATTTTTAAACCGAATTTTCTGATTCAAACGCTAAATGAATAGCAGCACCGAACGGAAAATTTTTTATTGATAATAGTATTTGTTTCTACATATTATATTACATAATTCACTAGTGAAGACCTCTAATACATTTTTTATCTTAAAAACCAAGCCGAACACCATCGCAATTTTTGTACATTAGATAGATAAGACTTCTAGCTTCAAAAAAAAAGAAAAAGTGTTGGAGGTCCCCAGTAGGAAAAAAATAATCCTTTCTCCTGTGCAGTGCTACCACACTGCCTTACTTTAGGTATGCGGTGACTTTAAAAAATCATATCCCAAAAACGAAGCGGAACACCATAGCAATTTTTTATAAATAAGTAAATAGATCAGGTTGCTGGCTTCAAAATAAAAATATAAAAAAAATGTAGTAGAAGTCCTCATTAGGGAATAATATAATATAATTGAAAATTTGTTCGGTACTGCTATATTTTTTTTTATAAAAGAATAAAGTATTAGGCTTCATTTGGCATTTGAATCAGAAAAATCGGTTGCTCGATTCTCGAAAATGATGTTTCATCGTAAAACCACTTAATTTCGTACGATTAAAAATTAAGTTATTTGAATTCGAAAAGTAAAACTTTATCCATCATAAATGCAATGTTCGATTGCGAATTTCGAGATTCTGTATACGAAATTTCATAAAAATCGCACGATATTTGCATAATATTCGTAGAACACAGTTATTTTCACTTTTTCTCCATACGCTTTTTTGAGATCTTTTTCATACAAAATGTATCGACCCAGCGGGAAATGAAACCCTTCCGGATACATACAATGCGCTATAGAATCAAACTTACCGGAACCATAAGTTATTAATGGGTCTATTAGTATTCATGCTAGAGTAAGTTTGGTATAATTTGGTATAATTGCGGCAGAATTCGAAAGCATGCGAAGAAATCCACATATTTTAGAAATAGCTTGGGTGATATGTTCATTCCAAGTTAATGTCATATTTAGTAATAAGCCAAGAGAACTTACTGTCTCACTGTAAACAATCTCCTTGCAATCAAGCAAAACTTTGGGAAAATTAGATCTGTGGATAACATATCGATATATAATAATTGATTTAGATTTAAAATGGTTGAGCATTAATTTATTCGAATCAGACTAATCGTAACCTGCATTCAGGTCTTCGTCATTCTAAGTATGGCATATTTGATGTCATCAATCTTAAGTAACAAGTATAGTTGACAGTCATCAGAATATATTTAGATTATATTTAGAGATATACATGACTTGCGAAATTTTATAGAAAAGTAAAGGTCCTACTATGGATCGCTGCGGTACGCTACAGTTAGTATGAAGAAAAAATAGTCAGAACCCTTACAAGAAACCACTTAATGATTTTACGTTAGATTTGATGAAATTAGTGTGACCAGTGTGTTCGAAATACTGAATGAATTTCGAAGTTTATTAGCAAGAATTCAAGGGTCCGCCTTGTCAAATGCTTTGGATCAAGAAGTGTGTACAGAGTTGCTCTATCGTCATATATTGCAATAGAACGTCATCTGTTACTACAAAGATAAGATATATACATGCAAACATATTCATGACCTTATTGTTATGTGCTACGAAGCCATACCAATTGCCAAACCGACATTACTAATTTGTTACTACGGGATTGAGGAGCACCGGATGCTGCAATTTGTAGCGCTATTCGCCGCCTCAACATAGAGAAGACCCCCTTGTGAGAGCATCGCGTAAAACCCCGACAGATTTCTGTTCTTGGTTGTTAGAATATACACGCTATTAAGTGAAACTGAAATGACTGCACTGATAATTTTGGATTCTAGAACAGTGGTCTATCTTCTCAATACACACACTGTCAACTTCCTTATAACTATCACTAAAACCATCTCTCTTATTTAAAATTGCTAAATGGTAGTATCAGCATATGATTAGAAAAGTTATGAGGCTAGAGATTAAAACATACTGAAAGGTACACTTATTTGCAGAAGGTTGTATGATTGCTGAGAATGTAATATCAATATATTAAATAGATGTAAAATAACTATGTAGAGTAAAAGTTATAGTAAAATGATATATGAAATATTTGCTCCCGAAATTTAAATATAAATAAATACAATGTTACAAATGGATTGTACTCAACTATCTAATACTAAGCACTTCAGCAATTGGCTTTAAGCTCATGTTAATATCCTTTGTTATAATTAATGGTTAGAACAATTCTTTATTTCCGTCGATACCAGATATAAAGTGTTAATGTTAGTAAAGTTTTATCTCAGTCAAGCATCGAGATAATATTCCATAAGTCAGTCAACACCCGGCTTAAAGTGACTCTTAACTTCAGTCAAGGCCCGAATCAAGATGCTTTACTTCAGTCTACGACAGAAATAATATTCTTAAGTCAGACAATACCCGGGGCAAAGTATTTTCTTAATAAATATTGTATATCAGTCGAAACCCGATATAAATATAGTCCCTACTCAAGTGATGCCAAGTGCAAAAAAAGATCGAGACAAGTCAGCTTGTTGTTTATATAGTCTGTGCTTGCACACGACGCCAATTTCAGAGTTGGCATAACAACAATAATCTTACGGTTGTAGAAGCAAAATTGTATATGCAGGTGGTAAATAGATTTCTTATTTTTAGAAAAATGTATATGATGCTTTGTTGCGTTATGATTATTATGCTTTCTTTTCCGGATGTTTTGTTTTTATAAATTTTTGAATCGGTTTGGTTCGAACAACTATACTTATTTCTTCATCATCAACAAACGCACTTCATTTCCGGACTTCAAAATTGCTTCAAGCTCGTCGTCTTGATCTAAAAAGTCATTACACTAAAATAACATATTCCATTAAATTTTTGTATGAACAAAGATACGATGTCGCAATTCTGCAACACTATGTACATGGCACTAGGAAAATATCAAAATTAAATCAACTTAATACATATTTAATCATAACAAAACAAAAATAAAACTTATTCAATTTTCATTTATTTTCCCATACGGGAATCGAACTCACAATTTTTAGTATCGGTCATAGATGGAAAATAGAAGAACTTTTTCCTCTTGTATTTATGATTTAATTTAGAATCGTTAAAAATAAAAGTTCTTAAAATTCTTCTATTCTCGAAGAATACTAAGCTTCCATAAAATAATGCCTGGAAATCTCGTTATTTAAAACAAAGGGAATGTCTGAGATTCACATTCTCGACTTAACCCATTTTTTTAAACGTAAGGCGACACTAAGAGAAGTACTTCAAAAATTCGTTATTATTTTGCGAATGTTGTCGTAACAATGATAACGTTAACACCAATTATACAAAGACATGGTACTTTAAGTTTTACTATACAGGGTTTCATAAGTCAATCACCGTTAAGTTATGGATGAGTTATTTAAAGAAAATGCCCCCAGAAATAAAATAATCTCTCATTTCGACCAAGCCACGAGTTCCGTCCATTGGAGCGTACAAAATTGCAACTTGATGCCCTTTGACGACATATGTATATTTCGTATACCTCAGATTATCAAAAGTGTCTTATGTGATGGGATGTGGTTAGTCCTATTTTTCTTTCTTACCACAAATATTCGATGGCTTCTAATATTTGTTCCAATAATTCCTGATTAGTCATTTTCTGGATTGCTGTGGAATTGGGATAGTACCTTTGTTTGACTGGAAGATTATCTGTTGAGCTTGATAAATGCAGCCTTACCTGTTTTCAGTTTTGCTTTCCTAATAATGACTTTAATGACTTTAATATCTTGTTGTTTTCTCCGAATGTAGAATAACTTTTCAACACACCTTGGAAAAACACCGTATCTATCAATGTGTACCTATATTCCCAAACCTCTATGAATTTCTTCCTAAATCCGCAAAAATATATAAAACAAGATCGGGGATGATTAGAACATGATAATTATTAAATTTCGGGGGGTTTTTCGGTCAACTTTTTTTTATTTTCCGTTTGCAAGCTGCGAAACCAAAGCATTTTATGTTTCGTCTACAAAAATGAGTTATGGTAACTACTTATAGCTCACTGCCTTTTTGACATCTCATTCGATATGCCTTCCATCTTCACGTTTGTCATGATATCTGTTTTCCTCGAGCCGAACATTTTTCCTCGTGCCTCTGTAATATTCCAATATTACTCCACAAGATCTTATCATATGAGCATATGTGTGTATGTATGTAAATATACATAGCCCAAGGCCCATCTATGTGTGTTATCTAAAGTACTGTGATGTTGTTTGTTCAGTCAGTAACAAACGTCGGAATTTAGCTGTGGGTAGCTTCAGTGGATATAGATATGTTATTGTATTCTTGCCTATATTACCTAAAGCTAGATGGACGGTATGACGGGAGGGCTTTCGTTCTGGTGGCTCCCGTTGATCACACACTTCCACAAGTCTTCCGTTGTTCACGTATTGGTGACTGAATAGCTTTCCGTTGTACACGTACAACCACTATCTCGCCGTTTTTCACGTACTGGCTTATAGTATGGCTTACCGTTGTACACGTACCAACTATAAGCAACCGTTGTACACGAACCAACTACAGGCTTCCGTTATACACGTACCAACTAAAAGCTTCCGTTCGATACACGTACAACCAATGGTTTTCCGTTATTCACGTACTGACTTGTAGGCTTGGAGCCGGAAGTGGATTTTCTAGGTCTCCCGGACAAGCCAATTTAACTTGCTATAAATGTATACAGAAAATTCGGGTAGGCGGTTGAAGATGTCTACTGAATCTATATTGCCCTACATATAATATCGATTCAGAAAGCTATTGTGAATTATACGAAGGAAATTTTTTTTATAGAAAACTTCACACATAGTTTTATTAATATCTGGCTATGTACAGGTTCGTTACCGTACAGTAACCAATTTTATTATTTTATTAAATAATTTCAATTTTATTAAGGATTGTTTTCATTCTTGATGCCTTCCATTATAAAAAAAAAATTTAATTTTTTAGTAGGTAAAATCTCTTCAAATTGATGTAATAAGTTCCTCGAATCACCGTCTCAATTGGTACTTAGGTTCCTTCCTTTTTCCTACTTTCTACAAAGCTAATTCAAAGTCTCTTGAGGTTTGAGTCTACCCACACGTGTTCCCCAATCTCTTTATAAATTGGTGTAAATTTCATTATATCGTAGGACTTATACACTCGCATGTCATGCTTGAAATATTTAAGACGAAGAACTCCTCTTTAAATTAAGGTTGATTTGCTAGAAAAACTTGTGCCACAAAATCAATAGATTTTCCACTTTCCTCTATACTACTAGAAATTCAACGCAGGCAAACCTAGGGGTTACCGTCTTATTTTATTCTCTCAAATATTTGAGTTTTGTTAGAGTTATTTTCCCATGGATTTAGCTGAATCCTGCGGAAATCACTTTTGTGGAGTATTAAGCGGAATTGTGTTGGAATGTGGCGATTCTTATATAAAAAAAAAACATAAAAAAAACCTTTTTGTTGTGAAAGACTTCCTATTGAAAATTCAATCTTTGTGTTCTCAGGTATTGAATGGATGGAGAGTGCTATACGAGAATTATATTTGTATTCCGGGATGGTTGTGTATGGACATCATTTTTTTGGTTTTTGGGTTGAAGAACATCGCGTTCGGCTGTAATGTATTGTTCAGGACAATCAGAGAAACTCGTAATCATCTCCTAAAAATATTTACTGAAAGCGTGAATCGTGCTGATTTAATATTCCACTGGCTTTTTTGATGCGTTACTTATGTTATACACATTGAGATAAATTGGAAACATTATTAACATAAATTGACTGTCGGATTGGAAAATTACACAATAACTCCCTATCTACTGACGCATAGTAACATTAACACAGACGAGCAGTACGAGGGACGACGACTTAAGTTTGCTTACAAATGAATAATGTAAAGAACAATTTAAATTTAAATGTGTTTTATTGACAAATGAGAGCTAAAAATCAGAGTTTATTTAATTTGTTGTAACTTTTCAGCTTCAATTTATGAACTTTTCGTATAACAGTATTATGCCTCAAAAGTTCATAAAAAGCATACGATTTAAATAAAGTAGAATAAATAAAATAAAATAATAAAAAATATAGGAAAAGTTAGTGCACTTTTCATTGGATTTGGATCCATTCCACCTAAAATTCAGTAAATTACATTGAAAATGGTTGACTACCGGAAATCTGCAAGGCGTGTTCTTATCGCCTTTTTTCCATACATTTCTAAAGATCTCTACAGATTTCAAAATCTGATATGTCATAATCAAAAACTCTAGACACCTTTTTCTAAAAATCTGTACTACTTCATTTTATTCTTTCCGTGAATTGAATATTGCTATTGCTAATCCGTATTGGAATTTCACTAAAAATTTGCACTTATAAAAAAATACTTACCTACTTAATAACACACGCGCGGTCCCATGGATGGCTGTATACACGTTTCCCCACAACAAAAGACAAAATAGATATTTCCGCCTCAGCAGTCGGTAGAAAACTCAAAACTAGGAAGCTACTGTAAAAAATAAGCTCACTTTGGCAATGATATAAGAAGAATTACATTTCTAGCGGCCCATTGGACCACGTTACGTATGGATTATATAAAGTTGAAGTCCGGTTTTTTTTGTGTTTTATGTTAAACAAACACATAATTTAATGCACATAATCCTTTTCTTGACAAGGGACAATATTTCCAGTAGCACATGGTGCTTATAATAGTTCGCTTAATATTAAACGAAGCCATATTTATTTCAACATCGAGTCAGACAAGTCAGTCGGGCAGATTAGTAAAGATCTACAGTGTGGAAATAGCTACAGTCTTATATAAAAACTGTACATAAAAACTTTCACTGGATGTTCTGCCCAATGAGACACTAAAAAATATTAATAATAATGTGGACTGTAAATAATAACGCCGGGGAGTAGTTTAGTTTAGTCAGTGGTTTATTGGACGCACGTAAACTTATGTACAAAATTACAACTAGAACTAAAATTAACAGAATTCAATTTCACGACACTTAAGAACTAAACTTCAGTTGATTTAATAAAGTCGCTTACTCACTACACAATAATAATTTTAATTTCAATACAATACTGTCAAAGCTGAGACAACTTTAACCAATGGCATTATATATGTATATATATATATATATATATAAAAATATTAATCAATTTGAACTATAATATATGATTAATCAAAAAATGTACTCACCAGTATAAAACTATGGAATCGACTTTATGGCGTTGGAAATTAAATAGTTACTGATTATCTTGTTCTAGTCGTTCCCCGGAACAAGATACTTTATTTCAATCGAGACCCAAAGCAAAGGTGTAATTTTGTTAGTAGAATTCTTGTTCTAGTCGTTCCCCGGAATAAGGTACTTTACTTCAGTCGAGACCCAAAGCAAAGTTGTATCAGTCGTGTTTATTCTAGTCGGTACCCAGAATAAATATCTTTATCTCAGTCGAGACCCAAAATTAAGGTTTGAGATTAGTGAATGTTATTCTAGTCGCTACCCGGAATAACTATCTTTATCTAAGTCGAGACCCAAGATAAAGGTTTGAGATTAGTGAGTGTTATTGTAGTCGCTACCCGGAATAACTATCTTTATCTCAGTCGAGGCCCAAGATAAAGGTTTGAGTTAGTCTATGTTATTCTAGTCGCTACCCAGAATAACTATCTTTATCTCTTTATTGAGTTAGTAAAATCTATTCCAGTCGAGACCCAGAATATGTATCTTTATCTCAGTCGTTACCCAAGATAAAATTGTTATGTTAGTAAGATTTATTCCAGTCGAGACCCAGAATAAATATCTTTATCTCAGTCGCTACCCAAGATAAAGTTATTGGGTTAGTAAATCTTATTCCAGTCGAGACCCAGAATAAATACCTTTATCTCAGTCGGTACCCAAGATAAAGTTGTTATGTTAGTAGAATTTATTCCAGTCGAGACCCAGAATAAATCGCTTTATCTCAGTCGTTACCCAAGATAAAGTTAATTTGTTAATAATTATATTTTATTACACTAGCCAAGTCGAATTCCAAATGATGCGCAATCTATGAAAGCTGGATACTAAAAGAGAAAGATGCAAGTTGGCCTGCGACTTATATTGCCTCTGAATTGCGCACGGCTCCAACAAATTATTTTACATTGCGCACAGTAACCAAAGTACGTTGACCTTAGCAGCTGTGCGTAGGCAGCAACAGAAAAGTCCGTTGACCTTAGCAGCTGTGCGTAGGTCAGAAGAGTACATTGACCCTAGCAGCTGTGCAACGCAACTGGAATTTTGAGCATTTTTTGTTGCTATTTTAAAGATACATTTAAATGTACAGATGACTTAATCTAATTCCATTTGATTCGCGCACTGTTATCGAAGACAAGTTGCTTCCCTCTTATTGGATTGTGTCCCGGATTTGTTTGTGTGGAATGTAGCCATGAGGTGTTGATTGTTATCTCCACTAAAAACTGCCTTATCGATATGCTTCTAGGTAGGTAAATATCGTTTCGTTCCCAACCTATTTTCAATAATTAGAAAAACTTGGAATTAGAAACTTTTAAACTATTTTACTTCCAGGTGGCTATTTAATGTTGGTTTGAACACTGGATAAGTATTTACAAAAGCTATAAATAGCTTCTTTAAGCTGCGGCCATATGCGGCACGAATTAAGTGTACTGGACCTCTCAGCACTATTTTTTACTATTAAAGGCTAGATTATCTTACAAAATAACAAGGTGTAAGACCTTGTTGATCGGATTGATTGTTGTTTAGTAGACATTTGCGAGAATAAATCTAGAAATAGAGCTCAAAGATTTGGATGCCTATGTTGGAAAATGATCGTCATCTTTAACCCTTGTGTTCATGAATAGGTACCCGGGTAACTTTTGATTTTATTTTTTAGATATTTGAATGTACCAGTTAACTTAACTGGATGTGCTTCCGTTACATCCTAAAAATATTCAATGCAAACATATTTCAACCGATAAAATGTTAGAAATATATTTAGAAAAACTAAATTTACATTTGTACAGACGTTGCTTCATGGATAGGTACCTGGGTACGTAATATACTTTATATGGGAATAGAAGTAAATAATGATTTCATCGGAAAATATATTAGTAGAAAATCTTGATATGAAAGGATAAAGAAAACAAAATTAACTTTTTAGATTAAAATTTATTAAAAATAAAAACGAATTAAAATATATCTATATGAATACTACAACATAGCACAAGTACTGCATTTCGTAATAATCTCAGAATGCTCACTGCATACAGGATAATTACAAGCGCATCACGATTTTCTTGTTTTGCGCTGCCCTTTAGTTATAGCTCGGCATATGTAGCAGCTTCCGGTAACTTTTATACGTCCAGAGGCATCTCTTGATCTGCTCTCTCCTACTCTACCTGCTTCCGCAAGTGATGTCTGTTATAATTGGGTGACCTAGCATTGATTTAATTCCCAATTTTGTAGCAAAATGTTTACTGGCTTGGGAATTTCGGGATCTAATCAGGATTGATGGCATTGCTAAGTGCTTTCCGAAGTCCTGGAGTAATGTACGTCTGCCATGGGGGTAGGTGTTGCCGTCGTTGGATTTTTCGCCGAATAAGTTATGTACGCTGTGCGACGCGGTATATCCAACATATTGTAATACAGCGCCAGCGGGTAATAATGTATTATATCGCGCTTATTCTTTGATCCACTGACTTTATCATTGTGATGCAAAGTTCATAAAATAACAAAATTTTTATTATTTTTTCGGCACATATGAGCAAATTGTGACCTTGCCGTCTTCGCTGAATCCAAACCGAGAAGATAGTGCTTCTCGGTTTCTGTTAGGTATCATTTCTGGTGGAATATATGCTTTGTTTTTGTGATAAATCCCATGAAATTAGTGTACGAGCAAGTAACAATGTAGTAAAAATCGGTTCCCTGGTGATGTTTCGCCCTGACCCTTTGAATTAGTAGCACAGATCTCCGACTACACGTTCTACTTGATTGGTTTCTCGTCCGGTTGATGATTTCTCTGTATATACATAGTTGCCCTGTAAGCGGATAAGAATTTGATGTATCACAAACCCATCAAATTTTTATTCCGTATTTAGCAGGTTTCCACGGAATATACTGCGTAAGCCTGGTTCTGCCTCTGAACGGGAAGAGCTGCTCGTCCACTGTAACACAGTCCAAAGGAATATATAGCGAAGATAAGTGGGCATTCAACATCAAACATAAATCGGTAATTGTTCTTGTGTTGACGTTATCAAACCGAATAGACCTGCATATATCCTGAAATCGGTTTATTGCCATAGTAGCATGAAACAGTGGATATTCATCAGATTTCCATAATTCTCCGCTATGCTCTGACCTGGAAAGGTATATGTCTGCTTTAACCAATATTCCTATTCCGTCAAGTTCCTGGACAGTTAGTTTACGCCATTTTTCTCCTGTTTTACACCACTTTTCTCAATCCAATTGAACATAGAAACTAGTGGCCTTCCTGTTTGCTTCTTTCAATATTATGTCACGCATTTAATCTGTGAAAATGCGCTTGAATGTATCGAGCACAGAAAGGGTCCTTGTTAACTTTATTGGTCCAGATCGCTGACGTAGAATATTGTGCCTTCGAGTGCGAGTACTAGAAAGAGGGGTTCGCCTCCATACACTATTATCCCTGGCATGTAAAACTTGTCCATCGGATGTACTATCCTGATCAGCATCACTTTCCTCGTCTTCCTCATCACAGTCGTTGTCCTCCAGTTCAACAGCTAATTCAATATCCGCAAGAGCATCTTCGATATCAGAAAATTCTTCATCTATTTGCGGACCATTTTCTCTGCGTGTTTTAGGTGGAATCCACTCACCTTCAGAGCTGTATTCGTGTATTCTCCATGATAACTATCCGAATCATCGACACTATTCTGCGCAAGTACTCCATTTGCTCCTCGTAGGACATTCTAAGGTAAAATCAAATACAAAGTAGTATTACAAATGATCAATTTGGAGGACCCTAAACTAAATTACTAGATAACGCAAATATCTATTCAACGATTTTCGTGTAAAAAAATATTACTTATTGAATGCCTCATTAGAACAATATATTCATCATCCGTATAAAAAAAAAATCTAAACACTTATCAAAAAGATATCACAATATAAATTTACATAAATCTAACTTTTTCTACAGATAGAGTTTTAAACTGTACCGAATTGCAAATATACATAACGCTTAAATACTATTGTCTTGATTTACATGTGCATTGGTTTTACTCATATAGGTATCTATTTTGGGATTTTCAAGTCCTGTGTGAAATTTTTGGAGTTTTGTAGATAAAGTCAATGCTTTCAGATTCAGGTAAATCTTAATGCATTATGCATTGGTACCTATCTATCTAAGATGATTTTATTTTAAGATCTCCTTTTTCTCAGTTTGTGCTATATTAGAAACTCTGACTCAACCATCAGGTAAAGTCATATTACTACCGTACTAAAACGTACCATGACGCACTCACTTTATTACTCGCCAGGAATCCTAACCGCAGTCAGGTTACTAAACTTTCTTACGTATGGTCAAGTACTTAACTCCTGCTTATATATACGCATACACACAGATGTATATGCGAACATAAACATAGGACTAGGTTACGTCGAATGTAATAATTCAGAAGTGATTAATTGAATTTCGTTTATGTCCACAACCACGTAATAATGAGTACCCGGAAAATCAGAATGATGTCACAACTAAAGAGATATTAAATAAAATCCACGATATTTTTGCTATTCTTATTGGCATTTTTGAGGTCCAATTTTGTTTTGTCTATTGCGTAAGGTTGCGTTCTAAAATGATTCTGACTCTTTGAGGTTAAAATGCCTGGATGAGCTTACCAAACATCCACAAGTAGTAAAAGGGACTTGGTGTATGGAAGAACATTTCGTACTTTCTTCCATTATTCTAGCATCGCAACTGATCATAGTGTCATCGAACCAAGATTTCACCGGCACTGTGGATAATTCCTTTAACTCTTATCTCGGCACAGATTTTTTTCTTTAGGGCTCTAATTGACTGGTTCTTTGAGCAGCAATATCGCCTAAAACTAAAACAAAAATTCAATTCATAAATGTGAAGATAAGTTCAAAAGAAATCTTAACTGATATTATTGTATCCGACTCCTGATCGCCACAGCGATCCCCCAAATTAAATATTTGCATTCTGAAAAGGAAAAAAAAATAAACAAATTAATATATTGATAGTATAAGCCACCTACATTACCATCTCTGACGTCCGTCAGTAGAGTCAGATGCTAGAGTTGTCACTCGTTCTCAGCTGTAATACGTACAGCTAAAGCACAACCCATGCAACGCGGCGCAAATTTCCATCGCCTTCATTTACTCTGTACAGTTTTAGAGCATAAATAAGCCGAGGGCTCGAGCTAAAAAATCATTGCATTAATACCAGTGTTCGTAGACGGATCAGAGGCCTTTGAATCTGACTGAGTTAAGGAAATCTTTGGGCGTATCAAAGCAAAAACATAAATAAATTATTGCGTTTCAATAATTTATTCTAAATAGACAGATTAGAAGGAGTGACGCTGACGCTTGTTTTATGTCGGAAGCTTCTTTCAATTCCGACAAAAAAATTTTATAGGCAACATCCTATTAAATTATTTTTACTTTACATGAATAGACATTAATAAAATTTTATCTTTACAGATCAAAGCGACATTTGCTGGACTTTTTGGTTGGAATTATCTTATTATTTTTTATTATTTGAATTACTTATAGTGAATTCTTTTCTGCTACTCGGTGTAAGCACTGCCCCCGAATCTGTCACTTTCGTGTTCTTTTCTTCCCACCACACCAGTAGCAAAACCAAATGCGCAATCTTTTCTAGCTCTGTTATTTTTGGTGCTGCCCCTGGTTGCAAATTTCTACACCCAAATTTTTTCCGGTGTCGGGTGTTTACTGGGGTTTGATGATATGATTGAGCGGGATTTTTATGTTTTTGTTGTGGAAAAATTAATTATATCGTTTTTGTTTTAGTTTATTATAATTTATGTTTGGAAACAACAGTCTTACAGCGTCTGTTTTGATTTTTATTATTTTTGTGTGTGGAAAAAACATTAGAGCATTTGTTTTGAATTTTTTATAATTTGTGTGTGGAAAAACATTATTAAACAATATGCCTAATAAAAAAAAACTTATTGTTGGCATTGAATATTTTAAATGAAGACTCGACGGATACTTCAGTGGAAGATAATGTGGAAACGTTTTTATCACTAGTGCCAATTTTCCGTAACTGTACTTTTCTTCATAGTGCGTCCGCATCGTAATATTATTTGGTTCTTTCTAACCATTGCATAACCCCACCGTCACCACCGAACACAGACAGGAATTGCCAATTTCACATTTGACAGCTCCGAACAGGAATGGTGTCAGCACAGCTCTGGTGCGTGTGATTCCAAGTTCACAAAAGAATTCACTATAAATTTTGAGTTTATCATCTTCTTCTATGAATTATTATTTCTAATTTTGGGTTTTGCGTTCTTATTATTTTCATTGTTATTTATATTAGTATTTCGTATACATTGAATTTTAAAAATAAATTTAAAGCCAAAAATTGTGATAAATAAACGTTGACAGTTCGACATATTTAAAAAATCACTCTTTTCAGTCATTGACCTCGCACCTCCCCTTATTTTGCTTTGACTTGTATAAACAAATGTTATGCAAAGACAATTTGTCAGTCTTCTTCTTCTTTTACTATTAAGTCTCGATTCGTCGTTAATAATTCTTTGAAGTCTAGTAAAAAAAATGTTTTTTTTTTTATTTTCAGGCTGCAATAAATATAGTTTCGAATACCACAGCAATAAAATTCAACTCTAGTGATGTATTTGATGACACGCGGTCCACTGAAAGTGATTTGGAAAATGAACTCGAGGTATTTTTCTCGCAGAAATATTTAAAGTGACATACGGATTCATATGAGCATTATTTAAATTTTTCAGGAAAAACGTGCAAAAAATATGGGTTGGTCATCATGGTCAGAGTGGTCAACATGCTCCCGATCTTGTGACGGTGGTGTTGCTCAGCAGCTAAGAAGATGTCATGCGCTGAAAGGTTGTAAGGGGGAAAGTATTCGCTTCAGAATATGCAATATGCAACCCTGTCCGGATTCACAGGATTTTCGGGCTCATCAATGTGCTGCCTACGATGATGTACCGTACGATGGAACCCTATTTAAATGGATACCGCATTATGATTACGTAGAACCTTGTGCCCTAACGTGCAGGTACGATACGATGTATAGACGTTACAAATTATATTCCCAACACCGTTTATATTATAAATGTATGTAGTTAGGTATGATGCAGGAATATTTTCAGAAGTCCAACAATAACTCCAAATATATTTTGTCGTGTGTAAATATACCCCATCACAATCATAAGGCAGGAGCTCCCTCCGCTGAACATAAAACCAAGCTCACCATCTCTATTGAAAATCACTCACCTTCTGATAAATTAGATATTCTTGGCTACCTAACTGCCAACTAGCGCCGAAACCTACAATAACTCCATATCACTTATTTGATGCCCAAAAACAGTGCACGAATGAAGCATTCAGGTGGGGAATAAATATTTCACCTCTGGTATTGCTCTCATGAATCTGGGAGTAGTTGTTGTTGCTGATGTGCTCCCACTGTTCCTTGGAACAACTAAAGTCGAACGCATGCAAGTCTCTCTAGGCAGAAATCCTGGCGTAAACGTAAACATGTTACTGTTATAGCATTGGTTTTCATATGTTAAAGTTATTCCTGTATAACCTTCTTACCTCAGATGGCTTTCCCCCTGAGATGGAGGTAAGACAGAGCACGTAAAACACTTTACAGCTTTCTCATACCTTCTATGAATAATATCAGGTTGCAAAAAATGAATACAACCCGCAAAATAACTATATCATTCTTACCAAAAATATCTGCGCCACCCCCAAACATGAGAACTCCTTTTCCTCTATCCCATTCCCCCACCACAATTTCCTACATGAATAATATTTATAGCTTCATCAGATATTCATGAAAATCTGTCCGAATAAATAATTAAGGGAATTTTTTGGGATGCACTCACCCTTAATATGAATATCCGGTTTTACTGTCCCATTTTCTTCTTCTTCATATTTTTATTTTACAGGGGGAGGCCAGCCCATTTACCAGACGATGAATCAACTGTAGATGTTGGGGGAGGCGAGTCAGAGCCTTTTGATGAGCCGAGCGTTATTGTCCAGTTGGCGAGTAGAGTTCAAGACTGTACACGATGTCGGCCTGGAAACCTTGACATCTGCATTCAGGGAAAATGTCAGGTAAAAAAAGAAATTTTCACTTTTATTCTCGTTTCAAAAGAATTTTCTTAAATTTTTTATAGGTTTTTATATAAAAAAAAAAAGAAAACAAAAAAAAAGTGAGATACATAAACAAAACGCTTTCCAGTTCAGAATATTTTTGTTGAAAGCGTTCCTTTTATTTGTTATCTTTAACTTTACGCAAGTCTTTTCAAGGTGAATTTTATTTTTTTGGTTTACGTTTATATCGCTCTCTCCCTCCCTCCATACCCTGCGCATAATTTTACAATTATTAAAATTTACAGTTGGGTAAATATGTTATTTTTGGGAAAAAGTATGCATACTTGGTTTTCCTAAATAATCAAACTTCGGAATTTTAAGAGACCATACGCAGTCGAATTGAAATTTAATAAACTCAATTTAAAGTGAGCAATTAAAAATTTATTTGTTCGATTTTTACTTGCTTTATATGAATTATTTTTTAAGCAAGTAACACTTAGCAGATATAAGGATGAGAACTGCGAGATCTTTAACTAATTCATAATTTAAGTGTTGTTTCGCTTGCAAAAGACATTGGCGATTGCTTCCATTCACCAAAATCGAGAGTCATCTTGTTAGAGCGACAAACTATTGTTGATTGGTTTATCTTGCAGTTACAACGTAAATTCTTAATAACACAGCAAAGAAATAAAATGAATGTTACAGTATTAAAAATTTATTATTTATTCTTCTTTTTTTTTTAATGCACGGTTGAGATATCAAGATCATAGATATGTGCACACTCCAGGTAAAAAAATTACATAATAAACAAAATTATTATGGCAAAGCAAAAGTAAGCTATCTAGAAAAAAAATGAAACAAACAATTTGAAAAAAAAAATTAGAAGAGAAAAGAACTACAGAAAAATTATGCCTGTACATATCTATGCATTATAATAGTTATACCTATAAGTGACCCTACTTGGTCTCAGCATTCAGTAAAGTAAGGTAAAGCTCCTATCCCAAAATCCATCAAGCTACGTACGGTGCGCAGCTCCAAAGGTAAACTACTCCAAACTCTTATACCATATATACCATACATACCAGGGTATGAAATCTTTAATAATTGGATTCGACTAGACATTACTTGACATGCGATTACATAGAACAAGAAACCAGAACATTATAGCAGACTGGTATTGCAAACCTTGTAGCTCTAATAGTATTTTGAATTATTACTCAAAACACCGGCATAATACTAAAATAAATACAGCCGAAACCCTCGCAAACAAAATCTTTAAAATCAGTAACAAAAAATTTTCAAAAAAAAACACCACACATATTAATAAAAAATAACTGTCCATTGCATGTAATCCACAAAATAATAAAAAGAGCGGTAAGAAACATCCATTTTAACAATTTAACACACACCCCGAACAACGCATTAAGATAACACTAATCCTTTATCCCTAAAAATCGCGAAAATTATTAAAAGCCAGAATAATCACATAAAAATAGCATTCAAACGAATAATTAACTAAAAAACAATTACACAAAAACCAACGATCCGATACCCACACAAGAAAAAAAAACAGCGCTGCCCAGCAAACAAATTGAATCGAAAATAACTCGAAAGTAACTTGCCATGGGCAAGCATAACCCTCGAAAACGATATTGCCAAATGCTCGTTTGTAATTTAGGCGGCGGACTAAACGGACATACGAAAGTAAGCTAAAAAAGGCAATTTATAAGTAATTCGCATATTCCTTACCAAAAGCAAGTATATATATTTTATACACTTGCCAAATTCGAGGGTTGAGTAAATTACTTTTAATTTACCAATTTAAACTTATTTTAATATGTCTGGATTGACATTTTTAATTCATAAGGACAATCTTTTCCACAATATCTTATTATTATTTTTCTTCTTTTAATTACGATTGTGTTTTTGGACATAAAATAAACAAACAGAAAAAAAAACTTGCATAAAGCTTATGTTTTCTTCGTTCTTTCCATTTTTTGAATTGATTTTCACGAGGCTTGCTAAAGGCGAGAAATAGGCAATAGTTGAAAGAGAGGGAATCATATATACACTTTATTGCCATAATACTGTCACTGTTTTTCAACTATTGCTCATTCCTTACTTTTGGGAAAACCTCGCCAAATTGTTTGCTGGGCGTTTTCTAAAATGTTCTATATTGATACTTATGGAAAAGTGCTAAACATTGGCTTTATATATGCCATAGAGCCCAAACTACAATCCGTACAGGAAAATAGTCTTCTAGTAATTTACAGCTTGCTTCCTTATCTTCCCAAAGACTACACTTACTGTACAATTGTACAATTGTACAATAAAATAGTTTTGATTATGAACTAACCTTACCATTTGACGCTCAATAATTCTCAGCTAAGTAATAATTGCATGTGTGTATGTGCAGCCGTAGTCCGAATCTGTAGGCAGCTACATTCGATATCATCAGCCCACGTCATGCCATGACGGCTCAGCGACATTACAATGATTAATCAGCTCAGAGTTTTTGTTTGAGGAATCGTAGTCATTTGGTAAGATAATCCTTTTTAAATAATTTTGTTAGGGAAGGTATGAAAATTTTATTACGGTTCGGAAGATAAGAAAGCAAGCTTAAGATTATCAGAACACCATTTTTCTGTATGAATAGCAGTTTAGACAGGGGGAGCAATTCAATTCAATCTTTTGTCAGTTTTACATAAGAACACGGCAAATATTTTAGAATGTAAGGACTACGTTGGGCCTCGCATGGGGTAGGGAGGGAGTCTCTTTCATGGTTTGTGAAGTATTCTCGAGGGTTTTGCAACACGCCATACATTGGACAAACATAAAAAAAGCTTACAACCACATATTAGCACAACGTAAAGCATATGTTAATAAACAAGCACCACCATCCGCACTAGCATCCCACGCAATAGATACAGCGATTGTATTTTCCTTCGGCAATACAAAAATAATAAAAAAAAAATGAACTTAAACAAGCATGCCACATATGCCTTAACAAAAACAAAGTTATAAACTTAAGGCAGGACACAGAACTAATAAATAAAGATTACAAATTCATATTGAACAAACTAAAACCGTAATATTAGTCATATAATTTAAAAAAAAGTCTGCTCAACAACTGCTCAGTCCGTAGCTAGTTAATTGTCTTTTTGTTCTAGGGTATTTTTTTTAATTTATTAATAAAGTACTTTTCTTTTATCGTTTATTACTTATGTGTTATTTATTATTATCTTTAAAAGCTATTTATACGCGCCATAGACAGAAAAAAGGTATTAAAAATATTTTTTTAGAATTTTTCAAAAAAATTGAACTCATATGCGGCCCGCACTTGAACCCGAAACGTCGGGCACTGAATTAGAAAATTAAATACAATACAACAAAACGGTCGGTGTATTCCTCCCAATAACCTTCCAAAAAATCCGTCAATGACCATAATATGCGAATGAAAGTGGAAGTATTTAAAATTTTCATTTAAAAAATTTTATTATTAAAATATTGAGTTTCTTCATTTATAATGATTTTCTGTTCAATTTTAAACATCAATTTTTCTTCATTCAAATAAACTCCAAATTTCCGTACTTCTGTTCTTGATCATTGGCGCGACCATTTTTGAGTCCCCTTTCTCATCTTCCAATCCAATAAAACTAGTAGAAAAATAAAGTGATAGATCGCCAGGAAAAGTCTTGGTCATTTTAATTATTTTCGCATCCGAATAGGAACTTACCTACCTCTAGAGCGGTAACGTCCAGACTTTAATCAAATCAAACTCATCGCGCCACTTACCATAAAGACCTACCGGGGCAGCGTAACATAATCCAAAATCAATATCTAGTCACATGTCTATAAGACTCTATATAAACCACTTTAGAGACTCGGACCAGCTCGCTGTTTTTTGGATTTCTATTTTATAGCCTCGAAAGTATTTCTCGAGAGCTTTGCAAAGCCATGTTCCTGGAGCAAGCACTGTATCGATTATGCTTAAGAGGAGTCAGTACTCAACAAAAGTTTCAATTCAGATACTAACGAGCCTGTATAGGATATAAAATTTACTATACGTAGGTTTGTGCCCTGAAAGTGAGAAAATTCTTATAAAATTAGCCTAGACCTAGAGCACAAACCACATCAGAGTTTGCCAGAAAGTCGCATTGAAAAATGTACGAAACTTGCAAATCTTGGTAGTTACTGACTCGTCTTAATTATGAATAATAAACTGCTTCACGATAATCAGGGATTCAGTACCTATATTTATGCTTAAATTCATATCATTTGAATTTCGTTGGTTTGAAGGCGGCATATTTTGATAATATGATGCTCCACTCTAGATACGCTTCTGAGCTTGCTATATCCAGACTTTAAGTTAGTCGGAAACATATATTTCATTTCTCCTACAAAAAATATCTGTAGTTGAATAAAACTTTCACCTGCAGTGCTCCAAACTTGTAATTGAGTTAATCTTCTTTTTAGTCCGAGGTTTTACAATTACAGACGAGCTCATCTACAGATTTATACATTGATGCTTACCTGGAATTTATAAAAACGAATGTTCATTTCAACGACTGACTACTGACAATGACCTGATCGCATTTTCCTAGATGTTTATTGACAAAGTTAATAGAATGTCATCCAAAATCAAAATCTGTCCCTCGAGTCCACCTGTACAATTTGAAGAAAATTTAAACCCTTAAACCCAATCGCAGTAATGTTTTATAGCAGGTTACAAAATTAAATTTACCCCAATAAAATTCCGTGAAAAGCCTTCTAAACTTTTCAATTTCATAAAAAATAATTCACGACGTATCGTCCAAATTAATCAACACAATCCTGAGCAGAATTAGTTTATGTATCCACTCGTAGCCTTGTATGCAGGTATGTAAGTATACTAAACTATGCCGTGTCGACCTGCAAAGATTCCGTTATTCACAAATTTATGACGCTTCTGAACATAATTTTTTATTTTTCTCTTTTCAGCGAGTCGGCTGCGATTTAAAAATTGGTTCCGCAAAAAAGGTCGACGCATGTGGGGTATGCGGTGGGGATGGCAGTTCATGTTCACAGCCCCTCTATCATTGGGAGATGGCGCCGATGTCACTCTGTTCGGTTACGTGTCGTGGTGGTAAGTCCAAAAGTCACTTTTATACCATTTTACTGTTGTTTTTACGATTTGTCTATTTTTGTGTTTTACTCCTCCCCATAATTCCTCCATTTTTGCCTACAGTTACCTGTCGTCCTGGCTGCCCGTTATTCTATCAGCAAAGCAAAGAAATACAAGCACAAACAGTATGTCAGGGGGAATCCCCCTCTGCATTTTGGGGAAACCCATCGGTAGAAAATCACTGGCAGCTATGAATTATTCGTTTTTAATTATTGACACCCACGTTCAAAACGAATCGAAGTTGATACTTTTGGATGTTCTTAAGACACCCTCGCACTCAGTCTTTCTGGACTTTTTGGTTCATCAATTTGTTAGGGTAAATTTTTGTAACCCTCTGTTGTGGGCAGGTTAATGAAACTGGAGGCAAATTTACAATTTTTGTTATGTAGACCAGGTGGAGCAATACTTTGTGAAGACACTCTGGCGGCATCGAAATTTCCAAACTTGTTCTTCTGCTCCTCCCTGTCCACAACCTGCCCGACCGTAGATAAAATTTTATCGAACCGCAGCAATGTGCTCCTATTTTATTACACAATACAGATATTGTTATTCGTTGGATTTGGAATTTACTTAAGCCCATGGAATAACTGTAAGTGGGTAAAGCCACAGAGTTTACAGGGACACACAAGATAATCTCATGTCAAGCCTATGGGGAAAACAGATATTTAGTATAATTAACAATGGATTTGGATTTGGGATAAGGAATTCCAGCGCCTCGACTTTGGCCCTCAACCAGTTAATTCGATTTCTGTGTTTCCGCAAAGACCTTAGAGTTGAGGTTATCCAAATCGAGGAAGGTCAAATTGCACGTGTGTTCTGGCCTCATTATTGGGATTGATGAGGGATTTTTAATGTTTATTTCCGATAGAGATCTGCAGATGAGTTATGGAATAGTCAATATCCGACCTGAATATCTGCAATAATTAGACTTATGTATTACCCCTAAATTTACGCAAGTACAGCTACAAAAGGAAATATATTCGAACTGGGACTAAGATACGTTCAGAGTCCCAGAAACTGTATGGAAATGTGTTTATCTACAAAGTGGTCCAGGAATAAGAGAAGATTAAGCTTATGGCTTCTTGTCAGATTGCAATGCCAAGTTTAATTACAGTCCTTGAAGCAAATATTATCTGTTTAATTCTAGACATAAATTTCCCTTTAGTAGGAAAATTCAATTATTGCCAAACGGGTATTATAGTTACTGTTACCAGTAGGAAGTATCATTGTGCGCAGTTAGTAGTATCTAACAATTTCTCAGCTAAAATATGGTTTGCAATTTGAGCGTTTTACATTTGAAGGTACTTGTGCCAATTTACTTTTGTAATTAGTGATTGGTTTCTGAAAGCAAATTTGCTGCCCGCTTAAGAAACACAGATAAATAGTGAAACGTGTTTGGAAGGATTCTAAATTAATAAAGCGCTGCTTGTAAAGATTTTCAAATAGCTGTTTGTTTGGAATCCGAAATATATGTTAAACTGTAGGGTGATATATCGACCAGACCAACGGAAATGGAGACTTGTTTCACTTTACTGATTTCTCAAATCTCTTACCAGTCATAGTTATGGAAAAGACTAAAAGCCCGAAGATTCGTCAAGAGTTTAGTTTATTGGTTTAGCATTACTAATTAATTACCTTTTCTCGTATATGACTTATAATGACGATTCCCGTAACGCTGCCTTTCCTCGTTTTGCAAAGATCTTTGTTTGCACACACGATGGTACTATATTTCCATTTTGCCTTTGCCGGTGCCGTTGTGTAAGATTTGCAGGTTCACAAAAAGACCCGTCAATAACTGGAATGAAATACAAACACGCCAACATTTAAATTCTTTTTCTACCCTAGGACGTTCCAAATTTATTAGATTGTGATTTTTGAGGGGTGTTCAGGGATTGGCCTCGCATTCACTGCGACTTTGAAGGTTAATTACGCCCTTTCTAGATTTAGATTGTTAGTGAAGTCTAGAACTATTCTGGGACTTAGGTTCCACACATAAATTGGTCTACAGAGTCTGCAGTCCTTCGTAAAAAACTTTTTGTCAGTCTTCTTCAAAGTTCTTAATCTTATAACCGGAGCAGTCTGATTGAGCTATGCATAGCTTGATCATATAAAAAAGACTTCGCGATCTTTCCCTAAGTTCACCTAACCTCGTATCCATCAGAGTGGTTTGAATATCTATTGGTTCTGTTTATAAGACAGGATTCTATGAAAGAAAGCTTTACCTAGTGCATTGGTCACAGCATTGATCGCAGTTTTCCCTGTTAATTCTGTGTGTAGTCTATCAGTTTGAGAAAGATTCGATCACAGAATCTTTTTGAATTTGTTCAGTGAATATATTTGATCAGTTTCTCAGCAATTATAATTTCGAATAGTATCTAACTATGATTTGATTATTTCGAGAACAAACAAGAGAAAAAGTTACAATTCGTCTAATTGTTAGACCAATGATATTATAAGCGAAATAAAAATAAAAGTTAAATAAAGTGAAAGCCCAAAGTTTTGTATGGCAACATCCAGAAGAGGTTGCTTGATTAATTACACTTTTATATCCTAGATGAAATCATACAGTATACTAAACCTGTCTTTCCATTTGTAATGCACAGAAATAATGTTAGTAGAGCAAAATGGGCTGGACACCCACGAATAACATTAAAGCGGCCCATACACGCCTCAATTAGTTGACCAACTTTGCTTCTAGTTAAAGTTGGTGCGATAAATTGAAACTTGTATGTGGCAGTTGACGAAGTTGAACGTTAACGCAATTTCATTATGTTACGAAATTGAAAGAGGTAAGGCCATAGATCCGAGTGTTATTTAATCTTAATCTTATTTCACTCTACAGATACAACTGAAAGAACTTAAAATAAATAAAATACTTATCAAGAGTATGAGGACCTACTAGTATACTGCACTCCTTGCTAAACACTTCACTACTCGCCTGTACTTTCTTCTTTCTATAAACAAGATGATGCAATCACATCATAAGCTCCTGAACATATTTCAAAAATGCATATTCTTTCCACAATTAGACGACATCCATATCTAATAAAAACGACAAAAGCGCTAGATATAAGGCTTTTCCGCAGAACCAAATTTATTGCAACTTTTGGCTAGTTTCTACCCCTCCTTATTTTTTCCCCATTGAATCCCACAGAACTTTCCTTTCTAAACAACAGCGAAAAAACTATTATCTCGTAAATGTGCAAAGCAGATGTCTCCACCTGCAAAAACGGACATCACAGTTCCACCCTCATAATCTTCCATAAAATTAAATTTCCAAAGATTCTCCACAGGTTTGAGATTTTTTTTCTCTTCTCTTTGCAGGATACAAAATGTCCCGACCAACTTGTCGAAATCGAGTAACCGGAGCCGACGTCGAGGAGTCACTTTGCAGTGCATCCAGTCGCCTGGAATCATCAGTTGTGCAGTGCAACACTCACTTATGTCCCCCAAAGTACTTAGTTTTTTTTCTATCCTCTCTTCCATCTTCTACATGTATAAATGTTTGTTTTTTGTTGAAATTTTCTAAAAAACTTCTATTCTTTTCCTCGCGTGGCCAGGTGGATCGCAGATGAATGGGGCCTATGTAGTCGACCATGTGGCAGCGGTTATCGACAGCGTGCAGTTGTTTGTGTCGAAGAAAGCAACGGCGTTAAAACTAAAGTATGTCCTTGCTATTAATTTATATCCTCCCAAGGACTACCACATAAAACGGAAGAACATAGAGTACAGTGCCAATTTATATTCAAATCGTTCGCTCTATTTCCGTCCTCCCTATGTGACGTATATTCTATGGATGTCCTGGCATAGGAGAGCTACCATTCGCGATTTTAAACTTTACTAACGGTACTTATATATATATGTATATTACATTACAGGCTCTAGATGTCATATGTCGGACTCCAAAGCCACCCACCTCCGAGCCATGCAATTTGCATGGGTGTCCAAAGTGGGTGCCAACTGAATGGTCGGGGGTAAGTAGCAGACTTTAATGTTCTATCTCTGTTCTTTATGTGTCTTAAGTGCTTACATATGTTCCCAACGTTTTTTTTCTCCCCCTCCTCACACTCTTCTCCCACTTATCGTAAGTTTAAAATTTTTTTTTTATTTTTTGTCCCAACTGCAACTTTTTACATGCTCAGCTCATCACTACTATCTTCTATTTCTGTGTCTTCCCGTTTACTTCTATGCATCTAGTGTTCACTGTCGTGTGGTTCTGGAATCCAAATTCGTGGTGTTGAATGCACGGATGCGGATGGGACTTTAAGTGCACAGTGTGATCCGCATACGAGACCACCGGCAGCACAGCATTGCACAACCGGGATGCCGTGTCACAGTGAACCTCCATTCGATGTGAGTCCTTTGAAGTTTTCATGTCTTCTTTTTTCGTTTCATTTATTATTTTTCTATTTTTTTATTATCTCTAGGATAAAGAGTATTGTACATCGCCCAATGTTAGTTGTTATCCTGTTTTTGGAATAGTTATGCACTTAGAAAGCTTTTCATACTCGTGTACTTGTCTTCTTTTATTTGTTCTTATTTTTTGCGAACCAATTATATTAAAGCAAGAAAACTTTTATTGCATTTTTTATGTTGGCACAATATGAAACGAATTGGTTTCTGAACATTATTATTGGAATTGGGGCGTTCAATATTTGTGACCGCATGCTCCCATCTCAAACAAGGAGAACTATGTGCAAAAGTTAATATTTCAGGAAAGTCGACATAAATTAGATTTCCTTTATGTGAAACACATCAGAGGGAAGCAGACATGTATGTACCTTGTACCTATATAGGGACCTCTCTGCCTCCTATAAAGGATATGGAATTCCTGTTTTGAACATTCTTGACTTGGTCCTTATTTGGTATGCTCGGTTAGTGAAAGAATGCATCATTTGAATTTAGGGAAAGCGATGGTCTTTAATAACATTAATTGCTGCTGTAACCCCGGCTTTTATGTGCATAATGGTTTAGCGAAAATTTTGCTCAAATTGCTGCATGATAGCGTATATAAATATGGCTAGGAATTATTACAAAAAGGCATTCTTGAAGTAAAATACATTTCTTTCGTAGATATGAACGGTTTATTGTAGATATTAAGCTATAAAGTAGGATGGCTTAATCCTAAGGAATCATCACTAGGTATATCCACATTATGTACAATTCCGTGGCCGTTACTTCCAATCAGCAATATTTAAAATTTACTATTCATTGCCACGTCATGCAGTCTCCTCGAGGCTGTCTTTCTATATTTAGACTATGCTGAAAATTCGGCAGCTTTCAAATAGATTTGAGAAATCTTTCTACGATGATAGTCGGCAGCCAATTGTGCTAACCTGTTAAGTAGGAGAAGCTATAAAAAATGGAGGATTGTGTCTTGGTGGGATTCAAACCCACAATACCTGCGAGATCAACGTTATTGATTTTTTCTTTGTAATCACCGAACTTGGCCAAGATTGTATCAGTATGGGTTTGAATCCCACCGATGCCCATTAATTTTCAGATAGATAATGATAGAAATGTGGTTCGGAGAAAAACCGTAGGTCCAGCTAGAAAATTAAGCAAACAAAACAGATGAGTTTTACCATCTAAACCGACTCCTGTATAGGGATATAAAGGTATTGAAGACAACTAATAAAAAATAAGTCCCCGAAGCAAAAGAAAAAAAATCGATTCCGCTAAGCGCCCTTTCGCATTACATGCATATGAATAATTCATTTCACACGTAAACGCGTGACAGACCAAGATGCGCCACTTAAATTTGATGTCCCAAACTTATGATCGACTCCTCTGTTGCGAAATAGTCCCACGATTGTTAGCACGACTGTTAGTTCACAGGAAGTTACAAAGGAAGTGAAGGATTTTTATTTTTTGCAACTTTACTTTGTACTGTAAAATTTTAGTCGTTTTATAGTAATCAGGAGCTAAAGCTAAAAATTTTATTGACATTCGAAAATAAGAATTAAATCTACTCCCATCTCAAAGTGGGTTCCACATCAGGAGTGGCGCGTGCGGAGTTTTTGCGGGTTGCCACTGCGCGATTGGTCCTGCAAGATTTAATCTGAGCAATTTTTTGAATTTCTACGAATGTCAATTAAAAATTTCGATTAAATTTTAATAAAACTTAGAAATCGCCTGCAGAAAAAAAAGAGACTTTTAAAGGCCAATAAGTCAAGAGGAAAAACTTTGTTATATAAATTACACCACAAGTAATGGGCAACGCGCACAGCCACCGCTCACCTCTCAGTTCATCTGCCTCGAGAAAGATATGATGAAAGTAAGGTCTTCACGAGAAATAAAATCTCAGCATTACCGCTTTATAACAGGGTCTCAACTTGTGAACTGTGGGACCCACTGCTTATTAAGAACCTCGGCTTATCACTAGATGGTATTGCCTTAGTAAGCTATTTATTTCTGAGTCGATATATGTGTGGCAACGCATCTCTGTCTATTCGATCATCTCCGAACTCTTGTTAAACCAGCGTGTGAGCCACCTAACGCAGCTAGGTAGCTTTTTGATTTTTGTTTTGTTTAAGAAAAACAAAAATTTGTCATTCTGGTGTCAGTGACAATTGGAAGAACAACTCCGCAATAAAATAGGTAACCAAATAAGAGGAATTTTTTATTCCTCTTTCGCATTAAATATACAGAGGAAGATTTCGGATGACTGTTGTTACAGGTGCTGTGTAACACATAACCGCAAGAGTAATTAAAGGGAGGACACCGCTGCCGTCAATATTATTTTCAGCACCGCTGACGTTCCCCTCATACAACCGCCTTTGGGCAAATTAAATATTATTTTACTTCCAGTCTAGGTGCTCCTGTCATCCATGCCTCCCGCCCTGGATGATTAAATATTATTTTCATCACCGCTGACGTTTCCCTCATACAACCGCCTTTGGGCGAATTAAATATGATTTTACTTCCAGTCTAGGTGCTCCAGTTATATGCCGGCGAGTGCTGTTAACTACCCATCAAGAGCTATTCGTGTATTAGGGCATATAGCACTACTTCAACTCTGGTAGAGTGCATACCATTAAAGGCATAAATCTGTCGAATTAGAACGTCTGCAGTCCTCAAGTTGAAATTGACTCAACTTGAGACTGAACTTCGACTGGTCTCAATCACAATTGACCAGTCGATATTGAGTGAAAATTTATCCACCTGACCGTCATAAGGACTGTCAGGACCAGACGTGAACTGCTCTCTGGCCGTTTATTTCGAGACCGTTTCTCTCTATATTTCTGGGCAATTGGAATACTTTCAACAAATTGTTGTAGTAAGCAGGCGGTCAGACTGTACCCCAGTCCTATCGTCGACACACTTCCGGCGCAGACACGCATCCCCAGACCTGTGCAAAGAAACAGCATCTACTACATCAACACATTTCGCATCTAATACATCAAGACTCGATCTCGTTTTTAACAAGTTTACGTCTACTGTCATTGCAATTCAGCGGGCCGCAGATATCACAGTAATCTGGCTGTATAACCTCACACCTTGTCGAGACACACACAATGCTTATTTCTAGTAGGCGCATATCCCCCATCATATGTGGTTACTGTAACCCTTGCGGAATATGAGATCCCATATATAATATCACCATCTCTTCGGGTACCTCGCACCGGTATCTTCAGCTCACCGCATAACATCGATTTAACGATGGAGTGAGACGATTTTGTTTTAAGCGTATCTTGTTCATTCTGGTCGCATCCTCCTCCGTAGCCTCATTTTCATTTTCTGCCAAACAAAGACCTTACTTTTGTTCTTTTGGCGTGGAGGAGTTTTACCTTCGACTTACCGACATTAACCTAACGTCTCTTCTTTGTGGGGGATGTATATTTCTTTCGATAAATAAGGATCGAGCGTCTGTCGCAAAAACATCGAGTACTGCCAACAGAACGTTATGTCTTTTGCAACCGTGAAGCGAATTTGGTAAGAGAATATAGCCCTGTTTAGCACAAGGTCTAATATCGAAGGAGTGAAGGTGATGGTTTGCGGGTTTGAGAGAGTTATTTTTATGAAACACTCTGTTATTCGAAATTAGTAGAGTTTATTATTAGAGCTTTATTAATAAAGTGAATATAGTAAATGTCAGTCAACCTATAGCAAATGCACAAAACGTACTTGCTATAAATGGTAGCGAAGCTTATACTCGGCTCATGTGATCGGGAACTTACAATGAAAAGAGTGCCGAGTTACTCATGCTGCAAGTTATTGCATGAAATCCCTATGAGAGGATTTAATTCTACCGTTTACTTTAAACGGTCTATGGCACTGCAGGCATAACGTGTGTCACATTTCAAAATCAAATCGGGAAATTTTCATTGTAGTGATTAGTAGGTGTTGACCAGGGTTTTCTTGTAAAGCGTTCCTGACAATGGTAGCCTTTAGATGTAGTTGGTTGTTAGTTACATAATATCAATTCGCCCAACTCCTGATTTTGATATTATACAATAGTTCTCCGACGGTATTTATTCTATTTACAGTATCCTCATTCAGAGCTTTTCAAGTGCTGCCCTTGATCCTACTTTTAGGCTGCTTATGCATTACGAAAGTGGCAATTTACTTGTCTCTACGATATGAAACTTTTCCACCGTATTACGCTAAATTGTTTTGTATTGTAAAGAGATGCTACTTCTGACTTAAGAAGGTTATGAGTGCTGGTTAATATTTAATGCAAATTATAAATATGATTCACATGACTTAATTTTTGCCACGCTTCTTACTTCTTTTAAATTTAATTTTTTCATTATCTACTGATTCCAAGTACATAAGTCATTTAATTGTCATTGCTGATACCTTTACTCAATAATTTCATTAATTCTAATGCTCACAGTAAACAGAAATGAAAACCAGAATTTCAGTCTTACTTCTTAAATATTTCATGGTTAAATTTCTTACTACTCTTTATATTAAAGAAATAATTTGATGAAAAATTAAAAAAATTAAATATTTTTATTATAAAAATCGTAAATAATATGCTTACAATAATTTGCTGCATGCATAAATCTCTTGCTTTACTTTATTCTTTTTAATATTTCTAGAAATGCTTAGCAGAATGCCCTGCCTTACAGGATTGCATTATTTTTAATTGTGTAAAATATTTCCCTATATTGTTATCTACTTTAAATGTTATTCGTGTATATGTATGTATGTACTCATATGTAATAATGTTTATTTTGGGTATAAGTTAAGGCTCTGCCGTTGTATCACGAGAAAAAGTTAACGAATATTTTCATTCAATTAATCAAAGAGAAGCTAGCTGGCTACCTTGGCTGTTTGTTTAGATAGGCTTATGATAATTTTTATATTTATTTCTGCTTACCTACAAAAAAAATTGCCTAAAATAGACGTAATTCGTAGCGTTTTTATACACTCGATTTGAAGACAGGGTAAAGTTTTCTGAATATAAACATATTGTAAAAGTGTCGAACGGACCAAAACTTACCGCACATTATTCGTCCTCAGGCTCTAAAAATGATATAAAAAACTATAAAATAAATTCGAATAATAAGAAAAACATAAATAAAAGAATAACAACATAAAAGTTGGGAGAAAAAAATATAACGAAAGACAAATATATAAAAATAAGAGGTAATAATTGTTCGTATAGGACCGCTCCTTAAAAAAATCACAGAAACATGAAATTCAATAACTTCAAATTTAGACTAGAAGTTTCGTAAGATGCGCGTGTGGGCTCGATACGTCCTTAGGTTGTACGACGATGATTTTTCTCGGAAAAGAAAAGTACCTACACGCTGCGACCGAACCGGTTTTCTACAAGGAACCGAAACTAGCAGAATTAGATGCATTACTTCGAGAATAAGTTCAAAACGTCAGCGCAGCTTCTCTTCTTTTCGACACGTAAAAATCAGTTCAGCATGCTGAACTAGACGCAATACATGTTCTTTATTCTTAATTTATCTACATAATATTTGCCTGCTATAATAAGGCCACCAATATAGCCGCGAAGTAATATTCAGAAAGAGATATGAAAAGTGCACAGACAAGAATTTTTACAATCGGTAAAATTTCTTTCTCTTCTTGGACACAACTACACTTAAAGCAAACCCGTTGTTTCAAAAAATTGTACCTAAATCGTGCACAAAACTCAGTATGGGAGTACCGTATGAACTAAATTGTCAAATTCATCTGCAACATTTTTATGTGACTACTGGCATATTTCAGATTTTATTCCGAAAAAAAATTTATATGTTTTTCAGTCAAATAATAAAAGTCAAAAAATGACTTTTATTTTTCAATCAAACAATAAAAGCATTTTCTTTGACTTTTATTTTCTTCAGTCAGATATTTAACTCGCTTCTTAGAGAATTTTTCATTTTGGGGTATTACTGAAAGAAACTTACAGTAAAATTTATGGGGAAAATGGAAGATAAAAAACGTGTTATGTCTGGCAAATAAGTGCGTATTGCTTCCTGCTGAAAATATTTAATAAACAAACACTAAAAATCTAGACAATTTTGCATTGAAAAAAACTTTTCAATTTATAGACTTTTTTTCATTATATCAAGAATTTTTTTCATTATTTTCATCTATGGAATTCTTTTTTTCTTCGCCAATATACATGTTAATTAATATATTAGCCTTGTGTATGGATGTGTTGTTGTATGTATGTGGTTCCGAAAATGCTTCCTTGTTATAATGTCAGATGGCTCCACTTACTTAGTGGCTGGTATCGGGCTGGTGGCTTGAACTGCTCAGCCAGTTAACTTTTCTGGTGGCAGCTTGACTGATGTTGACTTTGTGATCGTGTGTAAAAATTCGGAAAGATAATTTTATTTTAAACTGTGAGTGAACTACAAAACACGCAATCTAGAGGAGCTTCGCATACAGGAATTGAAAGTGGAGTTGGGGAAGCAGTCGACAGGACCAAAGAATGTTCTAGTCGAGCGACTTAGGCAAGCCTTGATATAGGAAGAAAAGAATCCTTCAACATTTGTTTTTGAAGAAGAAGCTGAAGCTGAGTAAAGCCTGCGATGAATATAGAACAGCTTTTGGATACCTTAATGACCAAAATGGAGCTTTCAGCCCTGCAGATGAAGAATGCTCTTGAGGAACAAAAGCAATCTCTCTTGGAGGAACAAAAGAATGCTCTTGAGGAACAAAAGCAAACTTTCTTGGAGGAACAAAAGAATGTTAAGGAGGATCGAAAGAATTCTCTGCAAACATGTTTAGAAGAGCAAAAGAATTCTATGGAATCCCGTTAAGGTGAGCAGAAGAATGCTCTTGAGGAACAAAAGAATGCTTTTGAGGAACAAAAGAATTCTCTAGAAGCGCGTTTGGACGAATAAAAGAATTCTCTTGAAAGCCGTTGGGATGAATAAAAGAGTTCTTTGCCAAATTGTCTCGAGACCTGTTTGGAGGAAAAGAAGAATTTTCTTACAATTCATTAGACGAACAAAATGTAAAAATTGAAGGAATCCAGCAGGAAGTGCTGGAAGTTCAACAACAAGTGTCGGAAGTGCAACAAAATTTTGCGGAGAAACTTGACAACTTTAAAGCAGATTTGGAGAGAATAAAGCATCGGCAACCTCGGCACAAAGGAACTGAAATATCCGGTGCAGGAAGAATGAAACCTCCAATATTTGATGGACAAACTTCGTAGCATATTTTCAAGAGAAAATTCGAGGCACCTTTCGAAGTAAATGGATGGAATTATGCAGACAAAGCTACAGCTCTGGTAATAACACTTCGAGGTCCTGCGTTATAGCTATTACAAACTATATCGATTGAAAGGCAACGTGATTACACTTCAGTAGTACAGGCGATAGAATTACGTTATAGAGATGAGCACATGCAGCAAGTATATCGCCTGCAATTACGCAACAGGATTCAAGAGCATGGCGAGACACTACAACAACTGCAGGCTGATGTGGAAAGATTAGCGCATCTTTCATACTCTAGCATAAATTCTGATTTCCTTAATGAAGTGGCAACAGAAGCATTTGTGAACGCTATTGCAGACCAAAATTTAAAAATAAGGCTAAGGCTAGCAGGAAAGAAGTCAACAGCAGAAGTGCTAGCCTATGCATTAGCGTATGAATCTGCTACACAAGCTTCTCGGAGTACAGTACGAGTGAGAGAAATCTCGATGGAGGAATGTACCTGCAACAGAATGCAGTCATCGCAAAGCACTCCTTCACGTGGAATTCTTCGATGCTGGAATTATAATAGACCAAGACACCTCCAAAGGGACTGCAGAAAACGCCGACGAATGGAAGCGCTAGGAGAAGGGCAAAGATATCGAGGAAGCACACTTGCAGCAGAATGCCGTCATTGGAGAACAATCCATCGCGTGGTCCCCTTCGAAGCTGGAAATGTAGTAGACTGGGTCACCTTAAAAACGACTATATAAAACGAGGACGAATGCAATCAACAGAAGAAGAAGGGATAAGAATGCGAGCTAGAGAGCGAGTTATTCGTTGAGAGACAAGACTGCAACCTCATGAATTGAAATCCCACGCCGTAAAGGACGTATCCACGGAAATGCAGAAGCCTCTTCAAAACGTCCATACAATCCTGAATGGAAACATTGTGGACGGATGGAAGAATAATATGACGATGACGAAAGTCGAAAGAAGGAAGGAAAGAAATCCAAAGACGATGATGACTACGATTATAACAGTAAAAAGAGAAGGGAAAGAAATCCAAGGACGAGGAGGATGGAAGAAAGCAAAAAACTGATGAAGGATGCTGATAATGATGGTAAGGGTATCATGAAGATCGGAAAAGGTGAAAAGAAAGAGTTTGACGACGATGATAATAAGAATCGCAAAGGCGGCAATGACAAGGATGACAACGGCGATAAAAAGGGTAAGAAAATTGAGGACAGAGGAATCAAAGACAATGATGATGAAGGTGATAAGGGACAAAAGAAAAATGAACGCATGGAAGACTGTTTCAACAGAACATTAATCGAATATCTCAGGAAGGTAGTCAACTATAATCAGCGCAATTGGGATCGACATATTCCTATATTTCTAATGGCTTATATATCAGCTATTTACAACATGACCGCAAAAAGCCCACCTAATTGCATATGCAGAAAGAAAATGCGCAATCCTAGTGACCTCAAATTTGGTATACCAGACAGCGATTCGGTGATGTGCACGAGTCCATGAAACGTTACCAAAACACTGGGAGGGACCGTATGCAGTTAAAACTAAAATTAATAACATGATATACAAGAATCAGGGCGGTACAAGATGTAAAAGGAAAATCGTTCATCTAGATCGATTGGGTCAATACGGAGAGCATCAAGACCGTGGACCATCTCTTGCTCGGGACGAACAATTTTTAAGAAGGGGGCATTGTTACGCGCCACAAAGTGATACAAGCGACATCTATTGGAAATGGAAACAATTTTAGGTTAGTGACATCCTAGTAAACTTTGGCATCGGGGAACGGAATATTCAGGAAGGTTCTAGAATAATTTGTAGAGTATAAATACGGCGCTAATCACATCCAGGAGGTGTTGTCTTATTTGAGACAGTGAAGTGAACGAAGTAAACTATTTGGATTGCGATAATTAGAAGTAGAGTACTAGCCATAACTATAAAGAGTTGTTTTGATAATTATTTGTGAATTTGTGAGAGTAAACAGTAAAGTTAAATAAAGAAAGAACTTTTGAATTATATCCGAAATATTGTGTTTTAAATAACGAACCAAGGCCCAGCTCGTAACACTATATAAAAAAAAACAAGGAATTACTTGAAAGAACTACATCCAATTCCGATAGAAATAAATACTTTTTAAAGTTCAGAATGACGCCAGTTTGAATCAAATTATTGGGGCTCGGTGATTTATAGAATCAAAGCGCAGCATGCATCGAGAGAATAACCTGCCTCCGTTAGACAGCAAAACATTTGGGTAAACAACGAACACTGTCAATTGACATTAAATATTACACCGCAACGCGTGATTTTTAATCATTTTGGAGTAATAAATAAGATTGTTTGTGTTAAATTAAATATAAAAGAATAATAATAAAAACCAATCAATTAAAAATGAATCCGTCTTTTGTCACATACACATTGAGTTGTAAATTTTAACATAATGTAGTTTCGATTTTAATCAATAAGGATACTTTTTAATACCTACCAGAAATATTATCTGCTCATCTCTGAAAAATAAGTGGAAGATTAAACGGAGTTTTTAAGTAAAAAGTATTAAAATTAAATATTAAAATTATAAAATGTTAATGCATTAGTTTCAATAACTAAAACTTGATTTCTAATCCTTAATTTATTTAATATCTTAGTAGATAATATTTAGGAAAGATTAAAATTTAAAGTGCGAAATATTGCTTCAATCCATAAGATATTATAAAAAAATTATCCGCAAATTTTTGACCGTGTAAAAAACTCTATCGAAGGCCTTCGGTTTGGTATGGAAACATTGCATGTATTTATTATATAAACAAGTATATAGGCTGGTGAGAACAGAGTGGATTATTTTTCCACCGCAAAATAATAAAAGAGTGGCAGTAGAGTTTGCAGCTTTTTGATATTTTTCGCCATAGCGTTCACTTTTCAGTAAATGTTTGTGAAAATAATTTTTTTATTTCCGTCAACATTCTACGGTTTAATATCTAAGTTGGACTAAATTTCAAGTTTGAAACTATCGAGCCTCATACACATTATCTTGAAAGTTCACAATAAAATTTAATCTACGAAGATAATGCTTATATTAAAAAAATGCATTCCATACATTTACGCAATTCTTTGAATGTATGTTTTCGAGGTACATTATAAAAAGTTAATACAATCCACATACAATCGCTAAACGGTACAATAGTAATTAAGACTCAACTACAATTTAAGTACTTATACGTAAGTAATGTTATTTATGTAAAGCGAACGCGCCCTATAAAATTAACAACGTTCACAAATTAACTGTAACTCGTCGGAAGGGAAGTTTCGTTAAGTTTAAATGCCAAATTGCAGTGCGGTAAGAATCGCTCGTTCCGTAAGAAAGCGAATGTCAAGCAATTAAATTAATGCTATATTATTAAATGTGCAATGTTAAAATTAAAAAGGAATAAAAATGGTACTGTGAATTAATAGAAAGGGCAAATCTTCCATTAAGGGGAGGTTACCGTTCATGACAATGAAAAATTCTATTTTTTTTTACATAATTATCATCCTTAAAGTGTTAAGAACACGTGGGTAAAAGAATATTTTCATATCTAAAGTATTTTAGATTTCATAGCCTGTTGAGGACGGAACCGTCTGCCGGCTGGAAAACAGTTAGCTGAGGCGCTCGGAGAGCGCTTTCTGGGGAGACCTTTTCTAGCTCCCTGAGGTACCCTATTACATATCGGGAAACCGTTAACCTTCAAATTCAGCACAATCTGTTTTTGGAGGAAGTAGACGGGCTTCTATATAGTACTGGAATAGCTGAAGTAAGTTGTCAAAGATTTTTAATAACCTTAGACTTTATACAAGTTTTTCTGGGAATAGCACATTTTTCAGTCCGCGGGGCGCTCCACAGCTTGAACAGATGAACCGATGCCCAATTGAAAGGAAATTCAATTTGCGAGGCCATCAGGAAGTGATTTTTGTCAAAAATTGATTTAGGAATAGTTTTGCGTCCGTTAAAGCAAGAAAACACACGGCAACCAAATATATTTCTTTTCTAAATGCTGGCATTTTCTTATTCAGAGGTTTTTTCGAAAACGAAAACCGGTAAGGCCCTCAAATTTAATCTAGTTTAATCATTTTCAATCCTATTTATTTCGAATGAACTGGCAGAGCTGTGGAGCGCGCCGCGCAGGCCAAAACACTCCGTGCACGGTTTTGTTTGATGGAAGCTGCAGCCGCCATATTGAGTATTTTTGTTTTTTTTTATAAATAAAATTGGAACTTACTCTCCATTGATAGAAGAATAAAATTCGTTAAAACCCATTTCCAAAAGTATTTATTTTATGTATAATATAATAAAATTTTCAACATCATGGTTCTCGACGGAAACCACCCCTTAAATCAAATTCAATTTGTTAATTTTTTCACTTTTACCACTTTTTAAAATTGAACACATTAAATATCAAGATAATAACCCTTAGGGAATGTGATATCTATTTAGGCTAAATATATCAATTTTACGTAAGTAAACCTCGGGTCTCGTTCAAAATTGTAAGTTCTTTATTTCAATTTTAGTTGAGTCTTTACTCGCATAAATATCGTATGTTAGTCATAAGGTGTACGTACTATCGGTTGTATCGACTCTTGTAGTTTTTATCGTCATGCGATAGTACTGCAGTTGATTATCACAAGTTATGGTAAACGGGAAGCTTACACACATTGTACAACCATATTTCCACCTGTTACCTACTACAGTTGAGATGGTAAGTTCCAAGTGTTTAGCTCAAATGATCTTAGTCCATAACAAACAATTCTTTGCAAATATCCTCTTGCTCCAAAAATTTTATTTGCAAATGGAATTCATAAGCCACTCAATGTAGGTCGCAATAATAAAGAGAATTTTGGTGAAAGATTTAAATGTTAAAAACCGACAGAGCTTTCGCTTACACCCACATCGAAGACTATATATCCTAATCTAGACAAAATATGCTGCTGTTGCTGTTGTTAAAATATATGCACATGCTATATATGTATGTATGCCAACTTTTAAATTCTCTCTTTTATTTTTATTTGCCAGGAACAGGAACAAGAACAAGAAGAAAAAAACAAAAGTGAGGAGGAAGATTCTGAACAAGTCTCATACAATGACCAGCCGTTCTATTCACACAAGCTGTCAAATGGTGTCTACCATGAGGAACTACCTCCAAGAGCCCAACAACTAGTCGGTCAAACTCGGCCATCAAATGACCCTACGTAAGTATAAAAAGTATCCTTCGTACTCCCCGGGAAGTCCCGTATATCTATGGACTTTCCCCTCTGAATTCTTTTCAGTGTGGAAATTACACATGTTTTTTCAGAAAAACACTAACCAGAATTGACGTGACAGATACCCGAGGTAATCAATCAAAACTTTTCTAATCTCAGTCGGTCACAAATATTTTTTCCTATCCATTCAAACTGCGTGGAATAAGACCAAGAAATAATGATGAACAGTGTATGTGTATAGCACTAATGATTTACCAATAGTACCACCCTTCGCATCGGTTTTCCGTTCATCAGAACATTTGATGTTTTCCGATCCGTAACCACCACCTTAAAAATTTCGAGAGTACCGCCACCATCCCTTTATCGTTTCTTGTTTCTTAAGTCCAAGTGCTGAATTTACTGGAACCTACCATTAGCCAGACATGACTCAATTTATACTTTCGTTCCACTCAATCCATTGTTGCGGCAGGGTAGCCCACCATCCCTCCACCTGAGTGTATTTATTGGAATCCGTGGATGGCGTGAATAATTAATGGATTAAACTTTACGAACAAAAAAGAACAAAAAACATATAGTCGTCCACCTTCACACACCTCTCACATGTAACTAATGTTTGTATTACCAACGGGGTGAGGTAGAATAAAATCAGGAAAAGGGTACAATCTTCCTCCGCCTTTCGTGCCTCCTCTTCCTTCCCCTCATTTAGCATTTTCAATATACTCAACTTTTGGGGGATTTCCGTGTTAATTAGCCGTAGTGTAAGCAATACACTTGCCTCTCCCTGAGTAAACTAATTAAACCTCCATGGATAGACAAGTGTATGGGGCACAAGTTATTTGACCTTGTTAAGGGCCGTAACGAGGATGTCGTATGTCGGTGGCTGAGGTTGAAAATTACAGGTTAAACTAACTGGACAGGGGTTGTAGCTTTAAATGCTTCAGTTAATTCGAAAATATTTTTAACAGAGCTATACAGATTCTGCAAATCTTGAAAATTCATCGTCGTATGAAGGCTTAATGTGATTGAAAAGGGCACAAAGGTGGATCACTCTTGAAGCTACATCGACGGGCGCATAAAAACTTTAATTTTATATCTACCCTTTGTTTGCGTTGAATCTGGACTTGGATTTATGTGATGAAGCAGAAAAGTTCCGTTGCATCAAGTTTGGATACCAATGGTGTGAGAGGATTTCCGTTATTTGTGGGTATAACTAGGGCGCAAGTTTAAAATTCGTAAAAAGTATGGCTTACCTAATAGCAGCAACAACTAATTTTAGCCAACCAAGTTTGGGCTTCGTGTTTTAAATGACAATCCGGTACCATCAGCTTAATAGAGTCCGATGTTATTCGCCCCAATCGCAGGTATTCCGTACTTCACCAGCAAGTCTACGGAGCAGACATAATTAGCCCTTAATCTATTGACACTGTGTCATCAATCGGGCTACCGATTTGTGTCTTTGTCGTAAATTCTCTACAGATTCTCGACTAGTGCACACTGACTTTGAAGTTTGAAGCAATGTTGATCGGAAGCGACCAACAATGGAATGCAATAGTTCTGACAGGCTCGAAAACCAGGCGCATGTTGGTTGGTATTTTGCTGAATATCTATCTACTTTCATGGAGTGGTAGCTATTTAACTATGAATATTGGGGCGGTGCATTCGGCTTTTAGGTGCACCAGCAATAGTAGTTCCTAGTGACTGTACCAGGCGAAGTGCTCCGCAAGGTGCTGACAGTAAATCTAGCCGCGCTATTCTGAAGGTATTTCTCGATAAAGGCATAGTGAAAAGATCTTTATGGAAATATTTAGACTCGCACGGCGGCATTCTCTACAGTATAAAATTGATTCCAATTGTCAGCGATAAACATTTTCTAATATTAAAGATCGACATATTACCAGCGAATCAGATTCTTCTGGATTGTGTGTGTAGTCAATCTGTGCTTGAATAATACATATTGCTAAATAGTAGCGGGTCGATGTTTAGATGCCTGTAGTGGTGTTAACGAGTTTTGCATATTTTTAAGTCTCCCAACGTATTTTGACAACCCTTTCCAAGGTTTTTCTCTATAGATTGTACCACGCTAATCCTCTGAGCACTGTGCCTATAGATGGATTAAGTCATAAACTTGTCTCAGCATGTTCAAGTGTCTTCTGGAAGACCGGAAGAGAAGTATTTATAGTGATAATGAACACCAGTGTTTTTAAAGACGATTCTAGAGCTTCCTCTTTGAATACAGTTTTTCAATTGCTCTGACCGTAACATCATCATATTATGGAGCAATAGTCGACTATGCTGGCAGTCGAAACAAGTCACAAAGGTGGAAGTTAAATATCTTAGGGCAATTAGGATTGCGGTAAGTTGAGCATTCGAGCTCATATAACTACGACCCGCCAGCCACAGCTAACTCAGGCAATGACATTAATTTTACGACGTATGTTCATTCCCACATCAATATTCTTCCAATAGAATCCCATTCCATTGATAAGGCTCCCATAGGACGGCTTTGTGAAAAGGATAAGGTATATCATTAGCTGCCATCGGTAGAATATCTACCTTCAAAATGGCGCTTATCATGATTTCAAGGCTGTAACATTGTTCATATAAGTATGTGGCGCAGAAGACTAAACTCATATGCAATTCTCATTTCAGGATGAATCTAATTGTTATTAAGGAGTAATCTCAGGGCCGCAGTTGCCGCCTCCTTTCTAATGTGAATTGATGCGAGGTGTATATTAAGAATAACGTCAAGCGTCCGAGAATCAGAAGAATTAAAATTGAAAGTAAACTGCGGGGAACACATTTGTTGCATCGTTTCAATGCATTTTGCAAGGATTGGAATAATCCGTGGCACTAGATCACACTCAGAGCCGGATTGGGAGGACGGGTGATCAGGCGCTAGCCCAATGCGATGGTGGTCTCCGCGTTAGGCGCGACCATACGTATTTACCATGTACTCTGGACGAACGTTGCGGCTGCTATGGGAGGAGAGTTAGCAGTTACAGATTCTCAGAAATGTCCCACAACTTATAAACACTTACAGGACACGGACCCAAGATAGCTTGTGGGTGTTGTCAAGATAGGATTATGTATGCAAAATTTAGCATTCTCGAGGCATTTCCAGTGTTACTAACACAATACGGTAATACTGTCAGCACGGGCCACAAAAGTAAAACTCCGTCGTCCGGAAGTACCATTTAACAATAAATTTGTGAATGTTGCTGCCAGGGTGAAAGCTTAACAGAACTAAAGAAAATATCCAAATATTAGAAAAAGTCTGAATTTTTCCACAGTTGGTAAAGCAGTGGCATTATTTTTGTTATCAAATTGGGCCATATAAGTAAGTGAAGGAGCGATTAATCTCCAAGCGGTTACAAAAATTTACAAAAACAAAAATTAAGGAACAACGGGTTAAGGGATTCACTGCTTTCCTTAGTTCCTTCACACAGAGCCATAACGACTCGCTTTGAGGCCTGAGGCAAACGTATAAATTTGCACCCCAGATCTATGAAATTCCCAACATATTATTATTTAACTTTACCTATCCTGACCTGGTCTATCAGCTGGCTGAGCAAAGTTGAGCACCAATTGATCATGAGAAGAATAGTAAATAATAGTTATTGCACATAAACATTATATTAGTCGATATTCATTTTTGCTAGTAACATATTTAAAAACATTGAGTTGAATAAATTTAATAGAAATATTTGAAGAATTTTATGGATGCACTTTTCTATGATTTTTCTCCGTAAACTAGTTTATAATATTCTCGAAATTCGTAAAGCTTGTTATTTCTTTTACAGTTTTCAAAAACCAAAATTTTACCCTAGATGAAATGATAGGGTACACTAAGTTTGTCATTCAATTTTTAACACATCGAAATGGATGTCTGCCCGTCCGCACGATAACTTGAGAGCGCGTTCACTTAGAGATCTAAAATTTTGCACACGAGATTTTTGAAAAAAAAAGTAAAGTTTAGTTTGAAAATAAGTCGAATCGGGCCTTCATTGGGTTGCCATATAAAAATTTCGTTCTTTACTGTATATTTGGACAGTGCCTGACAACACGTCAACGTAAAGAGCTAAAATTGTGTGCAGAGATTTAGGGCAGCCATACAAAAATTTCGTTTTTCACTGCATATTTGAACACTGCCTGAGAACGCGACACTGTAGAGAACTGAAACTTTGTACACGGTATTTTTATTGTAATACTAAATAAACCTTCATAAATGGACTAAATCGACCAACCGCTTCTTGGTGCTGCCATATATAAAATTTTGGTTTTTACGTATACTGTAAAAATGATCAGTCCTAGACGTTTTTCTTGTACTGGAAAGTTCTTCAGAACATAAAATCTGTCTGACCAACATTCAAACTGGCACAGAGAGGTGACCTTATGAAATTACATCCGGGAATTCATTTAGAGCATCATAAGAATTGGTTTTATGCCAATTCTAGCTTTTTTTTTTCTTGTTTTTGATTAACTTAAATTTGCGGAAATTCGTTCACATGAAATCATCGTCACTAGCTGTACTGTTCCGTTAGTAGAACGTACACGCAAATTTGATTAAGTGACTGAAATGAATGCACTGGTAAATTTGGATCAAGATCAGTGGTCTATTTTCTAACAACAAATCAACACTGTTCACTTTCTTTTACTTTCAAGAAACTTCTGCCCTTATTTTTTAGAATTTTCAACAATTAAGATCAGATTATGGTTAAAAGTTTCAGGTCAACGATTCAAACGTATGGGGAAACACACTTACAGAATTGTTAGTAATAGATATATAAATAGATATTCAATATATATGGTTAATATAGAGCAAAGTTAGAATAACTTAATTTCAAAACACTAACACACTTACTTAGCTTAAATATCTTGAGCAATCGTATTAAGACAGGGTTATAGAAACTGTTGGGTCAGAGATCAACACACACTAGAAAACGCACTATTTGACACCGATTTATGATGTACAATTTTCAGAGATAGATATGTTGAGACTAAACTCTGTACATAAGTTTGGGTCTGAGATTTTTGTATCACACTGAAAACACTTATTAGCACTAAGTTTTAATATAAGATCGTCAAAAAATGTAATAAGATATATGCGTAAAATAGATATGCACACGAAATGTATAATATATATATATAGAAGTCAAAATATATTCAAATAGATATATGAATAAGTATTAAAATGTTACCGATCTAAAACTTGGTACTTGAGGAATTGGCTGTGAGCTAATGTTAAGCCCTTTGTTCTTGGTTAGAACAATTCTTTATTTCCGTCGAGAACACAAATAAAGTGTTAATGTTAGTAATATTATCGCAGTCGAGACCCCAGATAATGTTCATTAAGTCAGTCGAGACCCGGCTTAAAGATTTATCTTAAGTTCAGTCGAGACCCGAAATAAGATAGTTTAATTTCCATCGTGGCCAGAAATTAATGTTTATTAGTAATTAATATATCAGTCGATACCCGATATAAATGTTAGTCCTTAACTAGCCAACTTACCCCAAGCGATGCCAAGTACAAAAAGAGATCGAGTTCAGTCAGCATGTCGTTTATGTAGCCCTTGCTTGCACACGACACCACTGATAGAGTAGCAGCGGCGCATGATTACAAGAACTGGCAATGCAGCTATGCTCTTACGGTACTAGCGATAAAATTTGCCTAGCAACGAACAAAAATGCATAGCAACAAGAAATTTAGAGCTGCACATGCTGCTGTGTTAAATTAATTATATTTGCAAAAAAATATTCTCTCTATCACGTTGCGAAGAAATTCCCGTTGAATGGTAGTTGTAATGATGATATTGATAGAGTTGCAAATTGATCGGCTTGATCTGCTTGTATTTGTGCCATACATTGTAGGCTACATGACAACACATGCTTTTGTTAGATAGGATTCTTAGAGCCTATAGTCGTCAATTGATTCAAGCAAATCAAAAAACGGCTAAGAAGATCGACAGAAAGCAATCCAAACTATTCGGAAACTTGCTCCAACATTTTGTACCTCCACGTCAGTTAAAATAAAAGTACATCAATCGATTCAAAAATTGGTGTACGAAGCTTTTGTTTTATGCCAATACTGGGGTCATCATCTTATGATTCAAGACGATCGAGTCGCTCCTTGTTTCTTGCTCTTGTTTATTTAACGTTTGCTGGTATATCCATATCTTCAGCACATTTTGTAGCAATGGCAAAAATATTTCTCGCATATCAGTATAATCAACCAACAAACCTCAGCCTTGATAAGCGGGTAAATTCAAATCGAGAACAAAAAATTTATTTAATTAAATAGTTCTATTATTCAAAATAATTTATATTTGTCAAAGGCAAACGTTGTTAATATTATTATCTTTTTCGCCTGCAATTTTTTTTCAACGGGCTGCGCCCCTCCGCCTCACTTACGTCACTATTGTCAAGGGTCAGCTTCACTAGTAAAATTATTGTTCTCAAGGATACTGTTTCAACAGAGAAACCCTGTTTTAGTTTTAATTTTAAGGGTGAAAGGGCCAACCACTCTTACACATATTTTATGCATATATATTTCCTGTATAAATTTCTTGCTTCTTCTTCTTTATTAAATTTAAATGAAACTATGAAAGAAAAACCAATTTTATATATCAGTTTTGATTTGGTATTTACCATGGAATCTACCATTCAAAGAAAATGTTGTCTTGCTGTTCTTTGTGCTCCGTTCAGTAGGAAATTAGCCTAATATTTCGTGTTATTTGCATCTTAGAAAAGGTCTGTTTTAAAGACCCTTATGGCTGATTTGTCGTCATTTACCCGGGCCGGTTTAAAGACTCAGTCCGGTCCTGATTACACTACACATTCATCGCGTGAAATTGTGAATGTTGATCTCAAACATGAGTCGCCGCGTTGCCTATTGCTTTTCGGTACATAATGATTGTACACAATAGTTCGTGAATATTTCACCGTGTCTCTTAGTTCTAATCCAAGCAAGTGATATGAAACCAATTTTAAGTGGACCATTGTCTGTATGCTAGTCAAGTCCATTTTTTTCCATATTGAACTTTGACCGCTCCATATGATACCATACGTCCATACCCATGTAAATCGGATACATGCCTCGGGGATAAGTCAAATACATGATAGTATCAAGATGCATGCTCTTCGGGAGGCCCACAATGACACACGGGCCCTTCCCGTGTTAATACCAAGAGGCGCAAGTTCCAGTATAACGTACCGACAACCTCATATATTTCGCCTATAGACTATGATTGTCTTTATATTATATAACATTTTAAGGGTAACAGATAGTCTCCTTGGGGTTTAAATAATAGATTTATTTCCAACTACACATATCCAGGACCTTCTGAAAATGTTCGGAAACCTAGTTCAAGGGCCGCGAAATTTTACAATAATTTTGCTGTCAGCGTAGCCTTGCCCAAAGTTGTACTTCCTGGTCACACGCCCACAGTAAAGCATCAAATGATGGGGGCAGAAAACTCTGGTGCCAGTTTTCTCAATCCTCTCAAGCTGACTGCTATGAATAGCATCCATAATAGTAGATTAGTAACAGTTTTAGTAATTATAACTAGACATTTTTAGCTGAAGTGTAGTGAAGTGGTGAGGCTAGAGTGTTTTCGAAGAATAAAATAAAGAAAAAATAGTTTCAATTACTAAATGTATACCGAAGACCTGCATATATTCCGACTGAAGCCTTCCATCCTTTATTTTCACCAGTCAGTCTACATAGCGACAAATACGAATGTCCTGAAAAAATATCACGAAAATCGAAAATGTCTATCGATAGTTGTGCGAATACCTTTCCATCTATCTCTCGACTTGCATCCAGAACTACGCCCATAGATAGCTAGGTATTGCTCGAGATAATATTTTCTGAACTCAATTCATGGTCAGTACGGAAAAATTCTACAATCGAGGAGCTAACACATGGATTCGATGTTTTGCGAGATTTATGTAGTCACCCTGTCTTCGAAGAAAAGTTTTTAAATTCGATTCCTGCAGATTTCCAAATATGAGCGGGGGCTTTTTACACATATGCAAAACTCGTAAATAGTGCTTTTATGATGATAGCAAAAGATAAAATGAGCATTTCCTGGAAGACGAAGGTCTGCAAATGTCATGCCTTTCGAAGAGGATTAGAGAATGTTGGTTGGATGACTCCATATATGTAAATGAATCGACATTTTGTTTTCAATGTCATATGCAAGTTTGGTGGAGCATAAATATTTTTTCAGTAAATTATTTCAAACGTTTAAGAGTATTAAAAATAATCTTTTCTTCTCTCAAATTGCAGGTACATCAAAGAGACCGAATGGGGGCCATGCAGTATAACATGTGGGGAAGGCATTCGACGGAAATTGTACAAATGTAAATTTTTTTTAGAATATTCCAAGACGATTGCCGCGGTAAATGACTCACTGTGCGAAGGACCAAAACCTCAGGATGAAGTTGAACGATGTGTCAAAAAACCTTGCTCTCTTGCATTTGGCTATGATGAAACGTATCCTCGGGATTCTATTAAGGTGGGAGTATCGGAGCCGGGAAAGACATACGTATGGCGAGAACAGGGTTATACCAGTTGTAGTGCATCATGTCCTGGGTGGAGTCGAGGAACTTATTATAAATTGTGTACGTGAGGACAACGGAAAAGTTGTGTCCCCGTTCCTATGCTCCCCGGAGACTAAACCTGAAGCAAGAGTCCGTACATGCAATGATCGCCCATGTCCTCCACGATGGAATTATTCCGATTATACGCCATGCTCTAAATCCTGTGTATCGGGATAAAAACTAGAGAGGTGCAGTGCATACATGAAGTTACAAGGGGTGGTGAAAATACTATGGTTGTACCGAATAATATGTGCCCCCAACCTCCACCAGCGGATCGACAATATTGTAACGTTCTTGATTGTCCTGTCAGGTGGGAAGTTTCAGAATGGTCCAAGTGTTCCAATCTTGTGGATTTGGGTTTAAGCAAAGGCGAGTCGAATGCAAGCAAATAATGGCACAAGAGCATCAAATTGAAAGGCCAGAATCCATGTGCCCAAGTGCCCGTCCAGCCGATAAAAAACCGTGTAATGTGAAACCCTGTCCACCTGAAGATCCAGACCAGCGATTGCGATAAATAATTCCACGTACATTCAGCATGATCCGAAGAAGAATAAAATTACTTTAAAATTGGTGGGGCCGCTGAGGTGTTCTTCGGTATACAGGTGAAAGTCCAGTGCCCCGTGAAAAGGTATAATCGCACGAAAATTAGGTGGAGTAAGAACCACCAGCCTCTGGCGAAGTCTAGGAAATTTAAGATATCGCAAAAAGGTGCTCTTAGGATAGTAGATATTACGTTTAGGGATGCTGGTGTGTATACGTGCCATGCAGGATTAAGTACAGCTGAAATAAATATTGACGTTAAGGCAAAACCCGGAGGGATTCAACCGGATGAATTTGAGAGGAATCATGATGGGTCTGGTGGGTAATTTTGTTGTATCTTTTAACTAATTTTACAAAGTTTATTGTTTATTAAATCTTCTCCTTTTTCTGTATTATTACTAGATCGATCCGTTCGGGAACGTAGTGGAACAGAATTTTTACCGGCGTCTGATATGACTTCGGATAAAGGGTAAGCTAACAAAGTTCGTTTTTAGTTTACCATTACTATAATATTTAGAGATTCGTAAATAAGAATCAGTTTCAATTCGCAAACCACAAAAAATTCTTCTTGCAATATTTGCATGGGCTTCCCCGTAAAAAAATATCAGTGTGACGCTTTTCTGATAACTCATCTCAATTTTCGACCCTCACGTGATAGCCCGTTCATGTCATTATTACAATTACGCCTCATACTCCTCTCATTTTGGTCCATCGTATGACGATAAAGCCGAGATGTGATGAATACCTATGAAAATTATTGGTGATTGTTTGGAGATGATTTGCTATTTAGGGACCCCTGAGATGATGCAAAGTTCATCCTGTATTTATGTTGCTGCAAATTTTGATGGTAATTCACTTTTAGCGCGGTTGAGAAGATGACCGTTTATCCAAACCTTGTTTTCTCTATACTTTGATGATGAAACGATGACTCTTTTGCATGTACGTCATCTCAAGTTTGTATCTCATCACTAGACATAAGACGACCTAAAAATATATTTCACCAAAATTCTATTAGGTCTGGATCCTTATTTGAACTGTCGAGATGTGAGTCATAGGTATACTTCAAACCTGAAAATTGAAGTCCTTTTAGTGAATTAACCACCCCCCCCCTCACGAAATACTATACCACAGTTTCACTGTGTCGAATATCCTTTACATGAACTGTTGTATTCAAATTTCGAGAATGAACTGTATTCCATTAGCGCCCATTTAAATGGTTTGCTATGTAACGCAAGCTTCAGCGATGCAATCGCTTTCTGCAAACAGCTAAATTCATCAATTTGCAGTGTCCTCTCTCCTAAGAATCGAACTATTTCCATCTTCAATGGGTAGATCCGAACACGCCGACTGCCATTATTTTAAATCTAGTCATGAGGTTGGCAACTATTCGTGACGAATTTTTGTGGCAAGCAGCTTAAATTTTGGTTGCAATAGCTTTAAAATATTACATCTGCAATATTCAGGGTGATTCACTAGCGGGGTTCAATTAATTTTTATCTGAAACAAATACCTGATTCAAACGGAATTGAATTAAAATCAAGCACTCAATATTATCATTCATGACTATGAATGTTAACTGTCATAATTCGCATTATAATTCCAAAATTTTTTCTTCAAGTTTGTTAAAACCTATTTAGCCTAGCGCAGGTACCTATCAGTGTAACAACGGTTAACAAAACTTACCATCTGCATTCTCTGAAAACCATGCATCAGCTTTGTCCCCTATCCCAATTTTGTCGACATGACTGCATTAAAATTTTCCAGTTCTTGGATGCTTTTGCCTTCCAATCTTGACATGGTCTGAGGTGTATATTTCCAGATATATTGTCCATTTTCCCAGATAATCTCATAAATTTTTGCAAAAAAAGATCAATTTGAAGTTAATTCTGTGAAATTCCGTTTTTATCTTTACAGGTTTTCTGGGGGAAGGAAAATGCAGCGAGAACGTATGAAAGACAGAAATGGACAAAAGCTAGATGGGTTGCAACATGCCGATAGTAGTATTATGGAGGATGAGGTAAGCCTGACTACAAAAAATTATTGTTAACTCTTTATCAAAAAATCGTATCTGAAGAGGGACTCTATTGAAGTACTCATGTGCACATATTAAGGGTTGTAATATAGGAGTCGGGTGGGTCTGAGGTTGAATTACAGAGAAAATTCTTTAGCTGTGATACAAAAGGATAACAAGCGGAAAAATTTATATTATGAATTGTGTTGGGCAGTTTTTGTGAGACCAGTTCAGAGTTCATTCCGACTAGAAAATTTTGTTGACCCAGTGCGTGGTTTACAACTTAGTCATGATATGAGTTTTGAACTCCTTTATGCAGCTGTAGTTGTTCATTCTTGTTTTTCTTTTCTTTTATGTCGCAGAAGATCATCATTGAAAGCAAAACGATTTTTTGCGTTATTTTGAATTTTGAGGAATGCTATTTAATTACAAATGCCAACTAAAACAGAACACTATTGAGTCCTCTCATATGATGCATCAGATTATCAGGTTATTTAACAAGTGGTCCTGGTTGTATGGAAGTGATCACTTGTCAAGGATTAACTGTTGGCTGAGTACTTTTGTACTTATTGGGAAAGTGAAAAGGTTATTCATCGAAATTATTATTGAGTAGTAAAGCAGCAAAAAAAATTCGAAAACAGTCACCAGAAACATACCTATATACGTAAATAGCTATAAATGGTTTTAGTAACATTATAATAGAAAAAAAGGGAAACCGGAACTATTTTGGCTTCTATACGGCCAAAAGAAACAATATTCGTCAACATAACTTAGCACTTAATGGTGTCATCCAAGTTGTATGTGCTATGATTTCAACATATGTCTGCTATTAAGCAACATACATATATGTATACATCATCCTAACATAATGTCACCTTAAAAATTCAACTACATTAGGTCAGCTCGTTCAGGAATTTCGGAATTCCCTGGCACTAATACCAGTGGCACCGTTCAAGCTCAGACTTACGAACTAAAAAAGATTTAAAATGAAACTAAGCTCCAGTATCTTGCCCTAGGCGGTGCGTACTAAGACGCAATGCTCGAAACATTATAACTACTTTATTCCATGTGCGCTGATATCCAAATGATTATCAAGCATAGTCGGTTTTTAATAGTTCAGGAAGACTGAAAGAGGATTGGGCGAATTAACTGTGAGAACAAACAGGAAATCCACACTATTATTATGGTAAGGATCTTGATTTAAATTTATTGTCTGCATTGTCATCGTTGAACGATTTATGCGCGGCATAATTTGCGGAGGGTTATTTTGAAGATTCGGCGGGTTTAGGTGTCCCCGCATGCCCGGGCCCGCCCTCCTCTATCTTTTCATACAACGAATGCAATTGGATTTTAGATATCCTGCAGTATAAGCGTCTTAGGTATCCCGGGGTGCATATTTTGCCTCATCTGTTGAAGTACCTCGGTCTCACGCATTGGTTCTCTCAACTTTAGTGCTTCTACTTCTAATCGAAAATCACTAAATTTTTCTCTATGTTTCTGGTTCCAGTTTTCTATTAAACTGTTGATATCGTAATCACTCAAATTATCCTCAAACTCTATCCTCAGGTAATAGCAAATCGGATGCCAGTTCGCCCTGTGAAATTTTCTGCAGAACTGCCAATACCGCGTGGCAGCTCGCCTGCTTTAAAGTTGCTGGTCTCGATTCTAAACAGGAAATCATCTATCGCTAAACCTGTAGGAGATCCATCAAAGCATATTTGCCAATTTGCAGCTCGGTTCCCACTTCCTCGTCGCGGTGAGTTATGTGGCTGTGTAAGAAAGTTCTGTTGAGCAGGTGGTGGAGGATACTGTAATGAATGAGGAACCTGTTGTAGATGAAGCTCTACTCGTTCGAAAGGAATATGATCATCCGGGATTGCTGGAATTTGATTAGCACCGCTAAAATCAGAATGTATTGGACGTCTTGTATAGGACCAGGCCTGATTATCATGATTTTGATAAGGCAAATTTGAGAAAAGATGATAAAGGTCGTGTTGCGGATTTTGCCTTACGGAAAGATCAGTACCTGCCAAACCGCGAGAATTTTAGAGCGAGGTTATTTTGTCTGGCCAGAGATAAGTTTTGTTTAAGACCAACTTGTTCTCTACAAAAAGTCGTGTTCTAACTAATACCGAGAAATGGACGTTTTCGGCTTTTTGGCTTACGTGTGTGCAACTTGAGCGCTTAGCGGAGAACGTGATTGTGACATTAAGATCGGTTGTGACCTTAGTTGTGAATCTGTACATTTTGCAGACATTTTTTAAATTGCACCAGTATACGTGGTTCGAGTATGATTAGGGATGACGCTACTAGTAGCTGCAGCCGCCCCATATTCAGATATGATCGCACTGTAACTGACAACGGCCAGAGTACTTATAAATATTATTTTGATCTGAAGTAATCATGTCTCTTGTGAAGAGACGCAACAATGTATATTCAGTCAAAGCCGCACATTCAGATGCTGCGACCGACTTAATTCCTTCTTCATGGAAATCTTGAACAGGCGCTTCTATTGCTCTACCCTGTGGCTCTGTCGGAATTACCATATCCTTCGCTTTTGCGACTAATCCTTTTCTCACTGGCGCCAAGGTCCCAGTAAAGGATTCCAGCAACTTCAAATGGAGCTAATTAGGAGTGTGCTCAGCTCTACTCAAAAGGTGACGACGTCCTATTATATGGACGTAATTTCGCTCCTATTAATTTGATGTTGTTCTTAGTAGCAATGCGTTGCCTGACACAATTTCCCTTCCGCTACTATGTCTGATATAGGCGGGAACGCAGTCGGCCTTGGAATTACACATTTTTGGAAAAAGGAAGGATTGGTCCCGATTTCTCAATTTTTTCATTCTGATCTCGTAATCCAGTTCATCTCGATTTAGAATCAGATGATGATAATTTCTTTAAAATTTTTCATAAAAATCGAACTTAAGTTTCGAATTTCGATAGTCGAAAGATGTGAATTCAAAAGGATGCCCATTTGTCGAAATTTTTTATTCACCAGTTTGGAATAATTCAAGGGGGGCACATATTGTCTAACTATGACGACTTGATAAGGAAGCATATGCATTTATACCAAAATTTCCTAACAAATTACCTTTCATCTAAGATCGATAATTCTAAAAGTGTATCAACAAATATTTCCGATGGACATTTTAAAAGTTCAAAGAATTTATCGTCTTCTTTCTTCTTTCACAAAAGTCCATTTTCTGGATATAGCATAAAAGCTACTGGATTTGGCGATTATTTAAAATTTATTTTATCGCTGCAAATATTGTACAATTAGAATGCAAATATTTCTAATTTGTACATTTTTACAAAGAAATCAAACAAACAATAGTTATACAAAACTGAATTCCTAGATTCCGAAACATGATCCAACATTCTGAGACTGTTCGTATAATTTATCAGGCCGGAAATGAGCACCCAGCGCGCCTAGGCAGTTAACAGGGTCCCATGGCGCTTTTTGTTAAAAATAATTAAATAGGTAACACAAAAATGTTACCATTGTTACCAAAGTTCGTTGCGTGTAAGCATGCGTTTAGATTGCCATCTGACGAACTTTCTTCTCTGCAAAGGAACGGATTGCCTCACTATATTCCACAGACTGCATTATTTCCGACTCTATGTACAGCACAAAGAGTGAATTGAACCTGATCTCCTCTGTGGTGGATTCTAAATAGTTTGTCACTCGTTTTAGCGTTGCACACGATCATTTTGCCAAAAAGTTTAACCCTGGTGTACACAACAACATCCGCAGTGCTCTTTCAACATTTGGATAAATGTGCAAAAATCATTTTTTCGGGATGTACTTGTACTTGTATAACTCCAGGGCCGATAATTGTTTCCCACGTGTAGTCTCAGCGGACGAAAAATGAGTTCGCAGGTGCACACATTTGTTATACAAAGTCCCGTCTAAATCTCCTAGGTAGGACACTTTTAATTTTCGGGCGCCCTCGTGGATAACTTGAAATTCCAACCTATATAGCTCCATGAGGAAGTAAAGCTTTTTACTCAAGTTATCGCAAACAGAACCACGTCTTTGTAGTTCTGAAATCGGCCAGTCGATAATGACGTTTGAAACAGGAACTCTGAATTTAGGTGGATAGTGCGGCTTCGATCTCGTTTCCTTTTACTTCATCAATTGAGAATTTGTCACCCCCAAAATTGTCCACTCTGCTCTGCATATTGGTAATCTCCCCCCTTTATGCAGGAACAATCAAGTGAATTAATTTTGGTTTTTAATGTCCGGTGTTGCATGTCTTCCATGTATACCATTTCGGTCCCTGGTGGGGCCCCCTACATCGTTGGGCTCCTAGCCAACAGCCTAGTTTATCTAGGGAAAAGTTTGCAGTTTTACTCGATAACAGTGGGTATTAAAGAAAATTTTCACATAAGTCATAATAAGCATTAGCACATAAAAATGGGGATCTAAGGACCTTTATAACACTTGGCAAGTCAAGAAAAAGTTATATAATAAAGTTAATATGGGTGTATGCAAGTAACACCTGTATATACTGTGTTATGTAAAAACAAAAACTAATTGCGAATTAAGAATTGTAAACTACTTTAGTAATGGGCAAGGTGTTGTAAGTGGGCAATGTAAACACTAAAAATAATCGCGTATCTATAAGTGTCAAATGACTTGTCACCCATATGAAATGATGATCTACATATATCATACTTATGGCAAAATGATGTGGAAATCCAACGTAAACGTTTTATTTAATATCGCGGTAAGAATTCTAATTGAAAAAACAATAGGAATAACAGTCTTATTAGTAGCAACCAATGGACGTCAATAAGTACACTGTAAAAAATAATAGGGACTATTCCCTAAATTTAAGACACTTTTTTACTTAAAAATAAATGCAATTTTGTCCGATATAAAGGGAAAATCAGTAAAATTTCCCCAAATCAATGAAACAATGAATTTGGGGTATTTGGCACTTGAAAACCTATAAAGTACGTAAAATTCCCGAAATAATAGCTCTTTTGGATATAAGAAAGAGAACATTCATTAAATTAGGTATTATGCTGCATTTTTAATGGAAAAATATTTCCGTATATATAATTCACACATTGTTTTTGAAAACAAGTCATATATTGCTTTTCAATATTTTGTTTGAGCGTGCCCAGCGCACTAACATAGCTTCCGTACTACTTAGTAGTATGGCCCGTAAGAAATGAGCTATTCAGCTCATTCTTATGTTTCTTCAAGGGGGTGATGCTACCACTTCTTCCCTACATTATAGGGAATATTCCCTAAATTATAGGGGGGAAAAACAGAAATTCCCTACATTTGAGGGAGAAAAACCTATGTACATTTTAGGGATAAAAACCTAATCTACGTTTTCCAAGGTGGAGCTTTCCCTAATCTTATCGACAAATACCTAACCTTTGTCGCACAAACTGTTGCCACTCGCTTTAGGGAATTATTTTTTACTGTGTATTTAGTTCCCTTCTATGAGTCAATAAATACTTAAATGCTGACGAATTAATTTTTAGCATATTCTTAAAGGATCACAGGCTAATAGCCTCCAAATCTCATTTACACGAGAGATGAATTCCTTAATGTAGGCAACTGCACTAGATCTATATAATTGGATATCATCAGGATACAGATACAGATTAGAATTTAACTTGAACAAATATATCATTTATAAACATAGAACATTACAAAGACCCAAGAATGGATACCTGAGGTACACCAGACACCACTAGAAGAGTGTAGGACTGGCAGCTGTTTGCAAATACTGCTTGTTGCTCAAATAGTCATAAATAATGTAAACACATAAAAAAAGGAACAAAGTTCAAAAATTTAAGATAAAAATTCAATGAGAAAATAGTGAGCACAACAAAGAAAGAAAACTTTCTTAGCAGATTATGAGTAGAAAAATGGAATGTAAATTCTTAAAAATTAAAAAACTCAATAAATCAAAGGACGTAATTCCATCATTACTAAATAACTATATAAAGGTAACAGCTATTGAGAACTACCAGGTAACTTAATTAGGTTATCCATAGAAGAAACAATAACCTTAGCGGGATGATTCTAAGAAAAACGACATAGACACATCCAGATCAGGTGTAAACACAGCTAATTCAGGCAGAACATGTTTAATTTAAAAACGGTTTTATTTAGGAACTTGTTGTGGTAGTCCAGATTTTAATTTTTTTTCAGATATATGTATGTAGAACATTTTGCCTTTTCTTACTGTGTCCTGTCCAGTAAACATACATATATTATCAGTTATCATGTCTGCTATCCTTCTTGTTATTTTTAATTTCTGCGTTTCTCACTTATATTGTAGCTAAACTAAGAAATTTTTTTCCGTTTTTAAAATTTCCTTCCGTCCACAGTCTCAACTAAATCAACCACCACAAGATGGAGTTCCACATCCTGCAGCGAGTAGTTCTGGCAGCCGTACAATAACAGTCCCAAAGATGCCGGGCTTTCAGGAACTATTGTCCAGTTTACAGGTGAGAGATGCGGATGTTGTAAAAAATCTTTGGATAAACTCAAAACGATTTTTGGTTTCACACAATTTTCTTTAATTTTCTTTGTTGGGAACCCATCATTCGCTCTGTTTTTTTTCATTTATGTTTACACTTAACGTGGCGTTATTCACTGAATGTTTTTCGTCATTTGTTTTATTTGTTTAGTTTTTCTTATTGCTGTTGGTTTTCTATGTCTGATCTTTTCGCACATGATCACAATTTAAATTTAATTTTTTTGTGAATTTTTCTTTACGTGTTTCACCTTTTCTGAATTTTTCTCTTCAGATTCCGCACATTGCTTTTTTCTTTATTTTTAGCTGATTACTTTTGATTTAAAATCAGCAAAAGCCCATATTCGTACTGCTCATAGTAGGGAATTCGATTGCATTTTATGAATTCATCCCAAGTAAGATTTTCAGTGTTTTTTTTTTACAAAAAAAGAAAAGAAGAAGAAAAACACAAATGCATGTAACTTTTCAGTTTGATGGCTTTTTGCACAAATTTGACAGTTTTAACTATAGTTAGTAGATAATACGCATTCTAACCAATGTATTGTATTGACAAACATTTTCTTACTTCTAATTTTGCTCAAAAGCATTTGCTTTCTGGTTTGAATAGAATAAAAGAATTTTATAAGGGCATTCGCAAGATATTTCATAATACGAATGTTATTCTTTCTTTAAAAAATTATCGCAGCAGAATATAATTTTTTTTTTAACTATTTCATAGAACTGATTCCATTTATTTTCGAATTATATGGATACATTACGTTAACAACGTCTTATATCTGTATAAGTGTATTCAGATGGCTTTTCCAATTCATTTGGAAAGTTCGGAGGATGAAATCAGCGAGCAGCTATCAATGCAAACAAGATAATATTTTGAAAAGAATTTCGGTCCGATATTTTCTATTAAATTCATTGTTTTAACTTTAAGTACTTACACATAACAATTTTGTTGTTGTAATGCACTTGTAATTCCTAATTTTGCTTTTACTATTCTATTCTATAAATTCATAAGCACGGAAATGTTAAATCAATGGAAAAAACAAAAGATGCTTCTTTTACATGATTTAGTCATTTTGTTGGCTGGTACAATGAAAAAGAACACACCCTTCGCGCTCCTTAATGCAATGCACTATACCCAAGAAATATTCTCCTCAATCCTCTTCTGATTTCAGGCCTATAATCATTACATGCTTTTTATCGAAAGTGCTGGAGAGCTGATGAATAAGCTAATAATTGAGCATCTGAATTCCTCCAAAGCAAATGACAATCTGGCCTTCGTCATCACCATAACTGATGCGAAACTGCAGTACTACGAGTGTCCATTGATATCACAGCTGTTACATACCAGAAAAGTTATATAACCTTGTGTAGATAATTTTGTTCTTTACTTGATGAAGCGTTTCCATGTTTTTGTTGTTGAGGCGCTGTTAAATGAAAGGACAGATCAGCGATTTTTAATGATAGAGGTAAGAACCTGAATACCTTAAAAATCCACCAAGTTCGAGTTAAAACCTCAATGTCTGATACTGGTATATCTCAACAAGAGCTGATGAACTCATTACGTGATATGTTAGTCATGTTGGAGCTGAAGAGCTCAATATCTGGTAAATGAAAATACCTTGAGAGTTACTGGTTAAACTCTGGTACTTTATTACCAGGATTTAAACCTTATAAAAGTGCTTACTTCGCTTAACCTAATAAAAAGTCTATTCCCATGAGAAACATTTTGTATTACAAACATTACACTGGGGAACAGTGATTCTGCTGCACGGGGTTTGAGAGCCTATCTAGAGTAATTTTAGTGCGCTAAACACGAAAATAATATCAGATTTCTGTTAAATTGGCTCCAGTTTTTGAGATAAGAACAACCTACTTATAGTACTCGTAACATAAGGATGTAAAACACACATTAAATATATATTGAGACCTTTATTTTCAAATTGAAATTGCGTTGTAAATGGTATTTTTTATAGCAGAAATTACATGAAAATAGACAATACAAAAATAATTAGAAAAACGTTTTCGGTATGACCATCTACTGTATTTATGGCCAGGATAGTCCGTTTGTAAGGTCCACCAATAGTCCGCAATCATATGGCTGTCCCATCGTCCTTGGTACCTTTCCTCCATTATCCTCATATCCATGTGGTACCGCTCTCATTGTTCTTCACTGTAATCGCCTAGGTTGTCCGGTAATTTGTTCAAACGGCTATTTAAAAAATGTAGTAGTTTGACCCTAATTTTAGCTCCCAATTTTCCAAAAATTTTCAAGCATTTTGGCGACTATTTTGAGAATTGCTCTGCTTTTTGGTTCCCTCAAAAATTGTTGATAACTGGTACAAAACTTTCCCAGGCATCAGATTCTATCTGAGTCATGTGCCTTGTAAAATTACAATCCTTTATAAGGGTACGGATTTGTGAAACATCAATTATCCCTGCTTTTAATATTTCCATATTATGGCCAGGAAATGTATAGCAAATATATTTAAAATGATCGTCACTCCTATTTAAAGCTTTGGGGAACTGTTTCGTTAGTCCAAGCCTAATATGAAGTGGTGGAAGAAGGATTTTCTTACGGTCTACTAATGGTTCATGAATGTTGTTAGCTTTCCCATAATCATAGTTTTCTTTCAGCGGCCATTCCTTTCTCCTCCAGTGTTCTTGCACGACTGTCCCAAAGACAGAGGAAACGGGATATTTGGTGAATCCACTTTGCTGACCTAATAAAAAACTCACCATATTTGAATCGACAAACGGATGTTGAACAAACGAAATGTTTTTCTAAAACAAATTTAATATTTGCATATTCCTCCTTAAGTTTTGTTGAGTGGCCTATCGGTATCGAACCAAATTTGTTACCATTATGCAGTTACACACATTTCAAACTCCTTTCTGAACTGTCCATGAACAGCCGCCACTCCTCTGGCCGATATCCCGACAGACCTAAAAATTTTTAGAGTACAGGAACATTCTTACAATAAGCCAGATCATCTTCTTCAATAAAGTAAGGAAGAATTGTTTCCTCTCTAATTCGGTAAGATGTTATTTTTCGCCTGGCTGAAGGCAATGTTTTTCCTAAAGGCTGGAGGCACGAAGTTCAGCTGATTTCTTTGATAAATTTAAATCGCGGATCAAGTCATTGAGCTCACCTAGAGAGAAATCCTGAAGTGTACAACTGAATTCTTCAAATTTACTTTCACTGTTGCTTTCATTTTGAAGATTCATCAGAGGCTTCCGTTGATAAGGTAGTATACTATATCGGTACTGTGTGTGGTATTGGTGCTTTAGCCGATTGTATATTAGGATAAACTCACATGCGCTTTTTGTACCCGTTCATACCTTTCACAATTACTGAACATCAGTAGCAATCATCAAAATGATTCCTTGGGCTCATTTCACGTCATCGGTACTCCAAATTTAAGTCCCTTGCGTTCTCCATTCATCCAGTGTCGGAGACACTCCACACAAGCTTTACATACTTTATGCGGCACCCAATATTTATCTTACTGCCTAAGCTGTTTTCCAAAATATGCTTGGTAAGCTTGTTTTACGAAATCGTTAAGGTTTCTTCGATGTATTTGTTGACAATATTTACCACATATTTAGCAAAAGCTGTCGGGATCGTTAACATAAATTTTCTGTAAAAATTCATGTTTTCCAAATTCAAAAAAAAAAAAACAATTGTAAGATGATTCAAACATTTTCTTGATTGCGATCTACCGCATAGCTAACATGAACCCATGATTCCAAATCAAACTGCCTTGAGTTTACCTTCCGACACCTAATTTACTCTCAGCCTGCCTTACAATAAACCCAACCGATATCCCGGAATATTTAAAATATTTAAGTACAGGTTTTTATTTTGGCGTAGGTCTTTGATACACTTTATACTTCAGTTGTCCATAACACAAAAACTATATGTTTCGCGATGACGATGATTATCTCAGCTTGTTGAGCGATGGCAATCTGTATTCTTGTTTTTTGTTTGGCAATATTGGGGTATAGGGACTTAATGGAATTGGGAAGTAGCGGAATGTTAGACATTAACTTGCTGTGGGATGATGGCAGTCCGTTGCTAATTATCCTTACCCTATTGTATTTTACTCTAACTATACTGCAGCAGCTAAATTTTAACCGGACAAATATATCATCTAATCTGGAAACTATTCTAGATCTGCCCTTAATGCATTTTCCCGAGAGCTGCAGCTATTTTGAACTGTCGGTTTATGATATTTCCATTTACATATACTTGGCTGTATAGCAACCTACACTGTCGGTTTATCGCCGAGTCGTCAAGAAGGCTTCCCAACCTTGAAGATATTTAAGGGTTCCATAAAGATCGTGCCAGGTGGGATTTCTTGAGAACTAGAGCCAACCTAAATAAATTAACTACACGTCGGGTATCTACAATGATAGTGTATACTAAAATCACTGCCCAAGCTAATGCTGCAGAAAAAAATTGTTTTTTTTTTGTTCCTCAGTGTTATTAGTAGGTACTTGTGAAAAATTGCTTACCTTCCGTCATATTGCCCATTTGTATCGCAAAAATGTAATCAATAAAATCGTTTAAATGCTTACATTGCATTTCTTTTCTATTGAAAGAGTGCTAAGTGTAATGACACACAGTCATCGGTATCGTCATTAGACAATTATTTTCAATGTTCGCTGGGTAATACACTTTATGCTAAATGGTTATCAGTCCACCCCGTTTGTACAAACATCTGGTGTCCTGCATGGTACCATTCTTGGTCCTTATATATTCCTCAACTACATTAATGACCTACCCCTCCAAGTAAGAAGTGAATGTCTTTTATACGCAGATGATGCAAAAAATTTTAAAGTTATTGAGACAGAAGAGGACTGCATGTCTTTACAGAGAGATGTTCTTGTTTTAGAGAACTGGAGCAAGGTTAATTTTTTACCGTTGAATATATCCAAGTGTAAAACCCTAACTTTTTCTAGAAAAACAAATACCATACATTACCATTACAAAATTGCTGATATATGTCTTAACCGTGTTACTGAATTGAAAGACCTAGGTGTTATATTCGACCAGAAACTATTATTTCAGTCACACATCTACTGGATTACTTCCAAAGCTTTTAGATTACTTGGGTTCTTATTCCGAATTTGTAAATCTTTTAAATCTTCATCCTCTTTTATTACCCTATACAATTCCTTAATAAGAAGTCACCTCGAATACGCATGCACTATCTGGAATCCTTTTTATGGTGTGTATATATAACAGATTGAATCTGTGCAGAGGAAATTTACTAGAATTCTACAATACAAAATGGATGGATGTTATCTAAATTATTTTTCTCGACTTGACAAATTTGGTATCTCTACCCTCGAAAAGCGGCGCCTTTTCCTAGATGAAATCTTCTTGTATAAGATAATACATAACCATATTCGTTGCCCTGGATTATTAAGCAGCATTAATTTTGTTAATCCAACTAGAGTTACCCGTTCACATTTAACTTTCCAGATCCCTACTGCCAGAACCAATCTGCGTTATAAATCTCTTACTTATACGATTCAGAAAATCTTAATGACCTACTAAACGATGAAACGATGTTGACATCCTCAGTCTTACCCTCTACTCATTTAAAACTGTTATCAGAAATGAAATTGAGACTCCGCAATCTGAGTAAGCATTATATAATAATAACTCAATACCAAGAATCATTGTATATTCCCCTTCCATCAAATTTCCTTAGCTTTCATTATTTAATTTTAATCTTTTTACCTTTAATTATTCCCTGTTATCTTGAATTTTTGATAGTACCTAATTCGTCTAATTTTCAATAGCTGTTAATAATAACTTTATATTTAATTCTACTTATCTATATAGCATCTGGCTTTGTTAATTAAAATTTGTTATTGTTTTAAATCTTCTTCTGCAACTCTTATGCATATTACTTTTGTATTAAGATCCCTGTAGCTTTTAATTGTGACCAGTCTGTAAGCTATCGCTGTAAATTTTTGAATAAATAAATAAATAAATCACGGGGCAACTGTGACTAGTGATGATCATGATGATCATATTAATTTTACAACTTTTACTCTGATTCACTTAGCATATTTTTATCAATGGATCGTAGAATGGCGCGTACCAATTCCGAACATATTTCCTTATTTATTTTCTTGTCATGTTTACTGTCATGTTATTGAGGTATACTTTGCATATGCATTTATTATCAAGATATGTAGATATGCTTTACCCTTGGTACAGCTCGATTTTTCGAAAGCTTTTGACAGTGTTAATTTTATAATATTGCTTCGGACGCTCATTGCTGCTTTGGTTTCACTCCTTCCGGTATATCTCTTATGCGGGAACTTCGGGCCGATGAAGGCAAATGGTAAAAATGGATGCTAATACTGCCCGCTCCCTCCCTATTCACTCTTGCGTTCCCAAGTGATCAAAACTGGGCCCTTTGATATTTAGTTTTCATATAACCTTTCCCTGACAACTTAACGGTCTAGCAGACCTGTTAGCTTGTTTGAGGACTATATTTAAGGCTGAATCCTGATAAGTTCCAAGATATGGTACTTCAAATTGCACTTTCAGCGGGTATGATTCACCTCTGGTAGTCTGGGCTGGTACAGTTTTACCTTTGGTACCAACAGTTAAAAATGTATAAAATTCTGGAACAACATCAAGTTATAAGTTAAGGTAAGGTTTATGGTGAATTTCGCACTCCGCTTATTTATTGTCTTTTGAATTCAGATCAAAATTAATCAAAATTCTAATTTAACCTTTCTTTACTTTTGGCAGTTTGATTTACCCCCTAGACTCGAAAGCGTTTGTCTTCGTAAGATGGAAGTTGCCCTTTATGATTTTATTCGCCTCATTTATGGACTTCGTAGTTTCCACCATGTTTCACCTTACCACACAAATTTGCTAGATTACTCAATACGTCTTGAATTATAATTCTTATTTTCAGTGTCCTGTAATTAATTTTTATTTTTTTATTTTTCATTTTTCTGTCTATATTATTAGCAGTATAATTATTTTCTTATTTCGGGTTTTAGCTTAATTTTAGGAGGCTTTTGATTTTTAATTCATGCTACCTAAATGTAAAAAGACTGATAAATCTTGTAAACTTTTTCAGTCAAATGAATAATAATAATAATTATAATAAATACTCAAAAGTAACAAACTGTAGTTAATATGTGTATAGTAGTTTTTTGCAATTCTCCATAGTTACATGCCCTTGATGGCTGCCACCTAATTGAACAGATTGTCCAAGCAGCTATGATTCATCCTTATACGGTCAGTTTGCACATAGATTTCTTGTCAGGTCTTGTAACTGAAGCAGTTGGAGCAGTATTTATTTCACCTTAGATGGGAAGAGCTCTAGAGAAATTTAAATACTCAATGGTAGCCAATTTTCCGAGATTTTTAAGCATAGTTTCTGTATAAGAAAAAGTGCAAAAATTCAAAGAGAGTTCTATTTTGGCTACATAATGTGACAGGTACATGAAGCATTGGTCTTTTTAAATTTCATATAAAAAACATAGGAGTTACCTTTATATATGTTGATTCATAAAATATAAGAAAGAATAATCCTTAATCCACTTAATACATACATAATGAGACACTTTATCCTCCTCCCCCAACACTGCACCGCCACCATAAACCTTGAACATGTTTACCTATTTTAACCACATCCTGTCAAGGATTATCCTCGCCATCTAAGACTACCTACTCGTATACAATAATTACATAAATAAATGAATGGTGACATCCAGAATATTAGAAACCCGTCTATTAATATTTTCATGTATGAATGAGCTTTCAATCACGGATTATTAGCTACAGGGACGCAAAGTGATATTTTTCCAATCAGCTATAATTTTTCTCAGCCCATATTAATTGAACAGGTAGAAAGATTGAAAATTGGGGTACACGAAAATCATTCACCTGTTCTATACATGTATGAGTCTACCACCTTGGAGAGTTATGCAGCATTGAAGAAGCAAAAGGTACGGGGAAGGGATTTGCAATTCGCTGTTTTTTCTTTATGGCTCTAAGCTGTTCCCGGAAGATATTTCAATTTTTCACAGCTTGATGAGATCGCAGTGGATTTATATATTCTATGAATAGTACGGAGAATCATTCTATTTGATTCGTTCGTTCGTTAGTAAAAGAGCCATCGGTGAAATTTCATTTTAGTTGCTAGTTGTTTGTCTGAGAAGAGGTACGGCTACAGACTAATATATATAATATAATACTGATGACTGAGATAAAAAGAAAATACGACCGACTAGTTTACTGACTGAAAACAAGATGGCTTATTGTATTGAGACTACTGAGAATGCTACTGCTCGTACCAATACCCTACCACATTAAAGATCGTTACTCTAATTCATGTACATGTGGATTTCAGTAATTCAAAACAACACACTAGTAAGAACTTCCAGATCACAGAAACCTTCGTCGAGGAATGTGAAACAATTTGAAGTCTCGTTTTTCTAGCAGGTAAGTCTTTTATACTTGGACCACATTTTTGGAGACTCAATTTTCCTTGTTTTTTGTTTTATGGTTTGAGTTCTAATTATTAAAACCGTCTACTGAATCCTAATCATCGTTGTCCTCGTACCTAAATATGCAATTGGATTAATCGCTGGTTTAAAATATTGACTTCAACTTCAATTTTCAAATTTCCACTTGAAATAGGATTTTCAACTTTCACTATTTGGTGCAAATTCATATACCTACCCCTGTACGAAAATTGAAATTTAACTTACAAAACTGCATACTACTCCCACCTCATCTCATGTATGAAGCATTTAAGGTAAAGTGGATTAATTTCAGTACAGTTTAATTCAAAATTTGATTTATATACTTATACTTATCTAATCTGGGGTAATTTTTAAATTGCTTTTAGATACCGTGTGTAAAAAAAAATTATATTCTCAAGAAATAGGGTCTTATTCCAGAGCTCGATTCGATAAAGAAACTTGTTAAGATCGTCAACTTCAGATTACAAAACTGGATGTCGATTCTTACCAATCGAAAATGCACTATAAAACATTTTGGTCGATCAACTGTCATAAAAGCGGTTCTCTTAACATTAAAATAAAAGAACGTTTGTAAGAAGGGTTTTTATCCTTAATATAGTTTAAAAAACAAATCTCTACAATTTTTCATAAACCCTTAGAAATTATCAATTAATGAAATCTTGGTCCAAAATTATGACAGAAAAGCAGTGTCATACCGATTTAATAAAAGGTTACCTGAATGAAGTCAATTACAAATAAACGGAAATGTCTTATGGGAACTTTTGAAACAGGTGGCGGTTTTAAGCAGTTATCACTTTCACCTTTGTTGAAAAAGTAATTGAACTTTTAGCCATTCTACAGTAAAATGGATGAAAAACGTTCAATCTCATCTTCAATAGAAACGAGCGTAACAGATGCATCTACTCAATTCTCCACCAGATTAATGATTTGCCAAGTGCTACTGTCATGTTACCTTCAGATTCTTTATGCGCTCGATCCAGTTCAAGATTCAAGAATGTTCAAAGTCAAATGAATTCGAAGCCCCATCGAATGAATCGAGCTGTAGAATTAGGCTCCTTATCGGAGAACAATGTTTTCCCAATGAAGCCTGAACGCCTGGTTTCTGAAGCCACAATTCCATTGTTTGAAAGCTTAATTATATAAAACATATTGTTGCGAGCATGGTCTTCGGTTCGTTATTCCAAACACAATATTTCAAATATAATTCAGCAGTCCTTCTTATGTCACTTTAATTTTCCTTTTTATCATCACATCTTTAATTATCACTACCAATGTACTTCAACTTATCGCAATCCAATACTTGCTTCAATTTACTCGATTTTACTTGTATTCGCTAGACTGGCTAAGATAACACTAGCCCCTGGCGGTAATACGCGCTGTATTTATACTCTACAAATTGCCCAGAACCTTCCCGATGATTCCATTCCAGAAATATTGCTTCTCCGAACGTAAATCTGTTCACTGTCCGAACCAATAGATGTCACTTGTCCTTTTGTATTGCACGTAACAATATTTTACGTATACTACGTACCTAATCAATACGTTTAGAAACCTTTTTCAATCCCCCTTTAAATATCTGTTGGTACATTCCTAATGAATAAGTTTTGACGGAGCTTTGACGCCAACCATGAAAAGTTCCATTGCAACTCTCCCTCCTATAATGCACTTATCTCCAGTAAATATGAATATCTATATACATTCTACCTACATGTATGTATGCATACGAAAAGGATTTCATTTATCTTAAAGACCGCCCGCAGTAATTGTTTAACATTTCCTGAAAACATTTTCTATTGTCAACGTTTTTCGATGGAGTGGATTCTCATGTTGCCACGTTCATTACGGACATATTTCCAATTATTCAGAAAAACGTCCAAATGCGCACTAAGCCAGCAGAATACTTTTAGCAAACGTTAAACGCCATTAATCAAAACGTTGCGATAATTTTTTTATCTCTCCGACTCTTCATGTGTTCCACTTAAAAGGTCCGACAACTTTCATCAAGCACATAGACTAGACATATTCCAGACGTTTTTCCCCAGTCGTTAATCGTCTTCTTTATTCCGTGGTAATTTGGTGAAAACAAAACAAATAGTATTTTTAGATTTCTGACATTTTCCAACTGTATTGGGAATGTCATTTCGCTCCGTGACGTAAATAACCTTCACATAAATATGAGTTAATTAAGTCAGAAACTAATGCAAAATAAACGTGCATTGTCCTCGATGGAAGGCATTCAATTTCCAAGACTCATCTTATAAAAGTCATCCCCAGTTTGCCTGCAGTTATTTTCAGAATGGAAGAACACATGATTTGGAACGCCCGATACCACCGCCTCATGCAGCGTAACAAAACTCCACCAATTTGTCGATTTGATTTAGAAGCGACAACTGTTGCATGACCCCGTTGTAAATGGCTCGAAGCATCACTTCAAGTCTGCCAGAAAAACGTGACGAATTTGAATCAATGAAGTTTTCTTTGTCTTTGCTGGTCCATCTACAGGACATGAAGGGGGAAAAGTAAAGATCACTCCGTTGTTGATTTGACACGAAGATTGTTGCCATTTTTTTAAAATAAAGGCATTTCCCGGCGACATTGCTCACGCAATAAATTCAGAATAGGATTTATCCCTTTCGGTGTTTATTTTTGTTGGTTTATCGTGTGGAGTTAATTTTGTTTCACTATGAAGTATGTGTATGAGAGTGGTGCTTTTATGCTTGAAATTTGCTTGACTACTATCAATCTTCTTGATCGGTATGTGTACTTTTATTTGTGGCATCTATTTATCATTGACTCTTCGAATCAGGACTCATTATATTATAGGATTACCAAATCTCCAGCACTTATAAGTCTGACTACCGAATCTGAATTATGTAATGCGCTGCATATAAAGCCTTGCTTGTAGTATCCTTAATCCTACAAAATACTGTAGTATATGTTACTTGCGTTCGGCGCTTAAGCTAAATGTCAAACTTATTCGACAAGTCTGACGAAACTACTTTCCCGCATGTTCCTTCGATTTATCCTTTGAGATAGCGGATGTATTGGAGAGTATTCGTGAAATTATTTATCAAATATTGGAGTTATTTCAGTAACGTGCAATAGTTCTTTGAGTAAGGTTTAGGATATTTTAGATTGTGTGGTCTGCATGTCATTATATGTATTATAGCAGGTGCTTTGCAGTTTGCTAGATTTCCTCACGTCTGTGACTATAGTGTCTGCAGAATCCTATTCAGCGACAATGTCACACCAGAAGCTGAGTTAAAAGTTATAAATGTTTTGGATTAATTTATTTCAGCCGTCTTTTTTCGTCCATTTGAATTCGGCTTGATTTGTTAGCCATTCCAATATCCTTTTTTCTTCTGACGTAGTCAGAGTCACACAGAAGGGTAAAGGATACATAAATGTCATCATCTATCCTCTTCTGAGCAGCCGATGTCTACGTTTCGTACTCATAAGACGGACCCTCTTGTGTTGCACCATATAATTGTGCTCTATTCCCTGATATATGTTAGACTCATCTGCATCTCTATATGAATTCAGAGGTTTGTTTGCTTCCCAATTTATGCTCTCTGGAAGTTGCACTTTGGAGCTATTTTGACCGTTAAGAAGAAGATGTGATAATTTTATATGCCTATTACCAATGCCTATTACGACTCCTTTTTTGAACTGTGAAAATTATAAACATTGAAGCCGGGCTTGTTTTTGTATAAGCAGATGCAGAGGTAATAATAGGATTATTATCACTTCCCAGGCATTAATCAAGTCTCCATCTTTGGCTAGGCAATCGGCAATATCAACGTCATTTGACACAATAGTTTTCGCTGATTTTCCTGTAGTGAGTTCAATTCATCTCTTATCTTTTCTTGGAATTTAGGTGCTTAGTAATAAAAACTTGACAGATATGCTTAGATCAATTAAATAATAATCTAAAGAATGATCAGAGTCCAAGCACACGCGGCACGGCAAGCTGGAAAAAAACTGAATACCTAGTTGTCTAGTCAATGTATATCTCATATTGGATGGATGAAGTGTAAAGAGGTTAAGAACCCTAATTATTCTATAGACCTTAGGCCACAAGAAGGTCCATTTTCACCTTCCAGACTTATAAGGTACTGCTCATACCTAAATCTCAGTCGCATGCTCTGGTAAAGGTTAGGATTCACCCCATCTATCTTGGAAGAGGAGAGGAAAGGAACCTGTATCGGCTACCGGGGAGAGGCGGACATCGATAGAGAAAATGAGTCACCGTTTTCGTTTTCTCTTCACATCCTCTGCATACAGTAGGGTTTTCATTGAGCTTGGGTTAAGTTTCTTTTATAGTTCTACCAGCGGAGTCATTTAACCAAAGACAAGTGTGGCAGCTGGCCCAGCCACGTTATTAGAGATGGGGTGTATTGTTGTTGGTGAAATCTCGACTGTGGAAGGGGAAGCCATCGAGACATTGACGTGATCTAGTGCACATAGGACGAGTACCCCTTTAGTACTTAAAATTTTCAGTGTGGTTTTGCACTCCAACACGAGTTTGGAGATTGGAAAGGCTTTAAAAAAGCATTAACGGCCCCTTCGATATGCGAGCAGTATCTATTCTCAGTATCTAAATTGAGAAAATACCTTCCCGCTTACAGGATACCATTGATTTCCGCCTTGAAAACCGTGATGTGATTTTTGATATATACTATGTCCATTTCCACATGAGGGTCCTAGCAGAAAGCGTCTGCTTCAGTGATTTCCTCCGACTTGAAACCACCTGCATAAACAACAGTGTGTGTTGTGTCAATTGTAGAAGCAGTGTAATACTGCATCTAGGATGAAAAATGGTTCCCACACTGAAATATTCAACCTGAGATCCTCCAGTCTTTACCTATAATCCCCTTTTCTTGTTTTTTTTTTAAGCCGGGTAGATCAGGACTCGCCGTTGGGGTGTATGCCGAGAGTTACCTTGAAGCCTATGGAAACTCAGAAAATAATTTCCACCAAGAACAATATTACACTTCTGACTGGCTATTTTCCTCGGTTCAAAGCACTCTCTGCTACAACGGCAGGCCGTCCTACCAACAAATAGTTTGATGTGCAGACAGTTAGTATAAATTATGTACATAGAGAACGTTCGTGTACTTTCATGCACTCAACAGTCTCATAGATTAAGTTGCTACAAAAATCACACAACCGTTGCTTACATATGTTTGGGTTATTGGACGGTAAAACTTGGGCTGCTGAGCAAATCATCTCTCACTTTTTGTGTATTTGTCAACTTGACCATCCTTTCTAATTCTCATGTGATCGGTTCGAAATAAATAGTGACCTACTTGATCCAGCGTGAAATACAATTACGGCTGATCTGTCGACTGCGACTTGATTTTAAGTCGAAGTCGACGCATAGGTGAAATTTGTAATTAAATTAAAGCTTCAACTGCTTGAAAAAACTGAAGTTGGCCGGAGCGAACACCAACTTTGCACTTTGAGCAAATTAATATATTTCTGTTGCTGCTAGTAATCCAAAAGTTGGAATCGACGTCAATTCTTTTCCCTATTTCCTCGTACGCGCCTCTAATTTTAAAACTAATATCTGAATTATATTCATCCTCGTTAATGGATTCATCATCAACTTCTAAAGTCGTCTTGTATAGATTTGCATTAATAGTGCACGCTGTTCCGGCCACACAAGTTAGTGTGGAAAGGCATTTTCTGCATTGAAATTAATACTTAGCTATCTTAGATGTGATCTATCGGATGTTAATTTTAGAAAAACACTTTTTGTTAAATTAAACAACGTGTAGTGCAGTAATAAAAACTTTACCACAAATTTCGTAATTTTTATTTTTGGTAATTAATACCAAATATTTAAAGGTTTATTTTTCAATTTGCTAGCAGCACATAGATTTTATTTATTTACTTAACTCAAAAAACATCAGATAATTATGTAATGACTTTTATTTCTGATCAAAAAAAAATAAAAATCGAAAATAATTATTATCTGTTATCAAAAAAATCAAAATCATGAAATAATAATTATTTTTGATTTTGATTTTTTTTGATCAGAGATAATAATTATTTTTGATTTTTAATTATAATAAATAATTATTATTTCATGATTTTTTTCATATTGAAAGTAATAATTACGGTCCCTGATTTAATCAAATAATTTAATAATAATTTAATAAAAAAAGAGGGATTTCATTTTAGTCATTCGAAAACAGAATATTGCAAAAACGGGATATCGTTCGCAATATATTTCCTTTTGAAACATTCACATTTTACAAAATTAAAGAAAAATTAAATAAGACTATTTTGCAATCGAGATTTTAAACAAAAACGAGACTTTGCCAACGATACTATATATGAAAAAAAGTACCTAACTCTCTTCAATAAAACCAATTTGATTGGGGTGCTATTTTGAGAGGATATTTTAAAGCTTTGGCGACTTGATATTAAATTTTTATTCCCTTTTCACCACTTGCTTTCTATATAAATATGAGACTCTTGTGCTCAAATTCCAATATTCAAATATTCGAGATAACTATGGATTCATAGTTCATAGATAGGTAACTTTGTTTTCTCAAGAGAGAAAAACGTTTTATGGAGCGTTCGATAGCTTGTTAATAAATATTCAATTCAATTCAATTCAATTTATTAAGCAATTGGCATTGTACAAATGAGAATATAAAATTCCTTTGTGTTGAACAAGTGAAAGAATACAATAACTAAAAAAAAAAAGATTTTTATACTACTTAGTAACTCAAACTTATATCTAGACTTACAAAACTACAAAGCTAAGAAAGATGAAGTAAAACAATTAATTTAAGTAGAAAGAAAACTTAAAAATAAATTATAATAAAGAATTAATCTAAGAAGGGTAATGAATTAAGGCATTGTGATTGAAGGTGGCCAATGTGCTTGACATAAGCGATCTGCGCAACGAAGCTGGCAAACATAATTTGAAAGCTTGGATGAAGAAAAGGTGTCTACTAGCAAGGTAACTAGCATTAGGAAAAATAACAGCTATTGTCCGGGTGGATCGAGTGAACGTAAGTAAGTCGAACAAATATTTGGGCTGCGCAAGTTTAATGATTTTAGCCACATATGAAATCAATCCAAGCTGCAAATAAGCTTCAAGAGTACAACCGAAGACTGCAGAAGCATGCGGTGAGACGTGATTAAATCTACGAAGGTTACATATGTACCTAATTATAGAATTAAATGTAGTTAAAGGCATCCTCCAGCAAACGGAATCAAGCCTGCCATAGATCTCACACCCATAAGTTATTAAGGGAATCTGTAGTGTGCGCACTAAATGCAATTTGGATTCAGTAGGTATGAAGAAACTTGTGGCCCAAAGCGAACTAAAGCCACCGTAAATTCTACGCATGACAAACTTAATGTGGTCGTTCCACTTCAAGGTCTTATTAAAAATTACCCCAAGATTGCGAACCGATTCAACATATGGAATTGCGCTATTATCAAGAATGATCGAAGGAAAGTACGACGTGTCAATAGAAGTCCTGTAACTAACAAAAGCTTTCCATTTCGCTGGATTAATAAGAAGATTATTTAGGATGGTCCACCGGTGGATTCTCTCGAGGTCTTCATTCAGGCAGCTAACGACATCCTCAATTAAACCAATAGGCCTTGAGAGATACGCCTGCACATCATCTGCAAGCAGATGTATCTGACAGTGCTTAGCACAGGTAAAAATATCATTTATGAACAAAGAAAAGAATAATGGACTCAGGATTGATCCCTGAGGAATCTCAGATACAACAGGAAGTGGGGATGAATACCTATCAGCTGAAAACACCATCATACATACATTATATATCAGAAAATTGTTTTTAATTGTCTTTACTCTCTGAATTCGCCTCCATAAAGTATATTTTCTACAAAAAATTCTGGTCTGTCAGAATTACTAATATTTCAAAAAGGGCGATGGTAAAACCTTAAAGATTTAAGACGATAGACTCTTGTTTTTGCATCTCCGAAGTTTCATTCATCGGCAAAAGAAGCAAATCATTTTCTTAAAATGGCAAAAATTACAGGGAAAGATTGTCGTCCTTAAAGTTTACAATCAACTTGAATTCGCTCCCATCAATAATGTCGGAACAACTAACGCTGCTCAGAAAGTAATTATTTTGTTAAAACGTTGCTCGTTCCTTAGATTCATGTTTTGCTTGTTCTCCCTGTCTAGAGGGAGTTTTCTCGGATCTGTTCGACCAGTCGTCGTTTTATTTTTTTTCCACTCCACTCGAGTTCCTGTGTGACGTTAGTTCTTTGTTTTCCTCTTCCTCCCTCTTTACTTTTTTTTCTGTTTTGATACACATACAAAAAGATTTTTTTCTTACAATTTCCTTGAATTATCGTCTGGCGTCCATTGTATATTTATTAAACATAAAGGAATTATACTTTTGCGGAAACGCTGTCCTCCGTAAAATGGAATTTTGTCCTGGGGTTTTTGCATCAATTCTGTCATGTGCACTGCACTGCACTATGGGAACCTATACATATGTGCGCGCTATTATGGAAAAATCGATGGGGGCAAACTAATTTCTTTGGCTGCCATTAGATCAATATGAGTAGAGTGGAAGGAATACTGTGGAAAACTTACCGGTGTTTGATTATTCGAGTTTCTTTTCACCATTATGGTTGTTCCTATTCAGCAAGGAATTTGTACAATTTGTTGAACTAGATGGCATCATCTTTGGCGGATACTGTTGATTTATGAGAGGAATTTATCTTTTTTTTTCGAGAATTGTTTGTGCAAAGACTGATTTTTATTTGGAATGCGCTGAAAAAGCACGTCCGCATATTTCTGAATAAGACAGATTAAAAATTGCTTCAATAATTGTTATTGATTCCCACACAACTGTTCAACAGCTCAATAAAATGTTTTTTTTTTCGTAATTGACAAATTTAAGGTGAGTAGTGAACTTTTTAATCTTAATTCTCAATTAATTCTCTTTTTTAAATATTCAAATTAGATTTATTGAATGGTATTGGTAAGATGCACAAATTTTAAAAAGAAGAAAAAGACTTAATGTTAATTTGAGTGTTTTCGCTTATTACTCATATCTTTAATAGAATTCGTTCACTTTTCTAGTATTGCTGTTCAAAATAACAATCACAATCCTTTTATAATTGCAGTCGCTAAAATTAAAATATAAACTAAAATACTTATTTATTATCTGACAAGACTCGATCTACTATCTAGTAAATTAGATCTAACTACCTACGCTTCTTCATTAAAATCTTTCTTGAGAACATCTTCAATAGGAGATTTTCGAATTTCTTCGAACCTATGAAGTTTTCCCCGAAGACTAGCTTAGCCATCTACACATGTACATACATAAGTCTGTCAGGACTAAAGCAGAGATCTCATTAAGTCCACTGTCCTTTTTGTAATCTGTACCTCGGATGTCACCATTCTAAAGGATTATATTAGATTTGTGGAGGGGTGGGCAGGCTTTGGGGTCGAATTCACTCCACCTGAAAGATCTACATATTGTGAGTCCCCATTCAACTTACTCCCTTTCAAAGTATAAACTATTTCTAAAGTCCAGAACCATTCTGGGATTGAGATTCCACACGTAGTTTGGTGGAGGAAAAGCTTGTTCGAGGTGGAATAATCTCGCAATTGCAGAGCAGGTGCTTTGAGGATTCATAAGCGTCCTTACAGAAGCGGTGGGATGAAGTCACAGCCAAACCAAAGAGTAGGAGAGAATAGAGCTCTCTAGTTGAAAAGTCTTAATGCTCTCATCTTCTCTTTGTTAGAACCTATTCCAGCAAATCTTATAATTGTTCAGATGGTGTCCATAGAAATTCATCAATGGAAGCTTGGAATCATTATACAAACCTGTACTTTTAATTATTTCATTAAATTATTCAATGCAATGGACATTGATACACTTGAAGTAGATTTAGAAATGCGCCTGCTATTATCTCATTTTCAAGGTTAAATATCAAATTTTCAAAAGGGAGTAAATTTGTAAATTACCACAACAAAAAACAAAAGGTTTTTGACTATGGTAAAAAATAATATTTCAATTAATAAATGCATATAAACAATTTACTTTATTATTATTTTTTAGGAGCAAGGTGTGCTGCAGTTCAGTGCAAGTAAATTCAAGGAAGATTTTTGTTTTATTGTTGGTTGATAAATGTAGCTGCCTCAAAAGACCACATACCGTATTACGAATTTTTTCTTGTAGCTAAAAGAATTGCATTCGCACTGTAAACAGTCTCTTCGCTATCGATTCTTTTCACTTTAAAGACTAGGATCTAAGGAATTTATCACAAAGTAGCTTATGGGTATCAGACAATAAATTCCATGACAATTGACATAATTACGTGAGCTTAACTAGAAACTTCAATAATTTGAAATATTTGCGGCGCTGACATGTAGATGTCACTTTTGCTACATTAAAATTTTATTTTGTGTCTCCTGCTTAGAACATATAGCAAGCAAGACTGGCTGAATAATGTTTAAATCGTGTACCAGAGCGTAATTTTTTAAGACCAGGACATTATACATAGGAGTAAGTCAGATGCAGGATCGAACAATTGTCAAAGCTGAGTACATGATTGTCAAATGTGCGTTTGTTTTGTGAACAGGTTTATGCAATCTAAAAATCTTTTGCGAAATTTAACAAAAGTACGGGATCAGTTTTTTTTCAAAATTATTTATCTTTGAAGTTTTATAGTGCAACTAGTGCCTATTAAAATCTTCATATCAATTAAAAAAACAGAAATGAAGTGTTCGATCAGTGCCTGCAAATATAAATTGGATTATAAACTAGGGAAATCATGTGAAATGTGAAATGTGAAACATTGATCAGTGCAAAGCTATATATATATATATATCTTGTACTGCACCGCTGAATATAGCTATTTGTCAAAAGGGGTCGCTAATCTCACTAAAAAGGTGTAATTTTTAGTCGGGCTTATACAACCAAGCTTTCCTTTCTCCCTTTCTAAAACCAATCTTTATCTAATCTCAAATTAATATTTTTTCTTTTTAATTAACGTTTTAGCTATCATCCACCTCCAACTTTCGTTGAGCCCAAATCAAATTTTTGACATGTTTTTTTTTTTTTATATTATTAAGCCAAGCTCAGGGGATACCCTATGATGCAAAGCACAGCATGGCAGGAAGGAGATAGGGAAAGGATTAGGGGATGTGAGGAGAGCGACGGAGGTGCCGATGTGTGTCGCCCTTAAACTTCCGCAGATTGTATGCCGGAGGAAAAACAGAAGATGGTAAGCTGTTCCACATTTGCACTGTTCGGGATAAAAAAGCATCTCGGAATTTTACTGTACGGCCGAAAGTAATTTGAAGGGTTAAAGGATGTGCGCGGTTTGCAGCGCGAGTATTGCGTGCAGGAATCATTCTACAAGGGATTAGACTAGATATTTCATCAGAACATTGACCATGCATATAGCGATAAAGGAGCGAAAGGCATCCAACATTGCGGCGGTGCTCGAGTGAGTCGATATGACAAGTTATTGCCAAATCGCCAATGAGCTTGAAGGCTCTCTTTTGGATAATATCCAATGAAGCTAAGGCTGTGCGACCAGCCCCGGCCCATATATGGGAGTTGTATTCCATTCTAGGTCTAATGTAGGACTTGTGGAGGAGCGCTAGATTTGACGGGCTGAAATATGTGTGTGGAAAGCTACTGCGGTGATAGGATTTGTCCAACGCGGAAAAAGGGGGTTATTCAAAATAACAGCAATTCACGTAATAATTTATATATTTATCTTGTTATCTCTAGCAATTCCGTTTAACATTTTTATTCAAGTTGTTGTCAATTCACTTTATAACTGAACTCGACCGACTTTTTCATCTTTACTCTGAAATCTGAACTTATTCTTCTGCACTCAATATTAACTAGTTTAAAATGCAGATTCTAAAAATGCAGAATCGGCTACTCATAATTCTGTGCCAGATATTTTATTTCCTAGTTCACTTTGTTTACCTGCGATGTAGGTCATTGATACGAAGTCAAATCATTCCACAGCAAATTATTTATGCTAACCGGGCATTGATCGGCGCTCGTTAACAATTTTTCTTATTTATTTTTGTAATTATTACAATATGTAGCGAAGAAAATTTCACTTGCCTTAATATGTAATAAAAGTAGAAATTACTCTTTAGGACATTTTACCGGGGTAAACTTATATTTGTTCAAGAAGGAATTTTTTTAGACTCTCCGGTATTTCCATTTTCTCTATTTTTCTCAATCTTTTTCATATTTCATTTCTTTTCTTTAATCTATCTTTTAATTTGTTTTTCAAGTCACTCAATTTCGCTGTTTGGGACCTGATGATGAGTCACACCAAGACTTGAAACTTGTCACCAAAAATATAATGGGTGTGATAGAATAACAAATTAAAAACATTTTTTAGCTTTTGCTATATACCGGAGAATCTAAAAAAATTCCATCTTGAACAAATACTTAATATCTAAATGAAAACGCTTGGAAAAGTGTTCCAGTAAATGCTGAAATAATCATAGAACACTTCCAAGCTTTGAAAATAAAGTTCGTTGGTAGTTTGGGGCGTTCTTTTGTAGCAGCAGGGCATGAAGTGAATAGCGGGCACAAATTAGCACATCTAATATATTCTTTGGTAATGAGGTAAAACTTCATCATTAAAGGAAAGTGGTAATAAAAAGTGTAGTGTGTCGATGGTATCAACTATCTATATTACCCCGTTGCAACTCTGTTGCGGGTTGGCATCTGTTATGATATATGTATTTGAAGGAATTCACAACGCACTCAAATCTCCATTTCCTCACTATAAAATGCTTCATCGGAACCTGTTTCATACGGCAGTTATAGCCCAACCCTTGATCTTTAACTCAATTTCGATTCTGTTAAAATTGTTCTCCTTCAAGTAGTTTGGATCGGCCTGTGTGTTCTTATCGTTCAGTCCAGACCGAGGTCGCTGAATTGCAATTGATTCGATTACATTCATACAGACACAGTATAACCACATTATCTGCTTAATCGGTTTTCAACTCTATGTAATGCTTGCCCGTTTCATATGGAAAAGTGGGAATTGGAAAGTTTTCCAAAGCATAGAAAACGCTTCGAAACAATAGCCACTATTAAACTATAAATATGAAAAATGTTATGTCTTTCTGTTAATTCATTCTTAATTTATCGTGCGGATAGTGGGAAAAATAAAAGCAACACCGAGCTCCTTTTTTCGTTCCAGTTCATGCTTTAAACATCTTAGCGAAGTGGATTCCTTTTAGTCGCGAAGCCGGAAAGATAAGGTATGTATATCGTTACAGCTTCTCAAAATACTCAGAATCTCTGGAGCAAGTACCTAATCTTGTGAATATAAATTTGAAGTCAAACATATACAGAGCAAGCTATCAAGAACATAGGATATTTAAGATGAAGCTTGAAATAAGCCACAAAGTAGTCATTCATTGAAAGCAATACAAATTGAGCTTACCAGCACCTTTGACAACTTATATCTAGATATGGAAAGACTCAAAAAGGCGTGGTATGAAAGGTTTTAAAATGAGCTAATGGCGCCCTAATAGAAAACTGCTGTATTATACCACCTAAATTCTTCGCAAAATTTATTGCTTTCCTTGTTTGGTTGAATATGAAGTTAAAGAGCTTTGAAAAATTGATCCGAGTTTATATGAAAATTTTCTTATATAGTTTTATGTTGTCTGTGTCACCACACACTATGTTATAACAAGGATAAATATGTTGTGCATGAGTTATAACTGGAAGGATAGACATTTTGACTGAAAGTAAGCAAGGACAACTCTGTGCATTAATTTGATTTAAAAAAGTTGTCTAATTATTGTGCACTCTGTCAAAGATAATTTAATTACACAGCTTCGGCAAAGTGACCCTCTCTTTGGAAGCATGTAGCTTCCATGTAGTTTCCATATTGACTCTGCTATATGAGACTTTTCTTAAGTTTTCTGAATGTTAAGTAATTAGCCTCCACTTCCTTGTTTTGGGTTGATGTCTGTGCGCACGGTGCAAAACTAGATAAGAAGAAAAGTGAAGGATCGTGTCGACGTGGAATTGAACATACGTACGTTTACCAACTGAGGTACCGAGACCAGTGAAAACTGCATATGAATTTACAAATTCATGCATCGGACGTACATTGGTGCAAATTGACAGTCATTTCATATTCTCGCGCATAGATGATTTTGAAGTGCCTGAATGTGGAGAGTAATTCGTTAACAAAATCGACCTCAAAATTGAATGAGTCATTGGGCGCACTACAACTGATTAGTCCAATAGTACGAGTAGCTATAGGACTTTTAACATTTGCAACCGTAATAACGACGTGTCTTAACATCTAAGAAAGAGAAAGTGATTCATCATAATAGACGCTTTTCAAAATATTACCAGCTAAAAGTTTAAGAAATTTAAAAAACAACAACTTAAAACTGTATTCTTGACATACATATCGAATCGAAAGATTAGTGGTAACAGTAACAGTAAATACCTGTGAGCGGGATTATTTCTCACCCCCTGAATGGAAGGAAAATGCTGTCTTAAGATGGTCGGCTCCCCTTTATTATCTAAGATCACTCCAATCCGTTTTGAAGGAAGGTTATTGTTATAATTGCAGATGAAATGGTTCCGTTTATGAACAGTGATTTTACCAGCTACCAAGTGCCCTACAAGATATTAGGCCATACATTCATTCTCGTTCTTTAGTGTTAAGGTTAAGAGTAGGGGCCTTTCGACCCTAGGTTATACGAGCGTATGCAGGATATATAATATACCTGTAGGAATCGTCCGAGAAATTCGATCCTCCATACTTGATTTTCTAATCTTGTATATACCCTACCAACTGCACCACCTACGAGTAGTTCGACTCTTCTGTAATTAATCTTTTTAGTTTTTAAAACATTGCCGCCCCTGTGAGATTAGAGATCACGTGAGGTCTTCTACATTAAGAGTCCAAAAATTATAATAAAAGCTGGAGAAATTCGAGCCTTGATCATTTGATTTGCAAAGATAATGTATTTGTCTCACCAATTTGGTCACTAACGCCTGAATGAAATAATAACTGATTTGATTTTTTCATACACTTTCTAAGCCTTGTACTACGGTCCGAGTTGAACTAAATTTTAGTGAGCTTACATTTCGGACCGTTCGTTTACCAGCTAAAATTTTATGACAGCGGAGACTCAGAGATAAGAGATATTAACAAAAGAAGAAGAAAATGTATTTTGATTATTTTACTCACTCTTTTCGAATATGATGATGTTATTACATTTTTTTTTTTTTTAATATTTTATTTTTTATTTTTATAGTTAAGATTTATTTTCATTTTAACAATAACAATGTTTTTATTTACCGTACAAAGATCATATTACAATCGTAAGATATACAAAGTGTGCTTACCTCAAAACTCTGACAAGAAATACTTTTAGCGTGCTAAAGAAGGGCCAGGGCCGATAAATTGAAGCTAGATCGGCTGGGATCTTACTAGTGGCCAACTTCTATTCAAGACAAACATGAAAATCTCAAATTGAAGCGGTCCGAATTAAAACCACCATCCAATGGCCCCTAATAGAAAGCCATATATACATATTTTCTCTCTCTCAGTTGTAATATACCACATAAATTGTTCGCAGCATTTATTACTGATAGCTTTCTTTGGATGAATATAAAGTTAAAGAGCTTTGAAATGTTATCCAAGTATATATGGAAATTTTCTTATTTACTTGTACATATGTTGTAAAGGACTCGCTATAATTTAGGATAAATTTTCGCAAATAGCTTTTAGAGGGCTAAAGTTTATAAGTAAATTTAGTTTAGTGCGCACTTCAGTACTAGGTCTAACGTTCGAATCAAATATATAAAATTGATTCCACTAAAATTATGATTTATATTTTATTGAAAACGTTCTAATTTAGTACTTTTCACTTCAAAAACCGCTTACCATATCCAAGTGCACTTAATAGGTAATAATTTTTCTACGCGATACATTAAAATGCTTATACTTGCTTTATTGCCATCTCCAAGTTAATCGTACCAACTAAATTTCAGATTGGCTGAATTCATTTATTCACAGCATATACTAGTTACTACACGTAAATACAACCACCACCACCAACAACAATAGAAACAAAACATACCCACTTCAACAGAGTACCGAAAAGTGGAACCAAATAAACACAACCCTGAAGTGTATTAAAAATTCACTGACAAAAAGTCCTAATCAATCGTTATTAAAGAACACCACGAAACTACGCCCTCTGCACAGTTGCGACTGATGGAAACAATCAAAAGTTTTTTCTGGGTTGTGAAATTTTGTTAATAAAATGAACATGATCCTGGGGCAGGATTCTGTAACACGGAGAATTTGGGAATTTGGGAGATGAGAATTTCGATTTCTTAGAATTCCTAATTCCCTAATTCTCCATTCCCAATTCACTAACATGGTTGGAAAATTAGGGAAAACGTCAGAAATGTGAAAAAGTGCGAATCGGCTGGGACGATTAAGGGTATCACTTTTTATTGTAGAGGGTTAGACTTTTTTTCATATTTGAGGTACATCTGCCTATTACCTTCCACTGTCGAAATAAATTGCAATTTCTTTTTTGTAGGGGTAGTTTTTGAGGGATGTAGGAGGGTAGGTTTTCTCGAGTTTTTCCGTGATAACGAGAGAATGAAGAGAAGAAGGAGATTGTATGTGGTATCAAAAAAAATGGGAGCTCAGGGCGAACAAGATAGGTGTTGGAAATGGAGCGGGCAGAGTGCGGGGTAGAAATGGGATCTGATTAACGGAAATTAAAAAAAAATTAAGGCAATATCAGGAACTGCAATAATTTGCAGGGGTAATCTCAGGATCTCTAAGCCCAATAAAAAAAAAGAATTCACTTTGGTAATTAGGTATGCATGGGTATTATAGGCTATATTTTATTTCGATTAACGGTAATTTGCAGATTTGAGCGGCCTTGGCTGTAAATTTTGTTGTCGCAATATTCACAAGTGGGATGGAGAATTCGGGAATTCTCTACTTACTTCTTAAATTCTCCGGTGTTTTGCAAGTGGAAAAGTAAGTGGAAAAATTCTATTGTCTGAGTTCGTTGCGTTTTGTGAAGGTATCTGGGTACTTAGGAATTTCGAATTGAGTTATGTATTCACTGCGTATCCTGGCTATATTGTAAAAAACAAATTACGGAAATCCATGCAATACTTACAGAGGAACATGGATTTTGTCTCTCAAGGTACCCGCTAAAAATTATAAATGACGTGAAAATGATCAATTTGGTCGTCGTCTAGTACAGAAGAGATGCTGTAAAAATTTTAAATATACACGGTAAAGCTTGTGTGTAGGATGAAATCTCATCTACATTTTCTCGCCTAATTAAATATTAATTTTTGAATCCGATAAACGGTTTTGGAAATAACTGTAAAAGAAGTGTAGCAGTCCTTTTCAAGGTGAAAAATTGGTTTTAGTTACAAAAATGTACATATTTTCATCTCATCATTGCGAAGAACTGGTAAGTCCTGGAAATTTACTTCCCATGACAAAAATGTTCACAACGCAGTACTAATGGATGTGAAATAAAAAACGGAAGAAATGTATGCAAAATATGGAAATATAGTCAAAAGTCAGCTATCACGATAAAACGATCAAAGACAAACTACACCACTCGATTACCCTCTCCTCCCTCTTTAATTTGATACCAAACATGACGTAGTTTGGACAACCCCTTATGACGAGTGGTACGACCCCCAACCCCCAAAACACCCTCCCCTAAAAACTCTTCACCTGTATTTTTGTACTCTAAACCCTTAATCTATCGGAAAAAAACCCCAATACTCTACAGCCCTCCCACACAGAGTTAGGCGCCCGTGAATATTGCGACAACAAAATTTACCGTCGAGGCTGCTCAAATCTGCAAATAACCGTTAATCGAAATAAAATATAGCTTATAATACCCATGCATACCTAATTACCAAAGTGAATTTGTCTTTTTTTTATATTGGGATTACAGATCCTAAGCTTACCCCTGCGAATTATTGCAGCTCCTGATATTGTCTTTATTTTTCTCTTGCTGAAGTGCAATTTAATCACACCCCCTACTCCTACTGTGTGTGCTTTATGTTTGCATGCACTGATACGTATGTAGACATGGATTAATGCGTAGCACGACCAGCTTCTGTAGCAAATTTTCCGTAATTATCTTCAGGAACCGGCATATGTCGATCGTCAGATTGCCCGAATTTATTGAATACGGACGAAACGCTTTATTGCCATGAAATGAAAAATAAAGTTGAAAATTAATTATTGTTAAAAAATAAAACGCGAATGCGTACAAAATTATCGAAGATAAATTAAAAATGTTTGTCAATGAGATGGAACTGGAGGGTGTGGTACTCCCTTTCTGCTCTATTTAATTGGAGAAATTGGCTTTAACCTCTTTCGATTTGTTATTGAACAACGATTTCAACGGTCAGCCTCCAGTTTCCGTCCCACTGCAATGCATTACCCCAGAAATCATGACAATATTGAGCCTCATGAAAATTTAATGAATTGGAAAGGATTTTATGCAAATTTTGTGGTATACGTTATTTGAATTTCGACGTTGAATGGCCCCTGAAAAGTTGACATCTGCCTTAAATGGAGCTTTTGAAGGAGTTCAATTTTAAGCTTTTATGGCGCTAATAAAGATGAGAAGTTGAGTTGTTAAGGATGGGATGTTTATGGAAAGATGAAAACATGAAATAGAAGTTTAACTGTCAAACTCGAGTGCGGTCATAACTTTGCAGGAAACGAAAGTAGATAGATGACTCATACTTGTTCGGCACTATTGCTCCAATAACTAAAGCAAACGAATCTTTTCAAGTCTAAATAAAGGCCAATCCGTATTACATGACACGAACTAAGGACCTCAAATTCACTTAAAAACATGAGCCTGAAATACCCGCGTGTCTTATTTCCACGAACCTCAGTAGCTCGAACATTTAAAACCGGCCCAGACGTTCGTAAAGTTATTACACAGTTTTTACAAAAAAGACACCAGACTTAATGTTTAAAAAATCTATGAAAACTCTACTAGAACTCAAGCCGGCCCAGTTGATACACCTAGTATTTTCGCACATGGGAAATACACAGGATGTCTACAAAGAAACCAAACTTTAACTATACATAGAAGAAAAATGCATAATTTCTTTTTACTCATTCGAAGTAAGCACCATCTGCAGCACAACGCGTGAAAAACATGTCGGAGGACCTTTGCAGGTCATCTTTTGGGAATGACTTGAGTACTTCTGTCACGGCGGCTTGAATCTATGGAATGTCCTTGTAATGATTTTGATTTATTGGAATTCTTAGCGTGTATCATCAAGGGCTATAACGCCCTTTTGAGATTACATTGAGCCAAAGGTTGTCACTTTCATTTGGGACAAATAATAATAAAAGATTCAAGTACTCGTTACCAATCATTATATGAATTAAATATTAAATATGCTATTCAATTGTGCGCAATTTTAGCACTTAGGTTTTTACCTTCAGTGGAATAGGCTATCTTTATTTCCACCCAGTGTCTGGAGTTGTTTTGAAGGAGACAAATAAAACATTTCACGAACCCAAATTTAATAATTGACTCTGATCATGTAATTGTACTGGAAGAACTTCAGAAGTTTTGTTTGATAGAATTGAAATTGAAAAGTTTCAGAATGGAGTAGCACCAGATAAAGGAATACAGAAAGACATGAGAATAAAAAGAATATTATCAAGAATAAAAGAATTAGTATGAAGCCCTTGATTTATTATATGCTCTAGCATATAACGTTCATTTTAAATAAATCGAAAAAATGGGAATTTGTATCCTTTTTACATTTTTATAATTACATAGTTCTATTTGTTGCAATAGAGAATTTAATGTTTTGGAAAGATACCCCTTTGCTAATTGTATTTCTGTGAAATATAAGGCCTGCTCAAAGAACCATTTACCAAAGTGAATTTTTTGCAAAGAATTTTTTTTGTGAAAGAACCTTCGAAAAAATTTCATTTTGCAATATGTCTTTCGACCAAACGAGTAGTACCCCCTCCATTTATTATCGTTCTGAGCTAAAAACGACAGCTCCAGTTTTGATCATTTCAAAGTTCAAAACGAGTACTCCTCTCTTTCTCTCCGATTAGTCGTAGGATGATCGCCCTTCCTACTGGTTATTAGTAAAATCATAATAATTTGTGAAAATTTGCAAACACAAGTATGCAGCAAGCGGGAAATATTGGGAACCCTCTTTGTGTAACTTTAGCATAATAATATCGAATTCTCGGTTTGTACTTAACTGAGGAGATGACTATGAGAGCAATAGAATATTCCAGGAGTGCTTCTTTCTAATGACAACTCCGCATTAAATGAAGGACGAGTCAAAAAAGAGAATGCCTCACCTCCTGTAAGAGGTCACCTGGATACATCTAATTATGATCCCATTTCACGCTACACAAATTTCCTAAATTTACGCTATGTGGCAACCCTACGAAGCAGTTGCCAGTTTCCAATCAAAACTTTTATAAAAACAAGGAAAACGCTAGAATTTGTCTTAAGACCAATTCTTGCGATAGCCGAGATGAATTATCGTATGGTCACCAATACCAATCTGTGCAAGTTTAAAGTGGATGTTTTCCCTTCGGTGGTCAATACAGGAGCAGGTGATAGTACTCACCTAGGCCAACAAAACATTGTTTGGCAGGGAAGGCAATATCAACCATTTAGGAGTTACAGGGTGATTAAAAAAAATACTAGTTTTTCACAAAACACTTTGCATCTTAGATCTTATTTTGAAGCTAGAAACCATATCTATCTATTTGCAAAAATTTACTATGGCGTTCGGATTCACTTTTGAGATATAATTTTTTAAAGTCAACGTTTACCCAAAGTAACCAGTATGGGAGCATAGCACTGAGGGGAATGTTTTTTTTTTTGTACTGACGACCTCTAGCACTTTTTTTTTGTATTTTTATTGCAAAGCTAGAAGCCTTATACAAGGTGTTCCAGTTTGAGTTTGCAATACTGAAACCCCCAAAAAATGATTTGCAATCGAAAATGATGTATTCAATTTTTCAAATTCATGTTATTTTCGAAATTACAGGGGATCTTAGATTTTTTTCGAAAATGCGGTCGTTGCACTGCTTTTTTGGCTGCAACTAAGCTCGTTTTGCTTCCTCAGCCGGTATTTTGGTCTTGCTTTATGATAACTTACTATCAAAACAGTTTACAGATAAGTAAAAAGAAAACTATATAGCTCCGAAATGTTTTTCTCTTTAAAACTTGGCCCATATTGCTCAATCCGACGGATTAATGATTCCCGCCGCAAGTAAGATTCACTTCCCCTTTACGATGCGATTTTTCAATCCGCCGCATTGACATGTATATAAATGGACTGCTTGTTGAACCAAAAATGCATGAAAGCAAATGGCACCACTTTACTTTCATATTCCTGTCTCTTTCCGTGAGAGCATATTTTCCCACTGAACTGTAATGATTAGGAACGAAAAATTTCTTGTAAATTCCTTGTAAAAAACACTTTCTTCGACTCATAATTAAAATTTAACGTTACAAATAGTCCCAAATACTTTTGTGGTAAATTCGCAAATAATTTAAATATAGCGCCAATTTACGGCAGTTGGTAGCATTGACAGTGAGAGCATACTTTCTGAAATCAAAATTGGTGCCACATGAAACAGGAGGTCAAGCAGTCCATTTATATAGATGTCAGTAATCCGCCGGCAGAACTGCCACATTCACTTGTTTTCAATAATCAAGGTAAACTTGATTTTTTTGACTTCGAAGGTTTTCGAAAATCACAAACTGGCAAATTCGCAAACTCAGTTCACCCGGCGGATTCATCAATAGGGGCCAAGGGTTTCCTTAAGTAGCATTATTACTACAGAAAATATCCCTAATCTCTTCAATAAATCCAGCATCCCTGAGATATAAGAAAACATGTCTGGCAAAATAACTCGCCCATACTTGCACGAAATTATTTTCAAATTCAAAATTTTTTATAATGGTGAAAATCGATAGAAACTTACTCAATAATCTTAAAATTTAGAACTGTTAATCAAATATTTTGGACAATTAATTTTAATCTGTCGTTTTTAAATGAGATGCTATAATAGCATGTAAATACAGCCTTAGACGTTCCGGTCTGGAACGAAAAATTCGGACAGAACCCCAACCCGCTGGCAGTAGAAGCAAAGTCTGAAATTTGCCGACGTTTTTTACTTAGAATATAGAGAGCACTGACGTATATAACATGGACTGCCTGAAGTGATTAGCGTAGTCAAATTCTGGTTGTGTTAGTATCTGTTTCCGCTGTACTGAAAGCTTAGTAAAGCCGTGTAGTATAATAAGCTGTGTTCTTTTGGTTCCATGTAGTGCACTGCAGAACACAGTAGATTGCGAATTGAATTGACTTGTAGGGTGCATAGTACTAGAAAACGTTTTGAAAGTATAGAGAAAATGATCAAATTGCCATGACTTGAATCCTTGTAAAATGTCAAAATAGAAATTGATAAACTTCGGGGCAAAATTTGACAGGTTTAAGGCCGAAACACAGTGCTAGCTTTTCCAACCTCGACCTCAGTATAACTTTAAGAACCTCAACCTGATGGGCCTTGCAAACTTTTGCAGCTCTCAATACGAACTTTGACAACTTTTGTATGATAGCAGTTAATCGGGCTATTGGCTTGAAAATTGAAATTATTTTGTAATAATTTACTACAGCAAGAATAAATTTTCACGTTAAATATGTTTCCCAAACTTTTTTTGCAACAAATTTCCCGTACACTTTTTCCCGTAAACAATGATGGCATCAATTGATTACAAAAATTAGCTGTCAAAGCTGACGAAGTTCCAGCAGAGTAGAAAGTAGACCTACTCGAGTTCAACCTCAACCTGGCCGGCCTCACCAACTTTTCCATTGGGAGCTTGATAACCTGATCTCATATATTCTACACAGCTGTCAAAGTTGGTGAGGCCAGCCAGGTTGGAAAAGCCAGCACTGTGTTTCACGCTTTAACGTTTTGTAAGAATTAAAGTCATGGCACCTAGATTATTCTCACTATGTTTTCAAAAAAAATTCTACTTCTATGCACCTTACAAGTCAATTCAATTCGCAATCTCCTGTGTTCTACAGTGCACTGCACGGAACCAAAAGAACACAGCTATAGAGAGCGGGCCAACAAGATAAATGGTTGAAAATATTGCGTTTGCTCCCACGGAAAATGTTCTTATTCGATGCACTACGCCAACATACCCCGAGAGTTTCTCAGCTGTCATAAACGTAATCAAATCTCTGTGGATGAAAGAATTTTTCGTTATCTATTTAATTTAATATAAAAAGGTGTGCAAAGTACTCAAAATAATATTTTATAACTATACTTGCCTAAGAAATTATTTCCCACGTCGTACCTTGGTGTTGTCGTGGCAATTTTTACCGGACACTTCATTCTGAAAATATATGAGCATCACTTAGAAATTTATCACTATAATATTAACAGATAATTACTTACACTCTTTACTTTATTTAGCACTATTTTTAAATCACTTTTCATAAGTTTTACATTACATTTAAATTGTTGCAAATTAAACAAATTCGTTTGACAGCTAAACATAGATTTGTCTCTTTCTTCAATATAATGCTGAGCTTCTCCACGCTCATGCACACGAATTTTACAGGTATCAACACTTCCTGTTGTCTCTATATTCTAAGGTTTTTTAATAAACGGGATACTTCCTCTCAAGGAAGCGGTGACAGCTAATCACTTTTTGGTAGAGAGCAAGCGAACATGAGAAAAAGTGAAGAGTTCGGTTTAAGTAAGGAAAATTGTTGGTGGATAGAAGCAACTTTGAGAAGAAAAAAGATAGAGGTTATGAGAATTTGGAAAGGAAGATTTGAGTTGGGGAAAAGCGAGGAAAGACCATGTGAGAGAGACGGCTATAAGAACATTGGACATAACCTAAAAGAAACCACGAGCACAATTTTTGTCCAAAAATGGCGAAATACAACTGGGAAAAGAAAAACCACCGCGAGTTAAGAGATTGTCACTTTTCTGACAGTGAAAAGGTCACAAGGTAATAAATTAAAATTTATAATTTTGCATGGAAGATTTGGAAAGTTTGTTAGTTTAAAATAGTCTCCTAAATATTTGGCGCCTTCAAATTAATTAAAATTATTATTTCCGAATTGGAAAAAAGAAAAAAGAACAAGTCGTATTCGGTGTTATGGAATTTGCTTCCCGCATAAGAAGTAATGTATAACCACAGCTGGGGCTTACAGTACTTTGCATTAGCATGTGTGTACCGTACGTCATCTTACTACCAGCGAACAAAGTAAAATTACCGCCAAGATGAGAAACTTCTTGGGATTATTCAGAACATTTATAGCCACATCTTTTAAACTTATAGAGATAATCCTCTGCTTTGTGCGACCGGACATTAAAACTTTTACGTTAGCGAAACTTTATTGTTGGTCGGATTATCGATATAAGAACCTGCTAAATAAAACTTGAAAGAAATAAGCTCGACGCTGTAACCTGCTTAGCAGGTTAACTTTATCGGTGTTATCCTGTGTTGAATCAACGCCCAGGACTTCACTTCAAAGCCACTCATACACCTGCTACTATACAAAGGTAAAAAGGTAATGCAGAACCTCTCCTGCAAGTGAAACATATGAAATGTTAAGAAAGAAAATCATAGTGAAGACAAAACAAAGCGCCTTTTAATTTTAAGTATCGTACTAAAATTAGAAAATCAGTCATCAGTCTTTATCAGTCTTTAGTTTTATCTCATTTTTATCTAATTTACGTTTGAAGTCTTGTGGCAAGCTCAACAAAAATATTGCTTGTCATTTTGAAATTTAGTTCTCCTTTGAAGTACTTCAGTTCAAGTTCACATAAACTATTTCTACCTAAGAAGGCAACACAACGAAATGTCAAAAGTAGGCTCTGAAAATTTTGTTATTATTTATTTTGTCGTAATTTACAAACTTTCATTGGAAAGTCTCTATAAATTTTAGGAAGCCGACATTCAGGTGAACGTGGATTACCATGCCAGCAAAACTAATAATGAAAGTACCTTTGAGAAATTTGTCGATTGTGTGGAGAAAAACATAATCCAGAAATCGATCCGTGTGAAGATTTCCTTGGGTATGCATGTGGAAGAATTTTTGGAGAAAACTATGATCAGAACTTAGGAAAATACCCGACAGTGATCCAAGGGAATACAAAATAGTAATTAAAGACCCTTTTTTTTCCTGAAATTGGTTAACACAATTTTAGTTGATTTTGATCCTCAGGATTCGTAAGCAAGTCTGACTTACATTGAAATTCTTTGGCAAACTCTTCACAGCTCAATATTGCTAAAATCTGTGCCATCTGGCTCCCACCTTCTTCGTAACAATATTGGTGAATAAATGATATAAAGAATGCTTTCCTACTATTCAAATTAAGTCTCTGCAGGATCTGATCTATTTCATTTCTTTGTCTTCGTTTTTACTATAGGACAAATATACATTTACATCCAATAGTTTCTCTTATCATTATCATCATCATCATCATCATCATCATCATCATCATCATCATCATCATCATCATCATCTTCATTAACCTGATATCTGGAAAGATTTATTAATTTTATTTGCTTCTATACTTCTTTCAATGTTATCATATGATACAAACCACAAATTAACTTCAATGTCTTCTATGTCTTCTCCAATCATACAAATCATAGATGTTCTCCCAAGTATCTACATTCCATCCAGAAAAATTATAAAGCACTGATTTGTCGTGATGTACAATAAATTCCACAAAAGCTTTTCAAGCATAATCCATGTCCCGCTCTTTATCCCTATACGAATGATATTTTCTAATTGAAACTGGTGTTCCATGTCTTCCAACATTAATAATATTTGTGAAAAAATTGTCCAAATTTTCTAAACCATCGTGTTCGTCTTCAATCTTTTGGTAATGAAAAATATCATCGTTTAGGGAATGTCCCAGAAAGCTTTCGAAATATGTCTGTTAGTCGAATGGATCTTCTCTCAATTGAGAAAAGCATTTCTTATCACCCAATCTTGAGAGCCATCGGTGAAAGTATAAACTAATATTCTATTAAATTGTTCCATTAATGTGTTTATATCAGTGATAATATCCCAAATCATTTCTAATTAATAATTTTTTAAAGTTTTTTCAATATTTTCAAATTCTTCGACGGTAAGTGTCCTGTTGCTGACATGGATAATTTTTCTATTACCTAACCATAGTACCCAGCAGCTAAGCAAGGTGTCTAATTAGACTGTACTAAGTACTGCCGGTGCCTTAATCCACTTGACATTTTTCTTTGTGAAGTTGTCATGAAATGCAGGAAAACCACCGCTAAATTCAATAACACCATCGTCTTGCAAAATTGCCACGGTATCTGTGGGAAATTAATTATGACGGTCACGAGCTTTTCTAATTAATGATATCATTTTCCAATATTCTTTCAAACCTATCGGGTATTCTCCTAAGCTCTGATCATAGTTTTCTTCATTAATTCTTCCACATGCATATCCAAAGAAATCGGATCGATGCCTGGATTGATGTTTTCTCCATCCAATCAACAAATTTTTCAAAGGTACTTCCATTATTAGTTTTGCTGGCATGGTAATCCACGTTTACCTGAATGTCGGCTTCTTAAAATTTATAGAGACTTTCCAATGATAAGTTTGTAAACTACGAGAAAATAAAGAAAATTAACAAAATCTTCAGAGCCAACTTTTGACATTTCGTTTTGTTGCCTTCTTAGGTATAAACAACTTGTTGAAGTACTTCAAAGTAGAACTGAATTTCAAAATGACAAGCAATATTTTTGTTGAGCTTGGCAGATAAGACTTCAAAGGTAAAGTATATAAAAATGAGATAAAACTAAAGAATGTTTTACTTGTGCAAAATTATTTCTTTATGCGACGATTATTACGAATTCAGCCATGACTGACTTTCTAATTTTAGTAGGATACCTAAACTTACAAGGCGCTTTGTTTTGTCTTCACTATGATTTTATTTTTCTTAACATTTCATATGTTTCACTCACAGGTGAGTTTTTACATTACCTTTGCAATGGTAGCAGGTATATGAGTGGCTTTGACGTGTAGTCCAGGCTACCAAGCGTAGCTGATAGCTCACTCCGTGACGAGAATTGTATCAAAGGCGGCACGCTAGCACACCTCGGCTAATGGCTGAGGGTGTGGGGTGAGTTCACACGTAGAACCTGTCGCTGTCACGCACCATATTAGAAGAAAATATCTGCCTGCAACATCCAAGAAGAAGCACACATCCGGTCCTGAAGGGACCATTAACACTACTTACCTGTAGATAATGCAAGGACTTGGTGTTCCGTCCTCAGATGCCAATTACCCAGCCAGCCTTTTTAGCTATTGCATCTTCAACTTTTAAAATTACGTTCACCTCGTACAAATCAAACTGCACCTGCTCTCTTAAACACCGTTTCAGTTTAGCTTTAGCTTGTTTTATTTGTTTGCGTTCTGATCTGTCTTACGTTAATGGATATCGAAACTTTTATGTCGCATATTTGGCATGTCGTACATAATATAATTCAATTAAAACAATTATAACGTTGGTGGGCGTTGATTCAACACTCAATAACACCGATAAAATTATCCTGATAAACAGGTCACAGCGTCGAGCTTTTTTTTTTAATTTTTATTTAGCAGGTTCTTATATCGCTAACGTAAAAGTTTTAATGTCCGGTCGCACAAAGCAGAGGATTATCTCTATAAGTTTAAAAGATGTGGCTATAAATGTTCTGAGTAATCCCAAGAAGTTTCTCATCTTTGCGGTAATTTTACTTTGTTCGCTGGTAGTAAGATGACGTACGGCACACAAATGCTAATGCAAAGTACTGTAAGCCCCAGCTGTGGTTATACATTACTTCTTATGCGGGAAGCAAATTCCATAACACCGAATACGATTTGTTCTTTTTTCTTTTTTCCAATTCGGAAATCATAATTTTAATTAATTTGAAGGAGCCAATTATTTAGGGGACTTTTTTAAACTAACAAACTTTCCAAATCTTCCATGCAAAATTATAAATTTTTATTTATTACCTTGTGACCTTTTCACTGCCAGAAAAGTGAGAATCCTTTAATTCGCGGTGGTTTTTCTTTTTCCAGTTGTTCTATTTCGCCATTTTTGGACAAAAATTGTGCTCGTGGTTTCTTTTAGATTATATCCAATTTTCTTATAGCCGTCTCGCTCACAAGGTCTTTCCTCGCTTTCCCCCAACTCAAATCTTCCTTTCCAAATTTTCATAACCCTTTATATTTTTTTCTTCTCAATGTTGCTTGTATCCACCAACGGTTTTCCTTACTTAAACCGAACTCTTCACTTTTTCTCATGTTCGCTTGCTCTCTATCAAAACGTGATTATCTGTGACCGCTTTCTTGACAGGAAGTATCCCGTCTATCGAAAAACGTCGGCAAAATTCAGACTTTGCTTCTACTGCCAGCAGGTTGGGGTTCATTCCGAATTTTTCGTTCCAGACCGGAACGTCTCAGGTTGTACTCTCATGCTACCATAACATTTCATTTAAAAACGATAGATTAAAATAATTGTACAAAATATGTTATTAACAGTTCTACATTTTAAAACTATGAAGTAGTTTTCATTCGATTTTCTTATTTAAATGCTTAGTTTTTCCACCATTATAACAAATTTTGAATTTCATAATAGTTTCGTTCAAGTATGGGCGAGTTATGTTACAAGACATGTTTTCCTATATCTCAGGGAGTACTTGTGCTAGGCTAATATCGTTGAATTTATCTAGGTTAGGTTAAGAGGGGTGCCGTTGGAAAACTAACCTGTGTCACTTAGACCACCAGTAGGTTCATTGTGCCCCTTGACCCCATGGGATAACCTATTAAACCGCTCTAGATTCATCCTGCTTCCCTTAGGAACCTCAGGATATTTCTGAACTCTTTCGCCTGCAGCTGCCCTAGACTGGAAGACAAGTAGCTGCCCAGTAGTCTATTTTATTTATCAAAGCGGAACACTCACAAAGTACGTGTTGGACGGTTTCCATTTCTTAACAGTCTCTAAACCTCCTGCGGAAATCGTTCGATGCTAGACCTAGCCTTCTGACAAGGTGCGCTATGGCCCAGTAACCTGTGATGACCCCAACTAAGTTCGTAGTATGCGCTCTTTTTCCATTAGAAAGTTCTTTTGTCCGATTCCTGACATATGCAGGCCAAATTTGCAAATATGGCAGGTTTTCCTGCTGGTTCACCGGAGCCTTGCCTTTTGATAGACATTCCTGCTGGTCTCCTCTTTCAAAGTTCCGATTCGAATCTTGACATAAGCTACCACTGCGGGGCTATCCACTTCAGAGCCTTTTTTGGACAGCTCATCGGCCATCTTGTTGCCTAGGATATTATGGTGCCCAAGTACATAACTGCACCAATTTAGATTTTAACAGCACAGCATTTAAGGCCTTGATGGCTGCCTCGATATCAGTGTATATGCAGATGTGCTTTGCGTACTCTCTACATGTAGATACCAACATTTCCGCCTTTTAAATCGCTGAATGTCCCCTCTAAATCCACCAAACCGCACTTGCATCCTGATAGGATTAATCGCGCTATACTTCTGCAGTAGATATGTAGTGACAATGGGTCAAGCATAACCTCCAGAGCTGCCAAGAGCATGGTGCGGAGACACCCAGTAACTCCCACGCAAACGCTCTCTGGATTGACAGCACATCCAGGCTACACTTTCTCCTCAGTGCCGTCCATCAGACCTTGGAGCAGTAGCAGAGGATCGGCCGAAATATGACTGAGTACATCCAACGTACTACGCTGGTTCCTAATACCCCAGTTGCCACCAAAGATTCTTTTGCACGTATAGAAGGCCACACTAGCCTTCTTAGCGCGTTCTTCTAAGTTAGCTTTCCAGTTCAGCGTTTGGATCCTCTCCACCCAGCTTTGGAAATCTGAAACCTTGCACCTTACTTTTACCTTAGTCTTCGAGGAGTTTACCTTCAATCCACTATTGCTGGCCGAGTTGTTCAGCTTTGGCAGCGTATACTGGAGCCTTTCACTAATAGTAGAGAGAAATTTGACAGTTGCCAACATACAAATGTCATCCCGACATTCAGCAGCTTTAAAGACCTCTCTCTCCAACCTTATGAGGATTTCATCCATTAGCAGTAGCCATATTAGTTGTGAAAGCAACCCACCCCTGCGGTGTACCTCTCACAACAACGTCTCCTGAGCATGAGCTAATCTTTCTGCTGAGAAGCATTGAGTTGCTCCAGTCACATAGACCCTTATTAATTTCCACCTTTCTCATTCCATTATATATGGTCGCCGTCTTCACAATGTTGAAATCCCCCTCGATATCCAGGAATGCACGTGGAATATACTCCTTATATTCTAAGGATTTCTTAACAACGGACAGCACTCCATATAGTAGTGACTCTGTGGATTTCTCTTTTGTATAGTAATGCTGGCTGCCACTGCTGCCCTGCCATACACTTCTTATATGCACCTCAATTAGTCTCTCCAAGACCTTAAGTAGAAAGGAGGAAGGAATAATAGGTCTTGAATCCTTGTACCTCAAAATGGTCCGTTCTGCCTGCCTTAGGAAGAATACGCTCACCTCCTGTCATGCACTAGGTCAGAACCCAAGCCTCAGGCAGCTCTTAAAAATCGGACAAGCTTCCCGGAATGCTTCGTTTAACGCATCAATGACAGTGTCGACAGCAGCATCCACTGCCGACTCTGCGATTAGCCTTCCGGGTGGAGAGACCAATCTGTCACTGACTATGTAACAGAAACAGTCCCAATTTGCATTACTCCTAAAACTCTGAACAGTTCCCTGGTCAAAACCATCAGGAACAACTTCAGCAGTTTCTCTATACCTTCACTACTTAATAATGGTGAAGTGGTTGTTGACTCCCAGGATAAAGCTAATATTTTGGCTGCTAGATTCGCATCAAATTCTTTTCTTCCACCCACTTCACAGGCACCTGTCGTGCATCGCCCGTGCGGATGTGTACAAGAGCCAATACACATCCGTAAGAGAGATGTGTTCAAGGTCCTTAAAGGAATCAACGTCTCTAAAGCCGCAGGCCCTGATGGTTTCTCAAGCCTATTAATTAAAAGCTGTGCCTCATCCTTGGGTAAACCTCTGCGCAAACTATTCTACCTGTCCTATTCGACAGGAAAATTTCCAACTGCTTGGAAACTAGCTCACGTTCAGCCTATTCCCAAGAAAGGAGAGGGTAGCTATCCCTCAAATTATCGACCAATTGCAATCACTTCGATTCTTTCAAAGGTTTTTGAATCTATCATTAACTCCAAATTAATAAAGTATCTGGAAACCAATCAGCTCATCAACGATTGCCAATACGGCTTCCGGCACGGACGCTCATCTGGAGACTTGCTGACTTTTCTTACGGAAAGTTGGAATCGTAGTCTTCACAATTTTGGTGAGTCCAAAATCGTTGCTCTAGATATTTCAAAGGCCTTTGATAGAGTCTGGCATCCAGCCCTTTTAGCCAAACTCAAAGCACTTGGTCTTTCCCCTCCTCTTCTATTATGGATTGAAAGTTTTTTATCTAGTCGCCAAATACGTGTTGTATTAGACGGCGTTATATCTGAACCTCATCCTATTAATGCCGGTGTCCCCCAGGGCTCTGTTATTTCTCCGACTCTGTTTCTAATCTTCATTAATGATCTGCTTTCCCTTACTTTCAATCCTATCCATAGCTTTGCTGATGACAGTACCCTTGATTTAGCATACTCCTTTGACACCCTTGCGGATTTCAGAGGGAACGCCACATGTGTTAAACGAGACTGCATGATTAGATCATTCAATAACGATCTTGACAATATTCTCGCTTGGGGCAAAGTGAATCGCGTCGAATTCAATGCATCTAAGACCCAAAGCTGTCTCATCTCATTAAAACAAGACCATCACTTAACCACTCCCATTTCGTTTGATGGAGCATTAATTTCTGATTCACCGTCACTAAGAATTCTTGGCATTGATATTTCCAGTAAGTTAAGCTGGACAGATCACATCTTCTCGGTTGCCAAAGAAGCATCAACATGTCTTCGTTTTTTGAAAAAGTGTAAGAAATATTTCAGCCCATCAAATATAGCGCTCCTCTACAAGTCCTACATCAGACCTAGAATGGAATACAATTCCCATATCTGGGCCGGGGCTGGTCGCACAGCCTTAGCTTCATTGGATATTGTCCAAAAGAGAGCCTGCAAGCTCATTGGCGATGTGGCAATTTCTCGTCATATCGACTCGCTCGAGCACCGTCGCAATGTTGGATGCCTTTCGCTCCTTTATCGCTATATGCATGGTCAATGTTCTGATGAAATATCTAGTCTGATCCCTTGGAGAATAGTTCCTGCACGCAATACTCGCGCTGCATCCCGCGCTCATCCTTTTACCCTTCAAATTACCTTCGGCCGTACACTAAAATTCCGTGATGCTTTCTTATCCCGAACTGTGCGAATGTGGAACAGTCTACCATCTTCTGTCTTTCCTCCGGCATACAACCTGCGAAAGTTTAAGGGCGACATACATAGGCACCTCCGCCGCTCTCCTCATATCCCTTAATCCTTTCCCTATCTCCTTCCGGCCACGCTGTGCTTCGCATCATAGGGTATCCCCTGAGCTTGGCTTAATAATATATAAAAAAAAAAGGCCTCGGTGCAAATGCAACTTCAAAGAAAATCTTACCGTGTCTGATAGATTTGCTTGCTCGGACATCCTCCAGTTGCGTTCCATGAAAACACCGTGTACAAAATTTGAGCTCTCCACGTGGATGCGTTCTCGGATATTTTCCAAATATATAGTGAAAAACCAAAGTTTTGTATGGCAACATCAAGAAGATGTTTCCCGGTTCAGGCCATTTTTGTAATTTTATTTACTATTGCTATGATAATATCAAGTACCAAATTTTAATTCTGCACGTCGACGAGTTCTCATGCAGTACCAAAATATATAGTTAAAAAAAAAGTTTTTCTATAGCAACTGTACGAAGGAGTTGCCAGAATTATCCCATATTTTAACGTAAATTTACATTTTTTTAAACGCCGTGTATAAAATTTGAGCTCTCCACGAAGACGCGTTCTCAGGCAGTTTCCAAATATACAGTGAAAACCCAAATTTGTGTATGGCAACACCAAAAAAATGGTGGCCCGATTTGGTCCATTTTTTAACTTGTATTTGCAAATTTTATTAAAACGCTATGTACAAAATTTCAGCTATTCACGTCGACGCGTTCTCAGCAGTTTTTTAGATCTCGACAACAGCGCCATCTATCATATCCAAAACTATCCTATATTTCAAGCTGGAACCAACCAAACACAATCACAAAATTTCATTGAAATCGGTTGGCCGGTTTCGGAGATTAGCGTGTACAAACATCGTAACACTGGATTTTTATATATTACGATTTTGGAAACCTTCGCAAAATGTGTAAATGTACTCCCAAAAATCTTCCGTATGAACAAAATGTATAATATCACATTAAAAAAATGAAATTACAAAACAACAAGTCAGTGAAAGTGAGACACACCTAGTATGAACAAACGTGTACACGTGCAGTTTAATATAATACACTTAACCTGTAGTAGGAACTGTTTTTGTAAGCAAACAAGGGAAGATGCACAACAAAAATTTCCACTGAGCCAGCAACATTAAGATTCTTCTACTTTAAGTTATAAGCTTATATAGGGTTATCGGAGACCCTCGTGCCTTCACCACCACCACCATTAAGTTATGCTCTTTTGAGCACCTTATTCTAAAATACCCATATTATTGAAGAGAGGATCTGGTTCTATTGAACGAAAAGAGCTTATGTTCGCTTCAAAGCTCTGTGATCGTTATGTGTTCACTTTTCTCCATTTTTTATCTCGAAAGTGAATAGAATTTAAGAGAAAAAAGCTTGGTAGCCTGATAACTGAGAAAGTTAAATCATTTTTCTCTAGAACGTTCCATAATGCTAATGCAACAAATGCATTGTTGTCCATTTAAAAGAGGAGCTTTCCTTGAATAGCCATAAAATAAGTAGAAGAAGTAACTTAAAATTAAAACGAAAAACAAGAAAACACAATCGAAAATGAAATAACTTTTCTACCCGTCGCTTTAGGTTTCATTTTTCATATAATATTTACGGATTTTTTGCACTTTTGGTGTCAATATTTTATCACCCCAGGATGTTAGCATTTTACGATAAACAAAACTTTTACACAATTCACCACGAAAGTAGTGAATTTATGAATCGGGTTGGTGTTGTACACAATTAGCTTCCGGGCTTTAAAATGTTTTTTTAAAAATTGGAATTGCAATTTTAGTTAACTAAATTTGGTTATTGCAAAAATATACAAATATATAGGGTATACATATTATGTAAGTGACATACATTCATTCCCTTACACCATATTTCCGAAATGAAATAATAAAGGAACACGTATAGTACCTAACATACAATATAAAGAAGGGGTGAGAGTGGAAATTTAAAATAATCAAAGCATTTCTAAAAAGGAAAACAGATGGTTGCAAGGGCAGATGTTGGATGGGGCGGAACCAGAGTTCTTGTGGGAGGTGCAACTATGGTTTGAAAACTGTATTAGGTGGAAATAGATCAAAAGTTCGAAGAGACTCGCCACAATTCGCAAATATCAAATGTGCAAAACATATCATTTAGAACATTCAGGTGGAACAGATAAGCTACCACTCTCAACGAAGAAAGTTACTCAATGTTATACTTTTGCCATACGCGAAAGTCAAACGATTTGTTAAATTATGTAGTTTGCGCCGAGGTTTAGCCAAGGATGAGGCACAGCTGTTCTATTGCTGATGGTTTTGACCAGGGGAGGGGCCAGAATCCTTTGCTATCCTTGAGGCTTGCTAAGATGCTTAGTCTAACATTCTGGATGAAAAGGAATTTTTGTCTTCGGATAATGGACTTGTAGGTGTTCTTTACAGTCTTGTAGACTTGTTTCAATTCTGGGTATGAATGCAATTGATAGGTGCGAAATATGGAGTCTTTCGCGCTTATTACTTGAATGAATTATCGTTAAACCAAAAGCGATTTTACTATTGTTGAGACTTTCTGTAGGAATAAGGAATGTATTCATCCATGCCAAGACTTAGAATGTCACTAGGTTCTAATGTACATTTTATCAATATCCCTCGAAGTAAAACCGACGAACCTATGAATTCCTCTAAAGTACTGATTGAGAGTTTCCCAATAAGCATTTATATTTTGTTTTTCTTTATCGTTTGGAATAAGTACTCTAGTAATACTATATCACTTTATGAAATAAAAATAGATATTCCAATATAAATCTTTTAGTTTAAATGTAATAGCTCACTACACCAATATACAGTGATTTGTAACCGATGGCTAGTTTCGCCAAATTTTTTCAATTACGAGCTATAATTATTTGTTGAAATGCTTTTTTGACCCACCTATAATATTCTAACAAGCTGTCTTTACATCGAAGACCCTTTGGCATCTGTTTTCAATTAAAACAAACCTCCTATCCCTTTTACCCGAATATGCTTTGTGCTGCTTCAAACACCCCAAGAAAAGCCAACCTCTTGTACAGGATTTTTAAAGGTATCAGCATTCCCTGTTTTTTCAATAGGCTTAGCCAGCCACGACCTGAAGTGGAGCGACTGCTAAGCCGCTAGTCATAAGGACTGTGTTCTTAAACGTATCAAATTGAACGCTTCCAAAATTTTTTCTATTTTTACAAAAAGGCAGTAAAATAGCTGTTATTAGGAAAACTTCAGAAGATCTATTGCAATTTTGTTCCTTGGTGTTTAGGGGCGCGCCCTCCGCGCCCCCAAGCTGGATCTGCCACTGGATGTTGGTCTAACATGTTCAGGTATTTCAAAAATTATTAATTTGAATTACACCAAAACGAATAACCGAATCAACTGCATAGACTTTATTTATTATGACACTATAAAAGGTATTAAGCACTTATTTTCTGCAGACCAGTTCCCTGTGGATATACCCATTCCACAGGAAACCGAACACCTTGAAACTCGACAACCTCAAGTTTGGAAGAAATTTTCAGAGTTTGTATGGAATATATGAAAATTGTGACCCGTACTATTTTTGTTTTCCCTACCACACCCTGTCAAGATTTGACAATGAAGCGTCATATTCAAAAAATCATATCTCGAGAACGGAGGAACTAATTTTTATGATTCATATGCCAATAGAACTGGTACTCGGCTTCGTTTTAAAGATATGTTTTTTATTTTTAAGGTCAGCCTATAACCAACGTAATGCAGTATGGCAGCATTGGGGACCACTAGCACTTGTTAATTCTGAGTTCTAAGCCTCGTGTGCCTGTGTGTCGATCAAAAATTGCAAAGATGTTCGACCTCGTTTTGGAGTTATTAATTTTTAAAGTCACCGTATCCTCAAATCAAGGTTCTTTTAAGTGATTCTAAGTCAGACTGCACAAAACCCTCAGTATATTTTCGGTAGACGTGTTATTCGAGCCTAAATTTGATGGCGTCGTCTTGCCGGTTTAATGGCCCAGCAACTTCTATTATGGCATCAATAAATGAGCGAGCGGTTAAGAACGTGATGTACGGTATATTAGCCGAAGCTGATAGCTCACTCCGTGGCGATAGCTGATGCAGGCAGGCACGCTAACTCCACGGACTATACGCGGAGAGTTTGGGGTGAGTAAAAGAATTTAACCTGCGTTTTCACTACCGATAGGCAAAAAAATCATGCCTAGGAAGCAAAAACAATGAAAAAGAAAATACTCTATGCATCACTTACCAAACAACGTTTTCAGTTGATGAGGATCAGTTGAAGTTGATGAGGATCAGTGGTCGTTGATCCTTCAGTCCCTTTCCCCGGCCACCGTTAGCATCGCTGGAACATTTTAATGTTTCCCCTATTAAAATAACCTCAAAAGTGTGGAAAAGCCGACCTAGTGGACCACCATGATAAGACAAAAAGGGTTCCGGGTGAATAAGAGGAGAAAAAAAAATTATGGTCTCATTTCGTTTAGATGCCACTATTATTTGATGTTTTTAAAGTGTAGAGACGTTTTACAATAGATCGAGATAGCCTTAGTCACAGTAAGGTCAGATATATATAACTATTTGTTGGTTACAAGAATCTATGCAGAGAAGGGGACTTGATTAAATTCCAGGAGACAGATTGTTCTTTCTTGCTTCCCATGCTTTACGTTTGTTTTATGATTTATTTACCTTTGATTTTTTCTGGTGGAGCAGGTTCCGTGAATGAAACGATAAGAAAATAGACTAAAAACAAGTAGGTCTGAAGAGCAAGTCTACATCCTTGAACCCTCTTACAATATTGCAACCGATATAACCGAATACTAGAAGAAGGAGATGAGAGGTGCGTAGCTCTTGTGTGTGTGTCGATGTATATCGCAGATCTGTGCTTGACCTCCCCCTTCAGGGCTCATATCCCTCTCCTAGTGTCAGATCTAGTCTCGAATGTGCGAGAGGAGTAGCGGTTAAAAATGATAACTCAAGAGACAATACCACGGTATATTCTTCAGTAGAACAGCTCTGTCAAAATAACTGAAACACCAGCAGAAGACATGCCATTGAAAAGAAAAGGGGTAAACGAAGATAAAGGGCTGTATTTAATTAATAAGCGAACAAAAGGGATTTTTAATGTACAAAATCTCTTGTGAGCAAGAAGGAGAGAACTGTCAAAATGACAAAATGAAATATCATTTTCTCTTAAAATTCATCGCTTGCCATAAGGCATTTCCGTACTTCTTATTCAAACATCTTGTTGTTTAAATTAGCAATGTTTATCATGTTTCACATGCGATCTATTGAGGGCTGGGTTTATTTGATATTTTTTAAAGTTTGTGATATTATATAGAAGCGTATTGTCAACATGAATTTATGTACGTCAGTATCTGCCTCTACTTCGAAATGATAAGTTTTCTTTGGCATAGACGCGGTTATATCACTGGTGCAATCAGGAAATATTTTACGCGTAGTCCACTCTTGAAAGAATTTTTTTTTTTTTCATTCGGCAGCTGAGAGTTAACGCAATCATCGAAATATAAAAATAATTCTTTTCTGGTAAAGTTCTGTTTATTCAGCATATTTTCGTCTTACTGAAATTTTTCCAGCAAGTAACTTGTCTTAAAATTAATTTTTTTTTCCATACCGTTCACTTTCACAACTGTGGCCAAACTCAACTAGACATCATTTTTCTTTATTTTAGGTGGTCCGAGAGACGATGGCACGGCTGGTTTTGCTGTTCGGAGTCCCAATGGTCAGGTAGACCGTCCTTATCAATGGGACTCTTCTGCTTATTAAACAGAACAATGTGCCACTGGTGGATACTACTCAGTTTGTATAGACAATCAATTCTTAAGGTTTGCAGGAAAGTTGATAAATATCTACATAACTGTGGTGAAAAGTGACGCTTGGGATCAGTATCCTAAGGAAATAGAGGAGCTTCAACTGAATATGCGAAATTTCACTGTAAGTACCTACATAGAACTCGGATGCTCTTCGTATTGATTTAAAGATTCTTTCGTTTCAGACCTATCGGTTCGGTACCGAAGAACGCAACATTAATGAAATGATGTCGTACCAGTCGTTTAGTAAAAGTCGAGAGGCGAGAAATTTTGCTCTTCTTTTGGCCAATAATTCCTACATACAGAAATTCTAGATTGTACAAGTTTTAGTAATATTTACAAGGTGTTCAGTGCAGGTATAATTTTTTTAGGATTGTAAGAATAAGTAATAAACCACACGGTTGTGCAGGTGATTTCGTACGACAGCTGTTCGACCTAAAAACATGGTCAACAAAGAACCGGATTTAATACTCGCAGCCGTTACTTATGTATTCTAAACTTTATATTGGTCTGTTACTTTGCATTATTCCAATTTTTGAGCTTGGAGTTCATTCAGGGCGTACTTATGACTTTTATTCGATGATTTTATTCGCGTTTTTAAATGCCTGTTTATCACCTTTTAAGAAATGTGGCTAAACTTGGATTGATTGTTAACAGAATATGCATACTTTTAGAAGATTTGTAATATAATTGCTAATTAAAAATACTTTTAAATACCTAAATGTTTTTATTTTCCTATAACGATGAGTGTGCCGCAATTTGTCAATGCAAGAAAATTAGTTTTTTAGGCTATTACTGAAGATTGGAGTTTGTGCACGTTTTATAAATCAAAATCGAAATTAAAGTAACGACTTCAACTGGATATCGAACTGGAAAATTCTACTACGAGGTTTATTGTAGTATTGCGAATGCGTAATTTTTACAATTAATGTAATTTGAGACTTGGATAATATCAAATGCATTAAAGAATTCCTTTACGCAAATTTGTTGAGTAGTACCTATATGGACACTATGGATCCAAAATAACATTGCGTCTGTAAGGTAAGCCATGTCCCACTATAGTGTAAACCATATGGGATTTGGACGTATTCAGTGGAAAAGTGAAAGTTGCATTTTGTACCAGCTGTATGCACAGTATGCAAGGAATTGGAAACGACTTTCAGAAAAGGGAGGCGTGCTTATGACATGTGACACTATTGATCTGATTTCATCTAACTGTTTTTGCGTTTTGGGAGGTATATATACGAATTACGATCCAAGTACACCGTTAATTTCTGGCCGTACTGAGTACTTGAAATATTTGATTTTGTATTCTTTATCAGTTTCTTAAAAGTTTATACGCTGGTTAATGTACGATGATCGTCAACAATTCCAATATGCAGTTTGTCTAAATTGGTTAATCATATTATTTTATTGATGTAAAAAAATAATGTTTTTGACATACCATATTTTACAATAATGTTTTTAAACTGTCATTAACTGTTTATATAGAACTGTGAAATATACACGAAAAATTTCATTTTATATACATTTTTCGGTCGAATCCGTAAAACACTTTCTACCACTTTACCTACTTTTGTACCGGCCGAATATTGACATCTTAAAATATATAAAATATTTCAATAACTGTATGTTCCACCTGGTGTCAGCTAATAATCCCTATATTCATCAACATACTTCTAGTCAGTACTTTCTCAAAGGCAAAAGTAAAAACAAGAACCAAGTAAGTAAGACATGCAGTTAAACAGAAGAGACTAGAGTATATAAGAGGAAGAAAAATGCCCCATTTTTTATTGAAAGCAAACTTTTATAAGCAAAAGTTGTGTTCATCAAAACGCAAATCTTGTGCGGTTTTTAAAAATAAAAATTTGTAGATTTTTTTCAAACCTGTTAGTGCGCAGAGAAAATCAAAACTAAAGGTTAAAACGCATAATGTTAGAAGTAAATTAGGACATCAAAGTAATCAAAGTATTTTAGAACTAGTTGTAAAAAGGAGGAAGAGTTTTTCCTGTGTTTTTTAAGATGTGGTTCAAGGCAAATAATTGAAAATAATGTTGCTTTTACAACAAGAGGTATTTTAAAACGGACTGCTTTCAAAGCCCTTCAATTCAAGAAGCTCTTTATACATTAGAAAATGTAAGCGTTTTATCCAGTTAAAATAAGCCATACAGTTCCGGTGTGGTAGATATTTGTGAGTCTAGTGTCAACACCGACGTATTAGGACATCAGGTGATGTGGCTGTGCCTTCTTCTAGTATCAAATTGAGTGAAAATAGTGCAGTCAGGTGGTGGGGACTTTATTAAAATATTGTCAAAAGCAAATGAACATATCAGGAAATTTAAAACGGATGGAGTAACGATCACTTTTCAACTAAAAGATTGCTTACATCAAGCTATTAATAATTTAATTAAAAGTATGTAAATTGAATTAGTTTTAAAGAGCAATGAAGGAAGCCAAGTAGCTTAGGGAATTTCATTGCCAAATAATCCGGAAGTTAAACCGATATGGGTTAGCATGAGACCTGTAGATAAGATTAACAGTAAATTGATCGTAAATGTGATCTCTTATGTTAATCAGTCAAACTCCATATATTTTTCGAAGACAGTATTGCAGGTGAACATAGTGAATTTTTCGTACGGCGGAGGAGAATTTAGTGACAACGAGAATGAAACCATTTACTTGAAAATAAAAAGAAGTCTGAGAAATGTTAGTGAAGGCGGTTTGTTGTGTCTTCCAAAATGTTTGTGTTATTTAGTAGAAATATCAAAATGTATAACTTTACCAAAAACAAATTTTACATAAGTTTGAAAACAAACTTCTTAGCCTTTTAAAAGCATTGTGTAAGAATGCTTTAGTTCATATAATGAAAACTAGAGGGTGTTACCATCAGATCTTTATAAATAAAACAAAAAAAATATTAATTGGTTTTCAAATTGTGGTCTTTAATTCCTTAAACAGAAATATACTTTTATCCCCCATATTTATTTATACAAAACATAAACATTGTTAAAAATGTAAAAGATCCTTTAGGGGTACCATATGTTACAATAATCACTTAAAAAAAATATTGAATAAAGAAATTATTTGCAAAACTTTCCAAGTTTGTAACAATTTATCGATTATTCTACACAGCAGTAAATTCGTATTTATGGTGAGTTGTTTGCACGAATTGTTTTAAATACGTTCCAGAAGATCACTTCTGTTTTATAAAAGTTTACAAAAAAAAAAAAAAAAAGAAAGACAAAGACAAATTTTTTCTTCTTATCTTTTCGTTGTTAAAAGCACTCAAAACAAATAATATCAAGAAAAACCTGATTCGTTTGTACACAGTATAAACATAATAATAGCACAGCAGAATTGCAATGAATGTTATATTTCTGATACTAGAGACGATGGTGATTGTATTAATACGGAAAACGTGAACATATTTTTAAATATCAGAAAGGATCTGAAAATATAGTAGAAAAATTTGGGGATTACTGCTTTTTTGCACAGAGCTTTCGCAACAGAAATAATTTGTATTGCGCACAATTTACAATCATATGACGGACACTTTATTATATATCACAACTGATAAAAAAAAGAAAAAGTTGTACCAACCAGGAATGGATCAAATGAAAATTTATGAAAATTACTTGGGGTGGTAAATTTTTATGGATTCATTTAATTTTCTACCGTTTGCATTATCAAAACTACACAAAGTTTTTAATTTTCTAAACATCACAAAAGGATATTACCCCCATTTTTTTTAATACCTTAGACAACTGGAACTAAGTAGGTCAAATTTCATCTACAGAAATGTACGCCATTGACGCAATGATAACAGCTGAGAGGACATGGTACGACAACAAAATAAAATTCAAGTTAATTTTTAATAATCAGGTTGAATTAATAAGATATTATCGAAAGACCGACGTCAACATTTTACAAGAGAGCTGTTTAAATTTTATGAAGGACTTTTTAAAAATAACACAAATAAATCCGTTTACGGAGGCTCTTACAATTGCATCAACAGTAATGTTTGTACATATTGTAGTAAGAGAAATGCTAGTATAGCTGTTTCACGGTCGCTGTGTAGTAGGAGAAGCTTAGAAAGCAGATCTCCTAGTGGGGAAGCTTTGAAAAAGCAGATCCACCGTTTCTTCTGGGCAAGCTAGAACTAGCAGATGCCGTGTTTAAAATAAAAGACGCAGTCTCATTGATCGCCAATATACTAATCATTTTTATTGGAATATCGCTAGCTGATTTATACAAACGTAAGTTTGCTAGCCTAGACTTAATTATTACTAATGCACATTAATACATGATTTGTGTACATGCCCGTGATTTGGGGCACGTTAAAACTAAATCGCTTATTTGCACTGATGTGCTTAACTCCGGCAGAAAGATGTGACGCAATGTACTTGATCCGCTGGTTGCAGAACATGTAAGCAAAATCATGTAAACAATTACAGTCACTTCTTAAGGTTGTGACATATATTTGGTTTAGCGTATATTTTGCTTAATTGCAATAATGTAATCGATCGCATTTATTGTGATTAATTAATTGAGCGATGGGTTCTGGGTCAATTGAATATTGCAAGAATGCAAAATGTGCATTCTTGTATTTTTAGTTGATTTAGAAATTGTTGGTTTTTTATTGTATGTGCAAATTCACATCACAATATACAGGACACACGTTTTAAATGAAAATTTGTTACGTAATATTCATAAAATATTATATATTAGAAACTCTAATCAGTCATTTATTGGCTTACAATCATCTGGTTTACATTATAAAACAACAAGTTTGGGGGAAATTTAAACACGTAGAAAATTATGGTGTAGTAAAACGACCAAAATGCGGATTTAAAGTTTACGGGTTTAATCTGGATAACAATACTGTTTTTGGCTTTTTTTGATGTTTTTTCAACGGAAATGTTCCCAAAACCGGACTTCAAATAAATTTCAATTCCAGAATCTGGATCATCGATACAAAGGTTCGTGTAAAAGAACCGAACTAGTCAAATGTCCAGGGCTTAAATTACTAACTATGTGCGAGTGTTATTTCAAACAATTTTTGAAAGAAGATCCGAAAATAAACCAATCTTTAGATAGCGATATAAAAGGTCATGTACTTTCCCTTAATCCGCGGGAAGCTGTAACAGAAGGTCGTCCTGAGTAATAAAGCAAGAACTTATGAGTAAATTAAATATATGGTCTTTACTAGTCTCTATTCTTACGCAAATAAATATGCATTTTGTTCTGTTGGGCATCCAAAAATATTAAAACACAGCGATGTGTCTTCCCTGGAAGATTTGATAAAAATGCATGGGTTTGCTAAATGTAGAATTTTGCTCCACAAAATATTACTATTCCTATTCTACTTTTTAAAATAAGTAACAAAATTTTCTTCTTTGCAAAACGTGCAACAAACTTAATATTCTTCATCAATATCCGCACACTGAAACTGAAAGAATATTATTATGTACTTGATGTTGCACTAGCAGTACACTTACTTAACCCACCATTCTATGCCGCCCACCATAGCCCACCATTTTCGATTTCAACACAATCTGAACGGAGAGTATAAACAAAACCTTTGGCCCCATGGTTCTGATCTGAAAAACAAGTTCGATTCATGATCTGAACGCGAAAAACTAATTCGATTCAAGACCGCCTCTTGTTCCGCAAGTGAGCAGGTGCGCTCTACGAACTCATTTGTGTACAAACAGATCATATGAATAACACTATAGTGGGACATGGCTTACCTGTCCCTTACAGACGCAATGCTATTTCGGATCCATAGTGTCCATATACAACTAAGGCTGCTCTCAGGGTGCGCGCGAGAAGCGGAGCCGAGCTGAAAGCTGACCAGTGCGAGAGCTCACGCGGGAAAACTATGCACATTCATTTTCATACAAAGTCGCGCAATCATGTCAGAGTAGAGGCAAAGCGGAGCTGAAAGCAAAGCTGATTTCAAAGCGCAAAGCGAGAAAGCTGGCTGTGCAGCGTTTTCTCGCGTGAGCGAAGATGGTTTTTTCTTGAAGTTAGTATAGAAATGGCCATACAGGCAAAAATACTTAATTTACCGTGTAGGTGATGAAATTCCACATGTTCCCTTCTTTTAATAGTTCATGGATGAGCAGAAAATAAGTTTTTTTTTGCAAAAAAATAATTGCAAATATTTTACGAACGAAAATATTCCTCGTCGGAAGACTCCATAATTTTATTTTCCGAATGTCACAACTAAATGTAGTGAAAACTAATTCTGAAACCAAAAAGTACATGTAAAATTATAAGCGCGTCTCGCATTCACTCAGACATCTTCTCGCATTGCTTGTCGCATGAACAAGCTCTGCTTTGAGCTCCGCTCCGCTTCTCGCGCGCACCCTGACAGCAGCCTAAGATGGCATATAAAACACGTTCAAAGTTGCAAAAGTTCCTTATAGATACATTAATTTTTAAATACTCAATGGACTCTTACTGTTATGCAAGGACATTATGGTTTATATTTTGCAGAAGATGTATTATTGCCTATAGAGTTTCTGGATTAAATAACGTTTTTATTGCTTCAAATAATCCTCTGGAGATAATATTCCATATCCCATAATTTCAAGTGGAATGCTTTCCGAGATCTGATTAAAAACGTACTTGTGGCGTGATTTAGATGGGAGCAGCTCAGATTCATTTTTTCAGTTAAGCTTTCCTTTTAAAGTAGCATATTCAGTATCAGGATAGGTAATTTGTAGTCATGGTACGAACGACTAGGCAAATGCAGTCATGATTATAAGTCCTACGTATACCCGCTAAGGTCAATGTACTATTGTTGCATAACGGCCAAGGTCAACGCACTGTTGGTAATATGCGCAAGCTGCGGAAATGAAGACTGTGAAGCGCAGGGCTGTCAAGGTGAAAAGCATATAAGAGGTCAGCAAGCATACTTGATGGAAGAAATGTGTTGAGTATTGGAGTTATTGAAGTACTGATGATCGCTTTGGTATCTCCCGCGAAGGTACAAACTAAGGTAGTATGAAAGGTATCATATTCACGAATTGCTACCAAGACGAGATAACTATACCTTAGTGACTTAAAAATTGAGATGATTTTTGACCCTGTGGGTACTGTAGTAGGGTATGAATGACAAGGGGCTCATTATACACAGAAGTTAAGTGATATTGAGAGTCAGAATAATCAAATCTCAGACATAGTCCCAATGGCACGGGGCTAAAAATGAAGAAACGAAGTTATGAAGGTTTATAAATGTTGGAAAAAGAGTGTGATTGTTAGTAGCGCTTATATACCTAGTATGCATGGGATGCTATAAGATTGATGGTGTTAATCTCTTAGCTTGTCCATTCTTGAATCGGGCATATCTTAACCTTCGCGTGGTCCTCGCTGACAGTGCCTAGTAAGGTTTCTGTTTGCCTGTATAGGATATGTACAAATCTTTTAAACGTTGCTAATCTAAGGCCCGAATGGAGTAACCTCTGCCATTACTACAAGGATATCAACATGCAAAAATATCACTGAGAGTAGGTACTCATGACCTTGTGCTAATGTGCTACGAAACCATTCCGACATTGGTAACTTGGTACTACAGGATTGAGGAGCCCCGAATAGTGTTGCAATTAGTAGTGCTATTCGCCTCAACATGGAGAAGGCCCCCTTGTGTGAGCATCGTAGTAGTTGTGGAGGCCCATATGTGGGCAGAGAGAGATTGTTTGAGTCTGCATCTTTGAAAAGAATAGTATGTCCTATTGTATAACTGCAGACATAGTTCGAGGATTTGAAGGATGGTCGCTTTTTATTGTATGCTTAGAGGATTGGCCTGCATCGCGGGGATGCGCCAAATCAACTGTGTGCCGTAACTCAAAGATCGGTAGAGATTTTAGATAGATCCCGCTTCGACCAGTAAGTCCAATGTCAAGCATGCACTGCCATAAACTGGTACTCTTGAAATAGAATATAATATATTCTGCCACTTGAGGCCGCTGATTATCGCTTGTCTACTCATAGTGCATTAAGACTGCCGTGAGATTAATGTTAAGTGCGCAGTGTACAGTTATTTGTTGGTGCCGTGCGCATTTCAGAGGCAATATAAATCACAAATTAACTTGAATCTTTCTCCTTTTGCATCAAGGGCTCACGGATTGCACATCATCTTAGGAATCGACTTGGATAGTAAATATTTTCAACAACCTCACTTTATCTTGGGTACCGACTGAGATAAGGATATGTATATCAATTAAGTTGGGACCGCCATTTCATGGTAGAAAAGTTTTGAATAAGTCGAAATTTAGGGCTAAATTAGAGATAATTTAATGCCACTTTTGTATTTTTTAACAAAATCCATGATAATCCAAGTTTATTAAAAGTTAGGACCAACAACTACCGAAAAATGGTTAAATAATAGTTAATATAATAGAATGTCTCTTCCCCGAAAGTAAAAAAGTATTCGTGGGCAAGAAATATAAAAACTTAAAAACAAAATGCGCCATCGAGCCTACAAATATTAATATTATTGTGTTTCTCAATTGCATTAAAATCTGTAATTAACAAATAATTCTGGAAATACTCTAAACTCTTCCGGATTAATAGAGGGTAGTATGGCCTTTTCCATATAAATGTAAAAAAATATATTATTAATCGGACCTTTTTCTATAGTATTGTTGCCGATCTTAAACAAAAAAACTAACAAACCATGAATAAACGGTTAAACATTGCTGGGTAAAACGGCGAAAGGGGAATGCTCCTTTTAGGCCCGACACCTCTATACACGAGAGATGTCTTAAATGATGCATTATGATACTCTGAACATATTTTATTAACAATGTTTATTTCGATAAAGCGAGTCGAATTTCATAGGTCCTAAGAAGAAGTTTGAGTACTCACACCCCTATACTCGGACATTTTAATAGCTAGTTACAGCCATCCCCATACTAAATTATTTAGTATTTCGCTCTTTTTTATTCGAACTGATGTCCTGGATTTTTCGGGCATTAGATTGCCTCTAAGTTGGTAGTATTATGTCCGATCGGAAAACGGGTTTCACTGCTCACCTCACTTCATCACTAACTACAATTCACGGAAGAAAATTTTTCTCTGGATGCTTTTAGGGTTGGCGACGGAACACCCTGCGGGGGTGAGGGTGATTCCAATACGGCGTCTGGCATTTCAGCTTAAAGGTGTCGGTGAGTACTATCGGGTGGTGTACTTTTTTCCCGATTCAGAAAATTTTCTCGGGACAGCTTTTTCCCCGGAAAAAACCGTTTTCATGCAGTGGGTCACATACACCCTTGCTATTATATTCCGCATGTATTTTTGCAGTTGGTTCCTCATGGCCATTAATGCCCTACTTTTAATATTTTTCTCATAGGAAGTTATTTTCCTCGACTCACCAATTCCGTGCAATCACGAGAAGTAGAAAAGTCTGCTTTTTCACCCCAGAAATTCGCCCAAGCTTTCTCCCCGCTTAATTGAAATAAACATAATTAATAAAATATGCATAGTTTAAGACACCTCTCATGTCTGAATTTTTATGATTAGTGGGCATTTCCCTTTAAACAGTTATAGTAGATACTAAATGGATGCCCAGCTTAGAATCTAGAAAGTAAATTGTAATATGTTTCTTCTGATGTCATACAATGATCTGTCCATGTTCATTTATTGTTATAATTTGTATCGGAATTCTGTTCAAGAGGCAGAAGACTGCCGAACTTACTTTCGATGGCTAAAAAACCGCTCTTATGATGATATCCGATGATACTTATTTAAATGGCAAAATATGCCGGAGTTCCCCTTTATGGCAGAGTATGCCGCTGTTAGAATATGTCGATATTTTATATTAGAGGCAGGGTATGCGGCTTTATTCTGGATGGCAGAGTATGCCCATGTTTTTATTGGATTAAAAGACACCTTTCAATGGTCAGAAAAACTCCAATTTTTATTGAACAATAACTGCTTATTTATATAAAACGATTACAAAGGAATCAGTATTTCTATATAATTCTAAAGGGGGGGATTATTGCAGAATTGCAATACTCATACAACTGAAAATTAGAAATTGTAGTGTCAGCATTTCTGATCACACAATTTCTGAATGAATCATAAAGTATTGATGTTGTAAAGAAATGACCTCAGGTGTGTATTTTTCTCAATGAAGAATTATGCTTGCATAGCGGAAATTGCTTGCGTTGCAAATTCTTTTTTAGGTCGAGCAAACTTTGTTTGCTTTCAATTATTTTTCGATTTGATTTTTGTTTATAATTTTGACCGTGGTCATAGCTTTACAAAATTCATTAACATATGTATTTAAAAACAAGAAAAATATTCGTTTTTGAACGCTGATAAAGGCTTTTCGATAGTTGTCAAATTACAAAAGAATCTTCGTTGCTTTACAGAGTTGTTATATCTGTATAAGTTAGCATTAGTTTAAATATATTATTCTCGTATCTTCATTTATTCATTCATAACTTCACATCATTTGTCCTTAGTAAATAAATATATTAAATTACTTTCCTTAAGTTATTATCGCGAAATTTAGGTCATACAATATTCTCACGATAATTTCAGCCAGATGAAATGTGATATCAACACCTGATAAAAATCAAGCACAAGAATGGAATTTGAAGTTTATTTCCACAAATTATTGTTTCACTAGCTTGTTACGCTACCTTTCGTACTTAGGAGCCTAGCTCAGCTTAGGCGTGGAAAATAAGCTTCTAGGTGTAACGCAAGTACCATTGGGGAGTCCAGCTCAACACACACACAAAAAGTTTATTGGGCGCCACGTGGTTTTTTTCTTGTGGAGGTACCACGAAACGGGATGCAAATTAACGAAAAACTATAATTGTTCTTGAATGCTCCTTAATCAACTATATTTCAATATATAATTGCCACTACACTCGATATACAAAACTTTTAATGTAATTAAAAATTTAAAAAAACAAGAGATCTGTTCGGGACATCCATGGCACCGCTTTTTCAATTATCTAAATCACGTGACCACAGATAAACTCAGATGTCCAGACCTTATGGGGATCAGTGACGTTCAGTCACCAACTAAAATTGAAAGATCTTTGTATCGAATTAAAGCTTTAAAGCTTTAACGAGAGATTCTATGCGAGAATCATGGCTCTTTGAGATTAAAAGTAAAGCATTAAGCATGGCGGCAGCAATAACATAATGAGAGCGACACGGTATATTTTTTGTGTTCTGGCGAAACATTGCTAGAGAAGTGACAGCATCCTAATGAAATTATGACCTCAAGCCCATAAGGAAATATCTAGATACCTATATACTAAAAAAGAATTCCACATGAAATATTGACATACTACAGACATAATATAATACGTTAATGTATTTACATATGAATGCGATGATTTATGGGTACTACCACCAAGCATGTAATAAATAGAGAATTCATTAAGAAGGGAAAACTGTTGACAATACAATTTTGTAATATCTACCTATGCGACGTGACCTGCGGCGTCCAGTCATACAAAACCCCGGTAATTCTTTCTTTAGTTTTCTTCTTTTCTAATTTCTTCCTCAGCTCGATTTCTTTTCTGTTTCTCCTTCCTTGTAATTTCGCCTACTCCCTTTTAAAATTTTGTTATTTTTAACTTTTTACCACTTGACAACCAAGAAAACAGCCACGGGTATCCTGCTTGTATGGAGCTCTCGTAACAAGTGTCTCTTCACCTATCGGATGATGCTGATTGCCCTTCGTTCCACCGATGCACTGAACATTAAACTTTGGGTCCGGTCGCAAGATTATTACTGCTGGCGGTAATTTGCCAACTTTTAAACTCGCCCATATGCACATTTTTGTTGACATGTTTGATTATTTAAGTTGATGACCATTTTCTTTCTCATTTGTTTGTTTGTTTATGAATGTACTTTTTGGAACTGCAATAATTTTTTTTTACTAGTCTGATTATTTATATTGATGACCTTTTTTCATTTATAACTGTACCCTTCTTGAACTCGGCTTTACTCTATCCGGGCTGAGGCACTTGCTATGATGTAATGTTTCTCGTTGCGAACTGTTGTGCTTTGAGGTGATCATGATTATCTTCATATAAGGGTTCTGTTTGACCAAAAGATATTTAAATTACGGCTTCTAAAGAGCTGATATACAATGGAAGTCGCGAAGTTGTTTAATTACAATGTATTACTTCAAATCCTAAAGATTCATTACTTACGTTGCATGAAATACAGTGATTAAATAAACCTTGGCCATATAAATAGCACAATAATTAAAAATTCCCGAGACCTACAAATAATATCATACTACATACCTATATATAAATTACAAATTCTATATCTATTCATTGACCATATTCAATCCGATATTCAGTAACTACGCTAAATGAAATAACGATAAAAGCTTTGGCTATGCACCTAGGTACGAAGGTTATTAACAGCTATTGTTAGGATGAAAATTAAATTAAAGAAAGGTAGTAACCCTAGCTGGAACTACATAGCAAATAATTAAATTCTGAGGGAGTTGTGATTACACATACCTAAAAGAAATCCTTATTCTAGGGGTTACATAGTAGGACGATGCTGCATTATATTGAGGTTTGTGTACATCCGGGTTACAATAAATGCGTGGCATATGTGTCGTTGAATTTTGTGCACGTATGGCTGATTTGTGTGCATCTGTAGTTCCGAGAATGCTGTAAGTAACCAAGCGTGCTGACTTCAAAGTTGTGTGACGTGTGGACGAAGGCAAAGAATGGGAGCGAGTAGTATTTGCGTACGGTGAATTTCTTTCATTATGAGCTTTTGTGTTTGAATGTGATTCCAGACCGGGCTTTTCCATTATTTTTGAGGTAAGGAGTGAGTCTTAACAATATCCTACAATTTTTGGGCTCTAATATGGAAAACAAGCGGTTAACATTTCTTCTTCCACGGTACATATGCTTTGCCCCTTCCTGCGTATTGGTATGATTTCGAGTCATAGCAATGAAAAACTTTTTGCTAAATAAATAAGGTAATATTATTCTGAGCTTTGATATTACTTTAAAACTAACAGAAGATAACCTTGTTTCACACTTTGTTCGCATTAATTAACAAAAGGGGGCTCCAAGCTCTTATTTTCCCCCATTTTTTTCCATTTGTGTTAAATTGTCGTACTCCAACCATATACCTGATTTCCGAAGACAACATACAGAATAATGGTTGATTGCAGACATCGGCACCTACCGAATTAGCTCGCAGTGGATATGATTGAGGCAATAAATTATACCTAATTGAGCCCCTAAAATATTATGCAGGGCACGCCATTGTGACAATACCATTTAACTTATTTTCAATACTGGTGGTCCTAACTTTTAATAAAGTTGGATTATCCATGGATTTTACTAGAGCTTTAAATTCGGGGAAGTGCCATTAAATTTGACATAATTAAGCCCTAAATTTTGACGGATTCAAAACTTTTCTACCATGAAATGGCGGTCCCAAATTAATATACAATATATTTTCTGGGTAGCGACTGAGATAAAGATATTGATTGTGGGTCTCGCCTGGAATAAATAATATGTACACATCAAAATTAGCTTTATCTTGAATGTCGACTGAGACAAAAATATTTTGTTTAGTCCACACATAAATAATTCTCAACTTATCCTCCTTTAGTTAAGTCGCCTATATAATCCTAGAATAAGAGAAATGGAACACAAAGTACCAAGTATACACTTATGAAATGAATACTTAACAGAAAACCGACGGATTATTCATACCATCACTTACAGCATCATCCACGAAAACCAAGTGGAATCAATACACGCTGTACCTCCACACCAACAACTTTCAAGGTTACCGTAGCTAATTTTTTTCATCTAAAAATAATCAAAAGGAAATCATTAATAAAATGAAGAATTAACAACAAAATTCTCAGAGCATACTTACCTCGGTATATTTGCATTATTTCATGTCATCAAATGACATTACTTCAGTCAGCTGATTTCGCCTACTGCTCGGTCAGAATAAAAGCAATTGTTATAAGCATTGCAAGGGAAACACCAAGAGGCGAGATGAGCATAACTGGTGACCACGGCTATATAAAGCCGACTAGTCACTTCCGATTACTTTGAAGTTGTGAATTTATATTTAATTTTTGAATTGATTCTTGAATTTCTAGTTTTTTAGCTCATTTTGAATTATTGTGATATTACATTAAGTAAATGAATTGCAATAATTAAATTTTATATTTGAAGTTTGAATCGCTGAGTTATCCTCTTTACAACTGCACCCTTTCTCTTATCGTTTGAGACTAGATCTCACATTGGTCCTTCAAAGCCAGATAACTCAGTCAAATCAAATATAAAATTAAATACATTGCTTATCACATCACAGTGAAAAATTAAAGCCACTCCATACAAAATGACTAAAAATGGAGAATTCATCACATATGACGTTGGTGATGAAACTATTGACTCTGTGTCAGAGTTTATTGAATTCCAACTCGAAGTCAAAGAGCTAATGGTAGACCTATACAAAAAGCATTCAAGAAAAGCCAAAAAGAAAACTGTCAAATCAAATGCAGTGCAGCCTGACTTAGAATCACATAAAAGAACCATAGTTTGAGGATGTGGTGACTTAAAAATTACACAATATCTTTGCAATTTTTGGTTGACACACCGGCACAAAAGGCCTTAGATCTCAGAAATAAAAATATAAGAAAAAAAGAGCCGAAACCGAATAGGCCACATGGACCTAATACTCTCCGGACCAACATGGATAATAGTGCCAAAAAATATACAAACAATTGCTAGAGGTTATCAGCAGTAAATAATACTATTTTTGAGGAATAAAAATGCTATGCCTATTAACAAGAAAAAATGTCACTCGTGTTATCATGAAGAATATAAAGTATTTGGTTTCAGTTGGCATATGTAGCACGAAAATGGTTGCTCCGTTCTCGAATATGATTTTTTGAAGACGCTTCATCGCAAAATCATGAGATACCGGTAACAATTTTAGTTTTCCGTACAAACTCTGAAAGTTTCATCCAAACTAGAGGTGGTCGAGTCGAGTTTCAAGGTGACCGGTTTCGGGTGGAATGGATATATTCACAGGGAACTCGTTTGCAGATAATAAGTTCGTAATACCTTTATAGTGCCATCGTAATGCTAAGCTCTATGCAGTTGTGGATTCAGTTATTGGCTTTGGCGTAATTCAAATTAATACCTACTTTTTGTAATACCTGAATATTTTAGACCAACATCTGCCCTTGAAACCCTATGTTGTCCTTTTTTGGAAAAGCTTTCGTTATTTTAAATATCCAATCTCACCCCCTCCTTTATATTATATATTGGCATTGATTTTAAATAATTTGATACGTATTCTCTTATTATTTTATTTCGGAATATGGTCACCCCCAGTGAAAGTATATGAATGTATCTAACTTATTGAATATTTTTGCAATCACCAAATATATTTAATGTCCAATTGCAATTGCAATTTTTAAAAACATTTTTAAACCCGGAAGCTATTTGTGTGCAACACCAACCCGATCCATAAATTCACTGCTCTTGTGTTGAATTATATAAAGGGATTTGTTTATCGTAAAATGCTAACATCCTGGGGTGATAAAATAGTGACACCAAAAGTGCAAAAATTCCGTGAATATTATATGAAACCTAACGCAGCGGCTGGAAAAGGTTATTCCATTTTCGGTTTTTACGTTCGTGTTTTTCATTTGAATTTTAAATTTCTTTTTCTGCTTATTTTATGGCTGTTCCAAGGAAACCCTAAACCTTAAATATGGAGAACAGTGAGCACATAACGATCACAGGGCTTCTAGACTTTAATAGAACGGTTCATAAGCTCTTTTCGTTCAATAGGACCAGATCCTTTCTTCAATAGTATGGGTATTCTAGAATGAGTTGTACAAAAAGAGCATAATTTAACGATTGAGAATGCATGCGGTCTTCGATAACCCTTTGTAATCTGATAATTTAAGAACGTTGTTACCGAATTTTAATTGCCCTACAGTTGTATTTATTAAGCGTTTTAGCTCAGCTACACGTTGGCACTGTTTTACCAATTTTCCTCCTCGTGATTTCTTTTATTTTCCGTCTTCTAGCTGCTTCACTGCTGCAGTCTGCCTTTTCCGTTGGTACTTCTGTCTATATTTCTCTATGGAAATTGGCCTGGGTTCAACTCGTGGGTTCTTTTCCTCATCCTTCTTTTTAATCTCTCGTTGAGCGTCTCGTACTACTTGTTGAATTAGTTATGGATTTCTGCTGTCCATTGGTTTATCTCTGATGTTATTGCAAATTTCATTTCATTTTTGGGTAGGGTCGCCATGTTATGTTTGTTACCAACTTATGGGCGGATATTCAGAAGTCCACAAATCTGTTGTTCATGATGAAATTTAGAATTACTTTTATTGAATATTTGACCGGATTTCCTCTTTATTCTTCTATGCAAGATATCTGGCTAAGTTGCCTTTATATCTTTGGAGGTAAACTCCTGGCTATTTGCCTCTGTGTTTAATATAAAAAAAAGAATTATGTCTACTCCACTCGACAGTTACTTCTTTATTCTTAGTTTCTTCTCAGTGCTACCTTATTTATAATCAATAAATTTAGCTAAAGAATCAATTTCCATTTAATTTTCCTACTTCCAATCAATATTATTTCTACCTTACCCTATGTGTAATTTATTTATTCGGTCAACTAAACATGGCAGATTACAGAGGTTTTTACAGTCCTATTATGATACTACCATTACAGTTGTACAAACAAGCCAAAGCAAGAAGAAGAAAATAATACTAGTGATATAATTACTTAAATGCTATAGTGCATAACTAAACTTATCAACCTAGTACTACGGAAATACAATTCAATAGAGTAGTTACAAAATCTATCGATCTAAGTACCTACATTGGACAGGAAAATTCAGAGCTATCCAGCTACAATCAGTTAAAATAAGACTTGTATCTACAGCTTAGAAATACAAAACTACAAACCAGAGTTCAAATATGGTACTAACGAGACAAAAACCACTGCATCAAACTGCAGAACTAAAATTCAATACAATAAATACGGATATTAAACAATCAGAAAATTGAAATCTACAATGTTACAGGTAGTTATGAAAGCCAATTATACTCCTTTAATTCAATAGAATATTAACTACAAAATTACAAGCGTACTTACAATGTAAATTCAATATACCACACTAAAGGCTGAAATTCAGTAGGATAGCAGCAAAAAGAACGAAGCGTGCGCATTAAAAGTGTACCTAATGAGATAATTAATTAGGAATGAACAGGAAAAATACAGCTGTAGTTGGACTACAGAGGCATCAATGTGGGGAGAACTATAAAAATAGTAATAATATAAAGATATAAATAGAATATTCATCAATATCATTCTAAAACCCTGGGTTAAGTATAAACGGGAAGGGCAAGGCATATGTGAAAAAAGATCTCAAGCTGGATCTATCTTTTAAATGTCAGAGTACCAGTGTTGAAATGTCGATATTATTAAATCTGTAGTTGTACGGCTTTTGTATTCTGACGATGGGCGATTTATCTTTTATGTTGGTTCTACTAGTTGGCAATCTAAAAAAGAATGTTATGTCTAGAGTTCTGAGACGGAATATGGAGGTCTAGACAGGAAAGCAAAGTTGGGCATGATATCTGATCATTAAGGATTTTATATAAGAGCATTGAATCCAGGAATGCTCTTCGGTTCTCAAGTGAAGGCAAGTGAATTTTGTTAGTTTTGCCTAATCTACAATGCATGGTAAAACCACGTCGTCAAAACGATATAGTTCGCTGAAGAAGGCATATAAATACACGGAGTATGTAAGTAGTGGTAAGCTGCCAAATTAAAGAGCTGTTGAACTGTCATTTATCATAAATGTAATGCTTTCTCGATTTCATTGCAGAATTACATCAAAGAAAGTATTTGGTCTCAATAACTTATACTATATTATAGTAAACAAGTCGAATAATATACAATATTGCTTTCAAGACTGAAAGTACTAAGTTCCAGTTTACAGCTGTTTTGCTCTAAATTCCCCTACATGGTTCTAAATTATGCTGAATACACCTGACGTATTACTGTATCGTTTTTGCTGATTAACTACTACACATAAGCTCGTGCTCATGGCTTCAAATGAATGCGAGAGAAGGGACATTTTTGCAAGCAAAAATTTTCAAATGCAAGAGTGGGAAGCAAACACAAAAATCCATAACGTTCACGATATTCCATGGACATGTTTTCAAGCTTGATTAATATAATTCTGGTGAATATACGCTGGACGGTTCCAATCTGTGATTTATATGAGGAGTAAAATGGATTCCATACTTGGCACGCATACTCGAGAATGCTTCTTACTAGGGAGGTAAAAAAGAGTATTATATGAAGCCGCATACTTAAATGACTGATACGTACAGAAAATGAAGCACATTAGACTGAAAGCTTTAGATGTAATGAAATTGATGTGTGATGCAAGAGAAGCTTACGATCAAATATAACTCCCAAGTCATTTAATTCATCAACACGAGACCAAAGATATATTATGGATTCTATAGTCGAAGGAGATAGTTTCTTTTGCGGTAAAAAGATATACCACTTTTTTAATTCAAGAATATCCTTTTGAAAGAGGACGCTGTATATAATCATTTGCATATAATAAGCAGTTAGATGAAAGCAGAGAAGTGTAAAGTTTCTTCCTTCCTTTTCACGATCGCCACGGGGGCTGATGAGAATCTTGGTGGTTGTTCATATCGGAGCTAAGGGAGCTCAATAAATCAAAAGACCAGAGTGGAGTATAAAATAACTCTGATTTATTTCCAAAAAGGCTGTACTTTTTATGCAATCAAATTATCGCTTACTTCATCAGTATTGCTTGCAAAAATTAAGTTCTCATCGATCGATCACCTGGAATCGGTCTCACACAGAAAGCGCCGAGTAAGCTTTTCGCAATACTCAAAGTTCTTACAGGCAATATGTTCAATTCTTGCATATTGATGAGTTCACTGGCATGGCTATATCGCTTTGTCATGTAAACAAGCTTTCATTGTAAATTCTTTTGCTTTCTTTCTTTTTGTGCTTGTTTACTTTAATTTTATTCATGCGTGAATGCTTCATTCATTTATAGTAAAATTGTGTTAATGCTTCGCATAGCATATTGCCTTTCTTTTATTAGGGACATTTTGCTATGTGGATATTTATGTGTTGTAGGTCGCTTAACTTGCGCTCTACATCCTCACCGTAAAGATGAAAAAAAAAAATTGCGTGAGACTAAAGAAAATTTGTTTTTTTTGTGTTGCCATATTGAGTGAAGTAAACGTTTACATTAAGTCTTAAAAGTACGCTTTAAGATAACGTCTATAGTTACTTATTTTCATTCATACATTTAATATAAATTATTCATTTTTCTAACTTAATGTTCTTTTGTATTTAATTGGTACATTGAAATTATTAAATTTTAGCCATTATTTAAGGTTTTCCTATTAGCAAAATTAACTTAATACTACAGTATGTACAATATTTATATATTTATATATTATTATATTATATTATGTATTTTTTATTTGTAATATATTTTACGTAATTGTCTAATTGTCTAATCTATATGTTGACAAAACAAAAGTGTTAATAAGATGATTATTAATTATGAGTGATTATTTTTATTTGCATTTCATATTTATATTGTTATTTTACTTAGCTTCATAATCTATTTGCTTTAACCTATTCTTATGTGCCTTCTTTACTTTATTATCAATTTCTAGGTATACATTTACGCCTTCTATGTTTATTATCTTATATGGTCCTCTATATGGACATTCATGTTTTCTTCTATCGTTCTTATATAATAGTACATAAATACCTATTTCTAAATCTTTTACATTTAATGTTCTAATCAGTTTTTTCTTTCCTGTTCGTTTTTGCTATGATTAGAGAATTTCTAGCTTTCTCGTGTGCTTTGGTCGCAGTATATTCATACAGTAGCCCAGCTCTGTCAAAACTGTCAAGCGAGTAGGATGCTTCTATAAAGAGGATATACTTTCTCTTTCAACAGTTTTAAACTAACACACCAGTCAATTTCTAAAACAAAGGTTCCTATGTAAATCTAAAGTGGAAGAAACAGAATTACAGCATGCACAAACTTGTACCAGAGATGTAGCATATATATTGAGAAATTGCTACTTAACATGTATACACATACACAATTGTACAAGCATTAGAATTACTATATAACATATATATAGATAGCACACACAGTTCTACAAGCAGTAGAATGCATTAGGTTAAGAGATTTTATAATCAGATTAAATTGTGACTTAGAACAGTAAACACCTCCGTTTTCATCTGCTCCCATTCACCATACCACATGGCGCTGCGGCAAAGTTAAGTTTATTGGATTGGATAGATCACATCAAAATCGAAATCGTGATCAAATAATAATGTCTCGATAACTCATGGTGATTACGAGAAGTCAGTGTAAAAAGCAATTAAAAAAGTGTACTGGTATACACGTCCATGATCGCATCAAGGGCAAAAGGGTCAAACCAGAAGTGCTTTATAAATCTACCGCTAAGAGACCAGCTTATAGAATTGAACTCGTGGAAATAAATATGGATCTAATTAAATGAATTAAAGATTTAGATCTTTCTAAAAACCCTCTAGAGCGATGGGAAGATTTCAAAGATAATTTTAATAATCTTTTATTGGCAATGGGAGCTGATGAGGCAAAAGAAGCAAAAAAAATTGCGATATTTTTGAATCAAATTGGTGATGAAGCCCGCATAATATACAAAAGTTTTAATTTGTCAGCAGAGCAGTGTAAAACTTTGGAAGCCATCTATAAAGCATTTGATAACTACGTGAAAACCAAACAAAATACTCTAATAGCAAGGTCATTTTTTTATAATCGTTTTCGCAAACAAGTGATAATTTTGAGGAGTTTCTACTTGACGTTCGTAAATTGGCAAGAAATTGCAACTTTAAAGATGAGTTGGAAATGGTACGAGATCGTCTGATATTTGTTCAACAAAAAATGGATCCCGATTTATATCATAAACTAACCACAACCGAACAGATTGATTATGACAAAGCAGTCTCAATATGTAGGGCTCATTGCAGTAACGCTGTGGAAGCTGGCACATCATCAATCCAGGTGAATGCAATCAATAATAATTCTAACAAATTTAAAAATTTCTCTAAAAATGTAAATAAGAAAAGCACAAGTCCTAACCTCAATAAAAACTCTACATGTAATGGCAAAATGAACAAAAGAAATAATACGGAAACAAATTACTATAAATGTTGTAAATTTTGTGAATCTGGGCACTTAAAAGGCCAATGTATAGCTTATGGAAAATTTTGTTCATTTTGTGGGAAACGGAATCATCTAGAAAAAGTATGCAACAATAAAAAATATATACAAACAAAAAAACAATGAAGAGTTAATAACATTAGAGCTTCAATTAGTGAGATTTGGAAGACAGATTCTGTTTTGCATTACAAAGTTGTAAAATTTTTCGAAATAATATCAAAACAATAAATTCTGATAAAACTTTTTATAATTTTAGAGCTGAAGATAAATGGACAGAAACTATAAAAATTGAAAATACAGATGTAAAGCTAAAATTGGATACAGCCTCTGATATATCTGTCATAAAAAAGAAGATTTTTAATTACATCAAACAATCTGCATCACGTAAAATAGAAATGGTTCAACCAAACTGTATAATTTTTCCATTTGGAGGTGGTGAAATTAAACCATGCGGTGAGTGTATTTTGAAAATATCTTATAAAAATTCAAGTATAACTGAAAAGTTCTTAATAGTCGATCACATATCGCCCATTTTAGGCAAAGATGCATTAGAATCTTTAAAATTAGTAGTTAGAGTTTATGATACTAACTTAAAATTGGATGATGAACGTTCCATAATTATAAAAAATAATAAAGATATTTTTTCAGGAACAGGAAAATTTCCGGGTAGCTATTCGATTAAATTAATAGAAAATGCAGTACCTCATGCATCACCCCCCCGCCCCGTCGCATTCCTTTAAAGCTTCAAGAACCCTTAGAACAGAAATTAAAGGAACTTGTTTCACTTGGGATAATCTCCCCAGTTACAGAACCTCGTTCTTTGATGTCTAATATTGTTGTTGTTCGAAAGGTAGACGGTTCTATTAGCTTGTGTTTGGATCCTCAATATTTAAATAGAAATGTGCAAAAGGAAAAGTACTTAATACCTACATTACACGAAATATCGTCAAAGCTTAATGCTGCTAAATACTTCACAGTCCTAGATATCAAGAAAGGGTTCTGGCATGTACAGCTTACGCCTGAATCAGCTAAAATTTGCTCTTTTTCGACACCACCGTTTGGAACTTTTCAATGGAACAGACTTCCATTTGGCTTAACAACAGCTCCAGAAGTATTCCAAAGACTTAATGCTCAGAACCTTGAAGATCTTCCTGGTGTACTGATCTATGTCGTTGACATTTGCGTCAACGGCAACACAAAAACGGAACATGATCTAAATTTGAAAAAATGTTCTAGAGAGAGCAAGGGAAAGGGGAATTACATTCAATCCAAATAAATTTCAATACTGTAAGACAAGTATTAAATATTTAGGTTTGCAATTTTCGGAACTAGGAATTGAAATTGACGAGAGTAGGATAGCGAGTATAAAAAACCTACAAGATCCTAAATCAAGAACGTAGCTACAAAAATTTCTAGGACTCGTTAAATTTGTAAGAAATTTTATCCCTAATCTGGCGGAGCTAACAGCTCCACTACGTAATCTCTTAAGAAAGGACATTTGGTTTGTCTGGACAAAAGCCCACTCAGAAGCTGTTGATAAAATAAAGGATGTAATTAATAATGCAATTAGGCTTACGCCATTTGATATAAAGTTGCCGGTAACTATTCAGTGCGATGCGAGCCAAAATGGCATTGGAGTATGCCTCATGCAAAATAAAAAAGTTGTTGCATTTGCAAGTAGATCTCTTTCAGGCCGTGAAAAACGATACGCTCAAATAGAAAAAGAGCTTTTAGCAATAAATTACTCAGTGAAAAAATTTCATTACTACATCTACGGACAGCCAACAACAATACAAAATGATCATAAGCCTTTGGTTGCACTTTTACAGAAAGATATAACAAAAGTATCTTCTTCGAAATTACAGAGAATTCTCATGAATTTGTGGAATTATGATATCAAATTATAATGGATTCCAGGAAAGTTTGCGCATGTCTCAGATTATCTCTCACGCCATTATTTAGAAGCAGGTAACACCGAAGTGGATAAGACAGTTTTTGAACATGTCTTAAGCGTTGATGTTTCAGACACTTCCCTTGAAAGAATAAAAACAGAATCAGATAGAGATCCTACTCTGAAAATAGTAAAACAGTATTGTCGGGATAGCTGGCCGTCCAATATTAGAAGTTGTCCTGATTCTCTCAAGCCCTGGTACAGAAATAAAGATTCAATCTACCTGGAAGATGAAGTATTATTTAAAGACGACAAAATCATAATACCAAAATCTTTAATCAAATCGGAGTTAATAAAACACTCACACGAGCCAAAGACACTGTTTTCTAGATAGGTATGTCGGTTGATATACAAAGTTTAATCTCTAACTGTAAAACCTGTCAAACTTATCAATCCAAGGTGCTAAAAGAACCCTGCTTATCTCCAAAGTTTTCCCTCACACCTTGGTCCGTAATAGGATGCGATATAGCTGAATATGGAGGCAAATCGTATTTAGTTACGATTGATTATTTCAGTAAGTGAATCGAGGCACAAAGCCTCTGTTCGAAATCAGCTGACTCTATAATAAACTCGTGAATAGAGTTATTTTCTCGTTATGGCTCCCCAGTAACTATTTTTGCAGACAATAACCCTTTTAATTCCATTAAAATATCACGCTTCTTAGCGGAATGGAACACTAAACTAATAACGAGAAGTCCTGAGTATCCACAAACGATTTAGCCAAAAGAGCTGTAGGTATAGTCAAATCAATGCTGAAGAAATCGCACAATAAACAAACATTTTTAACCATGTTCTTAGAATACCGGAATATACCAGTAAAAAAAGACTTACAATGTTCTCCAGCTCAATTGCTCAATGCTCGCAGACTCCGTGGAAAATTACCAATAAAGGAAAGTCTACTTAAGCCAAAAATACAGCAGGGTCTAGAACAAATGTTTCAGAAAAAGGTAGATAACTATAAAAAATATTATAACAAGACTGCAAAACCGCGACAGAACTTTTCAGTAGGTCAAAGAATTTTTATAAGATTTGGAAAAAAATGGCAACCAGGAATTATTTATAATATTCTTAGGGATCCACGTTCATATATAGTAAAAGATTCAAATGGAAAATGTTATAGGAGAAATAAATCATTTATCAGATCTGCTTCCAATTTCAGCTACGAAAAAGAAAAATTTAAAACTGTGAATAATGGAAACAGTTCTAAAACCCGAAGTGGAAAAATTTATTTCAGTAAGTGGATCGAGGCACAAAGCCTCTGTTCGAAATCAGCTGACTCTATAATAAACTCGTGAATAGAGTTATTTTCTCGTTATGGCTCCCCAGTAACTATTTTTGCAGACAATAACCCTTTTAATTCCATTAAAATATCACGCTTCTTAGCGGAATGGAACACTAAACTAATAACGAGAAGTCCTGAGTATCCACAAACGATTTAGCCAAAAGAGCTGTAGGTATAGTCAAATCAATGCTCAAGAAATCGCACAATAAACAAACATTTTTAACCATGTTGTTAGAATACCGGAATATACCAGTAAAAAAAGACTTACAATGTTCTCCAGCTCAATTGCTCAATGCTCGCAGACTCCGTGGAAAATTACCAATAAAGGAAAGTCTACTTAAGCCAAAAATACAGCAGGGTCTAAAACAAATGTTTCAGAAAAAGGTAGATAACTATAAAAAATATTATAACAAGACTGCAAAACCGCGACAGAACTTTTCAGTAGGTCAAAGAATTTTTATAAGATATGGAAAAAAATGGCAACCAGGAATTATTTATAATATTCTTAGGGATCCACGTTCATATATAGTAAAAGATTCAAATGGAAAATGTTATAGGAGAAATAAATCATTTATCAGATCTGCTTCCAATTTCAGCTACGAAAAAGAAAAATTTAAAACTGTGAATAATGGAAACAGTTCTAAAACCCGAAGTGGAAAAATTTATAATAAAAAGCAAAAACAAGCGTATGGATATGAATTATTCAAATGTACATTTGTAACTAATTCAGCTATTAATATTATAATTATTATTAATTTTGTCAATTCTATGAGGGAGAAAAAGATGAACTAAAACTATGTAAAATAGTATTAGCTAATGGATTAGAAAAAATTATTAAATAAGAAAATATGCTATGATTTGAAGAAATATTTAGTATTACTTAAGTGCACAATGATTTGAATGTAACAATTTGATTTTTGAAAATTAATTATAATCTATTTTCTCAAAGAGGGAAGATGTAGCATATATACTGAGAATAGCTACTTAACATGTATACACATACACAATTGTACAAGCATTAGTATTACTATATGACATACATATAGATAGCACACACAGTTGTACAAGCAGTAGAATGCATTAGGTTAAGAGATTTTATAATCAGATTAAATTGTGACTTAGAATAGTAAACACCTCCGTTTTCATCTGCTCCCATTCACCATACCACAAGAGGAACAGGGACAAAATGACAATCAAAACTATTTCTGCAAGAAAAAAAAAACTAAAAACAATTTGTTCCACTTCCCATGCCATTTTGCCTGTTACACTGTCCATAGATCGAACACCACTTTGCAATCAAACAGCTGTTTGGTAATGAAACAATACATTTGCAGACTAGTGCTGATGTGTGTACTTACATAAAAATAATACTCCTCCCAACCATTGTGCAACTAGCTACTGTTCGTTCATTTACATCCGTATCATACTTAATAGTTCCCCCTTATAGGAGAAATTTTGAGTTTTTTTTTTGTAACTAAAATTCTAAAATTCACTTTTCAGTAGTTTGTTCTAAGCTGGGCTACTGTATAAATATACTGTGCTTTGGTTAAACGAAATTTAAGCTCATTAGCATAGTCCTCGTAATTGTATATTGGGCTGTTGTCGTTAGGTTCGACATTATTGAATAGACTTGATAATTACCCAAAAATTAATTCGAATGGGGAGAAACCCGTATCACAATGAGGTGTTTTATTATAACAGAAGGTATAATACGGAATCCATTCATCCCAGTTGTAGTCTGTGGTGAATGATAAGAGATATTCATTTAATACTCACTCCATGATTTCGTTCTATTGAGCCTAAAGTCTGCTGATGGTATGGCGTTGATGTTCATGTTTTATTTTTATTGGTTTACATATGTTAGTGAATACCTCATTGACGAATTCTGTTTCTATGTCAGTTTTTATTGTTTTAAAACTACCATATTTTAAAATACAATCTTTAACTACAGCTTTCGCTACTGTTATTGCTTCTTTATTCTTTAATGGAATGGTTTCGATATATTTTGTCAAATCACGCTGTATAGTTAGTATATATCTGTAATCGTCTGATATCTTTAGTGGTCCCACAGTGTCTACGGATATAATCTCAAAGCTTGTAGATGGTGTCTCTGTTATCGCCATTCTTTCTTTTGTATGTTTGAGAGTCTTGTGTTTAGCACATTTTTCACATTTACTTATATAATTTTTAACCATTCTGTTCAAAAATTTTCCATATGTACCTCTGTTTAATTTTGTTGATGGTTCTTTTGACACCTGAGTGTCCTCCATGCGGAGAGCTGTGGAATTCTTCAATTATATTATTTTTGATTACTTCATCAGTAATTCTTTTTGGAGGAATATATATTATTATCTTTAAATTTGTTTGCCTACCTTTCATATTTATATCGCGCTGCAGCTTATTAAATATTATTTTAAATTTGTCGACATTTATGTATTGAAATATGATGTCATCTGTCGCTAACGATAGTGACTCTATTTTCATTTTCTTCATTTCAAAGATCAGTGTCTCCAAGATCAAACCTAAGTCGTGATATAGATTATTACTGATTTTGATTATCACTCCCTTATTATTAATTATTATTTTTGGCAAACATTCAATAATTCTTTTTCTAGAGCTATTTTGTTTGTTAGCATTTTTGATGCTATTATTGATTTCAAACCGTAGTGTTTTGACCCTTCTTACTTCATTAATTGAGATGCATTCCCATGCATAAAGTTGATCAGTCTTTATGTTGGTAAGGGATTCATACTGGGTCTCTTTCTCTTTAATCTTATTTTTATTGTCATTTTTAGACATTGCTCTACATAGTTGTTATATTTATTTTCGATGTAGGTAACATCGCTTTAAGGATATCAGAATATATTTTGATTCTCGATAAAGCGTCAGCATTAGTATTTATTCTTCCTTGTTTGTAGATAATTTCGAAATCATAACCAGATAAGTCAAGCCTTATCCTTGTCATCTTGGAAGATGGGTTTCTATGAGTGAAAAGACTTACCAAAGGTATGAATTTTTTACCATATACGTACGGTCTGAAATTATTGATTGCCCAATGTATTGCTAGGAGTTCTTTGTCAATAATTGGTTTATTGAGTTCGTGTTTAGTTAATGTTCTACTAGCGTACGAAATTGGTAGATATGAGCCGATTTCAGCTTGGGATAAGACTGCTCCAAGGGCAAATTGTGAAGCATCTGTAGTTATAATGAATTTTTCGTTAAATATATATATATATATATATTTCAAGACTGGTGCATTTAATAGTTTGCATCTAAGTGCCGAAAACGCTTCTTGGCATTCATTTGTCCAAATGAATGGTGTATTCTTTTTGGATAATGAATTTATTGGTTTTGCCATATGAGCAAAGTTTGGAATAAATCTTCGGTAATAATTACAGAAAGCAATAAATCTTCTGGCATCATCCGCATTTGCAGGGGTGGGGTAGTTTAATACTGTGCCAAATTTTTTCGGCTCAGTCCTGACACCTTTTCTGTTATTAAATGTCCTAAATAAGAAACTTCTGTTTGTAAAAATTTACATTTTTGCGGATTTAATTTTAGATTGTACTTTCTCAGTTTGTTAAAAGTTTTTATACATAAAGAAATGCTTCTGAATCTAATCCGGCCAAAGCTATTGAGAGCATTCGCTGAAAACTATTAGTGGACATTTTTAAGCCAAAAGGTATAGTCTTTAAATTGATAATGTACCTTGTTACTAGAAAATGCTGTTAATGGTCTTGATTTCTTTTCTAATTCTATCTATTCTAACTATTTAGCTCTTCCGAGTTTGTCTAGCACGTCTTCAAGTCTTGTCAATGGAAATTTATCATCTAGAATTTTCTTGTTTAATTGTCTCAAATCGGCAACAAGACGCCATTTTTTTAGTATCATTATCTGTTTTTTTTGGGACGATCAACAGTGGTATATTATATATATTATACGAAATATAATTATTAACCTTCAGTTACAATTATGTCTTCTTTAATAAGGCTGTCGATCTGAGTGTTTATTTCCTCAATTTGGGTTTGTGGAAGTCTGTAGTTTTTTATATAAACCGGATTTTTATCAATAGTGGAGATTTTTTGATTGTAAAAGCTATTTACCGTTAGTTTGTCACCTGGTAAATAGAAGATGTCTGAGAAGTTTTTACAACTGTCTAAAATAGAGTTGGTTGAATATTGATCTAGATTTTCAATACTTAATTCTTTTAGAAGTTTATTGTATCTATTTTTATTTTCTTGCTTGATATTGAAAGTGTAATAATTTTGAAGGGGTTCTGTTTTAGGTTTGAGATTATATAAAGTTACTTCTTTGCCTAAAGTGTTTAGGATTTTAACATGAGCGATGCCTTTTGCGGGTATGATGGAATTTGCTATATAAATTCCATCTTGAATTTCTTCATTCAAAACTACGCTATCTTCTGTAATATCGGCTTTTATTACTTGTATTATTTCAGATCTATCATGAATTTTCATTTCTTTTAAGTTAGGTAATTTTGTGTACAAAGTGTGTTTTGTATCATTAAAAAAAAATGAAATGGTAAAATTATAGTAATCTATCTTACAAGAATTTTTTATGAGAACGTCTCTTCCCAATATTCCACTAGTCGTTATAGGAAATGTGTCATCTACAATGTGGAATTCTTGCTGGATATCTTGATTATTTATCTTTATATTTGCACTTATTGTGCCTAGAAAATCTGATTCTGATTGCGTGATACCTTTGATTTTGCATTTATTATGCTCTTGAATTCCATCTCTTGATTTCAACTCATTTATTTTCAGGATTGATATGTCAGCTCCTGTGGCAATGAGGAATGTTTTATTCCCGAATGACACATATGATATGTACAGATATGTAATTGGTTAAAATTTTGTTTATATTATATATTTTTAGTGTGTGCCCCCGATTCTGCTTCGGGGCCTGGTCCGTTTCCCGACTGGGCCTCTTGTATCCTCCTATATGATGTGTTACTGTTTTGACGGATGTTATTTCTAGGATGTCTATTGCCATTATGTTGGCCATTATTGTGGTGTCTATAGGCTTGTGTGTTAAACGATCGATTATTGTTACGTTGAGGTTTATTGCGATAATTGCCTCTTGAAAAGTTATGGTTGTTATTGAAGTTTTTCCGAGCATTGTACTTAATGGTTTGGTATACATTTGCTTCATGTCTTGGTGTTTCGATTTCTGTTGCTATTTGTATAGCTTCGCTTAGCGATTTTGGTCTTGCAGCAAAGACTGTTGCCTTTAATTGTTCTTGCAGGCCATTTTTAAATGCATTAAGTGCTAATTGATCATTTAATTTTATGCTCAATGACCTATTTGCTTCACCTTGCTCTGTTATTTGTTGGGTGTTCAATTGTGCAACTAGACCTTCAATTTTTGTTGCGAAATCAGTGACACTTCTGTTGGATTGAGTGACCTTTGCTAACTCGGTGTGAATGTTAAGTGGTGTTTTGTTTGTTTTGAATATGTCTCGCAGATCTTTTGGAATTTGGAACGTTTCTAAGTTGGTAGGGGTTGGCAATGTGCACAGTTTGTTCCTTACTGTTGCTGTTAGACGAGTTTTCAAAACAAAATCTAGCAATCTTTTCTTTTGCGCTTCCTATGATAAATTATCATGTAGGAATTACCCTAGATTTTTACGATCACCAGAAAATTCTCGTATCACCTTCACTGCAGTATCTATGTCAAAGTTTGGCCTGTTGATTTCCTCAGTTTATTTATCCAACGAATCTTTAGTTTTATTTTTTTTAAATTGCAATTACGCTATTGTACAATTTGACGAAACTCTTCATGTATTCGATCGCTTGCTCTTCGTTTGTTTTTGCTAAATCTTTATATTTTGTGATGAAGGTATTCCTTGTTTCTTCAACTTCTGTGTTTTTCTTTAGAATGTGATTGGCAGTGTATTGCCTGTTCGGAGTTTTCTTGAAGTTCTCTAATATGTCATCTAATTTCTTTGTTAAATCCTTCAAGCTCATTTTCTATTTTAAACGGCTGCGACCGCTACTTGCTTCTTTACTTGTTTTACTAAAACTTTCTTGAATTTCGAAAACTAGTAAGCATAAAGCAATAATTGCAAGTACTAGCAGAATTAGTTCTATATCTGATAGACTCCGGTTGCTTTGCGTGATATTGATAGTTGAGGAACCTGCATTATTATTTATCAGTATCTCCTCTGTTTGCATTTTGGAAGCCTTTTTACCCATGATGGTATATTATTTTATTTTTTTGACCGATGTCGGAATTGATTCGCAAAGAAGACACTGTTAGAAATGGTTAAATTTCTCGAAACTATTTGGAAATTAAAAAAATACAACACGGTGGAAAGTAAAGTTCCCTTAACGCAAATTGAAAAGAAAAGTTTACAAAGTCAGTTGTTTAATTGGTATTTTGTTTATTTTATTCTTATTTTTCCTATAATTTATATGTATAAATATATATATATATATATATATATATATATATATATATATATATATATATATATATTTTTTTTTTTTTATGCTAATTAGTATTTTTTTTTATTCTTACTTTTTCTATAATTTTTTCTATTATCTTTTAGTTCTTTTATTTTCTTTAAAAATATATCTCGTTGATCCCCTGTTGCTATCACTAGCAAGCGATGATAATCTTTTATCTCCGCCCTTATTTTAGCCTCGAAACCGGCTATTTTCTTTTTTGATGGTTGCTGCTTCTCAGTGTGTTGTACCGTATGTCTGCCTCTTTTTCTATACTCCTCCAAAGTTATTGGACGTGGCCCCGCTGTTGGATTTTTCAATGCCACATCTAGTGACTTTTTTAATTCCTTCCACGGGCTTAGTTGCTCATTCGTTTTCTCCGACGATTCCAAGTTTAGTTGAGCATGGTCGCCATCTAAAGTTTCTTCCTTCCTTTTCACGATCGCCAATGGCTGATGAGAATCTTGGTGGTTGTTCATATCGGAGCTAAGGGAGCTCAATTAATGAAAAGACCAGAGTGGAGTATAAAATAACTCTGATTTATTTCCAATAGTACAGCCTTTTTATACAATCAAATTATCGCTTACTTCATCAATATTGCTTGCAAAAATTAAGTTCTCACCGATCGATCACCTGGAATCGGTCTCACACAGAAAGCGCCGAGTAAGCTTTTCGCAATACTCAAGTTCTTACAGGCAATATATTCAATGCTTGCTTATTGATGAGTTCACTGGCATGGCTATATCGCTTTGTCATGTAAACAAGCTTTAATTGTAAATTCTTTTGCTTTCTTTCTTTTTGTGCTTGTTTACTTTAATTTTATTCATGCCGTGAATGCTCCATTCATTTATAGTAAATTTGTGTTAATGATTCAGATAGCATATTGCCTTTCTTTTATTATGGACATTTTGCTATGTGGATATTTATGTGTTGTAGGTCGCTTAACTTGCGCTCTACAGAAGTTAAGCCATTAATGTAGATAAGAAATATCAATGGTCCAAGTATTGTGCACTGGGATACACTGGAGATTTGTTGGAATAATTGAGATTCCTGGCTATTAAAGACTATTATTTATTTTCTTTTTTGGACAAGTAGGAAGAGAACCAGGATACGGTGTCCGGATAAAGCCCTAAGCTAGCTGTTTTAACGTATTTTGAGGCTAAATATAACAGAAGTTGGCAGGTGCCGGTTTAGATTGGATGTACTGAAATTCAGAGTACTTTTATGGCAGAATCAATAACAATTTTTTTTGTCGTCACTAGCCTATTATTTAAAGTACAAAATTAAAATACAAACGAAAAATATTTGAATTAATAAAAAATGAAAAATAAAGAAGAAATCCAAAGTTGCAAATAAAATCCAAAAAGTAAAATCGAAATGAAAATAGAGCATATTAAATGGTAAAAAATCAAAAATAAACAAATAATATATAAAAAATAAAACGAATCCAAATGATAATCCAACCGGTGAAATAAAATGTGTAGCTACACAAGTGTGGGAGTAAAAAGATGCAGCATGCAGCACGGTGCTGAGAAATGAGGCGTGCAGCTGTGTAGCAAACAAGCCAAAGCAACCCTTTAGTCTGAAAAATATAAAATTGAATTAGTTTTCTACCAATTATAGTTTTATTTAACAGATTGGGTGTCAGAACTTGCCCTTGTAAGAGGACCGATTTCAATACTTCCTGCCTTTTTGGGGTGAAGCTGAAAGGCAGAAATTAATTTTATTGTAATTTGGGCATCAATGCTTGCCCGTAAATACAGACTGATGTCAATTTCAATTCAATTGACCCCTCTGGGATGAATGCTCAGAACGCAATGCCCACTGCTTGAGCGCTTTTATACGTTTCGAAAAGCATTGCGTCAAATGGGCTCCATTGTTCCCCATTGTAAATGAGCGTAATCGAGTGGTGAGTAGAGACAGCTGTGTGTTGTCTTCTTATTCTGTTGCTGTTGACATTTGTATGTGCCATTTATTGATATCGCTGGATACTGATTATTGTCAGATAAGTGTTTGTTAATTATTTGTAAAAAATATTTTGCTTTGTGGTCTTTTCTGTAATTTTAGGTTCAGGTAATTGTCACTGGAACCGAGAAGAAATCTGATGCAGTTGAACAGGCGGATTCTGCTACAGCTAGTGATTGGAAAAGCATAGTTTATGGTTTATCTTATCAAAAGCGTTACTAATGAGTTTTGGGTCACCTGATTTGAAGATAGGAATAACGAAACATTTCTTTAGGGCTGCAGGGTAAATTTCTTTTATTTATTTAGAGATTGAGTAATTTACAGAGAGGTTCTGCTAGACTGACAGTGCATTTTCTGAAACCGATGTTAGGAATGCCGGTTTTATTACAATCTAGATCTTTCAAAATTATAAGGACATGTTCAGGCGAAAAGGTACCTAGTTTAATAGTAATCGATTGGTTCTATTGAAAGATGGACGAGACATTCGGATCCCTATCATCATGAACTGATTTGAAATAATTTGAAAACATTTCTCTTACAGATTTGGAGGAAGAAGAGGTGGTGCCATTATATGTTAATTCTTTTGGATTGATATTAGATCGTTTTAAATTTTTACGAAATATCCAGAAAGATCTTAGATTACCTTGAAGGGAATTTTCTGTGCTTTCAACATATTTCCGGTAACATTCCTTTAAGACATTTTCCTATGGCAAGAAAAGGTCTTAGAAGTTTCAGGGTGTGGACTGCTTTTATAAAGACATCTATACCTATCCTTTTCTTGGAGTACCTTTATAAGGTCACGGAAATACTATTTCGGAAAGCGGTTATATTTTCTAACTGCAGGTACATATAGATTAATTCCATTATAAATTATTTCGTAGAATCGTTCGAAAGATAGCTCAAGATCATGGGAGAGAATTGATGGCAAATCACGATTGCTTAAGAGATTATTGAGACTATCATAATCATTTCTTTGGTAGTTTCTATTGTATTCTATTGTTTCAATTGTATGTCGAGAGGAGGATGGTGGGGGTCAATCTTAGAAAGCGGACACATGGATGTAGAATTATCAATATTATAAGATGGAATATTAGTCCACACAAGATCCAAGAGTCTGTTATTAAAACTGACTTGAATATTGTACTGCTTCAGGCAACAAAGCTCCACATTATTAAGAAGTGATTGAGATGAAAGACTATAAACCTCAGACGCACGCATACATTTGTCCGACGCACTAAGAATCCAACGTAGGTATTTTCCAGTTTAAGGGTAGCTACAAAACTTTATCACTTATACTGGATAATAAAGAGTTGTATACATCGTATGACGTTTGGGGAGTTAAATAGACACAGCATATGTGAAGTGTAAAAGTCTTTTCCTTTATGACTACCCAAATCATTTCATGCTCAAATTCAACCGCTTGCAACCGAAAAGAATTACAGGTATTTAAATCTCTGTCCCTTCTATAAATTGAGTAACTGTCATCAAAAATCTCGCTACTACAGACATATGGTTGTAGGAAAGTTTCGGTAAGACATATGATATCAAAATTAGTTGCAATCGCGGCTAAACGGACACTCTCAGTTTTTGAACGAAGTCTGATGACATTCTGGTAATAAATATTTAGATACATCATTTAATAGTTTAGGATTTGCTAGTGCCTAAAAGGTTACGCTTGAAACGGTGCAGACACAATTCATTTCTTATATATGAGGCTTAGAGTTGTCTTCCTTTTTCAAATAAATTTTGGAGTTCTTAACCCATATGTACTTATATTAGCTTTTTTGCTTAAACTGCTTTGCAATATACAGTAATGCCTTCTATTCTTTAGACAAAAATTCATTTATAAATATGATATTCGCTTCTGTGTAGCCAAGGGAGTCAGCTGTAAGCTCATCGCAGACATTATACGCTATCAATGTAGGATCCCTAACCAGTTGTGAAACACGACGAAGGGCATATCCCTCGATTTGCTCTTTTTACGATAGGCTTTCAAGATGTCAGCATCATCACAAGGCAACTTAAGGAACGGATGAAGCTTTCGGATGATATCAAGGGGTTGTTCGTTAGGACAAGTTGGATAATGCGTTGACGTACAGACCGAAAACCCTCGAGAGCACTTCCATGAATCAGAAATCTATATGTGTGCATTGGGAGTCCGTTTTCTAAAATGTTCTATATTGATACTTATGGAAAAGTGCCAAACATTGACTTTATAACTATTTGATATAGAGCTTAAACTACCATCCATGCTGGAAAATAGTCTTCTAATGATTTACAGCTAGGTTCCTTACCTTCCCAAAGGCTACACTTACCATATACCTTACATAACAAAATAATAAAATAGTTTTCATTAAAAAGTAACCTTACCGTTTTACGCTCAATGGCTCTCAGCTGAGTAATAATTGCATATCTGTATGTCCAGCTGGAGTCCAAATCTGCAGGCAACTACATTCGACATCATCAGCCCACGGCATGCCATGACCAGTGTTGCCAGAAATACTCTTGAAAAGTGTGAAAATGGTATTTTGTTTTTTTGCTAAAAATTGCCTTTTTCGAGAAAATGTGCTGACAATTTCCCGGGAATTTTTTTTTTCCTTAAATTATGTCATTATTCCAAATACAAAAAAAGTCTTTATATATAGTTTAACTTATAAGCAAACTACTTCGCTGGTAAACAAATTTACTTGAACAAATAAATACAGTCAAAATCGATGCATAGGTTTTTTCTATGAACCTTAAAAATATTTATTTTTTATACCCTAGATGAAATCTATTGGGTACTATACTAAGTTTGTCATTCCGTTTGTAACACACTGAAATGATGATCGTAAAGCAAAATGGACACACACGCATAATATTAAAAGTTATTTTGATTTTTACATGTCCTTCTGTCTGTCCGTCCGTCTGTCTGTCCGTCTGAACTGAAGTGTTTCACACGTGCTTTTTAAAAAACAGTAAATTTAAGTTCGAAAATGGGATAAACCGGGTAATTCCTTCGTAGGGTTGCGATACAAAAATTTTGCTTTTTACTATATATTTGGACAGTGCATACAGTTTTTTAAAAAACTAGAAATTTTGGTTTGAAAATGGGACGAATTGTGCAACTCCTTAATAGAGTTGCCATACGAAAATTTCGTTTTTCATCATGTAATATTTACACACTGCCTGTCTAACCACAGCTGATATGTCAATTCCAATAATTGACATCTACGAAAAAACTACGTTCGCAAGGCATAATGAAATTTGTCTATTCCTGTAATTGACTTTCGAACAAGCTGCCGTTACAAACGAGAATTTACGTATGATGAAATAAAATATTCTGGTGAAGTGTAGCGGTTAAATAAAAAGATGAAATTTGTGACTCAATTGTTCACTCAATTTTATTGCAGGAAAATATTATTTAGTGGACAAATGTTAATATTATGCAAAAATAAATTACGTTAACTTAATTCAGTTAGTTCTTTTAAGTTGTAAATTTTACGTCAAATGACTTACACTAGTACGTTTATAAACTTCAATTTCAGTTAAATGGTTCAAATTATGTCTACACTTATGTAAAACCAAAAGCGAATTAATTATACTAAAAAACTATGTTTTACTCGAATTCTCCTTTTCAATTATGACAAATTATGCTATGTTGAAATTTAATACATTAAAGGTCAACATTTTCTTTTTCCACGTATCTTAACTATGTGTGATTTTCACAAAAGGCTGAAATTTAAAAATGAATAGAAGTTAATGCAAATCTAGTTTCCAATTATTATGTTGTGTTAAAATGACCTAATGGCATACTTTTCACACGATAAATAATTGCTTGAAGTTTAATTTGATTGAGTTAAATAATTGCAAAAGGCTTAAATTGCTGAAATGAAGAAAATAATTAGTGAGAACCCAATCGTTCTTGTTAATTTCGTTAATTTCATACATGTGTGTATGACCAACACCTGGCATGCATACACAATGAAATTTAACGCAAATTGAGAAAATGAGTAATTCGCAAATTTACCTTTAATTTGGTCTGAAAATTTGTAGCTGATGGAATTCCACAATCAAAGTTACCGAAAATCTTTACTGCTTCGATAATTGCCTTGTAGAAATTTTATGTTTCTGATGCACTGATGCAGAATACTTATGATATTATTTTGCTGAAAATTCTATTTCTATTGCTGATGACACTATGAGAAAATTGCAAGAATGTGGGAAGAATGCTAGAGCATATACTCGCACCTTGACAACTTTGAGAAATTCTTTTTAGAATTTATAGAATTTTGTTCCGATTTTGTATCCATAAAAATGAATTCTATAATTTTCAGGCTTAATTTGACTACAATATATGATTTCGTTGTTTTCAGTTGATGTCAAATTGCAAATTGGATTTTTTGACATCTTTCCCATAGAAATCAGTATTAATTTCGCACAATTATGATAAGTTTCCTAAATTATGCCATAACTTATCGTTTCGCCATATTTAATTTCATTTTAAGAAATTCCTCTCAAAATTCGTTTTCGTTCATTTTCATCCTTGTCCCTTTCAAACCTTTGTGTCTCTTTCGCACTCATTGGTGTAAAGGTAATTTTGAAAATTCGCGATTGCTTCGTAAACCGCGAAAAATATTGCGACAATCGGGGTGACAGTTTAAACGTCGCGAAAATATGGAGTTCGCGTCTCTCTTTATACGCGAAATGTCAGCCGCGCGCGAATTTTGTTTTAGTAAGTTTTGTGTTAATTCATTAGTTATGTGTTATTTATAGGTAGTTATCGAGGGAATTACTTATCCTTGCACAGGTTGGTATATAAATTTCTTTATTTTATATGTTAATTGTGTTTAATTTTCTGCCTTTTACAAATGGCATAGATACCTGTCAAGGTGAATTTATTTCGCGAGTCTCACATTTAACAATTGCTCTTGCAATTGTGAGAAAAAAAATTATATAAAAGAAAAAAAGGGAAATAATCAATCAAAGATTTCACTTAAACAACAAATTCTTTATTATAAAACTTTTTATTTACACCGATTTTTACTTTAACGAACTAATTATTTCGCGGCCGTGCCGAATTAAGTTTTCTACTAGACTAACTTACATCTTTAATTACCTTCTCTTCTTTGCTCTACGAGCTTTTAGGAAAATTGCAGTTGGCGGATTATATTTCACTTCGTTTGATAATTTACCCGTGTGAAAGAATGTGTACGTGACAAATTTAAGTTTTCAGTTCTGTGTGAAAGAAAATGTGTTATTTGGATTCTTAATAAATTGCATTCAAGAATTATTTGGATGATAATATGATATTTATAAATTTCAGGCGTAAGCGGTTTCGTGCTGTGAAAATACCGGATGATGGAATAAGGTGTCATGGTCTGATCGTGGGATACTTAATGCACTGAACGGAAAGGTATTTATGATATATGTATATGTTATATGTAATTATTATATTATGGATTTGTCTACTATAACTCCCCCATCGTTTGATTGAGGCTCCGACGAAACTTTAAAAATAGTTTCTCTAACTGCAATTTTGTTATTTCTCTTTAGGTATAATACTATTATAATAATGGCAACTATACTAACAATAATTGATAAATTTATACTTGACGATACTATGTTAAATACTCTGTTATTCTTTGAATGTATTTCTATTAACTCCCTATTTCTTATATTTTTGAAATACAATTCGTCTAATTTTATATCTGGTATGGTTTTTCCTTCCTTAATTTTGGTTACAAAATTTGGTAATATGATTTTGTCGTATATTGTTTTTTCAAAGTTTTCAAACGTTTTATTATTTATTTCTATTTTACAATTTTTGAATTTTATTAAGTAAGTACCGCCCAATTTCATATTTAGGTTATTACAGTTTTGCTTCATTATTGTTTCTCGTATGTTTTTTGTTATTATAACACCTGTAGTTATTTCCTTTACCTCTACAATATTTGAAATTATCTTGGTGCAATACGCTTCTTTTGAGTTCATAATATTTTTAATACAATTATCATTTATTTCTAAAAGATTTTTCTTTAGGTTGTCTTTTACTGGAAATTCAAATGCTACATTTTTATCGTTTACCAGAATTTCTTTGTTTTCTAGGAGTATGGATTTATTTTGGGAGTCCGGGAGTGGCTCAATTAGGACTTTCGAATAATTGTTCTCGGCAAATTGCGGAATAAGTAGGACGATTATTATTTGATCTCGGTAAATAGTTACTGCCATCTTTATTTCCTGGAGACTATCGGTACCTGTAATTAGTTCTAGTTCTTCTTTACCTAAAATATTTCTTGTGAGTATCCCTAATTTGCTATAAAACAAAATTTGCTCTATATCGTCTACATGGCTTCTAAGAAGTATCATGTCGTGATTGATCTGGTACATATATTGTATTAAATTCATTTCCTGTTCTAGAGATATTACCCTACCTGTCAATTCTTTGTTAAAAGAGTTCAAGTAGTTTTCTATTGTATACTGTTGATTTCTGATGTGGGAAGTTATATTTTGAATTTGGTTAGATAGTTCTTTATTTATAAGGACCTGCTAATTACTCTCATTGGTTAACTCAATTAGTTTATCTAGTTTGTTTTTGATCTGTACTTCGTCCTCGTGGTCCATTGTTCCAGCTAGATATTTGAGGCCTGTACCTAGTATATTCATGAGTGCTCTTTTTTCTATATAGTGAGGTTTGATATTTTCTATTTTAGCTTCTAATAAAGTGAGGCTTTGGTTAATGGTATTATACATTGGTTCTACTAACTTTGACTTGGGTTTGAGTGCCAGGAAGTTTGCTTTTATGCGATTCTTTGCTGTTTCGAATTCTGTTACATTGACTATATGTAATACCTTCCGATAAGTCTTTATTACCTTAATGTTTTCTATGTTCATTGTCAAGTAGCCGTTATTGTTGTTTAGATCGTTCAGGTGTATTTCCTGGGTCTTGTCCATTGGTAGCATTGTTGTTACGATTGCAGTTAGTATCAGTAGTATGTGTGTCATCATTGTTTCCTAAAATGAAAGTTTTTGGTCTATTAGTTCGTTTTGTTCGGTTCAGTGTACTGTTAGTTTTTATTGTTGGTTTGTCTATGGTTTGGTACTTTTTCTTTGGTTTAACGTGTGCCCTGTAATATTTGTATCGCTTATTGACGTCTTCAACGTGGTCTTCGTCCACTTTTTCTGTGTTGATTTTCCTATATTTTGAGTGGTTCTTACCTCCTCTTATTTCTTTTATAAAATTTTGACCATCTTCCAGCGGGATGTTTTTTCTATTCTGATTAATTTTTTCAATAACCCTTTGATTTTTCTCTAAGGTTTTATCGTAAATTTCCTTGTACTCTTCGCGGTGTACTTTTCCATTAATAAAATCGATAGGTCTTTTATTAGTAGTTGAATGTATGGTGTTGTTATAAAATCCTATGATCTTTAAAATTTTCTCCTCTACTGTTCCTTGGTTGTTTATTTCGTCATGTTTTAGGAGCCGAATGTGCTCGTTAATGGTGTTATGTAATCGCTCGATGTCAGCATTTGACGTATGGTTGCTGTTAGATGTAAAATGTATTCCTATGTTTCGATTGGCCAGGAATTCTCTAAGAGGTAGTGCTTTGAAGCCTAATTCATTATCCACTACAATTTTTTTGACATCACCGAATTGGCTAAAGTAATATAAAAGCGCTCTCTTAAATTCTGTCCACGTCCTTCCTAGAAGTTTTATTGCGAAGGCATGTTTTGAAAATTTGTCTATGGCGGTCAAAAATAAGGATTTTCCTAATGTGTAGAATACGTCTACATGTATTATTTCTCTTGGGTTCTGAGGTGTTTCGGTAAACTTAAACAAAGGTTTTGATGGTTTCCTAGAGTATTTTTCTGTGTCGCAATTGTTTATAAATTGCGTTATACGTTGCTTTAATTTTGGGTTATAGTAACATAGTTTTAATTCTTTAAGAACTTCGTCTATCCCTCTGTGGTTATTTTTCAGATGTTCCTTTTCTATTAAATTTGCAAGTTTCTCTTCGTCGGTTGCATCCTCTAGGAATATAGGACAGCGTATTATTTTAAATTTGCGGTTGCCTGAAACTTTTTGGCTAAATGTGGTTTCAATAGTATGAAAGAAATCTTCGTCCGTAGTATAGATTGCATTCAGTCCATTTGGGTTGAAATGGTTTTTTAGTAACATAACAGCGGTTGATTCGTCTAAAAACTTCATGTATATGGTGGTACGGTTTTTATCGAATATTTTACTATTTTTTATTTTTAGGGATCCTGTGTTTGATTTATGGATTACAAATTGGGTCTTGAATACATTTAGTGCTGAATTGCTGGTTGGTATTACGGGGTCTTCGATTAATAAGTTCCATTCTGTAGTTTCTATGCTGGACAATGCGTCTGCATTGCTATTTTTCGTACCCTTTTTATGTCTGATTTCATAGTCAAACTCAGATAGTTTTAACCTCCATCTAATAAGTTTAGAGTTTGGTTCCTTAATTGAAAATAACCAAGTTAATGGCTTGTGGTCGGTTTCTACTATGAATTTTCGACCGAAGAGGTATGGACGGAAATATTTCGTAGCCCACACGATTGCCAATAGTTCTTTTTCAATTGTGCTATAATTGATTTCATGGTCGTTTAAGGTACGACTCGCATAACATACAGGATGGTTTTCCTGTGAAAGAACGGCACCCAGTGCATATTGACTGGCGTCTGTAGTAAGGATAAAAAATTTATTAAAATCCGGGTATCGCAGAATGGGGTCATTTGTCAGAAGTGTTTTTAGGATTTCAAAACTTTGTTGATATTCTGGGTCAGATAGATTTATTTTGATGTCCTTTTTTAAATATTTAGTCATTGGTTTCGCAATCTTGGAGTAATCCTTTATAAATAATATATATATATAAATATAATATCCCGTTAGCCCTAAGAATTGCTTAATTTGCTTACTAGTTTTTGGCATTGGAAAGTTCCTTACACATTGCACTTTGCTCGGGTTGGGTTTGATACCTTCTGGAGTGACTATATGTCCTAGAAACTCGGTTTCCCTCTTTAGGAATTCTGATTTGTCCATCTAGACTTTTTTAAGTTTACTTCCCTCAATTTATTAAAAATCTTCCTTAAAGAGTCGATGTGTTCTTGAAGGGATGTTGAAAAAATTATAATGTCGTCTAGGTATACTAGACATATTTTATTAATGAATTCTTTCAGGACGTGATTCATTAATCTTTGGAATGTCGCCGGGGCTGTTTTTAAGCCAAATGTCATACGTAGAAATTCGTAGTGGCCATTCTCGACACTGAAAGCCGTTTTGTGTACGTCTTGCTGCTCGATTTCAATTTGGTGAAATCCCTTCGCCAAATCAAGTGTCGTAAAGTATTGAAAATTCCCTAATTTCTCTAAAATTTCGTCTATATTAGGCATGGGATATTTGTCGTCGACTGTTACCTCATTAAGTGTACGGTAGTCGATTACAAGTCTCCACTTCGTTTTACCGCTGGCATCTGCCTTCTTAGGTACAATCCAGATCGGTGCGGAGTATGGGGAGTTGCTGTGACGAATAATATTTTTTTGCAACATCTCTTGGATTTGATTTTCGACTTCTTCCTTATGTACATAAGGATAGCGATAGGTTTTACATTGAATAGGGATGTCATTGACTGTGCGTAGCCCATGTTTTATAACATTGGTGAAAGTGAGATCTGAATTCTCATTGTAGAAAATGTCAGTGAATCTTTTCACTACATTTAGAAGTGCATTTTGTTCTTCTGGATTCAAATGGTTAATTCTCAATTGGTCCATAACAGGTATTTTATCTTTTTCCTCAATAATATTAAAATTCTGCTGGTCGACCTTCTCTGTCTCCAGTGGTTGAGGAATTTTTAATTTGATTATCTCATTTTTTAACTTCCTAACTTTTCCGCGAATTTGAAAGTTATTTATATTGTAAATTCCCTCGTCGACAACAAACGAGTTGTCTTTAGATGTCTGTTCTTTAATGAAGCCTAGTCCTTCCTTCTGCGATACGGACAGGTTCATTTCGATTTCCTCATATTCTTTGTTCTGAGGTATATCTTTATCTATATCGTTCTTTAATTCAAAGTTCAAGTCAACCGTTTTTGTTCCCGATATTAATTTTTTGTTCTTATAATCAACAATTGCTCTATCTGAAGAAGTATACTGTTACCGATTAGACCATCGAATTGGTCATGGAATTTACAGACCAAAAATTCGACTTTGGCTGAGGGGTTACCTATCTCTTCGAATAATGGTATGTTGACCTTTTCATTAATTTCCACGATGTGGTTTAAAGTTTTTAATTTAAGGGGTTTTTCATTATTACTTCTCCATTTTGGATGGAAAAGGTTAGGGTTGATTATGGAATGGGTTGCCCCGGTATCTATGATAAATCTTAAAGGAATTGTTTTCGATTTAACGACTATATAGGGTAGTCTGTGTTGGAGGCTTGAGATTGAAAATTTTCTGATTGTGCGGCAGCTGATCTATTCGCGACACGCACTAAATCACCTTCCATAGGTTCTGGCCTATTGGAGTTGCTATTTGTGGTGGCATGTGTATTATTTCCAAATCGGTAGTTTGTGTTAAAATTATGAATGTTGTTGGGTCTTAAATTACTGAAATTCAGATGATTATTATTGGGTCTGAAAGTACTAAAATTGGGGTGATTATTATTGGCTCTGAAATTACTAAAATTCGGCTGATTATTATTGTGGGAGTTATTATTTGTATTACTCTGTTGCCGATGTGAATTAAAATTTGGACGGAAGAAGGGTTGGCTTGGAGTAGGTCTTGGTTGTTCGTTAGAAGGTGGTCTATTAGAATTATTCTTAGGGAAGTAGTTTATTGGATTATTATTGAAGCTTTGTTGTCTATTGTTATAATTGTTATTTCTATTTGATTCTCTGTTAAGAGGGGGTTTATTTAATTCACTATTTTGTCCCTTTTAATACGGGTTATAAAATGCGTATCCGCATTCATTAAGTATGTCCATACTTCCTTCTAAATTGTTGGGGTACCTGCAGTGGAGAATAGAACGCATAGGTTCCGGCAATTTATTTTTGAAAATCGTCAATGCGGCGGATTTATTTGCCTCGATAGTATTATCAATTTCTTTTTCATCTTCTGAAACTTGTTTTGTTTTAACGTTCAATCTCCTGAGTATCGTTTTAATTTCGTTGTAGAAATCCACGCTGTTAGTTTTAAATCTAGTGGCTCTTAGTTCGTCAAAGATTTCCTGTGTTGTAAGTCTGTCTCCGAAGTTCTGTATCAACGTACTCTTAATGTCAGTCCAAGAGGTTATGTGAGCGTTAATTTCTATCCTTCCCTGGCTTTCCCTTTTAATTTAGATTTAATGTGGTCTGAAAATATGTTTTGAGATAATTCATCATATCTCTTTAATGTGGGGTGAATTTTGTCGATTAAATCGATGAAGTTTTGAAGGTCTCTGAAATCGCCACTAAAATCGGGGAGTTCAGATATATATTTGAGGGGCTCAATGGTGAGCGAAAGCATGTTTGATTGTTGATGAGGAACGGTGAAAAAATTATTGACTATATTTGAAATTGCCCTAGATCTATCTAATGCCGACTCAAATTGTTCTGGTAATGTGGATGTATTGATGTCGTTTACAATTTGTTCAATTAAATTTTCAGGACTGGGGTCTGTCATAATATTACTTTCTTCACATTACGATTTCCGTATATTCTATTATCTATTTAATATGTATATATTTGGGCGTTTATTAAGAGAGGATAATAAAAAAAAATCTAGTTTTTCACTCACTTTCTTAAACTTTCTTAATTAAAACTTTTATCACTTTCCTATGTCCAAGATTTTTTTTCGTATATTTTTTTCTGTCACCTTTTTTTTTTTTTTAAATAGTTTGGTCAGTTAAAATCTATTAATTAAAATCTATCAATTAAAATCTATGTGGTTTTAAATAAAATAAGAATGTAAATAAATTTATGATAAAATTTGAATAGTTTTGTCAGTTAAAATCTATTAATTAAAATCTATCAATTAAAATCTATGTGGTTTTAATTAAAATAAGAATGTAAATAAATTTATGATAAAATATAATTCTGACCTTACAATTTATATTCCTTGGTAAGTAGATTTTTGTTTTTTTTTTTTTTCATGTATTTCTTATACAGTTATTGG